>OZ038379.1:104437671-105037671 GCA_964036045.1 Eutreptiella sp. 'Long Island Sound 2002' | reverse complement strand
CACAGGACAATAGACACTCAATCCCAACGCATATCCCAATCCCAGGTCCATTCCTCCCAGTGGCTGGCAGGGGCGGGGGCTCAAACACAACCCATGCCCTACTCAGTCCGGACCCTGAAACCCTGCCAGTGGGGGAGGGCGTCTTGCCCAGCCACAGGCGAGTTTCTGGGAACCAAGGAACTCCAAGGCCAACAGACAGTCATTCCCCATGCCCCTTAAACAGCAGGTCCGAACTCCCATCTGGGCCACAGATGAGGCCCCGTCATTATCCCTTAGGACTTGGTAGCTGAAAACGGGCTGTTTCAGCCAAAACTGATATTAGCTCCGAAAACTGCAAAATTGACCCCTCGTCTGGACCCACCAGAGGTAGGGACGAGGCAATTGACCCTATGCTCTTCGTGTACGAACTTTATGGAGCCCTCACCCAACCTAGTTCCCTCTGAGGTTCCGGCATCAGGGCACCACAGGTTCATCAAGTGGGGTCATGATGCCAGAATCACCAAAATTGGCGTCATTCCTGTGGGTGACCCGCCTGGCCAGGGCAAGGCCAATGGCCCACAGGATAGGGGGCGGGACCTAGGACCCATATCTGACTGCACAACTTTGAAATAGGTCCAGACTACCCATGCGCAAAGTGATATGGGGCCGCCAATTGACTACACGGGGGCTGAAATTGGGGTCCCAAAAGGGGGTCATTTTGGCTGTCCAAAATGAGCCAAAATCGGGGGTGCCCTCAATAGTATATCTCCACGCCGGCTTTGAGATCAGATCCACCATTCCATGCGCCATCCACCTGGAGTCCAAATCAGACTCCCATGCCTTTGGCTCCCAGAGATCTCCATGCCACTCGGCGTGGTGAAAACCCAAATTGGGTCCACAATTGCCAAAATGGCAAAATTGGTCGTCTCGGTCGACCGTCCAGGGTAGGAAACCTTGGCGATATTGACGCGCCAAGTCTCGATTCACAACCCTTGATATCCTCTTTGGTCCCATGCCCCTGGTTATGGCTTACTGTCACACTGGCTGCTTGCTGTTCATCGAGGGGATGAACACGCGGATGGGGCAGAAAGCAGCATGCGGTGTAAAGGGGGAGATCATGGATCGCACCAAAAGTTGAATAACTCCGGATGGGCCGGAGGAGCAAATACGAAACTCAATGGCATTCAACCGTTGATCATATGGTACCATATTCCCCTTTTATTTCTGGCTAGATCTGGTGCCCCATGGAGATATGGTAGTTCCAATATGGCATGCAATGGCAAAAACAGCGAAATTTGGCCAAAATGGCCCCCACTCATGATTCCATATCTCCATGGCCACGGCGAGGATCCTTTCAACCAAAGATGCTAGAGACATATGGGACTCAGGTCCCAATATATGGCGCTTGCCAACCCTCATGGTCGTCTCTAACTATTTTCCCCATTGGGGGGAAAATGAAACACAAACCTGGCAGAATGGCAACATACCCCAAATTGGGTGACTCCCAACTCTCCCTTCGAGAGGAGGGGCCACATGGGGAAACACCCCATTCGATGCGAGTTTATGCGCCCTCTCCGAATTGCCCTTACCCTTGGTCAAGTGGCGCACGCAACCTCGGGGGCGAAATCAGGGGGAGCAGGGGTTTGTGGCCATTCTGGGCAAAACGGCCAAAATTCACCCAAAAGTGGTCCCTCAAAAAGTCGTATCTCCGTAAAACAAGAGAAGGGAGCCTCGGGCTTTTGCATGGATGCAAACTGAAGCTTTGCTGCCCTTTTGCAACAAGGGTTGAGGTTCAAAGCATAATGGAAAATTTTTGGACACCTCAATCCTCGAAGCACACTATTTATGGGAAAAAGTGCATATATCGGCGATATTGGCATGAACATATCTTTGGGACCTTGAGGAGCAAAAATATGAGTAAACATTCTTGGAGTAGGCCCATAGTAGGTGCCCTCAAATATTCCCACTATGGTTAGATTGTCTCCGCCCACTCGTGTCATTAGTGCTTGCATATGAGAGGGTGTGCAAAGAGGCAGTATGGCACGCGTGCTCACAAGGCAAAATTATATAAAATAGAAGACAAGGTTGTAAAAATCAACCAAACCATCCACGATGTTCTTCGTGGTCTCTACTTCACATATTGCTTTGATTGGAGGCTCAACTTTTTTTACGCTTCGCGTACCAGCCTCGGGAGTTTGACCATTTTGGCCCAATTTTCGACAAAAACTTGCCCTCTTTCGAAAATGGAGTTTTTGTACGCATTGAGTTGCGTGGAGCCATCGTTGAGTTGGCTCAAAAAACAGAATTGGCCTAGGGTTTTTGGTCTTGTGAGCATTGTGTTCGGTTATTAACGTTCATGCCCACAAGGCCACAAAGTTAGCGTTTGCGCACGCACACGACTTGGGTTTGCGAAACCCATGGGCCGCCTAAAACATCCCTATTGCCCGCTTCCCTATACAAAGTAATATGCCCACGTGAAAGGGGCATGGATGAAAGGCATAGAGGGGGAATGTAGGGTTCCGTCCGAACTCATGGTACTTGGGAACCATGAGTCCGAGCGATTGACGGAAAAGCTTCCGTGCTGATTTTCCCTCAGACGCAACGGCGAAAAATTCTCGTGAACACACCAGATGAAAGTACAAGAAAAATCCTCTAGATCCAGCCTTTAAGTTCTCTTAGAACCTCAAAGGTCCTCGAGAAAAATCCCTCACAAAACTCGCCAAGGAGAAGCGACGAAAGCGCGCAAACAGGCGACAACAGGCAGCCATTTCATGACAATTAGAAATCGCGGTAGAAATCGGGTATTTCACCGATTCCCGACCGAAAATCGACCCAGACAATAAACTTATGGTAGTTCTACATCGATTTATTGGTTAGAAATCAGATTCCAGATTTCGCGGATTAGAGAACAGGGATATCCCGCTGACAGCTGGTGTCAACGGCTTCCGCACGGGTGTGACGGCTCACAGGCCTCCGGGCCATGGGCCATAGGTCCTGGGTACCGCTTCACCCCCCTCCTTAGAGCAAACCCTGGGGGGGGGCTCGATAACACCCAAGCATGGCAGCGGGTACTCAGGACCATCCCCTGAAGGGGGGGGTGTCACATCCTCACGTCAGGCCGATTTGCGGCTCAGGTGGCCCATTACAATCCCAAGGTAAGACAGGTATGATGCTATAGTTGTTAGTAACCGCAAGTATAGTATCAAGTATCAAGTCCCGGGTCCTGGCGGCGATTGTTCGGCATCCAAAGGACCCGTTAACTCATACCAGGCGCACCGGGTGCCGGCTGCGACGGTCACTACCACAGTGGCAGTGGCATACACAGCCAACATAGGCGCCAAACGACGACCGAGGTGGTCCCACAGGTCAAAAGCGACCACAAAGATCCATCAGGCTACCCCAGGCTTCCCAAGGCCACAATCTGGGGGAGAGTCCCCACGGGTCCTTCCTTGGGCGCACCATGTCCATATCCACGACGCGAGTCCAGAGTGGTAAAGCCGAAGGAGCTCCTCCATAAGGAATCGGGCATCAAGGCCGTCTTTTCCCTCGCCCCATTACTACGAATGCCATGCATGAGGGAGTTCCCATGCAGTCTGGGCGGAGGTGTCGACTCCTCAAACCACCAGTTTCCCAGGCAGACTGAACGAGGTCAGGACACCGGAGGTCGCCACCCGACTGCAAGTGCGTCTGCGAGTCGGTAGGCTCACACTGGGACTGACAGTGGCGGACCACTGGGAGTGTAGTCAGGCAACTGGGCTTCCTGCCTGGTGCCATCAGGATCTCAGCACATCACAGCCACTAGGGCACACGGTATCACGGGCACTCAAACAGAAGAATCTGTACTTAGGTACTGGTCCAGGCTGGACCTTATGTAAGAGCATGTACACGGTGACTCAGGGCGCCTTCGTATTCCGATTCGCATCCCCTCGGGGGGGGAAAAACAGTTCATGTTTTGGTGATGGGCTGATAATACGCAACATACAGATGCACATATCCTGGGGGGCAGAAAAGTAAGCAATAAACGGGGTAAAGAGGCGTGTAAACACACTCTGGATAGAGCGCCAAACCACGCCCCGGTCAGGATAAGGAATATGCAGGAGAGTGGACAGAAAGACGCCTGAGTTCAGGCCATATATAGTCTGCAGACACACGTAGACTGGTCCGGATCCCTCAAGTGCCATGGAACCAGACCACACACCCAAAAATCACAATGCCGATGACAGCGGCATCCGTTGCGCAACGTCATACGGGCTTCAAGGCCCTAAGAGCTCAGGAAAGGTCAAGGTCAGTCGCCCTGCCTGGTTTCCCAAGGATTTAGCAGGCGGGGAGTGACGAATAGGAGTGGAAGAGAGGAGCAATCCTCCCCTGAATTCAGCAGGGGGCCCATAGGGTGTATGGCCACTCTGATGGCAGGTCACCGGAAGATGGAAGAGAGCAAGCAAGTGAGGGACGAGCCGTCGACCTAACAAGCGCTCAAACTGCATCAGGGGAGACCTCAGGGCGGTGATCAGGCGCCCCTGGCTGCAATCGCCCGGGTGAGTGCTGCCAAGTCCGAGACGTGGATCTTGGTCTTGTGCTTGCGGATGTAGTCCATGAAGGGGGTATTAATCCACGGCACGAACAAGGAGACGGGTTCCAAGGTGTCGTGGGATGGCCCATAGTGTCGCCAACCAACCTTGAACTCCAGGCCTCCGGGTGCCGAGGCGTTCGGACGCTGGGCCAGGATCTTCTCGACGGTATAGTTGTCCTGCTCAGCATAGTTGTCGTCCGAATTAGCCTCTTGTGCGGCATAGTCCAGGGACACATGTTGGCCACGGAAGTCGGGTTCCCGCACACGGAGCTGACTCTCGTGGCGCTCCCGGAACTGTCCGTGACCCACCTTGATGCGGTAGGTGTCCTCAGCAATCCTGCGAACCACCTCTCCAGGTGTGAACCAGGTTTTGGGGCGGTGGGTGCCCATAGGGCGGGGTCTGATCACCCACACCGGGTCTCCCACCCTGAACTTGTGCGCTGTGAAGCTCGGGGCGGACTTTTGACGCTCAGCATGCTCCTTCTCGAGCTGCTGGCGGATGTCCCGCGCCTTTGCCTCTTGCCGCGCAAAGAATTCCTTGGCGTCCATGGCCATAGCATCAGCAGACAAGGGAAGTCCCCGACCCAGGGGGTCCCTGCCGAACAAAATCTGGTGAGGGGACAATCCACCCGGAGTGGGGGTGTCATGATGGGCCTTCAGAGCGGGCCACATCTCCTCAAACCATTTCCGACGTGGATTGGTGATGTGAATCCTGCGTAGCTTCTCGAACAGCTGCCTTCCAGCCACTTCAGCCCGGCCGTTGGACCGGCTGAGATGGGCGACGCTCTTGGCATGACGTATTCCCATGAGGGAACACATGCCCTTGACCCAGCCACCAGTAAACTGGGGCCCTTGGTCACTGCAAATGGTGCGGGGGATGTCAAAGACGGTCAGCGAATGAGGAATCATCATGACTGTCACTTCCTTGGCAAGCAACCCCCTTTTGCGTGCCGGAATGGCTACTACGTAGCCGCTGTGGTGATCCACACAAAGGACCACACAGTCAAAGGTCTCCTTGCCTATGTGAACCTCGGGCATGGAGAAGACGTCCATGACCACGCTCTCCATGGGCTGGTCAGGCACCGGAGTCCATTGGGCCTCACCCTTGACGTTCCGGTTGTCGGGATTGCAGGCCTGACAGACCGAGCAACCCTTTCTGACCTTCTTGATAGCGCTGTAGAGACTGATCTGGTCGATTTCGAAACGGCGCTGCATATCCAGGGCTTGCTTCTTGACCCCTGGGTGCATCATGTGGTGGTGCCAAGCCTCACATAGCTCGAGCACTTGGGACTCTGGGACCAGCAGCGTACCATTCCGGTAGAGCTTGCCATCCTCCTCAGTCAGCCCCTCTGGCCACTTCTGCCCGTCATCAGGGTCGGTCACAGCCCTATACTCGGCCTCGAAGGCCTCCGACTTACTGTAGTCGTCGGTCCAGTCGTCCTGGAGGCAAGATTCAGGGAAGAGGTGCTTGTCGGACTCAGCTCCCTCAGGGGCGAGTACTCTGACCGCTCTGCCCATCCTCGTTCCGAGGGGGGCATCCGCAGCCATGATGACGAAGCATTTAACACCCTCCTCGTCCATCAGGCGCTCCGTTTCTATGATCCTCTTGGCCTCAGCGGTCTCAGCCTCATGGCCATGGGCGGAGACATCTGTCATGCCCTTGCTGGCGGGACAGACCCACCTACTGAGACAGTCCGCCACGGTGTTGTCCTTGCCAGGAACATACACAACCGTGAGGTCGAACTTGGCCAAGGTCTCATGCCATCTTGCCCGTCGGGAGGCGGGACCAGGGGGGGTGTCCATGTGCTCTTTGTGCCACGACTGCAGACTCTGATGGTCGGTGCAGACGGTGACGGGATGGAGGGCTATGTACCCAGCCCATTTCCTGAGAGCCATGACGATGGCATACGCCTCCTTTTCTCGGGGCGTCCACGTTCGTTTCTAGCCTTCCGCCAGGACTCGGCTCCAGAAGGCCACTGGCACGTGCCTCCCATCGTCAAGCACTTGTTCCAACACAGCGCCAACAGCGTAGTCAGAAGCGTCGGTGAGCAGGATGAACCCTCGGTCAGGATCCACGACTTGCAGATCCACTGCGGATAGCAGCACCTGCTTCATTCCCTCAAAGGCACGGTAGGACTCAGCATTCCAGACCAGAGCCTTCTTGGACCCCTTCTTGGTCTCCTCTCGGTTGCCCTTGAGCATGGTCGTCATGGGGGCTGCATACTCGGCATACATCTTGATCCACCCCGACTAGTAGTTGCAGAACCCCAAGTACGCCTGTAGCTCAGAGACCGTTTTGGACTTTTCCCAGTGCTCGATCGCAGCCACCTTGCCAGGTATGGGCTACCGCTGCCCGTTCCCAACTACGTGGCCAGCGAAGGCCACCTCGCTTACCGCAATGGTGGCCTTGTCACTGCTGCCCGTGAGTTTGTGCCGAACCAGAAGGTCCAGCACTCGGGTGACGTCCCTCTCATGTGCCTCCAGGAGCTCCTCATAGCTCATACTGGGGTCCCTGGACGCGATGATCACGTCGTCCACGAAGGGGTCCGCACAGTCACTCACCGGCTCAAGCAGGTTCTCCAGCATCCGCTGAAAAGTCGCATTGCCGTTGGTAACGCCCATGGGCATCACGTTCCACTGGAGAGGTCCAAGTGGGGTGCTCATGGCTGTGCAGGCACGGGACTCCTCGGCGAGAGGCATCTGATGATAACCATGTTTCTGGTCAATCACCGTGAAGATCTACCGCCGGTGTTGTTTTTGCAGCATGTCCTCAATGATTGGCAGCGTATAGCTGTCATGCTGCGTTTGGGCGTTCAGGCCGCGGTAGTCGACCACGAGCCGCCACTCACCGGCCACCATCTTGGGGACGACGAAGCAAGGGGAGGCCCACTCGGAGTGGCACGACTCAAGCCAGCCTCTTTCGATGAAATCACGGAGGATCTTCTCCATGGCCTCCTTCCTCTCGCCCCTCAGGGCGAACTCCTGGTGTCGATACACACAGGTGTCCGGCTTCAGTGGTATCTTGGGCTCGCCATACAGTCCACGCACCGGTGGGGGAAACACAGGTTTTCCGCTGAAGAAGGTATTACCATACTTCTGCTTCAGCCTGGCCCTCAATGCCTGGATCTTGGGGCACTCATCGGACTCCGCCTTGACTTTTCCGGGCACCTGGACCACTGAGCTTACTTGCGGGGTACCTCCACAAGATCGCTCAGGTGGTCTTCCCAGGTGGCCCAAAGGGCCATCGCTGGTCTTGCCTCGGAACGGGTCGCCGTAGGTGGGGGGGTTGCCGCCGATTGGCTCGTACTAGCTGGACATGTGGTCCAGCACCCCCTTTACGAAGGTATTCCCATCATAGGAACCGGAGACGATGGAATCCACTTTCCACCAGGCTTTGTCCTGGCCCTTGCCCTCACGCTTGTTTCTCCAGTCGCGAAAGGGCTTATCCATATACCCCTGAACCAGATCCATCTCCTCTTCAGTGAGGAGGTCCTCCGATTCTCCGATGTCAACAGGGGAAACAGCAAAGCATTGCTGCCATGGCTCTGCTATGATGCGGTTGACACACACGAAGTTCGTGCTGTCGGGCTGTTCAAGGCTCCCATCCACATGGTGGAATTCCGTTGGCCATCTCTGGGGTGGCATGGGCTGTCCCTTAGCGTCCTGATAGACACTCTCTCCAGCCGGTAGGACGACCTTGTTTAAGGTCATGTCGGTCAATGAGACCACCCAATCCCGGGTGCTTTCCTCCTCGGTGCATCCCATAGGAACAACCAGCACTGCCTTGGAGCGGTCCTTGCGAATCTTCGTTACCGCCCTTGGAATGTCCCATCGCGGGCAATGGATCCACATCAAACCCTGAGGCGGACCCCAGTGCTTCTTCCACGCGGAGTCCTGGGTGCTCCAGTACTTCTCACAAACCCGAAGATGGGCGGAGGTTCCTGAAGAGAACGCATCCGGGGCCAGATCCGAATCTCCCAGGTCCGCAACCACTCGGCTCGCCACTTCCGGCGTTACGCCGTACTCCTGGTTTGCTGGCCCAGTTGGCTCAGTGCCCAGCGCGGCTACTTTGAGCTGATTGCGTTCCGGGTCGATCGATTGGCACTCCACATGGTGCTCAGGTGAAGAAAGCCACCAGAGCTGGTCATCCTGGTACAGGGTCACGGAGACCTGGGCCGGGAGAGCGCCGGAGTCCGTCTCCATCATGATCTTTTACCCAACGATCATGTCCCAGTCCATCTCGGCCTCGTAGAAGGGACCTTGCAGGAGGATTTCCTTGCCGAGGTCCGGGCGGCTCAGCTCACGGTGGTTCACGAACTGCAGCCCAATGGCCGCTTCCTTCGTTTCTCCCACCATGTACTGGCCGTTCGCCACCTTCAGCCTGACAGGCTTCAAACTGTCAGTCAAACACTCTGGCCGAAGTAGGCCAGCCTTGACCAAGCTGACCTGAGCTCCCGTGTCGACCAACACGTCGAAGACCTTCTCCACTTCCCTGCATAAGGCACGGACCTTAAGGTGCAGCTGCCGCTCACGCCCCACACGGCGCACGGCGTGCAAGCTCAGGATCTTCGGCCGTTCCAGAAGCTCAATAAGCAACTGGTACAGGTCGTGGACAATGGGCGCAGGCTGCCCATCTGCAGCATCCAGCTGCGGTCTGGGTGATCCTCCGATACTCTCGGATAGATGTTGAAGCACATCAAATACATTCTTGGTCGCAAAGGATGGACAGGTGCAAGGGTTCGTGCCTTCACTTGCCCTCACCCTGCCACCGTGACTGTCTTTCCTTTTGCGTGCCGGACCGGGCCTTTCGTCCGCGGCAATCCCTTTGTGCTCACTGTCTCCCGACTGGGATTGTGTGGCGGTTCCCACGACACCATCCTGCGACCGCCCTAGCTGGGGCCCTTGGCTGCAGGAGCTCCGCTAAGGGGCCTCAGTTGTGGTAGCAGGGGTACTCTCCTCCGCATCAACCTCGTTGACACCCTTCTTCTTTCCTCCTTTCTTACCCTTCTTGTCCTTGTCCTTGTTCTTGGCGTTCTCTTTGTTCTCCTTGTTCTTGTCGTCCGACTTGGGGACCAGGGACCTCTTGATCTCCTGGATCTCCTAGGCCAACTCGGTCCCCACCGACATCAGCTTGGAGAGCTCGTCCTTGGTCACCTCCACCTTGGTCTCCCAGATACCCGCGGGTGCACGCTTCTTCGACCAGTGCACCTTCTTGTAGGCCTCCCTGTCGGCCTTGTGGATGGGGCATGTCCGGTGGTCATGGTTGAACCCTTTGTTCCTCCCATAACACAGGAAACAGCTTTGAGGGTGAGCTTGTGTGAACTCTGCAAAGGACAGCGGAGGGTCGCCAATGCGCCGGGGATCCTTCTTCTCCTTCTGCTTCCAACCCTTCTGCAGGGGCTTCCAGCGTCCCCGGTTGTTCCCCGTGTTCAGGTTGTTGGCCACGAAGGCACAAACAGCCACCTCGGCGGGCTCATCGTTGTCATCATCGTCGTCGAGAGCCTCATCGCCATCGGCTCCCGCTGGGTCCATGGCAGCTCCCCCGCCAGACCCCTCGCCAACGTAGTTGACGTCACCGTCGCCGGGCCCCAACCTGCGGGTGTGGTGGAGGTTCCGGTACTCCTTGAGTACCTCTTCTCCAACCCACTCCAGGATCTCGTCGCAACTCATCCGCGCTGGGATGGCCTGCAGACAGATGGTCTGGCCGCCCACGTCACACTCATCAATGCGCCACATCGCGGTCTTCTCGCGATCGCCCGTGACCGCGATGAGGAGGGCGTTCCGCAGGGAGTGCCGTCTGACATCCCGGGTCACGTTCTTCCTTGTCCAAGCCACCACGTTCGTATGATACCCCTTGGAGAGCATCATCTTGACCGTGTGGTTGGACTTGGCCCTCTCGGCTTCCTCCTTGGTGACTCTCCTGATCCATGCTTCCAGCAGCATGGAGAGCAGGCGGGCCTGCTCGTCATCCTCGTTCCAGTCCTCCACGTTGCGGTGGAAGAGGGTGTATTGCCCCCGGAAGGCCCGCCAATCTCGTAGTCGGATCTCCCGACCATCATGATGAAGCTTGATGGCCTCGAACCGCTTGGCAGCCACATGCGGAGCGTTCACCCGCTCCTGCTCGTTGAGCCACTTCTTGGCTTCCTTAAGGCTTCGTGCAACAGCGGTTGAACCGGTGAAGCCGGTGCAACCGCGCGCCTGTCCGGCGGTTGAACCACCTCGAAAGCCGGTTACATTTTAGTGCAATCCATGAGGAAACCAGCTTCTGACAATCAAGTGTAGGCTTGCATGTAATTGTTGTTCACTAAAAAGGGTCCAAAGTCCTAAAGGGAATCCAAACAAGGCGCAGGGGTGTATGTCACCACGCCTAACGAAAAGTTGATGGTGAAGCCGTGCATTTTCACCAATACAGCCGCCGCCTCTGGCACCTACACCACCAATGCCGTCAAATATGACCCAAGAGAAATAGGTCTCCAGTGTTTTGCACCAATGAGGTAAGAAGGTTTTCAAAAACATTCTTTTTAGGCGATGTGGCATCCCTTGCAGGGCTGAAAAATAGCTGTTTTCAGGTTGCTACTTAGCAATTTGTTGCTGTACCACGATAGGGGTTCAACCGTGGGGAAGCCGTAATGGAGGTGCGCGGTTGAACTCGGTTGAACCACGGTTTCACTTGGGTAATGCAAGGGTACCTGATCCAAATGAGCACGTGGGGTTGAGGGTCTTGATTTTCCCCTCCTTGGTCGCCACGAAGTATAACTCTTGGAGCACCTCCGGCAGGCGGTACATGAACCATGTGAAGACATATTTCTCCGCATCTGCGAGATCCATGTCTTCAGTGACGGTCATCCCCCAATCGTTCAGCTTCTCCAAGAAGCGGTCGAGGTGGAGGGGCTTGATGTCCTTCAGGTCTTCCCACACGGCGGCATCCGCGTCCTTAGAGATCATGAACGCCGGCCGCGAGGTCGACCGAGGTTCCCATCAGCGTCCCCCACGGACCCACGGCCGCCACCTCCATCTCCTCCACGGTATCCGTGTGGCTACGCCGTGGTTCTTCGATGTACGCTGGACCCAGATGTTCACGCCGGACCCCTTCCATGTATGCCTCCTCATCACGGCGCAGGTGGCCGCGTTCAGCGGCCTCCCGTCGTACACCACGCGGCGGGGTAATGCCGAACACCTCCAGGTCTTCCTCACCTCTGCCGACATCCGACTCCATGTCCCCTCGGGGGACCTCATCCCTGAGTCCACCATAACGCCCGCCAGCCATTGGGATTGGCTTCTGGGCTTGTGCGGGGCGTCCGGGGCGTACCGGTGTCCGCGGTGGAGCACGGCGGTTGTGGTACTCCGCACTGAGCCACTCATCACGCCACTCCTCACTGCCACTGCCGGGCGGCACGCGCTCGTTACGGCGGCCCGCGCTGTTGTGAGAGGGGGCGCTGGGAGAGGGGGCACTGGCGCTGGGGCGACTCCTGGGGGCTCCGCTGGGGGCGTGAGCTCTGCCTGGACCTGGTCCAGGTCCAGAGCCGTCGTCCCACGAGCCAGGCTCCGGGGGTGGGTGGTCGCTGCCGACGCTCCCACGGCTTTCCAGCTCTGCTGCAGGCCGTTGATGACCTTGTTCAGCAACCTGGTCTCGCCCCTGGCGATGTCCAGCTCCCTCTGGGCGGCAGTGGCGACCTTGGCGATCTTGACCATCTCTGTCTTGGCGATGTCCAGCTCCTTCTGTGCGCCCGCAGCGACCCTGGCGATGCGGATCATCTCGCCCTTGCCCGTGTCTACCTCGCGCTGGAAGGACTGGACCCTCCTGTGCAGCTGGACAATCCACCGCCAGGTGGCATCCCGGTCCCCGTTCCCTGGTGGGTCGTCGGGGTTTCCAGGGGGTCCTCCAGGAGGGCCTCCGCCGGGTCCGCCCGGTCCAGGGGGTCCTCCCCCTCCCGGAGGTCCGCCTCCGGGGTGTCAACTTGCTGGGCGTCCTCCAGGGGGTCCTGACGGGCCTCAGCAAGGAAGTCCTGGTGGGTCACCATGGGGTCGCCTCGGTGGGTCCGAGGATGGGGGCTTCTCTGTGTAGCCGAAGTCCATGTCTTCACCCTCGTCCATGTCGCCCCACCTGGTCGTCTCGGTCTCGCACATGGAAGACGCTGAGCTCCGGTAGGGAGGAGGGAGATCCTCCCCCTCACCTTCTGGCTCCATGGGGACGTCTCCGCCTCCTCCGCCAGCCACTCCTCGGTGATGTTGGCGGCCTCGTCCATCCCCGTCGCTGGCGGTGAGGAAGGGGTCGGAGTCGTGGGGGTGTCCGCCCGCTGGCCTCCGTGACCTCTCGGGGGTCTTCCCCTTACCCCTCCTTCGTCGGTAGGCGGTGGGGCCACTGTCCCCACTGCTGCTCGTGTCGACCTCCTCCAGATCCAGCGTCATCTTTGAGGAGGCATCCCCTCCGAAGAGCTTTCGAAGGGTCTCCACTCGGGATCCTCCCGAGGGAGTCTCGCGCTGCAGCTTGGCTTCCGCCTCCTCCATTGCGGCGGCCGTGGCTGCGGCAGCTCGCCTTTCGGCCTCCTCCCAGGCACGGACAGCCTCGGCTCCCCGAGCTCGCTGCAGCCGAGCTTTCTCAGCTTCCAACGCCGCCAGCTCCGCCTCCGTCTTGGCCCTCTCCTCAGCGACCTTCCGTCGCACGGCCTCGATGGCGTCCTTCCTGGCGGCGTCCGCTTGGGCCTTGGCCGTTGCTCCGGCGTGAACCCTTTCCTCAGCCTCCTTCCTCGCCCTCTCTTGGGCAAGCGCCTCTTCCAACGCTTTCACCTCGGCCTCCTTGCGGGCAATGGCCTCGTGGGCCAGGCGGGCTTCTTCCGCGGCCGCGGCCACCTCACTCCTGACCCGGGCAGTCGCTGCCTCCTGGGCGGCTGCAGCCGTGAGCCCGGCCGCAATGGCCGCCACGGTCGAGACGTGGAAGGCCATGCCTCTGCCCAAATCTGCAGCCTCCTCCTGGGCGATTCCGACGGCGCCCTCCACGTCAGCGTTCTGCTGCGTGGCCCGTTGCCGGGCAACCCAAACGTTGCAGGGCACCCCACAGGCGCGCTCGCAGGCGCGGGCCACGTCCCTTTGGTCTGGTGCGACGCTGCTGCTGGAGCTGGCCTGGTCGGCCGGCATCCTCCGACGGTGGGCCGACTCCACGTCGCTGCTGGGGCCTGACTTCCTCAGGTGCAGTGGACGGGGCTTGGCCTTGGCCTTCTTGGCCACTTCGAGGAAGTCATCAAGGGTGGTATGGCCGGGGTGGTGGCCGCCACTGGCCCGTTGGGGGCTGGGGGCTGGGGTTCCGCCCTTGGCGGCTTGGGCGGCTTTGGCGGCCAGAGATTCCTGGTACTCCCGCCATTTCTTGTCCCGCTTCATGTCCCCGGCGGATCGCTTCTCCTCCCCAGGAGACGCGCTACTGCTGCTGCCCGGCAGCGTGCGATCGTTCCCCGGCTCCAGGAACTTCTTTTCGATCATGTCCCACATGGAGACGTTGATCCCCGCGCCTGACGGGTACTCGTTGGGGTTCTCGTCCTCCTCCATCCCGTCAGGGCGCAGCCCTTTGCCAGGTCTGTCCAGGCGGGTCCAGACCCTCCAGCGCTTGTGGCGGAAGCGGTAGGCGTATCCCTCCACCTGCAGCCAGTCTTCCACTGCCTGCAGGCGGTCGGCGCCCATGTCCTCACGGAGCTCAAACCTCCCGGGCATGCCGCCTTCGCACTGGGGATTGCTGTGGCGGTAGTGCTGCCCCCACACCAACCCACGCAGTAGGCGCACCGCATGGGGGTGGGGCAGCGGCCACGTCTTGCCCGCCTCCTGCCAGTTCACCATCAGCGCTCGTTCCCCTCGATGGACCAGTCCTGGAGGTGGTTGTTGAAGCGGTTGCTGTGGTCCACTCTATCTACAGGGCTGGGACCGAGACGCCTGATGGTGGTTGTGGAGGTGGGTGATGTAGCTGGGAGTGCGGCCGGTACTGGTCGGCCGAAAGAACTTGCTGATGTCGGAGTTCCGGTCGCTACACCTTCTTCACGGACTCGGCGCTGTAGCTGGCGATCAGGGCGATGCTCCGGGCGGCGCTGCGAAGCCCGTGGTGCTCGGGGTTCAGGTGGCCCCGAGTGGCAGACGAGGGATGGGTAACCCGGCGGCGATGAAACGCTTTTGACGCGTTCACGTTGGGGGCCTGGCCACAGGACGCTGCGGCGGACACGCACAAGCAGGCAGGCAGGCAAAGCACTGCGCTCACAAGGGCATCCTCATGCACGTGTCATGTGACTCTCTGAAACAAGGGAACAAAAGTATGTACAGCAACACATCAGGATATGTACACATGGGGTGAAGAATGCACTGGGGTAAAGGCATCACAAAACAATAGACACTCAATCCCAACTCATATCCCAATCCCAGGTCCGTCCCTTACAATGGCTGGCAGGGGTGAGGGCTCAAACGCAACCCATACCCTACTCAGTCCGGACCCTGAAACCCTGCCGATGGGGGAGGGCCTCCTGCCCAGCCACAGGCGAGTTCCTGGGAACCAAGATACGCCAACGGGAGACGACAGTCGCTCCCCATGCTCCCTTAACGGCAGGTCCCAACTTTACTCTGAGCCAGAAAGAAGGCCCCGCCATTATCCCCTAGGAGTTGGTAGCTGAAAACGGGCTGTTTCAGCCCAAACTGATATTAGCTCCAAAAACTCCAAAATTGACCCCTCGTCCGGACCCGCCAGAGGTAGGGACGAGGCAACTGACCCTATGCTCTATCGCGTACGAACTCCCTGGAGCCCTCACCAAACCTGGTTCCCTCTGAGGTCCCGGCATCAGGGCAGCACGGGTTCATCAAGTGGGGTCATGATGCCAAAATCACCAAAACTGGCGTCATTCCCACGGGTGATTCGCCCGGCCAGGGCAAGGCCAATGGTTCACAGTATAGAGGGCAGGACCTAGGACCTAATTCCAAGTGCACAAAATGAAATTAGGTCCGGACTACTCATGGGCATAGAGATATGGGGCCGCCAATTGACCACACAGGGGGCTGAAATTGGGGTCCCAAAAGGGGGTCATATTGGCTGCTCAAAAAGAGCCAAAATCGGGGGTGCCCTCAATAGTATATCTCCACGCCGGCTTGGAAATCGATCCGCCATTCCATACCAGATCCACCGGGAGTCCAAATGAGACTCCCATGCTTTTGGCTCCGAAAGATCTCCATGCCACTCGGCGTGGTGACAATCCAAACTGGGTCCACAATTGCCAAAATGGCAAAATTGGTCGTCTCGGTCGACCGTCCAGGGTAGGAAACCTTGGCGATATTGACGCGCCAAGCCTTGATTCACAACCCTTCATATCCCCTTTGGTCCCATTCTCTGGGTTATGGCTTGCTGTCACACTGGCTGCTTGCTGTTTATCGAGGGGATGAACAAACAGATGGGGCAGAAAGCAGCATGCGGTGCAAAGGGGGAGATCATGGATCGCACCAAACGTTGAATAACTCCGGATGAGCCGGAGGAGCAAATACAAAACTCAATGGCCTTCATCCCTTGGTCATCTGCTACCATATTCGCACTTTCCCCCTGGCTAGATCACGTGCCCCATGGAGATATGGTAGTTCCAATATGGCATGCTATGGCAAAAACAGCGAAATTTGGCAAAAATGGCCCGCACTCATGATTCTATATCTCCATGGCCACGGCGAGGATCTTTTCAACCAAGGATGCTATAGACATATGGGACTTAGGTCCCAATATATGGCGCTTGCCAACCCTCATGGTCGCCTCTAACTATTTTCCCCATTGGAGGGAAAATGACACACAAATGGGGCAGAATGGCAACATACCCCAAATTGGGTGACTCACAACTCTCCCTTCGAGAGGAGAGGCCACATGGGGAAATACCCCATTCGATGCGAGTTTCTGTGCCCTCCCTGAATTGCCCTTACTCTTGGTCAAGTGGCGCACGCAACCTCGTGGGCGAAATCAGGGGGAGAAGGGGTTTGTGGCCATTCTGGGCAAAACGGACAAAATTCACCCAAAAGTGGTCCCTCGAAAAGTCGTATCTCCGAATCACAAGAGAAAGGAGCCTTGGGCTTTTGCATGCATGCAAACCGAAGCTTTGCTTCTCTTTTGCAACAAGGGTTGAGGTTCAAAGCATAATGGAAAATTTTCAACACATCAATCCTTGAAGCACACTATTTATCGGAAAAAGTGCATATATCGGCCATGAACATATCTTTGGGACCTTGAGGAGCAAAAATATGAGTAAACATTCTTGGAGTAGGCCCATAGTAGGTGCCTCCAAATATGCCCACTATGGTTAGATTGTCTCCGCCTACTCATGTCATTAGTGCTTGCATATGAGCGCGTGTGCAAAGAGGCAGTATGACCCGCGTGCTCAAAAGGCGAAATTGTCTAAAAAAGAGGACAAGGTTGTAAAAATCAACCAAGCCATCCACGATGTTTGTGGTGGTCTCTACTTCACATATTGCCTGGATTAGAGGCTCAACTCCCCAGAGGCCTCGAACACGAGTCTCGGGGGTTTGGCCCTTTTGACCTAATTTTCGACCAAAACTTGACCTCTTTCGAAAATGGAGTTTTGGTACGCATTGAGTTGCGTGCAGCCATCGTTGAGTTGGCTCGAAAAACGAAAATGGCCTAGGGCTTTTGGTCTTGTGAGCATTGTATTCAGTTATTAACGTTCATGCTCACAAGGCCACAAAGTTAGTGTTTGCGCACGCACACGACTTGGGTTTGCCAAACCCATGGGCCGCCTAAAACATCCCTATTGCCCGCTTCCCTATACAAACTAATATGCCCACGTGAAAGGGGCATGGATGAAGGGCATAGGGGGGGAATGTAGGGTTCCGTCCGAACTCATGGTACTTGACAACCATGAGTTCGAGCGATTGACGGAAAAGCTTGCGCGCTGATTCTCTCTCAGATGCAACGACAAAAAGTTCTGGTGAACACACCAGATGAAAGTACAATGAAAATCCTCCAGATCCAGCCCTTAAGTTCTCTTAGAACCTCAAAGGTCCTCGAGAAAAATCCCTCACAGAACTCGCCACGGAGAAGCGACGAAAGCGCGCAAACAGGCGACAACAGGCAGCGATTTCACGACAATTAGAAATCGCGGTAGAAATCAGGTATTTCACCGATTTCCAACCGACAATCGACCAAGACAATCCAATTATGGTAATTCTACATCGATTTATTGGTTAGAAATCGGATACCAGATTTCGCGGATTAGAGAACAGGGATATCCCGCTGACAGCCGGTGTCAACGGCTTCCGCACGGGTGTGACGGTTCACAGGCCTCCGGGCCATGGGCCTTAGGTCCTGGGTACCGCTTCACTGTGACCCCGAGGCACCAACCACGCCATGGCCCGGACTACACCTCATAGCACGCCACCACACCCACCCCACAACCGACCTACCACCACAGGCCTACGCATGGGTAGCCCCATGCTTCCACCGCACCGACACCAACCCCACGGTAGCGTGGAACCCCGACCAAGCGCCCAAATGGCTCTTCACCACTACACCCGCCTGGCCCCGCCCCGACCCGGCAGGGGCCGCCATCCGTTACAGCATGTACGAGCCAGGCAGAACAGGCAAGCACGAGCACCCCTACTATCCGCTCCACCACTCCTGCCACACACCGGAGCACCGAACACAAACCCTCACATGCCACGACCTAAACCCAGACACAGCCTACATCCTCGACTACATCTACTTCTACCTCACACAAGGACAGCCGGAACAGGGACTCATAGCCATGTCTGCCCAAGCGAAACACATCATCTCCAAAGGAATAGGGGTGTACGCCACCCCCGTCCTGCAGCCCACAACCCCAGTAGCCCACCTCACCACGGGCCTCGCCATATACGCCTACCTGCCCATGAACCCATGCCGCCTCCAACAATCATCACCGGCGGACTGGCTCTTCTTCACCGACGCCTCAGGTGAATCCGCCCTCACGCCCATCACCGGGGGGGCCGCCCTGCACCTAACCCACACCGGGGGACACTACTACATGGACCACGACACGGGCCACACCACCTACGGGGCCTCCTCCCACGGGGAGCCAGGGGCCATGGCCGACGCCATCGCCGAGATCGCGGCGCCCCTACCTGCCCACCTCCCGCACATCGTCCGGGTCTGGTTTGTGGTAGACACCACTGTCGACACACACCTGCTCCTCCGCATAGCAAGGCAGCCACTTCACAAAGCCACCGCGACGAGCCTCGGCACCCAGGCACTGCTGCTCTGGAAAGCCCTTCGCAGCCTCCCCCCCTACGTCCAACTCCACATCGTGAAACAAGAGTCCCACAGACACCAATACGGAAATGGTAAGGTCGACAACCAGGCAGTACACCAGCGCACGACGCACCTACCAACCCTCCAGATTCCTGACCTCGGCCGAAACCACACACACCTCCAACACATACCCCCAGTACCCGAGAGCCATCAGCCCCTGGACTGGGTACCAGAGGACGCCCCCTATTCCTCCCACGACAGAGCATACCACTACCCCAACCCCATCGAACATCTCGCCCGCGTGCTCGGGGACGCAGACAGCCGGGCGCACATCCAGGAGCTCCAGGACAGACTGCAAATCCCCCTCTACCACTCAGCACTGCGCCAGGCAAACGTCCCAGCCCACCTCCAAAAACGACGCATCCAGCTCCTCAGGGAGCAACTACCATTCCTCAACAGGGTCGCCAGATGGCTCGCCCGCAAGCACATCCACGTCCCCGAAGAACACATCCATTGCCCATGCGACCACACCACCCCGGAGGACTATGGGACCATGGGAGCACTTCAAGAAATGCCCTCTCCATACAGGCAGGGGCACGCCAGTGGGCTGGTCCCCGGCGGAAACCCTACAACAACACGAAGGCTGGCCAACCCACAGCCACGCACACCAGGCCAGCGAACACCTCTTTCGGGATCCCCTGGTCAAAGAAGCCACCATGAGAGGGGCGCTGACACAGGCCCTGCACCGACCCCTCACCAAACACACAGAAAGCCCCATGGAGGCAGCAGCGCACCACCAGCTAGAAGCAGTCCGTAGAGCAGCGGCCCAAATGGTACACCGCAATCACCTCCTGTTAACACACGCGGAGCAACTCACCGACCCCACCGCCAGGGAACACATGCAGCGTCTCATCCATTACCATGCCCTGCATGACCCAGACGTCCGCTAACCCACTCCACGCCCCGCACGCGCCCCCCATCCCCATCCGCAGGCCTCCAAGACACCACCACAGCGCCCCGAAGCCCATCTCTCACCCAAGAAGCCACCCGGCACCGCCCAGGCCGGCCGAGCCCAGCCCGGCTGAGCCCAACCAGGGCCAACCATACGTCGACGTAGACGCGCAAGACCCCGGCAACCCATCCAGCCCACCCCCCCCGGACCCGGGGCACCCCCCCCTCACACGTGCCACCATCCGCGACCCCAACCTCCTCCGAGCAACCCTCCAAGGCAGGGACCTGACCACCCCCCTGGGCTGGTACCGCCTGCAAGAGGACTCGACCAAGCTCACCGTCAGCCTGTCCACCCCAGGCAACGGCCTCCACGAGGCCATCGTAGACCTCGTACTCTGGCGAGCCCGCAAACATACCCTGGGCCAGCACGTCTGGATCCCCCCCATTCGAGTGGGGCCAGGCCCTGACACACGACACCGACCTCAACGTCACACGTCGAGGGACCGTACACCTACGACGGGCCCCAGCGGAGAGGGACTACCCAGCGGACCCGCACTGCCCGAAGCAGTGGGAACAGGCCACCGCACCAACCCGCGACACCGCCCTCCGCACCGCCAGCCTCCGCACACCAGACGACGACCCCCCCCCCCACCTACAGACAGTGACCACCCCCCGCCGGAGGTCTGGTGTACAGTCCTCGAGCGCGGCAACTACTACGTGATAGCCGCTACGGTACGTCCCCCGGCCCGCAATGGCTCGTCAAAGGGACAGACACCATGCTCGCCCAAGGGGCCGCCCCACCAGGGGCAGTAGGGGACCCCACCACCCCGCACAGGGTCCTCAGGGGCGTCCTCCAGCCAGGGGACAAGCCCCCAGCCCGCCCCTGGCCCAAATCACCTCAGGGAAGGCGGGCTACCACCTGGGACTGGCCATGCTCTGCCTGACCCACTGGATCCAGCGCTGCTGGCCACCATCGCGGACCGTGCCCTTGAATTGGGCCATCCCCACCGCCCACACACAAATCGAGGCGGGCCCGGACACGCGGCCAAACCCCCCCCCAAGACCGCAGCACTCCCTCACCTGCGGGTACCACGCCATCCACAGGGTCCTCAGCTGCGTGGGTCTTAGCCCAGAGCTAGTATACCCCCTTCCCACCACTGACCAAGAGGTCCACCAGATACGCAAGCTCGTCTGCGAAATCCTTGCCGCGGCAGCAGAAGATGGCAAGCTTCTCCTCCAAACCGCCCGGCCTACAACTGACCACGGAAACGCGCCGCTGCGAGCGGACACATAAAACGACACAACACACCCCACCGCACAATCCCGTTCATGCCCCTCCCCTCTCGCTGCTCACCCAGAGACCTACACACGCCAACCATCGCGCGCACCCCCGGTCCCCGCGACACGGGCCCCCCCCACCCGCCCGACCACCAGCACACGCCCGCCACAGACCCGACCGCCGGACACCCCTCAACATCCCCCACACTCGACTGAAGCTGGTTCGGACCCCCGTGGCCATCTTTGGGTCACTTGGGGTGTGTATCTATGGGCCAGCAAGCCGCCGTTGGCTGATATCATACTCTCCTATCCACCTGACCTAACCTGATGCGATAGTGTGATACCGCGGCGCCGCTGGCTGAGATTTATATATCAAAATATCAGGAATCAACAGGGTTTTTTTATCACAATGTTTTCGTGATTTTTCAGCTATCCGTTCTGATTGTCAGTGTATCGGCAACTGGCGGTTGACTCGCGATTTTGCGGTAACTGATTGGTTAACTGTTATTTCCAGATATTTTAGCAGAAACCCCGATGAAGGGTTAAATTTCATCAGAAAAGGGTTCGTTGCTTCCGCAATTTTCATGTCACACACTCGCAAAATTACTCCAATTTTTTCAGACAATCGGAATCCGATTTTCGACTTCAAGGTCGCCGCACTGGATATGATGAGATTCGAGTGGTCCTACATTTTTCCCCGATCACGAATGAACCTTCCTTTTGTTGTCTCCTTCATTTTTCTTGGAGATATAGGCAAAACAAAATTGTTTCGTGAGGCCACCTTGAAAAGTCATATCTCCCGCTCACTGCGAGGAGTTACAATTTTGAGATTTGGGGTGGAATTGCCTTGGTCTTAACTTAATTGGGGAAGCATCAAACGCTTTTGATGTGTACACGTGCCCGTTATAGCAAGGGATAATGGTCAAGAGGGTAGAAAGTGCTTTACAACTCTTGGACCATGAAACCGAATATTTTAATATGGGTTTTGAGTGTACCGCACGAGTGTTGGTGTTGCATAGAAATTTTCGTTGGGTTCCTACGTATTTTTCACGTGAAGTTATGGCCATGGATGGTCATGACATACCATGGTGGGAGCCAGTTTTGAGGGTATGTGTTATATGCATGGTATGTGCTTCGCTATGCTCAAGCCCATGTTATATATCTCCGTATGTAGGAAGCTATGTGGGGTCATACGTGGCAAGGGCTTTGCCCATGTCCCAATGGTGAGCTCCATAGCGCTAGACTAAGTCTACCGCACATATAGTGCATTTGGGAAGGTTTACTGAGCGACCCACAAGCGCCACTATTAATTTTCCCATTTGCATGGTGCATGTCGAGAGGATGCTCGAAGGTGTCTTCATGCGTCCAATTGGAGATCCAAGTTGGGGGATTGTTCACAATTGGTTCCAAGCAATAGTGTGTTGAACCATATGTTGATACCATGGGTGAGCGAAGTTATATACTATTGTGATTATCTTGAATTTAGCAACATTTGCATGTTTTTGACCTCATTTTATGCTCATTTTTGTATTTTATGTGCTCAACTGGTCAGCTAACAGTAAAGTGCCTAGAGATCTCTGAACTATGGTATGTTGCTTATATGTTGGCATTTGATTTGGTGTTGCACCTCACCATATGCCGGATCATGTGGCCACTTTGGCGTGGCACACAAGGCCTCACAAAAATAGGTCTCAAATTTGTGAGTTGACTTGTGAAGCATGGCATGTATATATCCGGAGGGGTTTCGAGCCAATGATGGGATCTTCCTGGGCATGGATCCTCGGTCTATATCACCCTTATATATTATTCCCCGGTTTGACACATGCATGGAGCCTTTGAACCTTTGCCGTATGCATTGTTGAGTATATAATTGAATTTTGGGCACTATGGTGTGATTTGCCTAATTTTGCTATGTTGTGAGGTCATCTTCATGGGGCAATTCTCCAAGCCCAATCCACTCCAAGTCCAATCAAAGTCATGTCAGGGTAGGGCATGGACCTGAGTCCCACTCTAGGCGATGACACGCCACCTCCCCTATTGGGCTAGGATTTAGAGGCTTGGGAGGGAACACATTTTTGGGGTTTGTGTAGTGACCTTTGACACATGGCATTTAGCCATCTCATTTGACTTGCTTCAGGGCATCATGTTGGCGAGTCAAGGGAAGGTCTTGCGTCCAGGGAATGAGGGGTCTATGGCTGTGACTGTGTATGTTTCCATCTTTCCCCAATTTTGCTTTATTTGTGTTCATATGCCAATTTCAGGGCTTCTTTCTTCTTTATCAATTTTTGTGCAATGCTATGTACATGCCCAACGCGCGTGTCTCTGTGTGCACCGTGAGACGACCGGCGTGTTGAAAGGAGTTGTTGAGTGTCAACGCGGGACCTCAAACACCCTTAGAAGCCCTCAGTGTGGATTTTTTGGATTGGATCTATTGTACTTGGGAGTTGGTTATTTTTTCTTGTGGGAAGTTGTGCAGGACAGGGCAAGATCATGCAGAACCTGGTCAGAAGGCAGACCATAGGAGTGACGGGAAATGGTGGAAGGGGTACAGCAGGGGCCGGTCCTGGTAGGAACCTTCTTTATGGTAGCAGAGGAGTACCTGCCCCCTACCGCCGCACCGGGGACTTGGGCCCTCATGAGCCCTGCCCAAGGACGCCCCGGGTGCAGATCGTGGAGTCCGTGGAGTCGACGCCGGACTTAGAAGCCCCAGAAGAGCAAAGATGCTCAGGACGGAGAGACCTTGTAGGACATGGCCTAGACATGTAGGACCTGGCCTCCATGTGTGAAAGGCAATGCTGCAAGGCTTGCAATCTCTGCTCCGCTGTGGAGGAGTTGGAGGAGACTGGCAGCAACGGCAGGGCCCGGCGTTACCGGAAGCGCGGGTCCTCAAAACCCGCGGCGGAAGCCAGGGCGATGGAAAAGGATCCCAGCCTGGTCAGGCTGTGGTCAGCTGCAGATTCCGAGGGGCATTCTGATGGCTATCGGACCGCTTTCCCCTCGGAGTCGGAGGAGATGGCCAGACCGCCCACAAGGGCGCACACGGCCCCTGAACACAGCCTGGAGCATGACGCCGAGGCGTTGGAGAGGCCCACCAGAGCCAGAACGGCGCCTGTGGCCCGGCACACGGAGCCAACGCGGGATAACATGGGCGACACACCCATGGCGGAGGAGTCCGAGGCGCCGGGAACCGTGGGATGCGCTGCATCAGGTGGAAAGCACGTTGAGTGCCACTGCGAGCACGTATCCTTCCTCATTGGCAACTACCCAAAGATGGGGATGGACGCCATCGTGCAGCACCTCGACTGCTTGGACAACCAGAAGGACGGCCTAGAGCAAGACATCGCGGGGATCCTGGATGACCAGTCGGAAGCGGAGAGAGACATGGCGGAGCTGCGAGCGGAGCAGGACCGGTAGAAGCTGGGGATGGCCTTGCAGAAGCAGCAACGAGTGGTGGACAGCCTCCGCCACCTGGTGGAGGACATGTCGGGACACCTGAAAAAGCTAGAGGAGTTACAACCCCTCGCCTCAGGTCCGGAGCTCCCCGTAAGGCCGGCAACGGCAGAGCTGGTGGAGCGGGTTAAGACCCTCAAGAGCGCCATGGAGAAACCAATGGGCGGCCCTGCAAAGGCACCTTACGCGCCTCCGCGTGTTGACCCGGGTGCGCTGCCGTTTGTCCCCATGTTCAGCGAATCCATAATGCTCGGGGAGCATGCGGCACCGGCTCGGTCCATGCGGGAAGAGCACGCAGCCATGGACCTGAGGAGCCTGACGGTACAGATGTCCCATGCCGCCAAGGACCCACCAACCACTACGACTGCCCAGGCAGTTTATGCGGAAGAGGAGATCCAGACCATACAGGGGCGAACCATGGGAAGGGCCAACGGACATGGTCGAGGCCATCCAGGCGGAAACCTGTGGGTGAAGGACCCCACTACGGGGATATGGACAGCCGGTGGAGCAGGTCCTTCCCGCATCCCAAACCCCATGGGTTCAGGCCCAACTGGACCGCACTCCATGGAGGAGAGGGATGTACGGGTAGTGTACTCACAGCCACGGGCCACAGGTGGTATCCGTCTCGGTGGAGTGGTGGCTGCGGACGTCGGAGAGGCCATCAGGATTGACGACCTCAGGGGAATCAAAATCCCCTACTACGATGGCAGCCCCTCCAACCTGGATGACTTCATCCTGGATTGGGAGGACTTCGCCGAGGAGGTTGTCGCCGAGATGAAGGGAGCGCCAAGGGACAAGTGGGTATTTCGGACATTCCCACACAGGCTGGCGCAGGAGGAGCTCAGGGATCAGATCCGGAGGGATTGATCCAGACGGAGCAGGCCTGCCTCCAGTGGCTGGAGGAGGAGGAGCGAGTGGACGCCCCCAACCAGAAGTTGGAGGATTTGTGGTCCATTCTGCTGCCGCTGGAGCGCGGAGCGTTGAGGGTCCGGGAAAGGAATCGGTATATCCGCAAGTACCAAAGAAGCCCCAAGCTGGTGGAGCACTGGAATGAGTCCAGCGAGATCCGACACCTGCTCAAGGATGTCCTCCCCGGCCACTGGAAGAGAAGGGTGGAGGACGATAAGAAGAAGAGAGCAAAGAAGCGCCCGGCCGTACGGATCATGGCATCAGAGGACACCCACGCCGGAATAATGGAGTTTTCCGGCAAAACATCGGCGAGCCCAGCCGAATGTTGGGGTTGAAGAACGCCGTCTATGTGGACGTATTCGGCGACACCATGGGGTAAAGGCTGACGCGCCTCAACAACGCGGAGTGGAGGCGCAGAGAGCCCATGAGGATGCAGGTCATCTTTGCCCGCATGAGCCTGGACGAGATCGTGAAGTACATCACGGTGGAGCTGAAGCTCAACGCCAAGAACGAGGCCCCGGTGCAGGATCGACAGGGCCATGGACATCGAGGTCATGGGGAAGATCGCCAACACCGAGAGGTCGAGGAGGAAGGGAGTGGAAGCGGCCAAAATCTCTGGACCGCGACCACCCGAGAGGATCATGAGGAAGTCCACTTCTTCGCGTTCGTAGAGCACAATATGAAGGAGCATGGGCAGGACAGGTCCAGGTGGAACCGCCTGGACCCAAGGTTCAACAAGAACCGCAAGGAACCGCGGAGGATCGGGAACCCGCCGCTCTCGTTCCGCGAGTACAGATGAGGGCACGACGGTTGTTGGGTCTGCTACGGCAAGGGGAACAACCATGCACATGACCACCGGCATTGCAAGATATATGAGGATGACAAGAAGACCTACTTCGCCGCCCATCCCGACAAGAAGCCCAAGGAGCAACGAATTGCCGATTGGAAGGCAAAGGGCGGAGACGGTGGAAAAGGCCAAGGAAAGAGCCAAGGGAAAGGCGGAGGAAAAGGTTATGGTGGAGGACCCGGCCCAGACCGACGCGTGAGGTTGATCGAGGAGGTTGCTGAGGACATGTTTAGGACGTTGGAGGAACTCAAAGCCCGGCAACGTGGTGGACAAAGTCTGGGCGGATCACAGCAGGAGGGAGCCGCGGCAGGCCACGTCTAGAGGAACCCCCAGGGGAGTGGGACCTCGGAGGTCTCTCCTCAGAAAATCAGTGGAATCCTAGAGAAAGCGAAGGCACATCAGGTGCCAAAGAAGGCTCCAGAAGAGCCAAAACCACTGAGTTTCGCCACTCCCAACCCCTGGAGCGCCCTGCCAAGGGAAGTGTATGTGGGCAAGGGACGTGGCAAGAAAGAAGGAGCGACGACAGAGAGCCCCGTGGACGGGCAGGACCAGCCCAGGATCTACACCATCCGTGACCATACCCTCGAAGTCCTGATGCACCCGGACGTGCTAGAGTTGCATGCCGTGAGAGTCGTCCATACACCGCATGGTGACGAGCGGCAGTTGCACTTGAAGGTGCGTGTAGGGTGCGGACAAGAGGAGTTTGTGGTGGATGTTTTGGTGGATACGGGTGCCCAGGGGAGCCGGGTCCGGAGAGGGTTGTTCAAGGAGGAATCCCTGCAGCACAGCCGTAGACCGGTACGCCCGAAGGTGGCCAATGGAGAGATTATGGGTGGTGGCACCCTTGAGGCCACTATCAGTATGGAATTCTGGGAGCATGAGCACTTGAACCGCCCTGATTTGGCGAAGAGAAGCACTATATCCGGGAACTTCTATGTGGCCGACATTACACATTGGGATATGATCATGGGGTATGACTAAATGGTGGCAAACACGATTCGAGCCCTTCCCCATCGTGCATCGCTGGTCCGGGAGGATGAGGAATGCCTTACATAGCTGTCCACGGACTATGCATGCGGATCATCCCAATGGAATGCTGAGGAAGAGGATCGGATCGTCCAAGCGGTGCAAGCTGTGGGTGCCAAGTCCAGAGGAGACCGCGGAGTTCAGCTCACGGGGTATGGAATGGCGCCGCAGGTGTATGCCAGGATGACTCAGACGCTGGGAGCCGAAGCGCCCGAGACGGACGTCTTCGCTTCCCGGGAAGCCCCAATTTTGAGGAAGTGTAGGAGGCATTGGCATCGAGGAGACTCAGCCTGGCACAGGCATTGGGGTTTGAAGGAGTGGGGGCCCATGTATTGGCATGGCTCCCTGGAAAATACCAGAAGTACGGTGGAGAAGATCGTCGCAGATAGGGCGAAGGGGATCCTGGTCATAACCGGCATAGGATCCACCCCATGTCCGCTGGAAGGTCTTAAGTCGACGCTGGATTCAATCACCCTGAAAGAGATGTCATTCAGGCCAGAGGAGGAGTTGTTCATCGACGCCAAGAGTTTATCAATGCCCTCCCCGGGTCAAGCGTGGGGTACCAAGGCTTTCCTGGTGGATGGGGCGCATAACCCAGCCCACGGGCGATGAAGCATTCATCCGTAGTATTGAGGCGGTGCTGATGCGGGTCATGTTTGAGCCCAAGGAGGGGACGGATCAGCCAATGGATGGCATTGACGTCCTGTCCCACACCGAGATCGACCACATCGTCAACTACATGCGGATGGGGATGCATGACCGTGTGGCAGCCAAGAGGGGGCGAGCCATGGTCACATCTCCGCATTGTTGGGATGACAAGATGTTGGTCATCGGCAAGTACGAGAAGGATGAGTTCGTGGCAAGGGTCATGGACCACATCGCGGACCAATATGATGGTCCAGTTGGGTCGGACCCGCCGACGTTGGATTTTCCAAGAATGGGGGCCGGCAGCGACAAGAACGAGGCCGATGCCGCAAATTTCCGAAGATTACCGGTGGGAAGCGCGCCCCACGACGATGAAGACGGCATATCGGACGAGGAGAAGTTGAACTCGGACCCCAAAGAGGCCTATACCGCAGTGCGGTCGGTTGTATCGATACGGAAGCAAGCAGCTGAAGAGGCCCAGGAGAACCCGAAGGTCGCCGAGCTGAAGGAGAGGCTGACAAATGCCTATTCGCAGCTATTCAGTGGCGTTGCCAACAAGAACCCTCCAGATCGTGGGAAGTTTGGCACAGCGAGGATCAAGCTGAAGCCAAACCCCAAGATCTATCGTCAACGGGAGTACCAACTTCAGGGCGATCGGGCCGAGGCCATGAAGAAGTTGTTGGCCGTTTTCATTGAGCGGGGCTGGATCGAGCTCTCCGACACTGAGTGGGCCAGCCCAGCCCTTGTTGTGCCCAAGAAAGAGAAGGGCGAGTGGAGCTTGGTGGTTGAGTACAGGGGTTTGAACGAGCAAACGAAGAACGACTCGTACTCGCTTCCTCTGATCGACACCATCCTCCAAAAACAACAGAAAAAGCGGATCTTCACGGTGTTAGACCTGAAACACGGCTATCACCAGATGCCGCTACACCCTGACTCCAGGCCCTGCACAGCGATGTCAACGCCGTTGGGGCCCATGCAGTGGAAAGTGGTGCCTATGGGCGCGAAGAAAGGCAACGCCGCTTTCCAGCGCATGATGGAGGACCTACTCAGTCCAGTCCGGGACTGTGCCGACCCCTTTGTGGATGACATCATCATCGGGTCCGGCACGGAAGATATGACTGAGGACGAGCTCATTGAAGCGCATGAGAAGGATCTGCGCCGAGTGCTCAGCGAGCTGGACAAGGACAACATGGTGTGCAAGCCCAGCAGAGCCTCACTCTTCGTGAAGGAAGTGGAGTTTGCGGGTCACGTGGTTGGTCACGGGCAACGCCGTCCCATGCCTGGGAAGCTGTTGTCCTTGCACCACTGGGAGAAGCCCCAGACCATCAGCGAACTCCGATCCTTCATGGGGTTCTGCATATACTATTCGGGCTATGTCCGAATGTATGCGGAACTATCAGGCCCACTGCACAAGATGCTGCAGGTGGGCAAGTTCGATGGTGGGAAGGGGAGCAAGAGGAAGTTTGCCTGGACCCCGGAGGCCGAAGAGGCGTTCAGCTGCCTGAAGGAGCGACTCCTGGGGCAGCTGGGGTTATTCCTGGTGGACCCGAACAAGGGATTCGTGCTACGGACTGACACCTCTGACTATGCTGTAGGGGCAGTCCGCAGGCAGGTCCGGGACGACAGGTCGCACGTACCCGTGGCGTTTTGGAGCCGGATCCTGCCCGAGGGCCAACGTCGAACCTGGACCGCGAGGGAGAAGGAGACGTATGCCATTGTTTGTGCGCCCAGGAAGTGGTCTTGCCACATCAGTCCTTACAGAGCTGGCACAAGGAGCACGCCGACACCCCCTCGGGAACTGCGGCAATGAGGGCCCGGTGGCATGAGACATTCGCCAAGTTCGACTTCAGCGTCGTCTACGTCCTGGGGAAGGACAACACTGTGGCGGATTGTCTCAGTTGATCGCCCTAGCCCTGCTGGCACAGCATGGATGGACATATCCAGCCATGGGGACGCCGAGGGGACCAAGGAGGCCAAGCGCATCATCCAGATGGAGAAGGCCATGGAGCAAGAGGGGGTCAAGTGCTTTGTGTCGACGGCAAACCTTACGGATCTGGCCAAGTTCTGGGGTGCCCGCATCCAAGCTATTCGAGAGAAAACCCTCGAGCAATGGATGGTGGCCCCCGTAGAGCTAGTCAGGTCGGTGCTCACAGAGGACTGGTCGGACGACTATGCGGCATCCCAGCACTGGAGCAAGTACTGGAATGCCGTGAGCGCCCCGTCGGACGACGAATGGCCTGAGGGCTTGACCGAGGATGGGGACAAACTGTTCCTAAAGGACAAGCTATTGGTCCCTGAGAATTGGTCCCCGCCCTCCTCAGCACTCACGCACACGGCCACCACAAAAACGCCATGGATCACCACAAACCCATCAGACCACAATCGTTTTGGCGCCCCTAAAGCGCACCAAGACCGCTCTCCCCCTCCCACCCCCACGCTCCAAGGCACGCTACCGTCAATCACGCCTACCTCTCCCCTCTAGGCCCACCGCTACTAGGTGCCCAGGTCCGTCTGCCCCTGCCCCCCCCCCACTCCAACGCCTCCCGGGACATCCGAAATTTTTTCCGCCCATCCAGCGACCTTCTGTCTCCTTCTCTCGACCCCTTCAGCCCTCTGCCCCTTCCTGAACCCCCCCCCTCCCCCACAGGGTAAATCAGCGTTCATCTGACCAGACCATCAGGGCAACCGTGTACATATCTTAATATGTTGTTGTAAATACTTTCATTGGGGGACGTCAGCCCCAGAACAAGTTGATGCGGTTAAGAACATTCAAAAAAAGTGCTTTGTGGTGATGGCAAACCGTACAGACCTGGCCAAGTTACGGGGCGCCCGAATCCAAGCTATTGGAGAGGAAACCCTCGAGCAATGGATGGTGGCCCCCGTAGAGCTAGTCAGGTCGGTGCTCACAGAAGACTGGTCGGATGACTATGCGGCATCCGACCACTGGAGCAGATACTGGAATGCCGTGAGCGCCCTGTCGGACGACGAATGGCTCGAGGGCTTGACCATGGATGGGGATAAATTCTTCCTCAAGGACAAGCTATTGGTCCCTGAGAACCGAATGGAGGAGCTCATTGACCACTGGCATAACGCCCAGCTCATGCATCCTGGTCGGGACAAGATGCAGCAGGACCTGGAGTGGCGCTTCAAGTTCCCACCGGGGTACTACTCCATCCTGGACAAGTACTGCAGCGACTGCGCTTTGTGTCGGGCCATGAAAAGCCCCAACCATTCCACAGCGGGCAACCCGGTGTATACGGCTCTACCGGAGGCCTCTATGCGGTCCGTGGCCATGGATGTATTCGCCATGCCTGAGGTCACCGTGGAAGGAGAGACCTACGACTGTATCATCCTGGCGGTGGATAGGCACAGCGGGTATATCGTGGCGGTCCCTGGCAAGAAGTCCAAGAAGAAGGACAAGAAGGACAAGCATGGAGTGGGTCTGCAGGCCAAGACCGTCGCCAACGCCATGATCAGGCATTGGCTGACAATTTTAGATGTCCCAGCTGTCATCTGCAGCGATCGGGGCAGTCAATTCGTGAAGACGTGGTTCAAGACGATGTGACAGCACATGGGGATTCGGCACGTCAAGACCGTGGCGTACCACAGCCAGTGGAATGGCCGGGCTCAGGTGGCCGGCCAGCAGATGTTCGAGAAGTTCCGCCAGTTGCACATTGATGAACCGGGCCGGAATCGGTATACCGCCGAGAAGATCCTGATGGCCAAGCGAAGGTCCCTACCAGGACCGGCCCCTGCTGATTTGTGTAGACATGTCCCAAATGACTTAGATTACCAAAAGCAAATAATTTGCACGAAGAAATCAAAATGTGGAAGTGTGTTCGTCATGTAAATTCAGAGAAAGAAGATGTATGGGTTGTGACAAGGTGCTACAGATGACAAAACAAATGAATTGTATGTGTGCGGGTAGGGGTTAGGTTCACGGGTAGGGGTGGGTTGATCCCCTAACGGTAAAGGTAAAGGTAAATTGCTCGGGCGCGCTCCGAACTCCAGCGTATCGGTGATCCCTACCTGCCCCTCGCAGCATCCCTTCCGGCTCGCGGGGTCACAGACACCCTAGCGCGTAGGACACTGCGTTCCGCCCCCACCGGGAATCGAACCGAGCACCTCTAGTTCAGGCGTCATGTGCATGACCGCTGAACTACGCGACCTACTCTGATGATTGATCCCCTAGGGCTGGTTGGAAACGAAGTAGGTAAGTAATAAGTGAAAAATAGTTGAAAGGTAGGATCTTTCATCGAACGCCGTTCAGCTCTAGTGCGAGCCAATGGATATCCTACACGACTGCAGGGTCGCCCATGCCTCATACGCGAAATGTATCCATGTCAGGTTGTCTCAGACAAGTAGAAGTAGCAAATATCCAAAAAATGCTATCGTAGTTAAAGTGTGTTCTGTACCTTACCGGAAGACCAATTACGGCGTGCCCCTTGCCCAGCAGATGGTTGTACAAGGCCATCCGTGCGGGGGCCTGTCTTCCTACATGAAGAGTGCATTCCGCTCAATCAAATTACAGGATTCAGGCTATACTCTTGGAGCTCAACTCCGTCATCTATCTCTACCGCAAGAGAAGGGGTCTATCCCACTGCAGGGAAAGTACTTATCTACCCGCGCGAGGGTAGAAGCCCATTACTGTACGCTTTCATTACCTTTTGAAAATCCTTTTCAATGAGCCTACCGTAGTGCACCGCTGGTCTCGGTGGCTACCGACGTAGGGCTCTTCACTAACACATCGCGGAATGCATTAGCCAAGTCACAGGCTAAGTGACCAAGCTTAAACCTGTTCACTTGTGTTACACAACAAAGACGTGGCGCGGTGAGACCACTGCCGGCTCCTGTAAGCGGACACTAACTATCTACACGAAGGAGATGACTTAGAAATTGGCTCGTAGGCAGAATTTTGATGGATCTGGTACTACAGCAGTTCCTCAGAGTGTGAAATTCAAATGAATAAATGGAACAATCAAATGTTTCATTGTATGTGTTTGTGTGTGTGTTGTATGTGTAGTGTCATGAGGGAGGGAATGTGTGATAAAAATCCAATTAGGTCTGTAATGTACTGAGGTTTTGTTGGGCAGATAGAGAATGTTATACTGTAGACACACTCAATTAAGCACTCTCCAACCCGGAAATTGAGGCTGTACCGGGCGATCTAGCGAAAGTTACCGAAGCGGAACGTACCCGTAGTGGTTCGGTAGCAAATTTGAGGATAAAGTAGCTCATTAGACCAAATGACCTAGGTCAATGATCGCAAGGGTTGGAAAGGAGATTCATTCCTCACAACTTGCAGTTAATCAACAAACGTTGACTGGATACGAATCGATTGTTCGTCGCTGCAACCCAAAACTCGGGGTCTATTGAGCAAAAGGTGCTCATAGAACGACGAAGGGCAGATCAATTACGGACCATATTGCATGTTGAGCGTTATGGGCAAGCAATTGCAATACGGAAGTAATGCAATAAGTTTCAAATGTAAGATTTGCAAAGTGAAATGCAATGAATGAGTGACCTTTCTGAACGAAATGAATGAAATGCAATCCGAATGGAGAGTAGAATACGTCACTAGTCAAACGCTTGCCTTGACGGCCATGCAGTGAAGGATGAGATGCATCGTAGAGTGAAATGAGGACGAATCCCTTCCTGGCTCAAATGCAATTGTGCTTAAATGAAACAATGAATGACACACAGCTCACATGAAATAACTTGACAAGGTCAGGCTTCCAGAGAGGGTCGCAGCACACGCATGAGTGGCAGACCGTGACCAGAAATCATGCAGTGTATGCAGAGTCTCGGCAACCAATGAGAGGGTACGGACCGTGCTCAGAACTACATTGAAATGTGTCCAGTAGTTCAGTAAAGAAATAAAAATCAGTTAAATGGCATTGCACGCTAACATTCCGGCCTGCACCTACTGGAATGGTTACCTCTATTACAGTACCAGCGCCTTGCGGCACTTCTCCTCACCACCCTGCCCTACAGGGGGAGGACCAGAGACATTATATTGCATACGCAACAGTTAGCATTAGGATTAAACCCATAAAAGCGAATACGTCTCCTATACTAGCTAGTTAGCTAGCTAGCGTAAGTAAGTAAGAGTAAGTAAGTTTTGCAAGCCTCTTCTGCAACCATTTACCACTACCAACTTCTCTCATCGGAGAATGGTCACAAGAACCCCGAGAGAGGTCAATGCCAATGGTTTGGTCGAGTGCGGTCTCTTAAATGTTTCACTTGGGTGCTCCTGCATTGAATCTTCTTTCCGCCTTCCGCTCACACCCTTCAATAGCCTCCCTACTCCCTGGTGGCAACAAGCCCCACGCCTTCCTTCTCCCCATGACAACGGGCCAGCCGACCTGAGCCACTCAGCCTGGGGAGTCAAAGGAAAAGGCTTAGACGGTGAATGTGGCGGATGCAAATGGTCTGTTAATGGTGGTGGTCAAAGTTTGTTTTGTGGCCGAAAAAGACAACAAAATGTTTCACTATTTATTGTGTGTCTAAGTAATTCTGAGGTATCTACTCTTCTACCTAGGCTACGCCTAGTCAGAATTAATCAAAACTGATGCACACAATCTCAAACTGCAATATCATACAATGATTCAGGGTTAGAAGACCACGAAAATCGCGAATGGTTTGCCAAAAATCGATGTCAAAAACCAGTTGTTCCTTGAAAATGCCCACCTTCTGCACCATGTTTGTGTACCATGTTGCTGAGATGTCATGGGAACAATATGTGCACTGCGTAGGGCATGTCCTCAGGTTTCTGAAACATATTTGATGTTATCCGAACTCATCAGAGGTTCAGAGAATTAGAAGTTCGGGGGAGACACATGAATCTCACATGACACAAATGCTGAAAAACAATTGAAAAAGCAAAAAGGAATCGAACTTCTTCACTGCCATCCCATTTTCAAAAATATCTGATGACTCAATATCTGCGAACCAGACACCAATATCTTTTTAAAACATCTTTGATGACGTTCTAACTCACCACAGGCTCTGAGAAAAGCTTTTTTCTTCTAGCATCATGAACACAAAAATTGAAGACATGCTTTCATGCACTAAGTTGACCACCACAGAAAGAATCCATTCTTGACCACGGAAATTCGAAGTAAGCCTGTGTCGTAAACTGCATACTCCAGTGTTCACAAAACACCTTGGTTCAGGTTCGGACTCACCTTGGTGTCACAGAAATGATTAAACCTCCAAAATCATTTTGCACGATTTTTCACCAAGTGGGTTGTGTGGTAACTTGTTGCAATTTTAACATAGCCATTCTTATTTTCTGAAAGAAAAAAAAGACTCAGGGTTAGAAAGCACATACTTCAGTGTTGTTCAGAAAAACAAAGTTGAACCTCAAACCTTTTTTCTCTGGGAGATATGAAGAAAGCACAAAAGGCACTTTTGAGAGGGTTTTGGGGTGTTGTTCATGGGTGACTTTGTTGGAGATGGGAAAAATAGTAGAAAAATTGATTTCAAGAAAGTGAAGTGCCGTACCACTGTCTACTGTCGGAAAATACTCGGTTCCTATTTTTTATACGCAGTTGCGGGAAGATATCGTAAAAACACCAAATGTCATTTTGGGGCGTTTTAGAGGGTTGGGCAAAAAGTGATTCATGGGTCATCCTGAAAAAATCACAGAAAAGAGCCCCTGAGAAGTTAAAACTGGGGAGGCGTCATATTTGGAGGCTAGCGCTCTCTACTTTACAACAGCGCTTTAGTTGGCGCGATTCGACGCACTGGCGCGAAGTTATGCGTAGAATGAGCTAGGCCATTTTCGACATTCCTGGCCTTTGGAAATATCAAAGAGATTGAAGAAATCATAAAGAAATCAAAGCTTTTGGACTCCAAAGAGGGTCAACAGTGACTGGGGTGGCGAGTTCTAGTCACGGACCGTCAATCTTGTCCCTTCTTTTCACATAGGGTCTCATGTAGGACCGTAAGCAAGGAGAATAAAAGCCTTGATAATTCAACTCAACAAGCATGCAACATGTAGCAAAAGGAAGCAACACAATGAATGGCACTAGGCCTCAAAGAGCCTCAAGAGAGCCTCAAGAACCTTGCTGGCAGCGCTCTCGCAACACGTTGTCGTCGTAGAAGGCGTCGTCGTTGTCGCTGAAGCCCTGGCAAAGCGCGTTGTGTAGTCCAAGTTCAGCACATTTTTGAAACTTCTTGTAAAGTTAAAATCCTTCAAAATCTTCACCAAACTCACCCAAAAAAGCTCTCTGGGCGCCTTTTCGAACTCTTCCGGAGACTCTGGCGTCGCTCGTAATTGCGTGAAGGTCGCTGAAAGCGCGTTGAACTACGAACACCAAGTTTTGTCCATTTTTTGGGACATAGGAAGAAGTATACCTTCAAGATCCGAAACTTTCTTGAACGTTTTGATGAATTCAGGCAAGGAACTCACTTTACTTGAACAGCGTACGCTGGCCCAGCTGCTGCTCGTCGTCCTCGTCGTCGTCGACCTGCTGGAACTCTAGATTACTGGACTGTATTGTGCTTGTACTTAGTATTGCCAACTTACCTAGGGTGCACAGAAAACCCTCTTTGTCCTTGTCTTGCACTTCAAAATCAAATTGTTTCCAATGAACTTCCCCATTCCAATTGATTATCTTGGCACGTACAAAGTAGGCAACAGCAGGAAGACGAAGTCGTGAAGAACATTGAGCTGGACCAACTCGCTGGTCCAGTAATACGGGTTCACATGTGTAAATAACAGATAAATTGATATAACAATAAATTGTCATTAAAAAGGCAATAAAACCTATACTTTATCAACTTTCTGAGTAGTCTGTCTTATCACAGGCCTCGTCAACATTACGTGAATTGCTGTCGGCGGCAATAGACGGCGACAGTTGCGACAGCCCATCTGAAGCTTCGAAATAGCTTCAAAATAGCTTCTAATACATCAGAACCTTCTAAAATGCTATAAAACATGATGAAATTCAATTATAAACATAAGGAACGTGATTATTCATCTATGGCCGCTAATGTATCCTAGATCTTTGCTCTTTGCAGTGTACTTAAGAGCAGTAGAGTCTAGCAGTAAGCTATAGGCTTGGAATATAAGCCAAATATCAGCAAATATCCTAGTGTTCTAGAATCTTGAAGCATGGAGAGGTCTAGTACAGATCCTCCAGAAAGCTTCTGAGACGCCCAAATGCCCTGACTTATTGCAGGGGGCGGCTCTTGCCTGGGTGTGGGGCGTCCGGGTTTGGGAGCTCTCCAACGCCCCACCACCCGTCCTTGGGGCGTGCGGCCGGGAGCCGCTACCCACTGACTGTTGGTGTTGGGCCTGTGGGCGTGGGGACCCGTCAAGAGCCCCACAGAGCGCGCTCTTGCGAGCTGGCTTTGCGCGTTGTGCAGGCAGCACGAGGGTGCCCCGGGGGGGGGGGGGGGCGTCTCTTTCTTTGGCCTGGGGAGTCCAGGGGCTGCGCGCTCTCCCACGCTTGACCCCTGTCCTTGGGGCGTGCGGCCGGAGCATGCTACCCACTGGCTGTGAATGCGGGGGATGTGGGCGTGGGGATCAGTCGTCACCGCCACAGAGCGTGGTCTTGTGAGCTGGCTTTGCGCGCTGTGGGGGCGGCACGAGGGCGCCCCGGGGAGAGGGGCGCCTCTTGCCTGGGTGTGGAGCGTCCGGGGCTGGGCTCTCCCACGCCAGACTGCCCGTCCTTGGGGGGTGCGGTCCGGGACCACTACCCACCGGCTGTGGATGCCGTATGCAGGCCTGGGGGCCGGGCTTGCCTTGGCACCTTCTCCCGTGCCGCTTTACTGAGCGGCTGCGCGGGGCACGTGGAGGCCAACTGAGAACCGGGCTCATTGTGCCTGTCACTGGCCCCTGCCGAAGCAGGGGTGCTGGGCTGGCTCCGCGTGGTACCCGTTTGAGGCCCCACGATGGGGTTCTCCCTGGCGGGTCCCTCCGGCTTCGGTCTTGGGCTGCGTGCGCTGCGGTCGTTTGACGTGTGTGGACCCGGTCACTGATGTGGCCAGTTTCCCGTACTGTCTGTCTCTCAACAGGGGACCCGGGGGGTGCACCGGGGCTGTTTTGTGTGAAAGCCGACACCCTTCCATTTCGGGTTGGAGGACGCCACACCCGGGTCCCGCGCGTGTGTGCCTGTGCGTGCTCCTCTTGGCCGGGTCGGGCGGGCGGGCCTCCCAGGCGCGTTTTGGTGCGCCTCACCTTTCCTTTGGCCGTTTTGTCCTTCTTCTTTGTTCGGCCCCCTCCGGGGTGGGGATGCCCGTGCTTGGGTTTTTTTTCTCTTTTTTGTGTTCCCCTTTTTCCCCTCTCCCTCTCTTCCTCCCGCGCCCCCGCTGTCCGAGCATTTTGTGCTTCCTGGCCCTGGGTGCCCTGGGCCTTGGCGCCCTTGGTTTGCTCCTGCCCCCCCCGACTTTTTTGTTGTGTTTTCCTTTCCCCCTTTTCCGTCTTGTGTTTCCCGCCCTCTTATGCTCTGCGCCCGTCCTTGTGCTCGCTGTGGCGTTCTCCTGTTTCCGGCCTCGGGTGTCCTGGGCCTTAACGTTGCGCGGTCTGCCCCCCCCCCTTTTTTTTTCTTCCCAACCCCCCCGTTCCAATTGCCTCGGTGTGTCGGCGCGTGCTGTTGCCCGCCGCTGTGCCATGTGCTGTGTGTGTCCTTTAGTGTCGTGCTGTGCCTCCCTTGCCCTGTGCTGCCTGTCGTGGTCTGGTGCGCTCGCGTCGTGCTGTTTGTTTGGTCTGTGCCGTTTCTGGCGCCCGGTGATCTGGTGCGTTCCTGTGTGCTGCGCCGTTTCTTTTGGTGCTCTGCGGTGTGGTGTTGCACTGCGCTGCTGGGTGCGCGGTGTGCTGTGCTGCTGCCCGCTGTGCTGTGTTCTCCTGTGTCTTGTCGTGTTGTGCCGCAGCGCCTCTTGTGCACTACTGCGTTGTGCTGTGCCAGCGCGCCTGTGTCGTGTTCCTGTGTTGTGCGCTATTCTGCTGTTTTGCTCCTGCCTGCTTGCTTGCGGTTCTGCCACTTGCCCCCCGCCCCCCTGGCGTGTGCGCTGTGCTTTGTGATGTCTGGTGTCGCCGTGCTGTGCTGCCCTTCGGTTTGGTGTTTTGCGGTACCGTGTTGCCGTGTTCCGTGCTGCGTGTCGTGGTGTGGTGTCTCGCCTTTCTTTGGTGTGTGCTGCTCCGCGCTGTGCCGTGCTCTTTGTGTCGCGCCCTTGGTTGCTGCTGCGTGCTGTGCCGCGTCTTTGGTCATGTCGTCCGGCCGCGTTGTTCGCATTGCCGTGTGCTGTGGTGTGCTGTGTCACTGCATGCTGTGCTGTGCCACGTTGCTCCGCCCTGTGGTGTGCGGTTGTGTGCTGTGCTGTTTTGTGTCGCTCGTTTGAGGTTCTGAGGTTTGAGGTTTGGATTTGCGGGTACTAGACGCCTTTCGACCCCGGGGGGCCACCTGATCGGGCCTCCCCACCAGATGCTAGTGGGGGGCCCTCCAAGACGCACCTCCTGCCTGGTGGCGGAGTCACCCGGGTTCAGAGAGCTCGGAGCCCTGTCCCTCCCCGGCTTCCCCATTTCGCCACTCCCCGGTCAGTGCATCAATTCGCAGCCGTGGCTGCGGGCGCTTACCCACCGCGTCGCCCCCTAATGCGTGGTCGCCCGGGGCGCCAGCGCTGTCGGGCCCGTGCTACTGGCTTGTCGCCAGTGGGACTACCTTGGGCTGGCGCGGAGGCTGCCTAGCCTGGGGGCTGGGGCGTGACGCAGTGCGCCACTACTGCCTTGGCGGGTGCAGTGCCCTGTCCGTGTGTGCGCGGCGCTCGCGGCCGGTTCGGGGGGCTCGGGCCGGTACCTGGTGTTGTGTCTCTCCCGTTTGCCCCTTCCCGCCCCGCGTGTCCCGCGCTGATTGTGGCCCGTCCGGGTGTCCCTTACCCTCGCTCGCTGGTACGCCATTCCACGCTCTCTCTGCGTTCCGCGTGCTCGGTCCGGTTGCCTTTCTGGTAGTCCCCGTGTGCCCTTTGCGTGTGTGTGCGCTCGCGCTCCCGCGGCGTTCGCCCCCCCCCCCCCTGGGTGGTGTGGTGTGCGCACCTCGCGCGGTCCCGGCACTGGGCGCTGGTAGGGCCGTTCCACGTGGTCCGTGCCCCTCCGCGTGTCCTGCCCTGGTCCCTTGCTCCGTCTGGCGTGCTTGGGGGGGGGAGGTCCGGTCCCGGGTCCACCCTACCTGGCTTGGTCTGCATGCCCTGTGGGGGCTGCGTGCCGCGGGGGTGATGGGGGGCCGTCCCCAGGGGGGGGTGGCCTGCCACTGTTGTTGGGGGCGTCTGGTGTCAGGCGCCTTCCCTCCCCTGACCGCCCGTCCTCTGGGGCGGGCGGCCGGGGTTCCACGACCCGTGTGTACCGGCCGCAGTCTGTGCGGGGGTGGGGACCCAGCACCGGCCCCACAGCGTGCCCTAGTGCGGGCCGGCGTTGCTCGCTGTGGGGCTGGCGCCGTCCCTCCCCCGACTGCCCGTCCTCAGGGGCGGGCAGCCGGGGTACAGCGACCCGTGTGTTCCGGGTGCGGTCGGTGTGGGTGTGGGGACCCAGCACCGGTCCCACGGCGTGCGCCCTTGCGGGCCGGCGTGCTCGCTGTGGGGGTGGCGGAAGGGCGTCCCCGGGGGGAGTGCCTTCCACCATTGTGAGGGGCGTCTGAGGTCAGGCGCTCCCCCTCCCCCGACTGCCCGCCCACTTGGCGGGCTGTTGGGGTCCGCCACCCACGTGCTGTGGGCGCGGGTGTGTGGGTGTGGGGGCCCAACACTGTCCCCTTGGCCTGCATGCCCTGTGGGGGCTGCGTGCCGTGGGGTAGGTGGGGGGCCGTGCCCGGGGGGGCTGGCCTGCAACCGTTGTGAGAGGCGTCTATTGTCAGGCGCTGTCCCTCCCCCGGCCGCCCGTCCTCTGGGGCGGGCAGCCGGGGTTCCACGACCCGTGTGTACCGGCCCCAGTCGGTGCGGGCGTGGGGACCCAGCACCGGCCCCACAGCGTGCGCCTGTGCGGGCCGGCGTTGCTCGCTGTGGGGTCGGCAGAAGGGCGTCCCCGCGGGGGGTGTCCTCCACCGTTGTGAGGGGCGTCTGAGGTCAGGCGCTCCCCCTCCCCCGAATGCCCGCCCACTGAGCGGGCTGTTGGGGTCCGCCACCCACGTGCTGTTGGCGCGGGTGTGTGGGTGTTGGGGCCCAACACTTTCCCCTTGGCCTGCATGCCCTGTGGGGGCTGCGTGCAGCGGGGGTGGTGGGGGGCTGTCCCCGGGGGGGGTGGCCTGCCACCGTTGTGAGGGGCGTCTGGTGTCAGGCGCTGTTCCTCCCCTGGCCGCCCGTCCTCTGGGGCGGGCAGCCGAGGTTCCGCAACCCGTGTGTCCCGGGTGCGGTCAGTGCGGGCGTGGGGACCCAGCACTGGCCCCACAGCGTGCGCCCTTGCGGGCCGGCGTTGCTCGCTGTGGGGATGGCAGAAGGGCGTTCCCGAGGGGGGGTGCCTTCCACGGTTGTGAGGGGCGTCTGTGGTCAGGCGCTCCCCCGCCCTGAACTGCCGGCCCACAGGACGGGCTGTTGGGGTCCGCCACCCACATGCCCTGGGCGCGGGCGTGTGGGTGTGGGGGCCCAACACTGTCCCCTTGGCCTGCATGCCCTGTGGGGGCTGCGTGCCGCGGGGGTGGTGGGGGGCCGTCCCCGGGGGGGGTGGCCTGCCACTGTTGTGACGGGCGTCTGGTGTCAGGCGCTGTCCCTCGCCCGGTCGCCCGTCCTTTTGGGCGGGCGGCCGGGGTTCCGCGACCCGTGTGTCCCGAGTGCGGTCGGTGCGGGCGTGGGGACCCAGGACCGGCCCAACAGCATGCGCCCTTGCGGGCCGGCGTTGCTCGCTGTGGGAGTGGCGGAAGGGGATCCCCGGGGGGGCTGCCTTCCACCGTTGTGAGGGGCGTCTGAGGTCAGGCGCTCCCCCTCCCCCAACTGCCCGCCCACTGGGCGGGCTGTTGGGGTCTGCCACCAACGTGCTGTGGGCGCGGGTGTGTGGGTGTGGGGGCCCAACACTGGCCCCTTGGCCTGCATGCCCTGTGGGGGCTGCGTGCCGTGGGGGTGGTGGGGGGCCGTCCCCAGGGGGGGTCGCCTGCCACCGTTGTGAGGGGCGTCTGGTGTCAGGCGCTGTCCCTCCCCCGGCAGCCCGTCCTCTAGGTCGGGCAGCTGGGGTTCCGCGACCCGTGTCTCCCGAGTGCGGTCGGTGCGGGCGTGGGGACCCAGCACCGGCCCCACAGCTTGCGCCCTTGCGAGCCGGCGTTGCTCGCTGTTGGGGTGGCGGAAGGGCATCCCCGGAGGGGGTGCCTCCCATCGTTGTGAGGGGCGTCTGAGGTCAGGCGCTCCCCCCCCCCCGACTGCCAGCCCACAGGGCGGGCTGTTGGGGTCCGCTAGCAACGTGCTGTGGGCGCGGGTGTGTGTGTGTGGGGGCCCAACACTGTCCCCTTGCCCTGCATGCCCTGTGGGGGGCTGCGTGCCGTGGGGGTGGGGGGGGGGCGTCCCCGGGGGGGTCGGCCTGCCACTGTTGTGAGGGGTTTCTGGTGTCAGGCGCTGTCCCTCCCCCGGCCGCCTGTCCTCTGGGTCGGGCAGCCGGGGGTTCCGGGACCCGTGTATCCCGGGTGTGATCGGTGCGGGCGTGGGGACCCGGCACCGGCCCCACAGCGTGCGCCCTTGCGGGCCGGCTTTGCTTGCTGTGAAGGTGGCGGAAGGGCCTTCCCGGGGGGGTGCCTTCCACCGTTGTGAGGGGCGTCTGTGGTCAGGTGCTCCCCCTCCCTGAACTGCCCGCCCACTGGGCGGGCTGCTGGGGTCCGCCAGCAACGTGCTGTGGGCGCGGGCGTGTGGCTGTGGGGGCCCAACAGTGTCCCCTTGGCCTGCATGCCCTGTGGGGGCTGCGTGCCGCGGGGGTGGTGGGGGGCCGTGGCCGGGGGGGGTGGCCTGCCACCGTTGTGAGGGGCGTCTGGTGTCAGGCGCTGTCCCTCTCCCAGCCGCCCGCCCTCTGGGGAGGACAGCCAGGGTTCTGCGACCCGTGTGTCCCGGGTGCGGTCGGTGCGGGCGTGGGGATCCAGCACAGGCCCCACAGCGTGCGCCCTTGCAGGCCAGCGTTGCTCACTGTGGGGGTGGCGGAAGGGCGTCCCCGAGGGGGGAGGGGTGCCCTCCACCATTGTGAGGGGCGTCTGGTGTCAGGCGCTGTCCCTCCCCCGGCTGCCGGTCCTCTGGAGGGGGCAGCCAGGGTTCCGCGGGCCGTGTGTCCCGGGTGTGGTCAGTGCGGGCGTGGGGACCCAGCACCATCCCCATAGCGTGCGCCCTTTCGGGCCGGCGTTGCTCGCTGTGGGGATGGCGGAAGGGCGTCCCCGGGGGGGGTGCCTTCCACCATTGTGAGGGGCATCTGAGGTCAGGCGCTGTCCCTCCCCCGACTGCCCGGCCACTGGGCGGGCTGTTGGGGTCCGCCACCCACGTGCTGTGGGCACGGGTGTGTGGGTGTGGGGACCCAACACTGTCCCCCTGGCCTGCATGCCATGTGAAGGGGGGCTGTGCCCGGGGGGGGTGGCCTGCCACCGTTGCGAGCGGCGTCTGGTGTCAGGCGCTGTCCCTCCCCCGGCCAGCCGTCCTCTGGAGCGGGCAGCCGGGGCTCTGCGACCCGTGTGTCCGGAGTGCGGTCGGTGCGGGCGTGGGGACCCAGCACCGACCCCACAGCGTGCGCCCTTGCGGGCCGGCGTTGCTCGCTGTGAGGGTGGCGGAAGGGCGTCCCCGGGGGGGCTGCCTTCCACCATTGTGAGAGGTGTCTGGTGTCAGGCGCTGTCCCTCCCCCGGCCGCCCGTCCTCTGGAGCGGGCAGCCAGGGTTCCACGACCCCTGTGTCCCGGGTGCGGTCGGTGCGGGCGTGGGAACTCAGCACCGGCCCCACAGCGTGCGCCCTTGCGGGCCGGTGTTGCTCGCTGTGGGGTCGGCAGAAGCGGTTCCCCGGGGTCGGTGCCTGCCACCATTGTGAGGGGCGTCTGAGGTCAGGCACTGTCCAACCCCCGACTGCCCGCCCACTGGGCTGGCTGTTGGGGTCCGCCACCCACGTGCCGTGGGCGCGGGTGTGTGGGTGTGGGGGCCCAACACTGTCCCCTTGGCCTGCATGCCCCGTGAGGGCTGCGTGCCGCGGGGGTGGTGGGAAGCCGTCCCCTGGGGGGGGTGGCCCGCCACCATTGTGAGGGGCGTCTGGTGTCAGGCGCTGTCCCTCCCCCGGCCGCCCGTCCTCTGGAGCGGGCAGCCGGGGTTCCGTGACCCGTGTGTCCCGGGTGCGGTCGGTGCGGGCGTGGGGACCCAGCAGCTGCCCCACAGCGTGCGCCCTTGCGGGCCGGCGTTGCTCGCTGTCGGGGTGGCGGAAGGGCGTCCCCGGGGGGGGTGCCTTCCACCATTGTGAGGGGTGTCTGAGGTCAGGCGCTGTCCCTCCCCCGACTGCCCGCCTACTGGGCAGGCTGTTGAGGTCCGCCACCCACGTGCTGTTGGCGCGGGTGTGTGGGTGTTGGGGCCCAACACTGTCCCCTTGGCCTGCATGCCCTGTGGGGGCTGCGTGCCGCGGGGGTGGTGGGGGGCCGCCCCTGGGGGGGGTGGCCCGCCACTGTTGTGAGGCGCGTCTGGTGTCAGGCGCTGTCCCTCACCCGGCCGCCCGTCCTCTGGAGCGGGCGGCCGATGACCGGTTTTTCTGATTGATTGGTAAAACCGGTTCCAAACCCTAGTTCCAGATCCTCAAAGCGGAAGCCTAATGGTTGGTACTCCACTGGGCACACGGGTTGCACATGGCAGCCCAGGCCTACACCCCAGAAAAAGACCGCGAGGCCGACAGCGACTCCTCAAAGCCAGCACTGCCACGGGCCGAGAGGGGGACCCATGGGAAGCCCTCTACACAGCCATGTACTGGACCCAAGGGTCCCCCAACGGCCAGACACAGCAGAACGCGGGGAGGCCTGGGTCATGCGGGAATGAACCATGAGGAACTACTTACTCCACCTCCCCTTTGACAACAGCCCGCCCGCGCTACCGTTGTCTACGGACCCCCCGGAAGCAGTAGGGAAACTCGCCAACTTCACATGAAACTGCGCGAAGGTGACCATGCATACACTGGCGGAACCCCCGCTGTGGGACCCCGGCCGGCATGCCAGCCATCCCTTCCCGCAAGCCCACGCCTTTCCGGTCCCACCTCCAGTCCAGCCGAAACGAGCACGGAGAAGAGGGGGCACACCCGTCCCTAGGTCCCAGCAAACCAGAGTAGACAGCAAAGCAACAGCCTCCCAGCCCTCCACACCCGCCCCAGCCTCTCCCCCCAACCCGGCAAACGCCCCGCTGAACCCCCTCGCCCACTCAGACCAGGCATCTTCATCATCCTCCCTCCCACCACAGGCACCGCCACAGCCCGAGACATACCCACAGTTCCAACAGGGCACGAGAGTCCAACAGCCATACCGCAACGACCACAGGGGCGACCGGATCTGGTGCGAGGCACGATCCAATGACGGCACAAGGGGCAGGGCCCAAATGTTGGGATGCCAATCCGGGTGCAAAGGCACCGCCAACCCCAGCCCGAGGGAGGCAGCGCCCAGGACAAAGCGAAGGGCAACACCTTGGAGCTAGGCAGTGCCCATCCCTTCCGACTCGTCAGTCCCGAGAACAAGGCCCACAGGGGCACCAATTACACCCAAAAGGTCCGCCCAGATTGGGCCAGGGCCTCCCCCCAACCATGCCCACCGAAACGCCACCCGCCCGGCAAGAAGTACTCCAGCCCCAGTCCTCCTCCCTGTCAGGGCAAGGGCCGGGGACGAAGGCCCCTACATCCTCGGCCCGCAGCAATGGAGGCCACCCTCAACCTCCTCAACGTCAACCACCCAGCCATCACATACTCCAAGGACGTGACAGCCGCCCTCCAAGAGCTCCCGATCGCACAAGGGGCGAACTGGGTCCCGCACCTTCTCACTTTTCAGGAGCAAGGCCTTCAACGCGACGACCCTCAGGAGCCCGCACCAATATGTACCCCGGAAGATAAAGCATGCCCGGGCGGGTATCAACGTTTACCTCGTCCACCATCTCAGCATCCTGCAGAGACTGAGTGTGTACGAAGACGTCGGGGACGGATGGGAACTAAATGTCCTCAACACCCACGCCCCCTTCGGCGCCGCAACGGAGCCCTTCCTCCAAGCCCTGGCCGGGGCATACCGGCAAATGGCCATGCTCGCCCCCGTCATCATCATCGGCGACATGAACGCCGCGCCCGACCCGGCTGACCGAGGGGAACACGCCAGGCCCCAAGACCATGCGGTCCGCGACACCATCGACATGCCGGGGGTTGGAACGCTGGCCTCGAAGGCCAACCATCCCACTTCCCCCACCAAACAGAGGTCGCCCCCTCCCGCATAGACGTGTGCTACGGCGACCCCACCACAGTCATCTGGGCAGAGGCCCGATGCAGCCCGCTCTCTCTGGGAGCCGCAGGCCATAAGCCCTTACACCTCCGCCGCACCATCCCGAACCTTCCCCTCAACCCCGCGGAGGATGCGGACCAAGGCTTGCCGCCATCCCTGAGAATGCCACCACTGCACAACAAGTAAGCCTGGTCCCACTACCACTGGGCCATAGATCGCGCCCGGTGCAACCAACAGGACCTGCCCGACCTAGTGACAGCCATGCACGCGGCCGCTGTGGCCTGCGTCTTCCAGCAGCAACCCCAGGCTGAGGATGACCAACCACCAACAGCCTTGGGCGAAATGCTTCATGCCCTTTGGCATGCGGAGCAACACTTGGCGATCCCCGCTACAGCGACACCCTGCTACACCCCCACCACATACACGACTGCAGAACACAGATAGCCCACATCAGGGCGGATCTGCAGTAGTGGCACATCCACAGACAACAGCGCATCGCCCAAGAACACGAGCGATATGCGCACCATGAGCTCCCCTACAAAGCCATACGCAACCTGGACAACGCCATGATGGACACCGGCAACCGCACCATCACTACAGTCCGGCAGGCAGACGGCTCCCTCACCAACAACCCGGCCACGGTGCTGCAGGCCACCCAGGACAGCTTCGTCCACCAGCACACCCCCACCCAGGACTCACCGGTACACAGACACCCAACACAAAATCGAACGCCCCCCCAAGATCTTCAGCCACGCCCAGAGGAGGTAACTGAAGAAACGCCCCTTCACCATCCACGAAGTCCGGAAGGCCATTCACGGCCTCCGGAAATACAAAACCCCGGGGTACGACGGCCTTGCTGCGGAGGCGTAGTACCACCTCTCCATGCACCTCCACCCCCTCCTCGCTCAAGGCCTGTGGGACATTGTCACGGGAAAGACCCCCCTGCCACCAGACTGGGCCAACGTGGTCCACCCTCTCTACAAAAAGGGGGACTGGGGCAACCCCGACAACTGGCGCCCCATAGTGTGTGCAGTCACGGAGGTCAAGAACGTCTGAACCATCCTTCTGTGCCGCATCTGCCCCCACCTGGACCCCCACATACCCGCCAGCCTCTGGGGGGCTATCCCGGGCGGATTCCCACAGGGGGCCATCTTCCTCCAGAACAGCGTCGCTGACATGGACCCGGTGAAGCTCATCATCGCCTCCCTCGACGTCAAGGGAGCCTTCCCGAACACCCCCTGGTTACTCTTGGAAGCAGTGTGGAAACGCACTGGGGCGGACCTCACCCCCCTTCCCGAGACAGGCAGCAGGGGCTCCCAAGGAGGGGCAGTAAGGCTCTTCCTGTACCTCCTCGTGCGACTTCCCCTCCCCCTCCTCTGCGGGGACCTGGACCACCACCCGAAAGGCACCATCAACTCCATCCACCTGGTAGGCGCGTCATTCACAGTCATATACGACACCCTGTCCCAAATGAGGGTCCTCCACCGCAGCGGGGCACACAACACCCCTTTCCTACAGCTCCCCACGTGGCCTCAGCATCAGCTCTACGACTAATACGTCTCACAAAGGGCACAAACCACCGAGAACCGGCTGCTGGACAACAAAGACATGAAGGCGGCCTACCGGGACTTCAGAGCGCAACACCCATAGTCCGTTCCGGCGACGATGTCTTACACTCCCACAGGCTCAAAGCAAGAATCTGCCCCCCCCGAGTGATGGGCAAGGTCCCGCCACTAACCCTACTATTGGCTCCCAATGAGGCCAGACTACCATCATCTGCCACGGGGCACAGTGGCGCATACCAAAACACCACATGACACCCCAGGACCTGCCAGCGGTCCCCGGCGACTCCCAACAGATGCCCCGCACATGTTGGGCCCGTGGCCCCAACGCACCCACCACACCGTGGCCGGTATTGCACCTCATAGCACGCCCATAACCCACCTGCGACCGCAGGCCTACGCACGGGTGGCCCCGTGGTTCCACCGCAGCGACATCGCCCCAACCGTAGCATGGGCCCCGGACCACAAGCCCTGATGGCTATTCATCACAGCACCCACCTGGACCCACCCCGACCCCAACGGGATGGCAATCGGCTACAGCATGCACGAAGTAGGCAGAACGCGCAAACACCAACACCCTTTTTATCCACTCCACCACTCTTGCCACACGCCTGAACACCTAACGCAAACCCTCACCTGCCGAAGCCTGAACGGGGACGCGGCCTACATCCTTCACTACATCTACTCCCACCTCACACAAGGGCAGCAGAAACAAGGACCCATAGCTGTGACCCCCCGTGTGCAGGAGTCACACAGGCACCAGTACGGGAACGGTAAGGTGGACATCCATGCAGTGCAGCAGTGCACCACGCCCCTGCCAGCCCTCCAGATGCCAGACGTGGACCGCAACTATACACACCTCCAGCACCTAACCCCGGAAGCCACAACCCCATCAGACCCCGAACTCGGTATCAGATGACGCCCCCTATACCTCACACCACAGCACCTACCACTACTCCAACCCCATCCAAAACCTTGCCTAGGAACCCAGCGACGCGGACCGCACAGCACACGTCCAGGAACTCCAAGAGACACTGACAGTCGGGCTCTATCACTCAGCACTCCGCCGAGCATGCGTCCTAGCCAACCTGCGAAAGCAGCGCATCCAGCTCCTCAGAGAACAACTGCCATTCCTCACCAAAGCCGCCCGGCGGCTCGCGCGCAAGCACATCCACATCCCAGGAGAGCACACCCGCTGACCATGCAACCACGTCAACCCGGAGGACTGGGAGCAGTTCAACACGTGCCCCCTCCATAACGGCAGAGAAACACCAGTAGGCTGGTCCCCAGCAGAAACCCTACAGCAACAGAAAAGCTGGCAGTCGCACAGCCACGCAAAACACGCCGCCTGCCACCTGTTCAGGGATCCCCTGATCAAGGAGGTCACCATGAGAGGGGCGGTGACAGAAGCCCTGCATCGACACCTAACCCAACATGCAGAAAACCAGATGAAGGCGGCGGCGCACCTCCAACTGGAGGCGGTACGGAGGGCAGCGGCCGGAATGGCGCACCGCAAACGCCGCCTGTTGGCACACACGGTGCAACTCAGCGAAGGCAACGCAAGGCAACACATGATGCGTCTCATCCATTACTATGCCGTACATGATCGAGATGTGCACTAACCTACTCAACAGCCCACAGACGCCCTCCATCTCCATCAACAGGCCTCCAAGACACCACCAGTGCGCCCCGGAAGAACGCTCACCACAGGACCCCCGCACCACAAGCACCTGTGACACCCCGGAACCACCCGCCTCACACCCAGGAGACCACCCGGCACCGCCAAGACCAGCCACGCCCATCGAGAAACGCATACACGTCGATGTAGACGCGCCAGACATCGACAGCCAACCCCGCCAGACCCCCCCCAGACCCAGAGCACCCCTCCCTCACACCAACCACCATCAGCGACCCAAACCTCCTCCGAGCAAGGCAGGGCCGTGGACACCCCGCTACACTAGTACCGCCTGCAAGAGAGCTGGACCAAGCTCACTGTCAAGGCCCTCTGGTACCTCGCACCCCCGGGGAAAGGCCTCCACGAGGCCATCATGGACCTCGTCCTCTGGAGGGCATGCCAGCACACGCAACACCAGCGCATCTGGATTCCCTCCACCGATTGGGGCCAGGCCCTGACACACGACACCGACACCTACACCAACGGAGGAAGTACGCGCCTTCAACAAGCCCATGCCCTTGCAGACCCGAACAACCCAGAAAAATGGGAGCAGGCCTCGGCACCCGACCCTGACACTGCCCTCCGCGCCACCAGCCTCCACACCCCCGGCGACGACCTCCCCCCCCCTAACTTCGGACAGCGAGCGGCCCCCGCGGGAGGTTTGGTGTACAGACCTCAGACGCGGACACTATTACGTAGTGTCCGCAGCATCCCCCGGCCCACCACAAAATGCCCCATGGGTCCTCAGGGGCTCCACACCATGCTCGCCCGAGGGACCACACGCCCCAGGGCGGTGCGGGAACCAGCCACCCCAGACAGGGTCCTCAGAGGCATCCTCGAACCGGGAGACGCAGCCCGAGCCCGCGCCCTGGCCCAAATCACCTCGGGTTGGGCGGGCTACGACTAGGGCTAGCCATGCCCTGCCTGTCACAGTGGATCAAGCGGCGCTGGCCAACCACGGCGGCCGCGCCCTGCATCTGGGCCATCCCAGCCACCCACACACAGTTCAAAGCAGGGCCTGACACACAAAAGGACCCCTCCCCAGGCTACAACAACCCCTCACCTGCGGATACCACACTGTCCACAGAGTCCTCCGGCGCATGGGCCTCAGCCAACCCCTGAAGTACCATCTTGCCACCACCAACCAAAAGGTACACCAAGTACACACACGCATCCGCGAGATCCTCGCCACAGCCACGATGAACGACAGCCTCCACCTCCAAACCTCCATACGTACACGAGAACACACATGCACACCACTGCGAGGGGGGACGAACACCGACACACCATACACGAACCCCGCCCCACACACCCTGCCCCTCCCTTCCCACTTCCAACCCAGTGGCCCACACTCGCCCACCAGCGCGCACAGCCCCGAGCCCCGCGACATGGGCCTCCCCCCCAAACCCAGAAACGCACACACGCCCGCCGAGGACGGCCCGACGATGTGTGACTCGCCGCTTCCCACACCCGGCATCCCAGACACACCCGCCGCAAACAGCCCAACTCCGCACGACACACCAACCCCACCCAGCGACCCACACACTCACACAACGCACAGCCCCGTAAGCCTAAGCCCGTCCCGCCCGACGCCCAAATGCAGCCCACGCACACTTTTGCCCCCCGCAGACGCTGACGCGCACACCCTCGCAAATTGCAGGAGCCATCCCAGCCACACTAAGACGGTGGAGACGGCAGCCTGACTCCTCCCCCATACACCGCTGCCAACCAGGGCGGCCCTCAAGGCCGCCGGATCTCAACCGGGGCCTTCCAGCCACCCACTGCAAACCCACAGCCCAAGAAGCTGGCCTCCATCTTCCCCGCGGCGGCAGCGGAGGAGGCCGCCTCAGCCGACAAAGCTGCCCCCGCCCGAAGGCGGCACAACCCGCATCCCCCGAGACCACCACCTCCCCCTTGTCCTTATCCTCCTCATCGTCCTCCACCTCCTCCTCGCCTCTCTCCGCAGCGCTTATCAAAAAGGCCACTGCCGAGGCCAAAGCTGCTTGAGTCCCCCCCAGCGCCAAGCAGGCGGCCCCACTACCCCGGCAGCAAGCCAAGAACTCCCTCTGCCCGCGACTGGTCCCTCCACACCTCTGGGACGCGGTCTTCAAACACTTCGAGCCGGTCCCCAAAGCCAAGCCCGACTCAAAGCCGTAGCCGGAGCCCCAACGCCAGCAACAGCACGATCCGCAACAACACGAGCACAACCACCACCACCAGCAGCACTGCCAACACATTCAACACCAAGGAGCAGCCAACGGCCAGACAGGAACCACAAAAGAGGCGAGAGCACACGGGGAGCCGAGGAGCGGGAGGCCAACAAGACAAACAGCACACAGTGCGAAGGCCCGGGGCACCCGGACCGGAAACTGGAGGAAGCCAGAGACAACGGGGGCGCGCAACGAGAAGGAAAAAAAAAACGGAGCACAAAGCGGCAGCGAGAAAAACAGCGAGACACAAAAGAGGGGGGGTGGGGCAACCACCAGGGAGCAGCCGACTGCCACGCGGGAACCACAAAAGAGATGAGAGCAAACGGAGAGCCGAGAAGCGGGAGGCCAACAAAACAAACAGCACACAGCGCCAAGGCCCAGGGTACCCGGGGCCGGAAACCAGAGAAAGCCAGGGACAACAGGGGCGTACAACGAGAAAAAAAAACGGAGCACAAAGCAGCAGCGAGAAAAACAGCGAGACACAGAAGAGAGGCGGGGCGTGCAACAACCACCAGGGAGCAGCCAACGGCCAGGCGGGAACCACAAAAGAGGCGAGAGCGCACAGAGAGCCGAAGAGCGGGAGGCCAACAGAACAAACAGCACACAACGCCAAGGCCCAGGGCACCCGGGGCCGGAAACCAGAGAACGCCAGAGACCACGGGGGCGCACGACGAAGAAAAAAAAAACACAAGCCGGGGTGGGAGGAGGAAAGAAAAACAAGGCGCCAAGGCCCAAGGCACCCAGGGGCCGGAAACCAAAGAAGGAAAAAGAGACAAGGGGGGCACGCGGAAAATGGGACAGCAGGAAAAAAAAAGGGGGGGGGGGGCAACCAAAGAACCACAAAATGGGCATCCCCAGCCCGGAGCGGGCCGAGCAAAGCAGAAAGACAAGCAGGCCAGAGAAAGAGGTGAGGCGCACCAAAACGCGCCCGGGAGGCGGCCCGCCCGACCCGGCCAGGACGGACGAGCACATGCACACACGCACGGGACCCTGTCCTGGCGTCCTCCGACCCGCAAGGAGAGGCGATGGCGTCCACACGAAACAGCCCCGGTGCACCAGCCGAGTCCCCCGTCGAAACGACGGACGTTAAGGGAAACTGGACGCGTCAATGACTGGGTCCACACACGCAAACCACCGCAGCGCACGCAGCCCAACACCGACGCCGGAGGGACCAGCCAGGGACAACCCCATCGTGGGTCCCCGAACGGGTACGACGGGGAGCGAGCCCAGCGCCCCTGCCTCGGCGGGGGCCAGCGGCAGGCACAAGGAACCCGGTTCTCGGCCGGCCTCCGCTTGCCCCGCGCAGCCACCCAGTCAAGCCAGGGGCGCAAGCCCCCGGGTTGGGGAAAGGCACCGTGGCGTCGCGAAAGCCAGCCGGAGCACCTAGAGCGACCGGACCAGACGAGGCGCGGCGCACCACGCGAGGCCACCAGGCGCGCCCGAGAGGCACGCCGCCGGGCACAGCCAAGGCACTTGGACAGGTGCCAAGCAACAACGGCCACGGGCTGCCGCAAACCAGGGCAGCGAGCACAACACGCAACGAACCACGGCACCGGAACAGGTGCCAGGCAACACCAAACCCGCACACGACAAACGGCAGCCAGGAGTGGCGGGGTACAAGCGGGGCGCGCACACAGGCACACGCACAGCCCGACACCCCAGCCAGGAGTGGCGGGGCGCGACCGAAACCCAAGCCCGAGCACACACACGCACACCCCAACACCCCAGCCAGGAGTGGCAGGGCGCAGCCAAAACCCGAGCCCAAGCACGCACACCCCAGCCAAGAGTGGCGGGGTACAAGCGGAGCAGGCACACAAACACACACACCCGAACACGACAGCCAGGAGAGGCGAAGCACACGCGCCCAAACTGCACACCCCAGCCAGGAGTGGCAGGGTACAAGTAGAGTCCGCACACAAGCACACACAGAACCTGTACAACCCAGCCAGGAGTGGCGGGGCGCAGGCGAAACCCGAGCCCAAGCACACACACCCACACCGCACACCCCAGCCAGCAGTGGCAGGGTACAGGCGGAGCGCACACACAAGCACACACACACCCAAATACCCCAGCCAAGAGTCGCCGGGCGCAGCCGAAACCTGAGCCCAAGCACACACAGCCACAGTGCACACCCCAGCCAGGAATGGCGGGGCGCAGCCGAAACCCGAGCTCAAGCACACACGCCCACACCGCACACCTCAGCCAGGTGTGGCGGGGTACAAGCGGAGCGGGCACACAAACACGCACACACCAGCACCCCAGCCAGGAGTGGCGGGGCACAGCCGAAGCCCAACCCCAAGCACACATACCCACACGGCACACCTCAGCCAGGAGTGGCAGGGTACGAGCGGATCGCACACACAAGCACACACACACCCCAACACCCCAGCCAGGAGTGGCGGGGGGCAGCGGAAACCCGAGCCAAAGCACACACATGCACAACGCACACCCCAGCCAGGAGACGCGGGGCGCAGCGGAAACCCGGGCCCAAGCACACACGCCCACACCGCGCACCCAAGCCAGGAGTGGCGGGGTCCAAGCGGGGCGCGTACACAAACACGCACAGCCCAACACCCCAGCAAGGAGTGGCGGGGCGCAGCCGAAACCCGAGTCCAACCACACATACCGACACCGCACACCTCAGCCAGGAGTGGCAGGGTACAAGCGGATCGCACACACAAGCACACACACAACCCAACACCCCAGCCAGAAGTGGCAGGGCGCAGAGGAAACCGGAGCCCAAGCACACACATGCACAACGCACACCCGAGCCAGGATTGGCGGGGCGCAGCCGAAACCCGAGCCCAAGCACACAGGCCCACACCGCGCACCCCAGCCAGGAGTGGCGGGGTCCAAGCGGAGCGCATACACAAACACGCACACCCCAACACTCCAGCAAGGAGTGGCGGGGCGAAGCAGAAACCCGAGTCCAAGCACACACGCCGACGCAGCACACCCCAGCCAGGAGTGGCGGGCTGCAAGCAGAGCGCGCACACAAACACACACAAACCTGAACACCCCAGCCAGGATTGGCGGGGCGCAGCCTAAACCCGAGCCCATGCACACACACACAGACCGCACACCCCAGCCAGGAATGGCCGGGTACGAGCGGGGAGCGCGCACACAAATACACACACCCCCACACCCCAGCCAGGAGTGGTGAGGCGCAGCCGAAACCCGAGCCCATGCACACACACGCATACTCGACCCAAGAGAGGCGACAGACAAGTGGAGAGCGCACACAAACACACACACACCCGAACACCCTAGCCAGGAGTGGCGGTGGGCAGCCGAAACCCGAGCCAAAGCATACACACCCACACCGCACAGCCGAGCCAGGAGTGGCGGGGTACAAGCGGGGTGCGCACACAAGCACACACACACCCCAATACCCTGGCCAGGAGTGGCGGGGCGCAGCCTAAAACCGAGCCCCAACACACACATGCACAACGCACACCCCAGCCAGGAGTGGCGGGGTACAGCCGAAACCCGAGCCCAAGCACACATACCCACACCACAAACCTCAGCCAGGAGTGGCAGGGTACGAGCGGATCGCACAAACAAGCACACACACACCCCAACACCCCAGCCAGGAGTGGCGGGGCGCAGCGGGAACCAGAGCCCAAGCACACACATGCACAACGCACACCCCAGCCAGGAGACGCGGGGCGCAGCCGAAACCCGAGCTCAAGCACACACGCCCACACCGCGCACCCCAGCCAGGAGTGGCGGGGTCCAAGCGGAGCGTGTACACAAACACGCACACCCAAACACCCCAGCAAGGAGTGGCGGGGCGCAGCCGAAACCCGAGCCCAAGCACACATACCCACACCGCACACCTCAGCCAGGAGTGGCAGGGTACAAGAGGATCGCACACACAAGCACACACACAACCCGACACCCCAGCCAGGAGTGGCAGGGCGCAGAGGAAACCCGAGCCCAAGCACACACATGCACAACGCACACCGCAGCCAGGACCGGCGGGGCGCAGCCGAAACCCGAGCCCAAGCACATAGGCCCACACCGCGCACCCCAGCCAGGAGTGGCGGGGTCCAAGCGGAGCGCATACACAAACACGCACAGCCCAACACCCCAGCAAGGAGTGGCGGGGCGAAGCCGAAGCCCGAGCCCAAGCACACACGCGGACGCAGCACACCCCAGCCAGGAATGGCGGGCTGCAAGCAGAGCGCGCACACAAACACACACAAACCCGAACACCCCAGCCAGGAGTGGCGGGGCGCAGCCTAAACCCGAGCCCAAGCACACACACACACACCGCACACCCCAGCCAGGAATGGCGGGGTACAAGCGGGGAGCGCGCACACAAACACACACACCCCAACACCCCAGCCAGGAGTGGTGAGGCGCAGCCGAAACCCGAGCCCAAGCACACACACGCATACTCGACCCAAGAGAGGCGTGGTACAAGTGGAGAGCGCACACAAACACACACACACCCGAACACCCTAGCCAGGAGTGGCGGTGGGCAGCCAAAACCCGAGCCAAAGCATACACACCCACACCGCACAGCCCAGCCAGGAGTGGCGGGGTACAAGCGGGGTGCGCACACAAGCACACACACACCCCAATACCCTGGCCAGGAGTGGCGGGGCGCAGCCTAAAACCGAGCCCCAACACACACATGCACAACGCACACCCCAGCCAGGAGTGGCGGGGTACAAGCGGAGCGGCCACACCAGCACACACAGGGCCCAAAAACCCCAGCCAGGAGTGGCGGAGCGCAGCCGAAACCCGAGCCGAAGCACACACACCCACACCACACACCCCGGCGGGAGTCCCTCTGGTGGTTGTGCGACCGGGGCGCCAGGGCTAAAAACAGGTCGCAAGGCTCAGCGACACCGCGATGCCCCGTGCGGGGCAGGCCGCACTGGAGGAGCACCGTGCGGTGACATCCAGCTGGGGGGGAGGGAAAACAGTGCACGACACAAGGACTTCCGGGGAGGATCAGGGCCCACCTCCTGCCTCCTGGCCATGAAGCGACATGGCCCCTTTTCGTCCCCAGGTCACTTGCGTGACCATGAGCCATTTTTGTTTCACTGGGATCGTGCGATCCCCCAGCCTGGATACCCCCAACTGTGACGCCGTGCGGCTATGGACGGCTCTGGAGCCCAAGCTCTGCCGTGTGGCAGCAACCAGACATCAGGTGTGCGCCCACCCCTGCCTGGATACCCCCGACCGTGACCCTGTGCGGCTATGGACGGCTCTGGGGGCCGGGCTCTGCCGTGTGGCAGCAACCAGACACCAGGTGTGCGCCTAGCCCTGCCTGGATACCCTGAACCATGACGCCGTGCGGCTATGGACGGCTCTGGGGCCCAGGCTCTGCCGTGTGGCAGCGACCAAACACCAGGGGTGCGCCGTGGGCATTGGGCGTGTGCCCATGCAGAAGTTATTACTTTTGGCAGAACTGAAGGAGTTGGCCGTGTGCCCATGCAGAATATATTACTATTGGCAGAACTGAAGGCATAGGGTGTGTGCCCATGCAAACTTTGTTACCTTTGGCAGAACTGAGGGCATAGGGTGTGTGCCCATGGATAATTTATTACTATTGGCAGAACTGAAGGTATTGGGCACGTGTCCATGCAGAATTTATTACTTTTGGCAGAACTGAAGGTATTGGGCATGTGTCTATACAGAATATATCACTTTTGGCAGAACTGAGGGCATTGGGCGTGTGGCCATGCAGAAGTTATTACTTTTGGCAGAAATGGGAGCATAGGGCGTGTGCCCATGCAGAATTTACTCCTTTTGGCAGAGCTGAAGGTATTGGGCATGTGTCCATGCAGAACTTATTACTATTGGCAGAGCTGAAAGTATTGGGTGTGTGCCCATGCAGAAATTATTACTTTTGGCACAACTGAAGGTATTGGGCGTGTACCCATGCAGAAGTTATTACTTTTGGCGGAACTGAAAGTATTAGATGTGTGCGTATGGAGAATGTTTTATTTTTGGCAGAACTGGGAGCATCGGGTGTGTGCCCATGCAAAGGAAAATCCTTTTTGGCAGAACAGGGGGCATTGGGCGTGTGTCCATGCAGAATTTATTACTTTTGGCAGAACTGAAGGTATTGGGCATGTGTCCATGTACAATGTATTACTTCTGGCAGTACTGATGGCATTGGACGTGTGCCCATGCAGAAGTCATTACTTTTGGCAGTACGGAAGGCATAGGGCGTGTGCCCATGCAGAATTTATTACTTTTGGCAGAGCTGAAGGTATTGGGCATGTGTCCATGCAGAACTTATGACAATTGGCAGAACTCAAGGTATTGGGTGTGTGGCCATGCAGAATGTATCACGTTTCGCAGAACTGAAGGTATTGGGCGTGTACCCATGCAGAAGTTATTGCTCTTGGCAGAACTGAAGGTATTGGGTGTGTGCCTATGCAGAATTTAATGTTTTTGGCAGAACTGGGAGCATTGAACGTGTGCCCATGCACAATTTATTACTTTTGGCAGAACTGGGGGAAATGGACGTGTGTCCATGCAGAATTTATTACTATTGGCAGAACTGAAGGCATAGGGCGTGTGCCTATGAGGAATTTATTTCTTTTGGCAGCACTGAGAGCATTGGGTGTGTGCCCATGCCGAATTTATTACTTTTGGCAAAACTGAAGTGATTTGGTCGCGTGTCCATGCAGAATTTATTGCTTTTGGCAGAACTGGGGGCATTGGGTGTGTGTCCATGCAGAAGTTATTACTATTGAAAGAACTGGGGGCATTGGTCGTGTGCCCATGCAGAATATATTACTTTCCGCAGAGCTGGGAACATTGGGCGTGTACCCATGCAGAATATATTACGTTTGGCAAAACTGAAGGCATAGGGCGTGTGTCCATGCAGAATCTATTACTTTTGACAGAACTGGGGCATTGGGCGTGTGTCAATGCAGAAGTTATTACTATTGGCAGAACTGAGGGCATAGGGGGTGAGCCCATGCGGATTGTAGCAGCGGGGACCCAGGGCAAGCTTGCCCTGGGTCCCCGCTGATACAATCCGCATGGGCACACCCCCGGGGAGGGGGGGGCGTGGGGGTGACGAGAGCGACGCAATGGACACTGAGCTGACGACGGTGTGGCAATTTCCAGCCCAGCCTGGCCGGGGCGGCCGTATCCGGTGCGTCTGGTGGAATCGGCTCCAGGCACTCAGACACCAGACACCAGACACCACATCACACACCCCACCCAGGAGTGGCGGGATACAAGCGGAGCGCACACGCAAACACACACAAACCCCATCACTGAAGCCAGGAATTGCGGGGCGCAGCCGAAACCCGAGCCCATGCACAACCCAGAACGAAACACGAGCGCCACACAACAGTAGGAAACCCAGTGTCCATAGCCCGGGCACTGAGGCAGCCCGTGCCATGCAGGTGACCCGGCCAAACGAGATCCGGACACCGGGGGTAAGGCTGCATCATAAGGCCTGCGCTGCTTTGGGACTCGAGGCGGAGCGTGCGACACCAAAGCGCCTCGGAACCCCAGTACCAAGAACATGCATGCATGCCTTGGGAACAGGATACGCCAGGAAGTCCGGTGAACCTCCTGGGTTCCGCCCAAATGAGGGGAAATGCGCAAGCACGGGGGCACACCCTCCCGGCGAGACAAGCACATCACGCTGGCGGCGATCAGCAATCCGGGTGTTTCCCGGGGCCGCTCTGTCCGGGGCCAACAGACAGGTGTAGCGGGATGTAAGTCGCCTCCCCTCTTCAAGTGCGGAGCCTCTTCCTGTTCGAGGTTTGAGGTTTGAGGTTTGATTTTGCGGGTACTAGATGCGTTTCGGCCCTTGGGGGCCACCTGGTCGGGCCAGGTGAGATCCTCCCCACCGGATCCTAGTGGGGGGCGCTCCAAGACGCACTTCCTGCCTGGTGGCGGAGTCCCCCAGGTTCACAGGGCTCGGAGCCCCGTCCCTCCCCGGCTTTCCCATTTCGCCACTCCCCGGTCAGTGCATCAATTCGCAGCTGTGGCTGCAGGCGCTTACCCACCGCGTCGCCCCCCTAATGCGTGGTCGCCCGGGGCGCCGGCGCCGCCGGGCTGGTGCTACTGGCTTGTCGCCAGTGAAACCCCCTTGGGCTGGCGCGGAGGCTGCCTAGCCTAGGGGTTGGGGCGTGGCGCGGTGCGCCACTACTGCCTTGGCGTGTGCTGTGCCCCGTCCGTGTGTGCGCGGCGCTCCCGGCCGGTTCGGGGGGCTCGGGCCAGTACCTGGTGTTGTGTCTCTCCCGTTTCCCCCTTCCCGCCCCGCGTGTCCCGCGCTGCGTGTGGCAGGCTGTCCCGTCCGGGTGTCCCTTACCCTCGCTCGCTGATATGCCATTCCACGCGGTCTGTGCATTTCGCGAGCTCCGTCCGGTTGCCCTTCTGGTAGTCCCCGCGTGCCCTTTGCGTGTCCGTGCGCTCGCACTCCCGCGGCGTCCCCCCCCCCCCCCTGGGTGGTGTGGCATGCGCACCTCGCGCGGTCCCGACACTGGGCTCCCGTAGGGCCGTTCCACGTGGTCGGTGCCCCTCCTCGTGTCCTGCCCCGGTCCCTTGCTCCGTCTGGCGTGCTTGGGGGGGGGGCAGTCCGGTCCCAGTTCCCCCTTACCTGGCTTGGGGCTGTTGTTGCGAGGGGCGTTTGAGGTCAGGCGCTCCCCCTCCCCCAACTGCCCGCCCACTGGGTTGGCTGTTGGGGTCCGCTACCCACGTGCTGTTGGCGCGGGTGTGTGGTTTGAGGTTTGATGTTTGACTTTGCGGGTACTAGACTCCTTTCCGCCCCGGGGGGCCACCTGGTCAGGCCAGGTGATATCCTCCCCACCGGGTCCTAGTGGGGGGCCCTCTAAGACGCACCTCCTGCCAGGTGGCGGAGTCCCCCGGGTTCACAAGGTTCGGAGCCCCGTCCCTCCCCGGCTTCCCCGTTTCGCCACTCCCCGGTCAGTGCATCAATTCGCAGCCGTGGCTGCAGGCGCTTACCCACCGCGTCGCCCCCCTAATGCGTGGTCGCCTCGGGCGCCGGCGCCACCGGGCCCGTGCTACTGGCTTGTCGCCAGTGGGACCTCCTTGGGCTGGCGCGGAGGCTGCCTTTCCTAGAGTTGCGACGTGGCGCAGTGCACGACGACTGCCTTGGCGGGTGCAGTGCCCCGTGCATTTGTGCGCGGGGCTCGCGGCCGGTTCGGGGGGCTCAGGCCGGTACCTGGTGTTGTGTCTCTCCCGTTTCCCTCTTCCCGCCCCGCGGGTCCCGCGCTGCGTGTGGCGGGCCGTCCTGTCCGCGTGTCCTTTACCCTCGCTCGCTGGTACGCCATTCCACGCAGTCTGTGCGTTCCGCGAGCTCGGTCCGGTTGCCCTTCTGGTAGTCCCCGCGTGCCCTTTGCGTGTGTGTGCGCTCGCGCTCCCGCGGCGCCCCCCCCCCCTAGCTGGTGTGGCGTGCGCACCTGGCGCGGTCCCGGCACTGGGCGCTGGTAGGGCCATTCCGGGTGGTCCGTGCCCCTCCGCGTGTCCTGCCCTGGTCCCTTGCTCCGTCTGGCGTGCTCAGGGGGGGGCGTTCCGGTCCCGGTTCCTCCCTACCTGGCTTGGCCTGCACACCCTGTGGGGGCTGCGTGCCGCGAGGGTTGGGGGGGGCCGTCCCCGGGGGGGGTTGGCCTGCCACTGTTGTGGGGGGCGTCTGGTGTCAGGCGCTGTCCCTCCCCCGACCGCCTGTCCTCTGGGGCGGGCAGCCGGGGTACCGCGGCCAGTGTTTTCCGGGTGCGGTCGGTCCGGGCGTGGGGACCATGCACCAGCCCCACAGGCTGCGGGCTTGCGGGCCGGCGTTGCTCGCTGTGGGGGTGGTGGAAGGGCGTCCCCGGGGGGGGTGCCTTCCACCGTTATGAGGGGCGTCTGAGGTTGGGCGCTCCCCCTCCCCCGACTGCCCACCCACTTGGCGGGCTGTTGGGGTCCGCCACCCACATGCTGTGGGCGCGGGCGTGTGGGTGTGGGGGCCCATCACTGCCCCTTTGGCCTGCATGCCCTGTGGGGGCTGCGTGCCGCGGAGGTGGCGGGGGGCCGTCCCCGGGGGGGTGGCCTGCCACCGTTGCGAGGGGCGTTTGGTGTCAGGCGCTGTCCCTTCCCCTGCCACCCGTCCTCTGGGACGGGCGGCCGGGGTCCCACGACCCGTGTGTCCCGGGTGCGGTCGGTGCGGGTGTGGGGACCCAGCACCGGCCCCACAGCGTGCGCCCTTGCGGGCTGGCCTTGCTCGCTGTGGGGCCGGCGGAAGGGCGTCCCCAGGGGGGGGTGTCTTCCACCGTTGAGAGGGGCATCTGAGGTCAGGTGCTCCCCCTCCCCCGACTGCCCGCCTACTGGGCGGGCTGTTGGGGTCCGCTACCCACGTGCTGTGGGCGCGGGCGTGTGGGTGTGGGGGCCCAACACTGTCCCCTTGGCCTGCACGCCCTGTGGGGGCTGCGTGCCGCGGGGGTGTTTGGGGGCCGTCCCCGGGGGGGGCCGGCCTGCCATCGTTGTGAGGGGCGTCTGGTGTCAGGCGCTGTCCCTCACCCGACCGCCCGTCCTCTAGGGCGGGCAGCCGGGGTACCGCGACCCGTGTGTTCAGGGTGCAGTCGGTGCGGGCGTGGGGACCGAGCAGTGGTTCCACAGCGTGCGCCCTTGCGGACCGGCGTTGCTCGCTGTGGGGGTGGCGAAAGGGCGTCCCCGGGGGGGGTGCCTTCCACCGTTGTGAGGGGCATCTGAGGTCAGGCGCTCGCCCTCCCCCGACTGCCTGCCCACTGGGCCGGCTGTTGGGGTCTGCCACCCACGTGCTGTGGGCGCGGGTGTGTGGGTGTGGGGGCCCAACACTGTCCCTTTGGCCTGCATGCCCTGTGGGGGCTGCGTTCCGTGGGGCTGGTGGGGGGCCGTCCCAGGGGGGGTCGGCCTGCCACCGTTGTGAGGGGCGTCTGGTGTCAGGCGCTGTCCCTCGCCCGGCCGTCCGTCCTCTGGGGCAGGTAGCCGGGGTTCTGCGACCCGTGTGTCCTGGGTGCGGTCGGTGCGGGCGTGGGGACCCAGCACCGGCCCCACAGCGTGCGCCCTTGCGGGCCGGCGTTGCTCGCTGTGGGGGGTGGTGGAAGGGCGTACCCGGGGGGGTGCCTTCCACCGTTGTGAGGGGCGTCTGTGGTCAGGCGCTTCCCCTCCCTGAACTGCCCGTCCACTGGGCGGGCTGTTGGGGTCCGCCACCCACATGCTGTGGGCGCGGGCGTGTGGGTGTGGGGGCCCAGCACTGTCCCCTTGGCCTGCATGCCCTGTGGGGGCTGCCTGCCGCGGGGGTGGGGGGGGGGCGTCCCCGGGGGGGGTTGGCCTGCCACCGTTGTGAGGGGCGTCTGGTGTCAGGCGCTGTCCTTTCCTCGGCCGCCCGTCCTCTGGGGCGGGCAGCCGGGGTTCCCCGACCCGTGTGTCCCGGGTGCAGTCGGTGCGGGCGTTTGGACCCAGGACCAGCTCCACAGCGTGCGCACTTGCGGGCCGGCGTTGCTCGCTGTGGGGCTGGCGGAAGTGACGCGTTCCCGTGGGGGGCCTTGCCACGGGACGCTGCGGTGGACACGCGCAAGTGAGCAGGCAGGCAAAGCACTACGCTCACAGGGGCATCAATGCGCTCATGTCATGTGACAAAGCGTTTCAGGATCCTTGCCACTCTGAAACAAGGGAACAAAAGTATGTACAGCAACACATCAGGATATGTACACATGGGGTTAAGACTGGACTGGGGTAAGGGCATCACAGGACAATAGACACTCAGTCCTAACTCGTATCCCAATCCCAGGTCCGACCCTCTCAGTGGCTGGTGGGGGTGGGGGCTCAAACACAACCCATGCCCTGCTCAGTCCGGACCCTGAAACCCTGCCAATAGGGGGTGTGTCCCGCCCAGCCACAGGCAAGTTCCTGGGACCCAAGGGGCTCCAGGGCCAACAGACATAGGCCCCCTCTGCTCCCTCAACAGCAGGTCCCATACCCCCTTCTGAGCCAGAGATATGGCCCCGCAATTATCCCCTAGGAGTTGGCAGCTGAAAATGGGCTGTTTCAGCCCAAACTGATATTAGCTCCAAATTCTCCAAAATTGACCCTCCGGGTGCTCCCAATAGTATATCTCCACACCAGCTTGGAGATCAGATCTGCCATTCCATACGCGATCCACCAGGAGTCGAACAGAGACTCCCATGCCCTTGGCTCTCGAAGATCTCCATGCTACTCGGCGTGGTGACGATCCCAATTGGGTCCACAAATGCCAAAATGGCAAAATTGCCCACACTTACTTTGGGCTAGCACCTTAACGAAGGATGCTCCACTTCGCCCACGTGGTGTGTGAACCATGGGGACCAATGTACATAACACCCATGTCATATATGGTCCATTGGTCCATGCGTCCGGCGTGCACGGGTGGGCTGAACATAGTGCACGGCGGGCAGAAAAAGTGGAAAATTGCTCAAAATGGCCAAAAATGCGCACACTCATGGTTGGGGCAAATGGGGCACATGCCCGACTTGGACCGGATTGTGCCATAGGATTGGTATCAAGTCATATGTGTCCAACATATCTTTTGGGCGTCGCCCAACTCCTCCGGTATCGGGAATGGCAGGGTCGCCAAGTGAGCCCATGATTTGGGATAGTCCCAAATCGCCAACATGGCGGCCACGGTATGCCAAGCCCAAGAGGAGTTATTCGCCGGGTCCAAGATATGTTGGGCACCAAAGTATGTGCCCCAATGACATATTTGAGTCATGATGTCAATTGAGCGCAAACTTGAGATACACGGTCGCCACTTGACATCATGACGGGCAAAAAACAGCAATATTGGCGAAGAAACACCCAAAAGTGCCTTGAAAGGCGCAAAAATATATTATAATATCTTCGGCTTGGATCGTGCAATCAATTCATCCTTCTAAACACAATGACTTGACACCAATGACCTTCGATTCCACATATGTGCCCCACTTGGGGCGCTTTGAAAGGTCACGAGCGCTACTTCCCAAGTGGGCAGATGAAAATATGGAAAATTGCAAAACACACACCTTGCTCCCAACGCATCGCTTTGGGATCGCCACACAAGCTTCCCTCCACGGAGGTTAGGCTCGCAATTCATCGTGGGGAGTATGAGGAGGGGGCTTGCGCAATATGAGGTCCATTGGCGGGTTTGGCTTGGAGCGATGGACCTGCCAAATGGGCACGCAACACAACACATGGCACATACCATATATTGCCCAAAAAGGTAGCTCCCCCAACGATATGTCATGCCCCTCCAAGGGCATAACTTTGTGTCAATCGCTCATAGAAACTCGAGGAGGGTTCCTATGCAACACCAACACTCGCACGCCACACTCGAAAGTTATCCTAACGCACTTAATATCATGGCCAAAGAGTTATAAGGCAAACCCTACCCCCTTGACCATGATCAATTACGCTAGCGCGCACGTGTGGAGACGCAAGGCATATAAAGCTTCCTAAATTACGTCTGGAGTATTGTGAATACATCCCACTTTTTCTTATTGTCATTTCTCGCAAGCGGCACGAGATATGACCCTCACAAGTGGCCTCACGAATCAACTTTGTTTTGCCCATATCTCTAAGACAAATGGAGGGCAAGACAAAAGGAAAGTTGATTCGTGCATAGAGAAGCATGTAGATCCACTCGAAAGAGGTCAAATCAAGTGCGGGGATGTCGAAGTCGAAAATCCGATTTCGACATCCTGAAAAATTCTGATTAAGGTTGCGAATGTAAGATGTGAAAATTGCGGATGCATCAATGCAATTCCTGAAGACTTTAGAGTCTTCGTCACGATTTGCGCTAAAATATCTGTATATAACAGTTAAACTGGCGGTTACGCTAAAGTCGCGAGCTAACCGCAAGCTGTCAAAACAGTGAATATCAGAACGGAAGCGTAAAAATTGACGGAAACAATATGAAAACAAAACCCTGTTGATTCCTGATATTGGCGGTGCATCGGTTGCCGATGCGGGGCTTTACGGCACGGAACACGCTCCCGCCGGGCTCGCACCGGGTGTCAACGGGCGTCTTCCCTTCCGTACATGGGGTTAGGGTCCGCCACCGGGTTCTGGGTACCGCTTCACTCCCCTCCTTAGAGCAAACCCTGGGGGGGGCTCGATAACACCCACGCATGGCAGCGGGTACCCAGGACCATCTCCTGAAGGGGGGGGTGTCACATCCTCACTTCAGGCTGATTTCCAGGTTAGGTTGCTCAAATCCCACAGTAAGACAGGTACGGCGCTGTAGCTGTTAGTAACTGCAAGTATAGTATCAAGTATCAAGTCCCGGGTCCTGGCGGCGATTGTTCGGCATCCAAAGGACCCGTTAACCCATACCAGGCGCACCGGGTGCCGGCTGCGACGGTCACCACCACAGTGGCGATGGCATACACGGCCAACATAGGCGTCACACGACGACCGAGGTGGTCCCACAGGTCGAAAGCGACCACAAAGATCCATCAGGCTACCCCAAGCTTCCCAAGGCCCGCCGGCTGGGGGAGAGTCCCCACGGGTCCTTCCTCGGGCGCACCATGTCCATATCCATACGACGCGAGTCCAGAGTGGTACAGCCGAACGAGCTCCTCCTTAAGGGATCGGGCGTCAAGGCCGTCTTTTCCCTCGCCCTATTACCACGAAGGCCATACATGAGGGAGTCGTCATGCAGTGTGGGCGGAGGCGTCGACTCCTCAAACCACCAGTTTCCCAGGCAGACCGGCCGAGGTCAGGAGCACCGGAGGCCGCCATCCGACTGCAAGTGCGTCTGCGAATCGGTGGGCTCACACTGGGACTGACAGTGGCGGACCGCTGGGAGTGTAGTCAGGCAACTGGCCTTCCCGCCTGGCGCCATCAGGATCTCCACATCACAGCGAATAGGGCACACGGTATCACGGGCACTCAAACAGAAGTAACTGTATATAAGTACTGGTCTAGGCTGGACCTTAAGTAAAAGCATGTATACGGCGACTCAGGGCGCCTTCGTAGTCGTTTCGCATCCCCTGGGGGGTAAGAACAGTCCATACTTCGGTGATGGGCTGACAATAGAAACATACATATGCACATATCCTGGGGAACAGAAAAGCAAGCAACAATCGGGGTAAAAAGGCGCGTAAACACACCCTGGACGGAGCGCCAAACCACGCCACGGTCAGGATAAGGCAAATGCAGGAGGGTGGACTTGAAAACGCCTGAGTTCAGGTCATATATAGTCTCGAGACACACGTCGACTGGTCTGGATCCTGCAAGTGCCATGGGACCAGACCACACACCAAAAATTCGCAATGCCGATGACAGCGGCATCCGTTGCGCAACGTCGTATGGGCTTCAAGGCCCCAAGAGCTCAGAGATATGAAGGTCAGTCTCCCTACCTGGTTTCCCAAGGATTCAGCAGGGGGGGGAGTGAAGAATAGAAGAAGAGAGGGGCCATCCTCCCCTGGTTTCAGCAGGGGGGGGTATATGGCCACTCTGATGGCAGGTCACCGAAGGATGGAAGAGAGCAAGCAAGTAAGGGACGATCCGTCGACCTCACAAGCCCGAAAACACATCAGGGGAGAGCTCAGGGCGCTGATCAGGCACCCCTGGCTGCAATCGCCCGGGTGAGTGCTGCCAAGTCCGAGACATGGATCTTGGTCTTGTGCTTGCGGATGTACTCCATGAAGGGAGTATTGACCCGCGGCACGAACGAGGAGACGGGTTCCCAGGTATCGTGGGACGGCCCATAGCCTCGCCAACGAACCTTGAACTCCAGGCCTCCGGCTGCCGAGGCCTTCGGACGCTGAAGAAGGATTTTCTCGACTGTATAGTCGTCCTGCTCAGCATAGTCGTCGTCCGAATCAGCCTCATGTGCGGCATAGCTCAGGGACACATGCTGGCCACGGAGGTCGGGTTCCCGCACACGGAGTTGACTCTCGTGGCGTTTCCAGAACTGTCCGTGACCTACCTTGATGCGGTAGGTGTCCTCAGCAATCTTGCGAACCACCTCTCCAGGTGTGAACCAGGTTTTGGTGCGGTGGGTGCCCATAGGGCGGGGTCTGATCACCCACACCGGGTCTCCCACCCTGAACTTCTGCGCTGTCGAGCTCGGGGCGGACTGCTGACGCTCAGCATGCTCCTTCTCGAGCTGCTGGCGGATGTCCCGCGCCGTTTGCTCTTGCCGCGCGAAGGGTTCTTTGGCGTCCATAGCCATGCCATCACCAGACAAGGGAAGTCCCCGACCAAGGGGGTCCCTGCCGAACAGAATCTGGTGAGGGGACAAACCACCCGGCATGGAGGTGTCATGATGGGCCTTCAGAGCAGGCCACATCTCCTCAAACCAGTTTCGACGTGGATTGCTGATGTGAATCTTGCGCAGCTTCTCAAACAGCTGCCGTCCAGCCACTTCAGCACGGCCGTTAGACCGGCTGAGATAGGCGACGCTCTTGGCATGACGTATTCCCATGAGGGAACACATAGCCTTGAACCAGCCACCAGTAAACTGGGGCCCTCGGTCACTGCAAATGCTGCGGGGGATGTCAAAGACGGTCAGCCAATGACAAATCATCATGACTCCCATTTCCTTCGCAAGCAACCCCTTTTTGCGTACCGCAACGGCTACAACGTAGCCGCTGTCGCGGTCCACACAGAGAACCACACAGTCAAAGGTCTCCTTGCCAATGTGCACTTCGGGCATGGAGAAGACGTCCATGGCCACGCTCTCCATGGGCTGGTCAGGAACCGGGGTCCATTGGGTATCCCCCTTGACGTTCCGGTTATCGGGATTGCAGGCCTGACAGACCGAGCACCCTTCCTGACCTTCTTGATGGCGGTGTAGAGAACGATATGGTCGATCTCGAACCGACGCTGCATGTCAAGGGCTTGCTTCTTCACCCCGGGTTGCAGCATGTGGTGGTGCCAAGCTTCACATAGCTCAAGCAACCGGGACTCCGGTACTAGCAGCTTACCATTTCGGTAGAGCTTGCCATCTTCCTCAGTCAGCCCCTTTGGCCACTACTGCCCATCATCAGGGTCGGTCACAGCCCTATACTCGGCCGCAAAGGCCTCAGACTTGGCGTAGTCGTCGGTCCAGTCGTCCTGGAGGCAAGACTCTGGGAAGAGGTGCTTGTCGGACTCAGCTCTCTCAGGGGCGAGTACTCTGACCGCTCTTCTCACCCTCTTTCCGAGGGGGGCATCCGCAGCCATGACGACGAAGCATTTAACACCCTCCTCCTCCATAGGGCGCTCCATCTCAATGATCTTCTTGGCCTCAGCTGTCTCAGCCTCATCGCCATGGGCAGAGATATCCGTCATGCCCTTGCTGGCGGGATAGGCCCACCTACTGAGACAGTCCGCCACGGTGTTATCCTTTCCAGGAATATACACAACCGTGAGGTCGAACTTGGCCAAGGTCTCATGCCATCTTGCCCGTCGGGAGGCGGGACCTGAGGGGGTGTCCACGTGCTCCTTGTGCCAGAACTGCAGACTCTGATGGTCGGTGCAGACGGTGACGGGATGGAGGGCTATGTACCCAGCCCATTTCCTGAGAGCCATGACGATGGCATACGCCTCCTTTTCACGGGGCGTCCACGTCCGTCTCTGGCCTTCCGCCAGGACTCGGCTCCAGAAGGCCACAGGCACGTGCTTCCCGTCGTCAAGCACTTGCTCCAAGACAGCGCCAACGGCGTAGTCGGAAGCATCGGTGCGCAGGACGAACCCTCGGTCGGGATCCACGAGGTGCAGACCCACTGCGGATAGCAGTGCCTGCTTCATCCCCTCAAAGGCACGGTCGGACTCAGCTGTCCAGACCAGAGCCTTCTTGGACCCCTTCTTGGTCTCCTCTCGGTTGCCCTTGAGCATGGTCGTCATGGGGGCTGCATACTCGGCATACATCTTGATATACCCCGAGTAGTAGTTGCAGAACCCCAGATACGCCCGTAGAGAGCGTTTTGGGCTTTTCTCAGTGCTCGATCGCAGCCACCTTGCCAGGTATGGGCTTTCGCTGCCCGTTCCCGACTACGTGGCCAGCGAAGACCACCTCGCTTACCGCAATGGTGGCCTTGTCACTGCTGCCCGTGAGTTTGTGCCGAACCAGAATGTCCAGCACTGGAGTGACGTCCCTCTCGTGTGCCTCCAGGAGCTCCTCGTAGCTCACACTGGGGTCCTCGGACGCGATGATCACGTCGTCCACGAAGGGGTCCGCACAGTCACGCACCGGCTCAAGCAGGTTCTCCAGCATCCGCTGAAAAGCTGCATTGCCGTTGGTAACGCCCATGAGCATCACCTTCCACTGGAGAGGTCCAAGTGGGGTGCTCATGGCTGTGCAGGCACGGGACTCCTCGGCGAGAGACATCTGATGATAACCATGTTTCAGGTCAATCACGGTGAAGATCCTCCGCCGGTGTTGTTTTTGCAGCATGTCCTCAATGAGGGGCAGCGTATAGCTATCGTGCTGCATTTGGGCGTTCAGGCCGCGGTAGTCGACCACGAGCCGCCACTCACCGGCGACCTTCTTGAGGACGACGAAGCACGGAGAGGCCCATTCGGAGTGGCACGGCTCGAGCGAGCCTCTCTGAATGAAGTCATGGAGGATCTTCTCGTTGGCCTCTTTCCTCTCGCCCCGCAGGGCGAACTCCCGGTGTCGATACACACGGGGGTCCTGCTTCAGTCGTATCTTGGCCTCGCCATACGGTCCACGCACCGGTGGGGGAAACACAGGCTTTCCGCTGAAGAAGGTATCCCCATACTTCTGCGTCAGCCTGGCCCTCAATGCCTGGATCTTGGGGCAATCATCGGACTCCGCCTTGGCTTTTCCGGGCACTTGGACCACGGAGCTTACTTGAGGGGTAGCTACTCCGCTCGCTTTCGGCTCAGGTGGTCTTCCCAGGTAGCCCAAAGGGCCATCTCTGGTCTTGCCTCGGAATAGATCACCGTAGGTGGGTGGGTTACCCCCGATTGGTTCGTCCTGGCTGGATAGGTAGTCCAGCACCCTCTGCACGAAGGTGTTCCCATCATAGGAACCAGAGACGATCGAGTCCACTTCCCACCAGTCTCTGTCCTGGCCCTTGCCCTCACGCTGGCTACCCAAGTCGTGAAAGGGCTGATCCATATACCCCTGAACCAGATCCAGCTCCTCTTCTGTGAGGGGGTCCTCCGATTCTCCGATGTCAACAGGGGGAACCGCAAAGCATTGCCGCCATGGCTCTGCTATGATGCGGTTGACACACACGAAATCCGTGGCGTCGGCCTGATCAAGGCCCCCATCCACATAGTGGAATTCTGTTGGCCATCTCTGGGGTGGCATGGGCTGTCCCTTAGCGTCCTTATAGACACTCTCTCCAGCTGGTAGGACGACCTTGTTTAAGGTCATGTTGGTCAATGAGGCTACCCAATGTCGGGTACTTTCCTCCTCGGTGCATCCCATAGGAACAACCAGCACTGCCTTGGAGCGGTCCTTGCGTATCTTCGCTACCGCCCTTGGAATGTCCCGTCGAGGGCAATGGATCCACATCAAGCCCTGATGCGGACCCCAGTGCTTCTTCCACGCGGAGTCCTCGGCACTCCAGTACTTCTCACACACCCGAAGATGGGCGGAGGTTCCTGAAGAGAACGCATCCAGGGCCAGATCAGAAGCTCCCAGGTCCGCAACCACTCGGCTCGCCACTTCCGGCCTTACGCCGTACTCCTCGTTTGCTGGCCCAGTTGGCTCAGTGCCCAGTGCGGCTACTTTGAGCAGACCGCGTTCGGGGTGGATCCATTGGCATTCCACATGGTGCTCAGGTGACGAAAGCCACGAGAGCTGGTCGTCCTGGTACACGGTCATGGAGGCCTGGGCCGGGAGGACGCCGGAGTCCGTCTCCATCATGAAGTCGTACCCAACGATCATGTCTCAGTCCATCTCGGCCTCGTAGAAGCGACCTTGCAGGAGGATTTCCTTGCCGAGGTCTGGGCGGCTCAGCTCACGATGGTTCACGAACTGCAGCCCGATGGCCGCTTCCTTCGTGCCTCCCACCATGTACTGGCCGTTCGCCACCTTCAGCCTGACAGGTTTCCGACTGTCGGTCAGACACTCTGGTGGAAGTAGGCCAGCCTTGACAAAGCTGACTTGAGCTCCCGTGTCGACCAACACGTCGAAAACCTTTTCCACTTCCCCGCATAAGGCACGGACCTTAAGGTGCAACTGCCGCTCACGCCCAACTCGGCGCACGGCGTGCAGGCTCAGGATCTCCGGCCGTTCCAGAAGCTCGACAAGCGACTGGTGCAGGTCGTGGACAATGGGCTCAGGCTGCCCATCTGCAGCATCCAGCTGCGGTCCGGGTGATCCTCCGATACTCTCGGATAGATCTTGTAGTACATCAAACACATTCTTGGTCGCGAAGGACGGACGGGTGCAAGGGTTCGTGGCTTCACTTGCCCTCACCCCGCCTCCGCGACTGGGTGCCGGACCGGGCCTTCCGCCCGCAACAGTCCCCTTGTGCTTATCGACTCCCGACTGGGATGGTTCGGCGTATCCCACGTCACCATCCTGCGACCGCCCTAACTGGCGCCCTTGGCTGCAGGGGCTCCGCTAGGGGGTGTCGGTTGTGGAGGAAGGGGTGTTCTCCTCCGCATCAACCTCTTTGACGCCCTTCTTCCTTCCCTTACGAGTAGGCTTCTTGTCCTTGTCCTTGTTCTGGTCGTTCTGGTTGTTCTCCTTGTTCTTGTTGTCCGACCTGGGGACCCAGTTCCTCCTGATCTCCTCGATCTCCTTGGCCAACTCGGTCCCCAGCGACACCAGCTTGGAGAGCTCGTCCCTGTCCACCTCCACCTTGGCTTCCCGGATACCCGCGGGCGCAAGCTTCTTCGACCCCTGCGCCTTCTTGTAAGCCTCCGTGTCGGCCTTGTGGGTGGGGCATTTTCGGTGGTCATGGTTGAAGCCTTTCTTCCTCCCATAACACACGAAACAGCCCTGCGGGTGAGCTCGTATGAACTCCCCAAAGGACAGCGGAGGGTCGCCAATGCGGCGAGGGTCCCTCTTCTCCTTCTTCTTCCAACCCGGCTGCAGGGGCTTCCAGCTTCCCCGGTTGTTCCCCGCGCTCAGGTTGTTGGCCACGAAGGCGCAAACGGACACCTCGGCGGGCACATCGTCGTCGTCATCGTCGACGAGAGTCTCATCGCCGTCGGCTCCCGCTGGGTCCATGGCAGCTTCCCCGCCAGGTCCCTCACCAACGTAGTTGACGTCGCGGTCGCTGGGCCTCAACCCGCGGGTGTGGTGGAGGTTCCGGTACTCCTTGAGCACCTCCTCTCCAACCCACTCCAGGATCTCGTCGCAGCTCATCCGCGCCGGGATGGCCTGCAGACGGATGGTCTGGCCGCTCAACTCACACTCGTCAAGGCGCCACATCGCGGTCTTCTCGCGATCGCCCGAGACGGTGATGAGGAGAGCGTTCCGCAGGGAGTGCCGTTTGACATCCCGGGCCACGTTCTTCCTCGTCCAAGCCACCACGTTCGTATGATACTCTTTGGGGAGCATCATCTTGACCGTGTGGTTGGACTTGGCCCGCTTGGCTTCCTCCTTGGTGACCCTCTTGATCCATGCTTCCGGCAGCATGGAGAGCAGGCGAGCCTGCTCGTCACCCTCGTTCCAATCCTCCACGTTGCGGCGGAAGAGGGTGTAATGCCCTCGGAAGTCTCGCCAGTCCCGTAGGCGAATCTCCCGTCCATCATGCTGAAGCTTGATGGACTTCCACCGCTTGGCAGCCACCTGCGGAGCGTCCACCCGCTCCTGCTCGTTGAGCCACTTCTTGGCTTCCTTGAGGGTCTTGATTTTCCCCTCCTTGGTCGCCACGAAGTATAGCTCTCCGAGCACTTCCGGCAGGCGGTACCTGAACTGTCTGAAGACATACTTCTCCGCATCAGCGGGATGCATTTCCTCAGTAACGGTTACCCCCCAATCGTCCAGCTTTTCCAAGAAGCGGTCGAAGTTGAGGGGGTTTCCGTCGTACATGGGGGGCTTGATGTCCTTCAAGTCTTCCCACACGGCGGCATCCGCGGCCTTAGAGACCATGAACGCCGGCCGCGAGGTCCACCGAGGTTCCCATCGGCCTCTCCCACGGACTCCCACGGCCGCCACGTCCATCTCCTCCATGGAATCCCTGTGGCTACGCTGCGGTTCCTCCATGTACGCTCAACCCAGATGTTCACGCCGTACTCCTTCCATGTACGCCTCCTCATCACGGCGCCGGCGGCTGCGTTCAACAGCCTCCCGTCGTACACCACGCGGCGGGCTGATGTCGAACTCCTCCAGGTCCAGATCCAGGTCCTCACCTCCGCCGACATCCCACTCCACGTCTCCTCTGGGGACCTCACCCCTGAGTCCACCATAACGTCCACCAGCCATTGGGATTGGCTCCGGGACTGGTGCGGGGCGCCGCGGGCGTACCGGTGTCCGCGGTGGAGCACGGCGGTTGCGGTACTCCGCGCTGAGCCACTCATCACGCCGATCTTCATCGCCACTGCCGGGCGGCACGCACTCGTTGCGGCGGCCCGCGCTATGGTGAGAGGGGGCGGTGAGAGAGGGGGCACTGGCGCTGGGGCGACTCCTGGGGGCTCCGCCGGGGGCGTGGGGTCTGCCTGGACCTGGTCCGGGTCCCCAGCTGTCGTCCGACGAGCCAGACTCCAGGGGTGGGTGTTCGCTGCCGACGCTCCCACGGGCTTCCAGCGCGTCCAGCCTCTGCTGCAGGCCGCTGATGACCTTGTTCAGCGACTTGGTCTCGCCCCTGGCGATGTCCAGCTCTCTCTGCGCGCGCGCGGCGACCCTGGCGATGCGAGTCATCTCGCCCTTGCCCGTGTCTACCTCGCGCGCGAGGAACTGGACCCTCCTGCGGAGGTAGACAATCAACCGCCAGGTGGTATCCGGGTCGCCGTTCCCCGGTGGGTTGTCAGGGTCCCCAGGGGGTCCTCCAGGAGGGCCTCTGCCGGGTCCGCCCGGTCCAGGGGGTCCTCCCCTGCCCGGTGGTCCGCCTCCAGGGGGTCCACTTGGTGGGCGTCCTTCAGGGGGTCCTGATGGTCCTGCGCCAGGGGGTCCCGGTGGGTCTCCGCCGGGTCGCCTCGGTGGGTCCGAAGATGGGCGCTTCTTCGTGATGCCGAAGTCCATGTCGTCATCCTCGTCCATGTCGCCCCACCTGGGCGTCTCGGTCTCGGAAGACTCTGAGCTCCGGTAGGGAGGAGGGAGATCTTCATCCTCACCTTCCGGTTCCATGGGGACGTCTCCGCCTCCTCTGCCCGTCCAAGCCACCACTTGGCGATGTCGGCGGCCTCATTCATCCCCGTCGCTGGCGGTGAAGAAGGGGTCACTGTCGTGGGGGTGTCCGCCCGCTGGCCTCCGTGGCCTCTCGGGGGTCTTCCCCTTGCCCTTCCTCCGTCGATGGGCAGTGGGGCCACTGCTCCCACTGCTGCCCGTGTCCGCCTCATCCAGCGTCATCTTGGAGGAGGCGTCCTCTTCGAAAAGCTTTCGAAGGGTCTCCACTCGTGATCCTCCCCGGGGAGTCTCGCGGCGGAGTTTGGCCTCTGCCTCCTCCATTGCGGCGGCGGTGGCTGCGGCAGCTCGCCCCTCGCCTTCCTCCCGGGCACGAGCCGCTTCGGCTTCCCGGGCCTGCTGCAGCCGAGCCTTCTGCGCTTCCAACGCCGCCAACTCCGCCTCCGTCTTGGCCCTCTCCTCAGCGACCTTCCGTCGCGCGGCCTCCATTGCGTCCTTCTTTGCGGCGTCCGCCTGGGCCTTAGCCGTTGCCTCGGCGTGGGCCCTTTCCTCCGCCTCCTTCTTTGCCCTCTCTTGGGCAGGCGCCTCTTCCAGCGCCTTCACCTCGGCCTCCTTGCAGGCAATGGCCTCCTGCGTCAGGCGGGCTTCCTCGTCGGCTGCCGCCACCTCACCGTTGACCTGGGCAGTCGCTGCCCCATGGGCGGCTACGGACGTGAGTCCAGCCGCAATGGCCGCAACGGTGTTGGCGTGGATGGCCATGCCGTGCGCCCACTCCGCAGCTTCCTGCTGGGCGATGTCGACGGCGCCCTCCACAGCAGCGTTGTGCTGCTTGGCCCGTTGCCGGGCAACCCGAAGGTTGCAGGGCACCCCACAGGCGCGCTCACAGGCGAGCGCCACGTCCCTTTGGTCGCGAGCGACGCTGCTGCTGGAGCTGGCCTGGTCGGCCGGCAACCCTCCCGCGGTGGGCCGACTCCACGTCGCTGCTGGGGCCTGACCTCCTCAGGAGCAGCTGACGGGGCTTGGCCTTGGCCGGCTTGGCGACTTCCAGGAAGTCGCGAAGGGTGGTGTGGCCGGGGTGGTGACCACCATTGGCCCTTTGGGGACTGTGGACTGGGGTTCCGCCCCTGGCGCCTTGGGCGGCTTCGGCAGCCAGGGATTCCTGGTACTCCCGCCACTTCTGGTCCTGCTTCCTGTCCCCGGCAGACCGCTTCTCCTTCCCCGGAGACGCGCTGCTGCTGCCCTGCAGCCTGCGCTCGCTCCCCGGTTCCGGGAAGTTCTTTTCGATCATGTCCCACATGGAGACATTGATCGAGGCGCCCGACGGGTACTCGTTGGAGTTCTCGTCCTCCTCAATCCCGTCAGGGCGCAGCCCTCCGCCGGGCCTGTCCGGCCGGGTCCAGGTCCTCCAGCGCCTCTGCTGGAAGCGGAAGGCAAACCCTTCCGCCCGCAGCCAGTCCTCCATGGCCTGCAGGCGGTCGGGGGCCATGTCCGTGCGGAGCTCGAAGCTCCCGGGCATGCCGCCTTCGCACTGGGGGTGGCTGTGGCGGTAGTGCTGGTCCCAAATCAACCCACGCAGTAGGTGCGCTGCATGGGGGTGGGCCCCGGCCACGTCTCACCCGCTTCCTGCCAGTTTACCATGGCAGCGGGGGGCGTACTTGGTCTTGAGGTCCTTGGTGGTCACTCGTTCCGCTCAACGAACTGGTCCTGGTGGTGTTTGTTGAGGCGGGTGATGCAGCACTGGACTGGGTGTGCGGCTGGTGCTAGTCAGCCGGTTGTTGTGGAGGTGGTTGACGCGGCCTTGCTGGTCGGCTGATGGGACTCGCTGATGCAGGAGTCCTGGTCCTCCTTCACGGTTGCGGCGCGGTCAGGGCGATGCTCTGGACGGCGCTGCGGGCTCCGTCACGAACTCGGCACTGTCGCTGGGCAGCGCTGCGAGCCGCTGCGCTGCGCTGCGAGCTGCGAGCTGCGAGCTGCTGCGCCGCGCTGCTCGGGGTTGGTGGCCCCGAGTGGCACGCGAGGGATGGGTAACTCCCGGCGGTGAAACGTATTTGACGCGTTCCCGTGGGGGGCCTGGCCACGGGACGCTGCGGTGGACACGCGCAAGTGAGCAGGCAGGCAAAGCACTACGCTCACAGGGGCATCAATGCGCTCATGTCATGTGACAAAGCGTTTCAGGATCCTTGCCACTCTGAAACAAGGGAACAAAAGTATGTACAGCAACACATCAGGATATGTACACATCGGGTTAGGACTGGACTGGGGTAAGGGCATCACAGGACAATAGACACTCAGTCCTAACTCGTATCCCAATCCCAGGTCCGACCCTCTCAGTGGCTGGTCGGGGCGGGGGCTCAAACACAACCCATGCCCTGCTCAGTCCGGACCCTGAACCCCTGCCAATAGGGGGGGTGTCCCGCCCAGTCACAGGCGAGTTCCTGGGACCCGAGGAGCTCCAAGGCCAACCGACAATCGCTTCTCGTGTTCCCCCAACAGCAGGTCCCTCTACTCTGAGCCAGAGATATGGCCCCGCAATTATCCCTTAGGAGCTGGCAGCTGAAAATGGGCTGTTTCAGCCCAAACTGATATTAGCTCCAAATTCTCCAAATTTGACCCTTCGTCAGGACCCGCCACAGGTAGGGACGAGGCAACTGACCCTATGCCCTTCGAGTATGAACTCCCTGGAGCCCCCACCCAACCTGGTACCCTCTGAACTCCTGGCATCAGGGCACCACGGGTTCGTCAAGTGGGGTCATGATGCCGAAATCACCAAAAATGGCATCACTCTCACGCGTGGCTCGCCCGGCCAGGGCGAGGCCAATGGCTCACAGGATAGGAGACAGGACCTAGGGCTTCCATCTGAGTGTACAACTTGAAATTAGGTCCGGGCTCCATATGGGCATAGACAGGGGGGACCGCCAATTGACCACACGGGGGGTTGAAATTGGGGTCCAAAAAGGGGGTCATTTTGGCTGCTCGAAATGAGCCAAAATTTGGGGTGCTCCCAATGGTATATCTCCACACCAGCTTGGAGATCAGATCCGGCATTCCATACACTATCAACCGGGAGTCCAACAGCGACTTCCATGCCTTTGGCCCCCGTAGGTCTCCATGCTACTCGGCGTGGTGATGATCCCAAATGGGTCCACAAATGCCAAAATGGCAAAATTGCCCACACTCACTTTGGGCTAGCACCAACGAAGGATGCTCTACTTCGCCCACGTGGTCTGTAGACCATGGGGACCAATGTACATAACACCCATGTCATATATGGTCCATTGGTCCATGCGTCCGGCGTGCACGGGTGGGCTGAACATAGTGCACGGCGGGCAGAAAAAGTGGAAAATTGCTCAAAATGGCCAAAAATGCGCACACTCATGGTTGGGGCAAATGAGGCACATGCCCGACTTGGACCAGAGTGTGCCATAGGATTGGTATCAAGTCATATGTGTCCAACATATCTTTTGGGCGTCGCCCAACTCCTGCGGTATCGGGAATGGCAGGGTCGCCAAGTGAGCCCATGATTAGGGATAGTCCCAAATCGCAAACATGGCGGCCACGGTATGCCAAGCCCAAGAGGAGTTATTCGCTGGGTCCAAGATATGTTGGGCACCAAAGTATGTGCCCTCAGAACATTTTTGAGTCATGATGTCAATTGAGCGCAACGTTGCGATACACAGTCTCCGGTTGACATCATGACGGGCAAAAAACAGCAATATTGGCGAAGAAACACCCAAAAGTGCCTCGAAAAGCGCAAAAATATATTATAATATCTTCGGCTTGGATCGTGCAATCAACTAATCCTTCTAAACACAATGACTTGACATCAATGACCTTCGATTCCACATATGTGCTCCACTTGGGGCGCTTTGAAAGGTCACGAGCGCTACTTCCCAAGTGGGCACATGAAAATATGGAAAATTGCAAAACGCACACCTTGCTCCCAACGCATCGCTTTGGGATCGCCACACAAGCTTCCCTCCACGATGGTTAGGCTCGCAATTCATCGTGGGGAGTATGGAGAAGGGGCTTGCGCAATATGAGGTCCATCGGCCGGTTTGGCTTGGAGCAATCCGCCAAATGGGCACGCAACACAACACATGGCACATACCATATATTGCCCAAAAAAGTAGCTCCCCCCACGATATGCCATGCCCCTCCAAGGGCATAACGTTGTGTCAATCGCTCAAAGGAACTCAATATGATTTCCCATGCAACACCAACACTCGCGCGCTACACTCGAACGTTATCTTAACGCACGTAATATCATGGCCAAAGAGTTATAACGCAAACTCTACCCTCTTGACCATGATCCATTCCGCTAGCGCGCACGTGTGGAGACGCAAGGCATATAAAGCTTCCCAAATTACGTCGGGAGTATTGTGAATACATCCCACGTTTTCTTATTGTCATTCCTCGGTAGCGGCACGAGATATGACCCTCACAGGTGGCCTCACGAATCAACTTTGTTTTGCCCATATCTCTAAGACAAATGGAGGGCAAGACAAAAGGAAAGTTGATTCGTGCATAGGGAAGCACGTAGGTCCACTGGAGAGAGGTCAAATCAAGTGCGGGGATGTCGAAGTCGAAAATCCGATTTCGACATCCTGAAAAATTCGGATTAAGGTTACGAGTGTAAGATGTGAAAATTGCGGATGCATCAATGCAATTCCTGAAGACTTTAGAGTCTTCGTCACGATTTGCGCTCAAATATCTGTATATAACAGTTAAACTGGCGGTTACGGTAAAGTCGCGAGCTAACCGCCAGCTGTCAAAACAGTGAATATCAGAACGGAAACGTAAAAATTGACGGAAACAATATGAGAAAAAAACCCTGTTGATTCCTGATTTTCTGATATACAAATCTCCGCTGGCGGTGCATCGGTTGCCGATGCGGGGCTTTACGGCACGGAACACGCTCCCGCCGGGCTCGCACCGGGTGTCAACGGGCGTCTTCCCTTCCGTACATGGGGTTAGGGTCCGCCATGGGGTTCTGGGTACCGCTTCAGAAAGGCGTCCCCGGGCGGGGGGGGCCTTCCACCATTGTGAGGGGGGTCTGAAGTCAGGCGCTGTCCTCTCCCGGACTGCCCGCCAACTGGGCGGGCTGTTGGGGTCTGCCACCCACGTGCTGCGGGCGCGGGTGTGTGGGTGTGGGGGCCCAACACTCTCTCCTTGGCCTGCATGCCCCGTGGGGGCTGCGTGCCGCGTGGGTGACGGGGGGCCGTCCCCAGGGGGGTGGCCTGCCACCGTTGTGAGGGTCGTCTGGTGTCAGGCACTGTCCCTTCCCCGGCCGCTCGTCCTCTGGAGCGGGCTGCCAGGGTTTCTGCGACGTGTGTGTCCCAGGTTCGGTCGGTGCGGGCGTGGGGACCCAGCACCGGCCCCACAGCGTGCGCCCTTGCGGCCCGGCGTTGCTCGCTATGGGGGTGGCGGAAGGGTGTCCCCGGGGGGGGTGCCTTCCACCATTGTGAGGGGCGTCTGAGGTCAGGCGCTGTCCCTCCCCGGACTGCCCGCCCACTGGGCGGGCTGTTGGGGTCCGCCACCCACGTGCTGTGGGCGCGGGTGTGTCGGTGTGGGGGCCAAACACTGTCCCCTTGGCCTGCATGCCCTGTGGGGGCTGCGTGCCACGGGGGTTGTCGGGGGCCGTCCCCGGGCGGAGTGGCCTGCCACCGTTGTGAGGGGCGTCTGGTATCAGGCGCTGTCCCTCCCCCGGCCGCCCGTCCTCTGGAGCGGGCAGCCAGGGTTCCGCGACCCGTGTGTCCCGAGTGCGGTCGTTGCGGGCATGGGGACCCAGCACCGGCCCCACAGCGTGCGCCCTTGCGGGCCGGCGTTGCTCGCTGTGGGGGTGGTGAAAGGGCGTCCCCGGGGAGGGTGCCTTCCACCATTGTCAGGGGTGTCTGGTGTCAGGCGCTGTCTCTCCGCCGGCCGCCCGTCCTCTGGAGCGGGCAGCCAGGGTTCCGCGGCCCGTGTGTCCCGGGTGCGGTTGGTGCGGGCCTGGGGACCCAGCACCAGCCCCACAGCGTGCACCCTGGTGGGCCGGCGTTGCTCGCTGTGGGGGTGGCGGAAGGGCGTCCCCGGGGGGGGTGCCTTCCACCATTGTGAGGGGCGTCTGAGGTCAGGCGCTGTCCCTCCCCTGACTGCCGGCCCACTGGGCGGGCTGTTGGGGTCTGCCACCCACGTGCTGTGGGCGCGGGTGTGTGGATGTGGGGGCCCAACATTGCCCACTTGACCTGCATGCCCCGTGGGGGCTGCGTGCCGCGGGGGTGGTGAGGGGCCGTCCGGGGGGGGGCTGGCCTGCCACCGTTGTGAGGGGCGTCTGGTGTCAGGCGCTGTCCCTCCCCCGGCCGCCCGTCCTCTGGAGCGGGCGGCCGGGTGTCCGCGACCCGTGTGTCCCGGGTGCGGTCGGTGCGGGCGTGGGGACCCAGCAGCGGCCCCACAGCGTGCGCCCTTACGGGCCGGCGTTGCTCGCTGTGGGGGTGGCGGAAGGGCGTCCCCGGGGATGGTGCCTTGCACCATTGTCAGGGGTGTCTGGTGTCAGGCACTGTCCCTCCGCCGGCCGCCCGTCCTCTGGAGCGGGCAGCCAGGGTTCCGCGACCCGTGTGTCCCGGGTGCGGTTGGTGCGGGCGTGGGGACCCAGCACCGGCCCCACAGCGTGCACCCTGGTGGGCCGGCTTTGCTCGCTGTGGGGGTGGCGGAAGGGCGTCCCCGGGGGGGGTGCCTTCCACCATTGTGAGGGGCGTCTGAGGTCAGGCGCTGTTGCTCCCTGGACTGCCCGCCCATTGGGCGGGCTGTTGGGGTCCGCCACCCACGTGCTGTGGGCGCGGGTGTGTGGGTGTTGGGGCCCAACGCTGTCACCTTGGCCTGCATGCCCCGTGGGGGCTGACTGCCTCGGGGGTGGTGGCGGGCTGTCCCCGGGGGAGGTGGCCTGCCACCGTTGTGAGGGGCGTCTGGTGTCAGGCGCTGTCCCTCCCCTGGCTGCCCGTACTCTGGAGCGGGCAGCCAGGGTTCCGCGACCCGGGTGTCCCGGGTGCGGTTGGTGCGGGCGTGGGGACCCAGCACCGGCCCCACAGCGTGCGCCCTTGCGGGCCGGCGTTGCTCGCTGTGGGGGTGGCAGAAGGGCGTCTTCTGGGGGGGTGCCTTCCACCATTGTGAGGGGCGTCTGAGGTCACGCGCTGCCCCCCCCCCGACTGCCCGCCCATGCACTCGGCGGGCTGTCGGGGTCCGCCCCCCAAATGCTGTGGGCGCGGGTGTGTGGGTGTGGGGGCCCAACACTGTCCCCTTGGCCTGCATGCCCCGTGGGGGCTGCGTGCCGCGGGGGTGGTGGGGGGCCGTCCCCGGGGGGAATGGCCTTCCACTGTCGTGAGGGGCATCTGGTGTCAGGCGCTGTCCCTCCCCCGGCCGGCCGTTCCCTGGATCGGGCGGCTGGCTGTCCGCGATCCGAGTGTGCCGGGTGCGGTCGGTGCGGGCGTGGGGACCCAGCACCGGCCCCACAGCGTGCGCCCTTGCGGGCCGGCTTTGCTCGCTGTGGGGGTGGCCGAAAGGCGTCTTCGGGGGGGGTGCCTTCCAGAATTTTGAGGGGCGTCCGGTGTCAGGCGCTGTCCCTCCCCCAGCAGCCCGTCCTCTGGAGCGGGCAGCCAGGGTTCCGCGACCCGTGTGTCACGGGTGCGGTCGGTGCGGGCGTGGGGACCCAGACCGGCCCCACAGCTTGCGCCCTTGCGCGCCGGCATTGTTCGCTGTGGGGGTGGCGGAAGGGCGTCCCCGGTGGGGGTGCCTTCCACCATTGTGAGGGGCGTCTGAGGTCAGGCGCTGTCCCTCCCCCGACTGCCCGCCCACTGGGAGGGCTGTTGGGGTCCGCCACCCACGTGCTGTGGGCGCGGATGTGTGGATGTGGGGGCCCAACGCTGTCCCCTTGGCCTGCATGCCCCGTGGGGGCTGCGTGCCGCGAGGGTGGGGGGGGGGCGTCCCCGGGGGGGGTGGCCTGCCACCGTTGTGAGGGGCGTCTGGTGTCAGGCGCTGTCCCTCCCCCGGCCGCCCGTACTCTCGAGCGGGCAGCCAGGGTTCCGCGACCCGGGTGTCCCGGGTGCGATCGGTGCGGGCGTGGGGACCCGGCACTGGCCCCACAGCGTGCGTCCCTGCGGGCCGGCGTTGGTCGCTGTGGGGGTGGTGGAAGGGCGTCCCCGGGGGGGGTGCCTTCCACCATTGTGAGGGGCGTCTGAGGTGAGGCGCTGTCCCTCCCCCGACTGCCCGCCCATGCACTTGGCGGGCTGTTGGGGTCCGCCGGCCACATGCTGTGGGCGCGGTTGTGTGGGTGCCGGGGCCCAACACTGTCCCCTTGGCCTGCATGCCCCATGGGGGCTTCGTGCCGCGGGAGTGGTGGGGGGCCGTCCCCGGGGGGGCCGGCCTGCCACCGTCGTGAGGGGCGTCTGGTGTCAGGCGCCGTCCCTCCCCCGGCCGCACGTCCTCTGGAGCGGGCGGCTGGCTGTGTCCCGGGTGCAATCGGTGAGGGCGTGGGGACCCAGCACCGGCCCGACAGCGTGCGCCCTTGCGGGCCGGCCTTGCTCGCTGTGGGGGTGGCGGAAAGGCATCCCCGGGGGGGGTGCCTTCCACCATTTTGAGGGGCGTCCGGTGTCAGGCGCTGTCCCTCCCCCACCAGCCCGTCCTCTGGAGCGGGCAGCCAGGGTTCCGCGACCCGGGTGTCACGGGTGCGGTTGGTGCGGGCGTGGGGACCCAGACCGGCCCCACAGCGTGCGCCCTTGCGAGCCGGCATTGTTCGCTGTGGGGGTGGCGGAAAGGCGTCCCCGGGAAGGGGTGCCTTCCACCATTGTGAGGGGCGTCTGAGGTCAGGCGCTGTCCCTCCCCCGACTGCCCGCCCACTGGGCGGGCTGTTGGGGTCCGCAACCCACGTGCTGTGGGCGCGGGTGTGTGGCTGTTGGGGCCCAGCACTGTCCCCTTGGCTTGCATGCCCTGTGGGGGCTGCGTGCCGCGGGGGTGGTGGGGGGGCCGTCCCCGGGGGGGCTGGCCTGCCACAGTTGTGAGGGGCGTCTGTTGTCAGGCGCTGTCCCTCCCCCAGCCGCCCGTCCTCTGGAGCGGGCAGCCAGGGTTCCGAGACCCGTGTGTTCCGGGTGCGGTCGGTGCGGGCGTGGGGACCAAGCACCGTCCCCACAGCGTGCGCCCTTGCAGGCCGGCATTGCTCTCTGTGGGGGTGGTGGCAGGGCGTCCCCGGGGGGGGTGCCTTCCACCATTGTGAGGGGTATCTGAGGTCACGCGCTGTCCCTCCACCGACTGCCCGCCCACTGGGCGGCCTGTTGGGGTCCGCCACCCACGTGCTGTGGGCGCGGGTGTGTGGGTGTGGGGGCCCAACACTGTCTCTTGGCCCGCATCCCCCTGTGGGGGATGCGTGCCGCGGGGATGGTGTGCTGGGGCACCGTCCCCGGGGGGGGGGGGGGTGCCACTGTTCTGAGGGGTGTCTGGTGTCAGGCGCTGTCCCTCCCCCGACCGCCCGTCCTCTGGGGCGGGCAGCCGGGGTACCGCGACCCGTGTGTTCCGGGTGCGGTCGGTGCACGCGTGGGGACCCAGCACCGGCCCCACAGCGTGCGCCCTTGCGGGCTGGCGTCGCTCGCTGTGGGGGTGGCGGAAGGGCGTCCTCGGGAAGGGGTGCCTTCCACCATTGTGAGGGGCGTCTGAGGTCACGCGCTGTCCCTCCCCCGACTGCCCGCCCACTGGGCGGGCTGTTGGGGTCCGCCACCCACGTACTGTGGGCGCGGGTGTGTGGGTGTGGGGGCCCATCACTGTTCCCTTGGCCTGCATGCCCTGTGGGGGCTGCGTGCCGCAGGGGTGGTGGGGGGCCGTCCCCGGGGGGGGTGGCCTGCCACCGTTGTGAGGGGCGTCTGGTGTCAGGCGCTGTCCCTCCCCCGGCCGCCCGTCCTCTGGAGCTGGCAGCCAGGGTTCCGCGACCCGTGTGTCCCGGGTGCGGTCAGTGCGTGCGTGGGGACCCAGCACCGGCCCCTCAGCGTGCGCCCTTGCGGGCCGGCGTTGCTCGCTGTGGGGGTGGTGGAAGGGCGTCCCCGGGGGGGGTGCCCTCCAACATTGTGAGGGGCGTCTGAGGTCAGGCGCTGTCCCTCCCCCGACCGCCCGCCCACTGGGCGGGCTGCCGGCGTTCCGCCACGCACGTGCTGTGGGTGCGGGTGTGTGGGTGTGGGGGCCCAACACTGTCCCCTTGGCCTGCATGCCCTGTGGGGGCTGCGTGCCGCGGGGTGGTGGGGGGCCGTCCCCAGGGGGAGTGGCCTGCCACCGTTGTGAGGGGCGTCTGGTGTCAGGCGCTGTCCCTCCCCCGGCCGCCCGTCATCTGGAGCTCGCAGCCAGGGTTCCGCGACCCGTGTGTCCCGGTGCGGTCGGTGCGGGCGTGGGGACCAAGCACCGGCCCCTCAGCGTGCGCCCTTGCGGGCCGGCGTTGCTCACTGTGGGGGTGGCGGAAGGGCGTCCCCGGGGGGGGTGCCTGCCACCATTGTGAGGGGCGTCTGAGGTCAGGCGCTGTCCCTCCCTGGACTGCCCGCCCACTGGGCGGGCTGTTGGTGTCCGCCATTCACGTGCTGTGGGCGCGGGTGTGTGGGTGTGGGGGCCCAACACTGTCCCCTTGGCCTGCATGCCCTGTGGGGGCTGCGTGCCGCGGGGGTTGTGGGGGGCCGTCCCCGGGGGGGGGTGGCCTGCCACCCTTGTGAGGGGCGTCTGGTGTCAGGCGCTGTCCCTCCCCCGGCCGCCCGTCCTCTGGAGCGGGCGGCTGGCTGTCCGCGACCCGTGTGTGCCGGGTGCGGTTGGTGCGGGCGTGGGGACCCAGCACCTGCCCCACAGCGTGCGCCCTTGCGGGCCGGCGTTGCTCGCTGTGGGGGTGGCGGGTGAGGGGGGTGCCTGTTGCCTGGGTGTGGGGTGTCCGGGGTTGGGCGCTCTCCCACCCTGGACCACTCGTCCTTTCGGGCTGCGGCCGGGGCCCACTACCCACTGGCTGTGGGTGCGGGGGGGTGCAGGCATGGGGACCCGTCACCAACCCCACAGCTTGCGCTCTTGCGAGCTGGCTTTGCGCGCTGTGGGGGCGGCACGAGGGCGCCTGGGGGGGGCGCCTCCTGCCTGTGTGTGGGGCGTCCGGGGTCGGGCGCTCTCCCACCCCCGACCTCCCGTCTTTTCGGGCGTGCCGCCGGGCGTGCTTCCCACTGGCTGTGGGTGTAGTGTGCGGGCGTGGGGGCCTGGCTGTCCTTGGCACCTTGTCCCGTGCCGCAGTTTGTCGTCTGTTGTGCGCGCTTCCCGGGTCTGCGGCACCTGGTGGCTGTTGTGGCTTGGCACCTGTCCTCGTGCCGTGGTTGTGGCCGGCAGCGTGCCTCTCTGGCGTGCCTCGCCGCCCCGCGTTGGTGCGCCGCTCCTCGTCCGGTTCGGTCGCTGTCGGTGCTCCGGTCGGCTTTCCTATCGCCGTGGTGCCCTCTCCCACCCCGGGGGCTGTCGCCCCCGGTTTTACTGGGTGGCTGCGCGGGGCACCTGGAGGCCGGCCGAGAACCGGGCTCTTTGTGCCTGCCACTGGCCCCTGGCGAGGCAAGGGCGCTGGGCGCGCTCCGCGTCGTACCCGTTCGGGGCCGCGCGATGGGGTTGTCCCTGGCGGGTCCCTCCGGCGTCAGTCTTGGGCTGCGTGCGCTGCCGTGGTTTGGCGTGTGTGGACCCGGTCACTGACGCGTCCGGTTTCCCGTACCGTCTGTCTTGCGACGGGGGACTTGGCCAGTGCATCGGGGCTGTTTCGTGTGGACGCCGACACTGCCCCTTTCAGGTCGGAGGACTCCCCGCCCGGGTCCCGCGCGTGTGTGCGTGTGCGTACCCTGCTTGGCCGGGTTAGGCGGGCCGGCCTCCAGGGCGCGTTTTGGTACGCCTCACCTTTTCCTTTGGCTTTTCCTGGTGCGCTCTCGGTGCGTTCGGCCCCCCCCGGGCTGGGGCTGACCTCTTTGTGGTTGTTGTTGGGTTTTCTTCTTCTTTTTTTTTTCTTGTTTCTTTTCCCCTTCTCCCCCTCGTTGTGCCCCCGTTGTGTCCTGCTTTGCGTGTTTTCCGGCCCCGGGTGCCTTCGGCTTTGGCGTCTTGTCCCCCTCCCCTTTCTTTTTCCCTCCCCCCCTTCGCAGCGCCCTGTTGTCTCCTGCTCTGTGCTGTCGTGCTCTGCCGTCTGTTTGCGTCCTTGCCTGTGGCTGTAATTTCTTTCTTGCCGCTGCGCGTCTGCTGTGTGTGCTCTCGAGTGTCGTGCTGTGTGTTCCCCGTCCTGCCCGTTCGTTGTGCTGTGCGCGTCGTCTGTGCTATTTCTGGTGGCTGGTGTTGTTGGTTCCTGGTGTCGCTGCCTTTTGTTGGAGGTCTGCTGGTGGCTCTGGTTGCCCAGCGTTGTCCTTTGGTGGTGTGTGTCGGCTGTGGTGCCCGTGTCTGGTCTGGCAGTCGCTGGCTGTCTTCCCTGTGGTGTCCTGCTCCCACGTGCTGTGTCCTGTGGCGCTGTGCTGCCGTGTGGTGCTGTGCTGTGGTGCCCTGTCTTCTTGTCTTGTTTTTCCCCCTGCTGGTGGCGCTGGTTTCCTGTTGTTCCCCGTTGGTTCTGGGCTCGGGGCCGGTTCCGGGTCATTTCTGTTTCTGTGCTCTGCCTGTGCGGTGCTGTGCTGGTGTGCCTGCGTCGTTGCTCTCTGTTCGGTGCTCTCTTGCCCTCGCGGGGCTGGCTGGTGTTTTGTGTTGTTGCCTGTTGTGTTTGTGTGTTTGCTGTCTGGCCTGGCTGTCCTCTGTTGTCTTCTGGTGGGTCCTGGTGGCTCCTGGTGTCGTGTCCCGGTGGCGTGCTGTGGTGTGTCCCTTGGTGCTGTGCTACGCCGTGTTGCTGCGCGTTGTGCCGCCTGGCGTTGCGTTGTTGTGCGCTGTGTTGTTTCGTTTTGCTCTGTTTGGTGCTGCCGCGCGCTGTGTTGTGTCCTGGGGCGCTGTCCGTCGTCGTGGGGTCCTGTGCCTTCTGGCTCCGTGTTTTGTCCTGTCCCCCCGCGCTGTGTGTGTTTTGCTGTGGTGTGTCGCTGCGTGGTGTTGTTCGCCGTTGTGCTTCGTGCCGTGTGCACCCTGGGGTGTCGTGTTGTGCGTTTCCTGTCGTCTCCGCCCTGTGCGGTGTTGCTGTGTGGCCCGCTCTCCCTCAGTGCCCTGTTCTCCTGTGCTGTGCCCCGTGGTGCTGTGCTGCCGCGTGGTGCCGTGGTGTCCTGTCCTGCCGCCTTGTTGGGTTTGTTTCCTGCGTGGGTGTGGTTGTACCTACTTGAGAAAACCGCTGCAAAATTTCGTAAAATATTTTCCCCCCTTTTTTTTGGCTTTTGAAAATAAAAGAAAAAATAATACACGACCCAACACACTCGCGTGCAGCAAGACCATGTACGCTGCAGTGCCTTACGTGCTACCTGTCGTTCTTGATGTCCTTGGCCTTGTACTTGTGCGTGGCGTCGTGGAGCGTGTTGATGTCCATTGCTAAGGGTTTACCGCGTTCCCCAAGGGCCGCCGCCTGAGCTGCAGGGCAAGGGGAGTGATGGGCACGAGGGTGGGGAGGGAGGTGCATGGAGAAGAAGAAGAAAAAGGCGGCAGGGCGCGACGTGAGGGGTCCTGGTGAGTTTTGGAAAATTTTCGAGTTTCACGCGCTGCTCGCGACGCGTTTTTCTTTGCGTCCATAGCGAGTTGGACGACGGCAGGGAAGGCGTTGGGGTCCTACGAGCGTTACGGTGCTTACGGCGTTAGCTTTTCACCTCTTTCACGTCGAAACATTTTTCTTCGCATTTGTACGCGTTTCGCAGCGCGCTTTTTAGGCTAAACGTTTCTTATGCTAATTAGCTTTATTTTCAGCTATTCAGAACGTTTTTTCCTCTTGTTCCACCTATTCTTTCATTTCGTTCTCGGACAGGGCCCCAGCGCGCGCGACAAATATATTACTTTTCGCAAGTGTTATCCGGAGAAATGCGTTTTTTTCTCCGGATAACCCTTATCCAGAGAAAATTGGCGCCGCAGCCAGATTTTGGTCAATTTCAGCCCATTATAGGACAGGTAGGTAGGTAGGTAGGTATCTTCGGGAGCTCGGGATGCCTTCTTTGACATTGCAGGAAGTGGTCTTACGAAGGGGACGTCCTGTCCCTCCCACTGCCCTATGTCAGGTGCCTCTTGAGCCGCTCCCGCATGTGCTTGGGAAGGCATTGTTGCGGCCACCCGGTCCATGTGTCCAAGGTGGGAGGGTGTCCCCACATGTGTCCATGGGTAGGACCACATGCCCCCTCCCCTGGGCGGCAGCTCAGAGGGCTGCCCAGCCGTGTGGAGTATCTCTCACCACAAGGGGTATTGCTCCCGCTAGTCTACGGTACGACCGCCTCACTCTTGTGGCTTGAGTTGCGGGGCCACTCTGCTTGGCAGGCGACCCCCTCCTGGACTGTGTACCGGCTCGCCTGTCACCGGTTGCTTCCATGGCTCCGGGTGACGTTTGCCATGGTCCCCGATGCAGCCTGGCCGGGCTCGGACCAGTGGCCTCGGAGTACCGCTCCTGCCACTGGCCCGGTGGGTCAGCTGGGTCGCCCCAGTGCGTCCGACCCATGGGGTGTTGGTTCTTTTCTGTTCCTCGGCCGCCCCACGTGTGTGCAGTGTCCTGGGCCGCTTGGCTCCTGTTCACCGGTGTGCCCGCGCGGTTTGCTGTGTTGCGTCTGAGGTGTCCTGAGCCACCTGGCTCCTGTTCACCGGTGTGCTCGCTCGGTGTGTTGTGTTGCGTGTGCGGTGTCCTGGGCCACTTGGCTCCCGTTCACCGGTGTGCGCGCTGTGTGCGGTGTGTGTGTGCCCTGGGTGGTTGTGTCCCTCTTCCTCCCCACCTAATTTTTGTTTTTTCTTTTGATCGAAAAAAAAGAAAAACAGGGGCGCGCGTACACTGCTGTTGCGGCGGTGCAATAGTGTTGGGTCCTCTGGGGTGTGTCGTCGGTGCTGTGGCGGCGGTCGCGCCCCAAGTGGGTGTGGGCTGTGGGTGTGGGCTGTGGTTACGTTGTTCCCTCGGCAGGCCTGGTCAGGAGTCAAGGGTTAGCGGTTTTGGGGTGTGGCTCGTGTTTGATTTGTGTTTTGGTTTTGGCTCGGTTAGGCGGTTGCGACGGTAGCGGGCCTGGGTTCGGTGCCTTTGGGCGCAGTGGTGCCCGTTGTCGTGTGCGTTGGCGTCCTTCGGCGTCCGGTTTGTTTGGTCATTTCTGGGCGCGGCCTGGCGTGTCGCCCCATGGTGGTGGTTTGCTGGGTAACGGGGTTACGTGGCGGCGCCGCTGGCCGGGGAGTCAGGCACGTTGTGTTGTGTGGTGCGCAGGGCTCCTGGGGTGCTGTGGGTGCCGCCGGTGTCGGTGCGCCGACGCTTGTGGGGTGGTGAGGGGCTGTGTGTGTGCGGGGCCCGGCTTTGGGTGATGTCCCACAGGCGGATGCCGTCTCGCTGTGTCTCCTGGAGGATCTCCCGCAGGCGCCTGAGGACATACAGTTGGTCCTGGGGCGCGGGGAGGTTGCTAGGGCGGACTCCCAGGGGGTGGAGCGCATCGGCCAGCATGGCTTCCGATGCGGCCTGCGGCATCCACCCCCCCGCTGGCCGGAGGCGGCAGTTCTCCACCGACCCCTTGCAGGGCCGATGGACCAGGCCCTCGAGGGAGGGCTCTCCCCGGGCCCACTTTCGCAGCACCCAGAGCTGCGTGTGGATCCAGCGCTGCCACCACTGTCCCTGGGCGGGCCTGCGGTCTTGGGCGGAGGAGTGGGCGTGGATGGGTGTGACGGGGTCGTGGGGACCGGCGGCGGTGGCGGGCCTGGGGGATTCCTCGTAGTCCTGTTTCGTGGGGGTGCACGGGGAGGGGGGGCGCGCGCGGATGTGGACCCGCGGGTGTGCGCGCACGGTCTCCGCCTCGGGGTTGGGCGGGGACTCGCGGCGGCGGCGGTAGCGGGGCATGCGCTGTATGTGGGGTGTCATCGAGGGTTGGTAGGGGGGCGGGGACGCTGCTTGCGGACCCTGGCGTCGTTCTGGCCTGGTCGGGGGCGGTCCGTGGGCCTGGGGTGCGCGCTTTGAGAGCCGACAGGACGAGGTGCCTCGTGCTTTGGCCGCGGCGCGCTCCGCTATGAAGGTGGTGGCGGCGGCGTCGGTGACCGTTGGGGGGCGCTGTGCTGGGCGCTGCTACCTCCGGGCCTGGGACGGCTGGGGCCGAATGTCATAGATCGCATTATAGGACAGTACATTATATTTTACATTTTTCTACATTTGTATTATTATTACTGTTATTATTCTTTGGTGCATCTGTTAAATTCCAGATGTTAAATTTGTCAAAATTTGTCTCCTTAGCCTTTAAATTTCAGATTTTACATTTGCAAAATTTGTCTCCTTAGCCTGTTGTTGCAAAATGCAAGTCCATAGCACCATGAGGGGCAAAAGGCCCAAGATTATTGATGTTGATTTGCTGAGTGATGTATCATCCCCAGAATGCCACTCACCTAAATCCCCAAGAATCAAAGAAGAAGAAGTTGATGACATTGAAGAGATGCAAGTAGAAGCACAAGTAGAAGAAGATGTCATGGGATTGTCAAATGCAGAGTCCGATGAAGTTGAGGAGGAGGAGGAGGCCTCCAACGTTTCCTTTAGTGATGACGTTGGTGACCTTGGGGATAGTGAGGGGGAAGAAGAGGATGCCAAAGAAGAAGACCCTCTCCCTCCTGTTAAGGTGGATGACACTTTTGGAAAGAATCTTTCCAAAAAAGACATGATCGCGGAGGTATTCTTTTGTTTTGATCCGTTCTGTATGGCACCTTTGGCCCTTTCATAACACATGAACCATTTTATTCATATTAGGTCAACAAAAGAGTGGACTATGACTTGGGCACCGGCACCTCCAACAAAGAATTATACCTGTATTTGCAATGTCCCTATGGTCGGAAGTGGCATCCAGACCAACGTGGGGTCAGTGGAGGTGGCGACATCCAAAAGGTACGGAGCCGCTTATCGAAACGTTGGAAAAATGTCAATGTGCCATAAGAGCAACAAAAACTGCCACTTCCGGAGGTAGAAGTTCCGGATGCATAGGACGACACGGACAAGAAGAAGAAGAAAGACACTAGGGAAATCTAAATTAAGTGTTCTTGTCGTGTTTTTTGCAGCCGTCCCGATGAGGATAGTCCTTGGAAGGTTACAAAAGCCAACGGTCCAAACCGATTGGAAAAAACTCCACGGTGGCGCCAAGCTACCCCCCCAACACTTTTGCACCATGGTCTGTCAAAAACACTCTTGGGTCCAATAAAAGGGCACCTCCACCTTGTCCCACACCCCCAAACCTGATCGTAAGGCATTGCAGGTGTGAACATGTGTCGTGCAATGTTTTGTGCAAGCCCCATTGTCAGTTTGTGGTCAGTGTGGCCCCCGCTTGGCCTGGGGCCTTTGGTCTTTTTAAAACGTTAACTTTTCTCTGGACAAATCTATACGAAAAAATTTTCGGAGTTCTAACACTGCCGCAGTGCCTGAGCGGTAATGCGGTGTTCGGACAAATGCCCGGCGGCAGCTCGTTTCCGACTGGCATGTTTTGCGCCAGCCGCGGGCGCCAGCGCACTTGGGGAAAATCCGACTTTTTTGACTCTGCCGGTGTTCTGCGGCCGTTCTGGCGCCTCCGCGCGAAATTTTTCCGGATAAGCCTTATCCGGAGAAAAACGCGTTTCTCCGGATAACACTTGCGATTACTTTTGGCAGAACTGGGAACATTGGGGGTGTACCGATGCAGAATATATTACTTTTGGCAAAACTGAAGGCATAGGGCGTGTGTCCATGCAGAATTTTTTACTTCCGGCAGAACTGGGGCATTGGGCGTGCGTCCATGCAGAATTTATTACTATTGGCAGAGTTGAAAGCATAGGGCGTGTGCCCATGCGGATTGTATCAGCGGGGGCCGTGGGCAAAGGGGGGGGGGGGGCGTGGAGGTGACTAGAGCGACGCGATGGACACTGCGCCCACTGCGGTGTGGCCACTTCCAGCCCAGCCTGGCCGGGGCGGCCGTATCTGGTGCGTCCGGTGGAATCGGCTCCAGGCACCCAGACACCAGAAACCAGACACCACATCACACAACCCAGCCAGCACTGGCGGGATACAAGCGGAGCGCGCACGCAAACACACACACACCCGGTCACCCCAGCAGGGAGTGGCGGGGCGCAGCCGAAACCCCAGCCCATGCACAACTCAGACCAAAACACAAGCGCCAAACAACAGTAAGAAACCCAGCGTCCATAGCCCGGGCACTGAGGCAGCCCGTGCCATGCAGGTGACCCGGCCAAACGAGATCCGGAGACCGGGGGTAAGGCTGCATCCTAAGGCCTGCGCTGCTCCCGGACTCGAGGCGGAGCGTGCGACACCCAAGCGCCTCGGAACCCCAGTACCAAGAACATGCATGCATGCCTTTGGAACAGGATACGCCAGGAAGTCTGGTGAACCTCTAGGGTTGCGCCCAAAGGTGGGGACATGCGCAAGCACGGGGGCACACCCTCCCGGCGAGACAAGCACATCACGCTGGCGGCGATCAGCCCTCCCAGTGTTGCCCGGGGCCGCTCTGTCCGGGGCGAACAGACAGGTCTAGCGGGATGCAAGTGGCCTCCCTTCCTCAAGTGTGGAGCCTCTTCCTGTTCGTCACAGCAGCAAAGCCAGCGAGAACCATGGGGCGCCTCTCCATGACCGAGTGCACCTACCTACCTACCTCTGAACAGGGGCCTTCCAGCCGACCGCTGCAAACCCAGAGCCTGAGCAGATGGCCTCTATCATCCCCGCGGTGGCAGCAGAGGAGGCCGCGGCAGCCGGCAAAGCTGCCCCCGCCCGCATGCGGGCACAACCCGCATCCCCCAGGACCACCACTCTCTCCTCATCCTCATCCTCCTCATTCTCCTCCACCTCCTCCTGGCCTCTCACCGCAGCGCCTATCCAAAAGGCCACTGCCAAAGCCAAAGCTGCTGGAGGCCCCCCCAGCGCCAAGCGGGCGGCCCCAACAACCCGGCAGCAAGCCAAGAACCCCCCCCGCCCACGACCAATCCCTCCACACCTCTGGGACGCGGTCTTCAAACACTTCGAGCCGGTTCCCAACCCCAAGCCCGACCCAGAGCCGTAGCCGGAGCCCCAACACGCAAAAAGCACCATCCGCAACAACACCAGCACAACCACCACCATGAGCAGCACTACCAACACCATCATCGGCACCACACACAGCCCCAGCAGTCACCAAAGGGGCAGCAGCAGCAGCAACAGAAACACCCCGGCCACAAGACCCTCACGCCGACCGCGTCCTTCGCCCCCCTACACCCAGCACAAACTGCTGCCACCGGGGCAGCCACGCAACACGACCCGTCCGAAGCCTCGTCCACATCCCCATCTCCACACACCGCGCCATCCGGCCCCCACAGACAATTACTGCCGCCTGCCAAACGAACCCAGGGGATGTTGGACCTCTCCACCACGGTCTCTGTGAAACCCAACCCCAAAATCTGCCCCTACTACCCACCAAACCCTGCAGCGCCAATGGCTGCAAATGATGCCCGACCCCGTAATCCCGACGGAGTGCCAAGGGATCCTGGGGGCATACCCGCAGCACCACCACCACCACCAGCCCCACCACCAACACCACTACCCCCACCACCACCACCACCACCACCACCGGCACCACCAGACCCACAACAACCACCCCCCACACCACCACCAGCAGCACCACCATCACCACCAACAGCCCTACCACCACCAGCACTGCCCGCTATCCTACCCTACTGGCCGCCAGCCCCCCATGCACGGACAACACCACTACCTGCACGGCCGCACCAACCACTGGGCGCCCGACCCCAATACGCAAGCTACAACCAAGGACTGCCCCCCCTCCTACCAGCAACCGTATCCGCCCGCCGACCACGCCCAGACTGGAGGAGCCCAGACGCCCAGATGCCACCCCCACCCGGGATAGCCCCCTCAACGACAATTGGACCTGTACCACTTGCCATCCCCGCCACGGCACCCACCCAACCCGGCGCAACCTCCCTACACAGCGGATCGACAGGGTGCGGGGAGCTTCAGCCCCCCCCCTACCCGGCAGCACCGCACATTGCCCCCCTGACACCGCCAACGTCTCGCGAGTAGCCCGGCTCACCCTGTGAGGGAGCCCACTCCCACAATTGGCACCGCTCCCCATCCCACCCCGAAAGACGCCCCTGCCCCCGGATCGTCCGCTCCCCACGACGTCACCGCGCCTCCCCCGCACAAAGAGCCCACTCTCACCCCTGCCGCTCCCCGAGGCACTGCCATAACTCCCCAGGGCCCCGGTCTGGCCACTCCCGGTCCCCCGGTAGCCACCGAGCCGGCCATCGCCGCCCCATGTCCGCATACCCCTTCCTCCACGAACAGCACCCCCGTCCCCGCACTTCCCACTCCCCGCGCTGCCAACACGCGTTCCCCATCCCAAGCCCCCGCCAACGTCGATCTAGGACCCCAAATTCGTAGCCCTCTCCCTACCCCCCTTCGCCGACCTCGCCTGGTGGTCCGCCCCCCGCCCTGCGGGAGCTCCGCCGCTGCTCAGGTGGGCACAGGGAGCGGGCATGCAGGAGAGGCGCCTCCGCCTCGACACCTTCGAGGAACTCCTCGGCCGTTCCCCTCATGTCCCCGACGACACTGCCCTGCAGGCCGCCATGCCACAGAGCGCATGCGAATTGTTCATCCGGGACGCAGTTCAGGGCCTCTGCCCCCCCTACACCCCTGAAACCCTCCGCCGGTGGCTCCAGACAACCCAGCCCAATGCATGGGCCATCGGCGCTTCCCAGGGCCCAGCCATCACCCCACCACCAAAGCACGGGGAGGGGACAGGGCAAAGGGAAGCCCCGCAGCATAGGGGCAAAAAAAGGCGCAAGCTGATGAGAACACATGCACAAGAACAGAAGCACCAGAGGCAACACATCACAGGAGCAAGGAACCACCGAGGCACCACCGCCATCGGGGGACAGCAGGAGCAGACACCACAACGCTGAGGAAAGGGGACACTACGAGGACAGTCGCCAGGGCAAACACCCGAAGAGGGGGGACGCGCCGCACCCGAGGGACCAACACCGCCCCAACCTCCCGCACCGAGTCAACACAGGTCAGCCCGCCACGCGAGGCTCACTGCTAGGCCCCCATGGGACATCACCGCACCAGGGCACAGGCCCCGAAGGCGGACAACCCCAGAGGCGCACGCAGGACAAGTCGAACTGCCGCAGCCCAGACGCAACACCACACTAGCCACACCAGGCCACGCCCAACAACCGGCGGCCCCCGCATCAGGGGAGCAGGTCGTACCCAAGAAGGGGGGCACCGAGAGCGCCACGCCCCAATACAAACCACCGCCGCACTCTGACCGCCAGGCGATGACCCTGGCCACCCGGCGCTGAAGGGGCCACAACACCAACACAAGGACACTAACACCGGTGGGAGAAAGGGGAAAGGGCAACAAGACCAGGGACTGGGGACCAAGCGGAGACAGAGAGAAAGGCGAACACCCCCAGGAGGGGAACACGTTAAGCAGAGGGGGCCACACAACCCCACCACGCAGGACCGGGGGCACCCATAGGGAAGAGGAAACCCCAGAGGACACAGCACACCACCACACCAAGGCACAGGCCCCAAGCGAGGGCAAATCCACGGACACCCGCCCGCCATACCAGGCCAGACGGCCCACTCAGGCCCCCCGCAACACCGACCCAGCGAGCGGCATTCACAACACAAAACGATGCCGACCAGCCACCAACCAACCGACTAACCTGAGCCCGCACAGAGCCCCCGCGGCCCACACAGCTAAACCACGAGCCTGACCATCGCCGCCGCCACTCAACGCCGGACCGGGGGTTATGACTAATCCACGGCACAGCACAGCACAACACACCACAGCACAGCACAGCACAGTGCAGCACAGCACAGCCTAACACAGCACGGCACAGCACAGCACACCACAGCGCAACACAGCACAGCACAGCACAGCACCGCACGGCACGGTGCAGCACAGCACAGCACAGTGCAGCACGGCACGGCACGGCACGACAGGGCACGTCACGGCACAGGACAGCACAGCACAGCACAGCACAGCACTGCACGGCACATTACCGCACTGCACGGCACAGCGCGGCACCACATGGCACGACACAGCACAGCACAGCACAGCACAGCACAGCACGGCACAGCAAAGCACAGCACAGCACAGCACAGCACAGCACAGGACAGCACAGCACAGCACAGCAAAGCAAGGACCGCTAACAGTCGTCCTAACCCCATCAAACCAAGTCTCGCCCTGAACAGGAAAGAAACACGCCCACTGGCACGGAACACCGGCAGACAGCAGCCTAACCCTCAAAACCAAACGGGCCAAGAGATGGCAACCACCACGCACCCGGGAGAACAACCCCCCTGCCCCCAGCGAGGGCGCCAGTCACAAGACCAGAAGAACAAACACGACCCCCATTTCCGCCGCACGCAAAGGCCCGCCCGATAAACCGCCGGGGGCCAAAGGACAGTTAGACCCGCCGAAGCCAAACAGACACCACAGGGGCGGTGGATCACCAGGCAACTCCACCCCCCCCCCCCCTGACCCCGCACGCGCCAAAGGTCCAGCTGGCGCAACGGCCCAAGAGGAAGAGCCAGATTCTGACGAGACAAAACGGGCCGGCGGCCCATACGTGTACATTAGCCGCATGGCGCACGGAGCCGGGGCACAGCCAGAGGCCACGCCCAACACAGCGACACCCCACAGCACGGTCAGCAAGCCAGTTGGTCACGGCGTCCACGGACCAGTGCATGCACCGGCCAAATGAGGGCAGACGGAGGGTGAGGAAACCAACCCCCCCCCGAAAAAAAAAACGGGGGGGGGGAGGAAAACCCGACCCACAGACGAGCACGAAACTGCCGGAACAGGCCATAGGGGGAGCCCTCCTGCCCAGCTAGGACAAACCTGCCAACCACAAGGGACAAGCGACGGCAGCTGCGACCGCCACAGACCCGCAAAGCCAAACAACCCGGCGAGACCACAGGCTAGGACATCAAGACACCACCCAACCTAGCCCGGCGACAGGCCCCAGCCAGAGAAGGCGGACCACAACGGCCACGGGACCACCGCCAGGGCAGAAGAAAGCCCCCCCTTGGACGGGCGTACACCGACCCCCCGCCGGGGAAGGGGCAACCACCAACCACGGGGCAGCGGACACAGCAAGGACCGCCAGCAGAGGAGCAGAGCTGCACACCCGCCAAAAAAAAGGGGAATGGGGGACCACGGGGACCACAGCCATTATAGCCAACCACCAACCACAGCCACCGGTGGACCAGAACACGAAAGAGCCAAAAGCCACACACACAGGACCCCCCCCCCCCCCGCAATCAGCCACGGGTCCCTACGAGGAAGAGCGGGAGGCAACACCCACAAGACCCCCCAATGCCAAACACCAGCAAAAAAAAAGTAAAGAAAACAAAAAGGGCGGAAAACAACACCCACAACGGCCCCCAATGGACCCCCCACCACAGACGGCAGCAGCCCCCCGAGACAGGCAGGGACAGACAACAACCAGGAACGGTGGGCAACCACTGCAGCCGACAGCACACCCAACCAGGACCGGAGAGAAACCACCCGCCCCACACAAGAGAGCTACACACCCCAGCCGAAAAAACGGCCACCGACGGACCCCCACCAGCCACAACGGGCCCGCGTCAGGTCAAAACCCAAACAAGACCACACGCCACAGAACCAGGCCAGGAATAGCGAGGTACTGAGGCGGCCCCTGCCCACACAAACATACCAGAAACCCCACCACGAAGGGAGAGGTTATGTCCCGACCCGTACCCAGACAGCAACCGCAGGCCCAAGCCAGGAAAGGCGGAACAGGGGCGGCACCTGTACCCTCACACAACCACCATCAACCCCGCAACCCGCACCCAAACACACGCACCGCAAACCCCAACCAAAAAAGGCGAGAGAAAGGCACAACCCGTACCCACAAGCTCAAACTGCAGGCCCCGGCCAAGAAGAGCGAAGAGAAGGCGAAAGCCCAAGCCCGATAACGCACCAAACCTGAGCTCCAAACGAGGGGGGGGCAGAGGACAGAAAGCCCCAAACGCAGGCACGCGCACCACACAACAGTAGGAAACCAAGTGTCCAGAGCCCGGGCACTGAGGCAGCCCGTGCCATGCAGGTGACCCGGCCAAACGAGATCCGGAGACTGGGGGTAAGGCTGCATCCTTAGGCATGCGCTGCTTTGGGACTCGAGGCGGAGCGTGCGACACCCGAGCATCTCAGAACCCAAGTACCACGAACGCGCCGCTGGCATGCCTTGGGAACAGGATACGCCAGGAAGTCTAGTGAACCCCCAGGGTTCCCCTGAAAGAAGGAAACGTTCACAAGCACGGGGGCACACCCTGGCGTGACAAATGCGTCACGCCGGCGGCGATTAGCACTCCCGTTGCTGTCCGGGGCCGCTTTGTTGGGGGCCACAAGTCAGGTCTAGCGGGCCTTACCTCTTCAAGCGCGGAGCCTCCTCCTGTCCGTCCCAGCGGCAACGCCAGCAGGAACCACAAGGCACCTCTCTACGACCGAGTGCACCTACCTACCTACCTTCCGCATTGGTGCTTGCTATGTTGTTTTTGTGGGTTCTGCCTCTTTGGCGCTAACGCTCGCCGTGTTGTGGTGCGCTTTGTTGTGTGCTACTGTGTTGTGCTGTGCGGACCTGCTTTGGGTTGTGTGCAATCATGTTTGCTGCGCTGTTCCTTTGGGTCTTTGCGGTGCCCCGTGCGCTGTGTCGTTCAGTGAGGTGCTGTGGTACCTGGTCTGGTGCTGTGCTTGTGAGGTGCTTGGGTTCTCGGTGCTGTACGGCGTGTTGCTGCGCTGTGTCTTCCCGTGACGCACTTGTTTTGGCGTGCTGTCGTGGGTTGTTGTTTGGTGTGCTGTTTCCGCCAACTTTGTGCCTTGCCGTTCCGGGATCTCTCTGTCTGTGTGGTGCTCCGGCGTGTGTATTGTCTTGCAGTTTGCTGTGGGTGTGTTGCACTGTCCTGTTGTGCTGATATGTCGTGTGCCGTGCCGCTGGGCCGTGTGTTGTGCCGCAGTGTCTTGTAATTTTGTGCTGTGTGGTTGGCTTTAGTCTGTTGCACCTTGCCTTGTCTCTTGTCGTGGCCCCTTGTTGTGCTCTGTTCTTGGGCACCGTGCTGTATTGGTCTGCTGTGCTGCCTGCGGTGTGTTGTGCCGCTGTTCTCTGTGTTGTGTCTCGTGCCGCCTCTTATGCGGTGCTCTGTAGGGTGTGCTGGTGTGCCTGCGTCCTTTCTTCCAGTGCAGTGCTCCCCTGTCTCTCTGGCGCTGGCTGGTGCCGTGTGTTGCTGGCTGTTGCTTCTGGGTGTTTGTTCTTGGGTCTGGCTGTCCGCTCCTGGTCACGTGTACCCGTGTTCATGTCCCTGTCTGGCCGGCTGGCCGGCTGCCCTGTGGTATGGTGTTGTTTGTTGTGGTGCCCTGCTCCCCTTTGTTGTGACCTGTGGTGCTATGCTTCCATGCGGTGCTGTGCTGTTGTGCTCTGCTGTGTGTTTGTGTTGCTGCTTGTGCTTCTTGTTTCTCTCCTCCTTTGAAAACAACTGCTAAACCTGTAAAACTGTACTTCCATTTTTTCAAACAAACCTATACACAACCCAACACACCCACGAGCACCACTAACATACATCTAACTTACATGTTACCCGTCGACCGCCGTGCAGCCGTTGGCTGGGATATTGTTTTCTTGCGCTGTTCCTTCTTCTTGACATTGTACCCGAAACTCTGAATTATGAACTGCGTACTTGGACTTGTATTTTAACTGGTGTTTATTTGCATTGCTGCAAGGGATAGATTGAGTATCCCCCAGGGCTATCCACCGAGAAAAAAGTAGACACTCAGAAATCGCCTCGCACAGACCACGTAGAATGGCGTACCAGCAGGCGAGGGCAGGGAACACCCCGACTGGTCAACCTGCCACACGGCCCGCGAGGGACACGAGGGGGGGAACACAAGGGGTGGGGGGGCAAGCAGCGTCACCGGCTCTGACCTGGCCTACCTGCCGCGAGTGCCACCCCAAAACAAGCAGGGCACTGCACCCGAAAAGACAGTAGTGCTGCACAGTGGCACGCACCCGCGTAATGGCTAGGCAACCTGTGCGTCAGCCCTGGGGGGGCCACTGGCAACATACCATTAGAACCGGCCCCGCTGCACCAGAACCTCGGGCAACCATCCATCATGGGGGCGACGTAGTGGCTAAGTGCCTGCAATTAAATTGCTCAGAGGCACACCTCCTGGCGAGCGGCGGAATAGGGAAGCCAGTGAGAGACAGGACATCGAACCCGTCAACCAAGGGGAATCTGTGTAAAATTGTCCTAAACGGCCAAATGTTTTTTACGTGGAGCAATTCAGTTGCGTGGTTAACAATCTGCTACCAGACAGGAGGGTTGTTCTTTGAAGACCAACTTTGGGGAGCAGATCACTTCTCACGACCAAGTAGCCCCCCGGGCCCGAAGGGCATCTAGTATGCGAGACCTCAAACCACAAACTTCACACACACCACAACCGCCAGCCAGCAATGGCAGGGTACAGGCAATTCCCGCAGGCAAACACACACCAGACAGAAGCCAAACTTACCAGCGTATACGGGAAGCCTGTACCGAAGCACACACACCACAAACCCCAGCCAGGCTGCGTAGCATCATGGCAAACCCCGCACACAACGCACAACGGCAGCCTCAGGGAATTCTGCCAGGATCTGCGAGAGACTACCCCAAAGAAACCAACATCCAGTTCCAGCGAGGATCAGCGGGAAACAGCATCCAGCAGCAAATCGGCCGCATTGGCGAGGCACCACCCCGCAAAAGCCAGCAGCAGACCCTAGCCAGAATGTGGGGGGAAGTACAGCCACTCAAGCCTCATCCAGTATTAGCGAGGTACAATCCCAGAAAAACCAGCAGCAGGCCCTAGCTAGGGAAGGCAGGCACCCTCACCAACAGGGACCTCCGCCAGAATTTCCCAGGGACCACCTGACAAAAAAAGCAGCAGCCCTCAGCCAGGAATGGCAAGACTACACCTACATGGCCCTCCGCCAGGATTGGGGGGCCCAACAGATAAGCGCTAGCACCAGACCCGAGCCAGGATTGGCAGGGAATTTCTCCGAATAGAATCCCAGCCAGGAATAGCGAGGAACGAACCCATCAAAGCCAGCACTAGGCTTCAGACCGGATTTGCTTGGAACTGCACCCACAGGGCCCTCTACCATGACTGGCGAGGGACCACTCCACAATAGCCAGCAGCAGGCCCAGGCGATGATTGGCGGGGAACTGCACCCACGGGGACCTCAGCCAGGATTTGCGAGGGGCAAACCCACCAAAACGAGCAGACGCGCCCGTGCCAGCAATGGCTGCGGAGTGCACGCATCAAAGCCTGCCCCATCATTGGCGAGGGAACAGCCCCACAAACACCAACAGCAGGCCATGGCCACAATTGGCGGGGAACTGCATCCACAGGGCCCTCCGCCACAATGGGCAACGGACCACCCGACCAAGGCAAGCAGCAGGCCTGGGCCGCGAAAAGCGGGGGCTGCACCGACAGGGACCTCTGCCAGGATTGGTGAGGGACTGCCTCACAACAACCACCAGCAGCCCCAGCAAGAAATGGCGGGACTGCACCAACAGGGCCCTCTGCAAGCTCTGATGAGGGACCACCTCATAAAAGCCAGTAGCAGGCTCCAACCAGGATTGGCGGGGAACTTCACCCATGAAGACGTGAGCCAGGATTGGCAGAGAACCACCGCCACAGAGCAGGCAGCAGGCTCAGTAAGAAAACGTCACTGCCATGTCTTTCCTCGGGGACTTGATCGAGGCTGAGCCCCCCCTAAAAGGCTTTTGTTGATGTGGAGACTAACTTAATCATTTTTGTCTTTCTTTAGAAGTCTAAAGTTCACCCTCTGAAGGTAACTAGGGTTATAACCCTAGCCCCCCTACCAGTCAACTGAGCGGAGGTATCTTCCTTCATGGTAACGTAGGCAGTTCATGACTAGGGCCTTGTAGGTTAAGCCTAGTGGCCGCCCATCTCAGGACCCTTATACTCAATTGATTTTACCACTTATTCTGGCTCTAATGTTTAACTGTTTCCAAGTTCAGTTGCTCAGCCTTGCTGGCCAAGCCAGATCCTATGTCTGGCCTAACTCTTATGCCACAGAATCCCATCCAACTCCATTTCATCCAAAAGAGTGCGAATGAAGTGCTTGGTGCTATCTTGGTGGCCTGAATCTTGCTGGTTTGAACTTCAAATCATCTAATTTCTTTCTAAACCATTGGAGCCCCCGGGGCCGAAGAACGTCTAGTACCCGAAACATCAAACCTCAAACCAATTTGAAGCTTTGTATTTAGATCTACATTTGTCTATCTGCGGCCCATCTTTGTTACACATGTTTTGATTGTGGAAGGACCTATCCTGATTTGATTCATCCGGTGCCTGGACTTGCTCTACATTACCATTGTGTGGACTTCATTTTCAGTTGTCGAAAATAGGCAAGGGATTTCAAACACATATACAAGGAACAAGCACAAGTGTGAGCAAACCAGAAACCTTTTCTGGTAGCAGAGGGAGGCCCTAAAAGACTAAAGCAGAACACGAAGAACACAGGTAAAAACGTGTATCCTGAACTGTGAAGATTTCTGTCGCTCTCAGTGCCAAAACAGTGGCGATCACAAGCACCAGATCCAAGACTGATGTTGTGGGAGTACGGCCCTCATCTACAAGTCGTGTACCTGCTGATACTGGTCCTCTAGGAGAACTTGCAGTAACAAGAGGGGCGGAAGAAATCAAAGAGATGCGCACAGAAGGAGCCCGCCCCAGTGCAAGCGCTGATGCCGCCGGCTCAACGCGGGCGAACCTCAGGCGTCTCGAAGGCAAGGACCGGGTGGCAGCAGCCTTAGCTTCGATCGTGTCCTTGATGCCCCCGTCCGAAACTTCTCCTACCCCAGGGATCGAAGTGGCAAATGCCAAGGTCAAGGCCTGGAGAAGAGCGGCAAGGAAAGGAAAGGGGAAGGAGGCGCCCTTGGGAACGATGTTCGGAGCTACGGGGGCTGAGGAGACTTTCGAGATACCTCACAGCGAAATGTACTGGTCGTCGTCGGCCCGATCATCTGAGTCGGAACCCAACTGGGAGTCTGGAGAACCTACGCCTCCAGAGTAACCGAAGGACCATGACTGCTTGAAGCCTGGCCCCAGTGCCAGGGCAGTGGCACCCGAACCTACAAGTGTGGATCGAGGTTTGCCCCCACGAATGGCGGCCCCTCAGCTGGGTCTCGATGAGAACATGGAGTTGGTATCGCGGGTCCTGGCAGCAGGTGATTAAGATCCGGATTTGAGTGCACTGTCAGCAGCACTAAAGACAAAGTTGGGGCTCTCTGATCTGAAGAAACCTCCACCTTCTATGTCCCCAGGTGTTGAACTGCTGACCAGGGAGGTGAAGAGCTGCAGAGGCATCCGCAGCTCCCCTATGGACACCTGTCCCAGCCCTTTCCACCCTCGTGGGAGGACTGTGCCTGTCTGCAGTGTAGGTGACACCACAAAGGCTGAGATGAAAGGCTATGGTCTGTCAGCCCTGGCCCTGTTCGCCACTGTGCACCCCTCACCCCTCTCAGGTGGTACAGGTGACAGAGGCGTCCCAGGAAGGGGAACGAAGGCCATTGCCACAACGAACCTTCAGATCCAACTCCCCGAGTTCGATCCCAAAAACCTGCCTGAATGGGCTTGGAAGTTTCTGAGTTTTTGCTTCTCACGGGTCAGCAGCGCGCTGATGTCCGGATAAAATGCAGGCTCCTCAAAAAATCGTGCAAAAAGAAATTCCTCCAGCAGCAGGTCAAGACAGCCATCAGGAAGAGCTCCAACTGGGCCAACTTCCTGAAAAGACTGGTGCAAATGTATTTGGCTGCGAAACGGACCTGAGTGTCCAAACGGAAATTGTTGAGCTGCCTCCTCTCCCCGAATTCCCCACTGCTGCGCGCGTCTCTGAGTTCGTGGCGCAGTTGGAAGAGCTCATGGGGCGCATGAGTTGCTCGTCCTATGGGCCAACTGAGCCACATCTGTGGCTAGTGGGGAAGATGAGTACCAGGACATGGGACAACTGCTGAGAGACATTCGAGAAGAAAGATCGGACGCACTCATACGATGACCTGGTCGATCTGTTGATCGAGTTCGCCATGGAGAGGGAGAATGACTCACACATGGACAAGTATTGGCGCAAACATCTGCGAAGGGAGACCCCTGCCGCGAAGTCGTTTGGACGGAGGTCGCCTCAACCCCACTCTCACACTAGGAAGGGCTGCCGGGGGCATTTGAAGCACCTGACTGAGACCTCCGCATCCAAAGCTAAAGGGACACCCAATCTTTTCTACTGCGTGCCTACGGATGATAAGGGTGGACCATGCCACGCGCTTGGCTGTGATGGGCGAAGTGTGTGCATGCTCCAGCTGAAGCGCACGCAGAAAACTAAAGATGGTCAGGAGGTAAAGCACCAAGACCAGTTCCGCTGCACGATAATGTGCGGAACTTGGGGCAAGAGGAGGCATTATGAAGATGAATGCCACATCAAACGCCGCGAATCCGGAAAACTCAAGAAAGCAGAAGAGGAACGTCGTGAGACCGCCGGTAAGGGCGGAGGGGCCGAAGAGGGGGGCCCTAACCCTAGAAGTTCTAAGGGTAAGGGTAACCCTGGAGAACAATGGTCCTCAGCCCCCCCCACCGGTCGAAGAAGAGCACCCAACCCCACACCTAAGGGTGAGCCGTCAGGTGAGACACGACCAGCCCCCTCCTCCCACAGCGCTGGTGGCGCCGACAATTGCAGCGAGAACGCCAAGAAGCGTCGACTAAATTGGCACTCTAAGTGCCTGCAAGCCGCTGGGGTTGAGGTCAGGTTCCCTGAAGAGGGATAGGGAGTCGGCTCCGAGGATGAGGATTTGGTTTTCTGGATCACCGTGAAAATTGGTGACCAGGTCTACAAGGCTGTCTTAGACACGGGCGCTACGCTTTCAATCGTGGCCGACAGACTGCTGAAACAGGGCAAGATGAGGAAAACCAAAACTTGGCCATAAGGGTTGCGGATAGTCGGACCATGCATTCCCTGAGGGGGGTCAATGTGACCGTGTGTCTAGGTGATGAGCAGGTGACTCAGCACTGCAAAGTGCTGGACACCGACGCCTTTGACATTGTCATCGGCACAGATTTTCTGCCCCGTGACCCCGAGCTAAAACTGTTGTCCTTGCAGCGTCCCTATGCCCTTCACTGCGACTTTGGCAGTGGCCTTTTCTCTGTCTCTCCGGAGCTGTCAGGACGAAATGAATCCGGTCTGCGCTAAGTGAACCGGTTATATCGATCTGGAAACTATCAGTTGGTGCTGCTCGTCTTGGAAAATCGACTCAATGCCCTCCAGGTAGACCTTAATGAAGTACAGGTGGAACTGTTCGCGAGTAAAGAGCAGCAGATGATGCAGCTCTATTGCTCATGTTACCTTAACGTTGCCTACCGCTTCTATTGCAAATCAATGGGGTTGTGCTATGCTAATACCTGATTCTCTCAACTCGCTAAGGTGCTTACAGAAATCGCCCTTGGAGGAGCGAGAGTGGTCCTGTGTACACCCGACTGGGGTACCACAGGCGACACGCCTATTGGAGAAGACTGTTGGACCGTATGACAGTGGGAAGAACTGAACTCCCAAATGGTCCAGTCTATGTCCCTGAGGACTCTCAAGAGACCATGCCCGCCCCTGAATGGAGCAGTTTCCTGTCCATCGTAGATGGCTCTCGAAAACCCCACACCTGTGAGTGACCTCGACCAGATGGTTCTCAAGGAGTTGATGGCTGAAAACAGAAGCATTACCCTTCTGGATCTCAAGAAAAGATCCGAGTACTCTTCGGTCACTACTACGAATGGTGAGTGCTCCGATGAGCAGGAGACGCCAGCCGTCTCCACTCCCCTTGCTGCTGCTGACGACCACATCAGCGATATCGCCAGTGCTATAACCCCGGTTGACCCGGTGATGGTGACACTGAAGCACAGCGCTTTCTTAGCGCAGCTGCTCATGAATGAGGTGGACCTTGGTAAGTCCACTCATGGCGGGTCCCATGACCACGCTGCTTTCTCCATGCAGGCCACACATGGTCCTACAGGTCAGGTACCTGGCGCTAAACCCTCACCTAACGTTATGCCCGTCTCCTTGTACAATGTACAGGATCTCCAACAGGTTCTATCGGCTAAGGCTCAGGTTATTTAGCCACGGAACCGCCTGGACCTCCTCAAGAGGACCTGGAAAATGTCTATATGCTCCTAGGAGGATGATGAAGAGATGACTCTTCCTGATCCTGAGGTACCTCTGGTATACTCCCTTCACTATGCCCAGCAGGGTCGCCAAAACTGGAAGGATGAACTACCCCCTGAAGCCATGGGGCGTATGAAGAAACAGGAACAAGGGAAGAGCAACCTCCATGCTGAGGAGGATTTTGTTGAGAAACTGGAGAGCATGAACCTAGATTCCAGTCTCAGTAAGCTCATCGAGAAATATCAGGAGGCGTTTGGAGCGTTGCCTCCGCCCCTGTCTTGCAAAAGACTGGTGCAGATGGACCTCAAAATCAAACCAGGGTTCGGAGGGTCTGTGGTAAGACGGTGTCCATACCCCGCCCCACAAAACAGGAATGACGAGATCGAACGCGAGATCGAGGAATGTATAGATGCTGGCCTCGTCGAGGAATAGAAACACGGGGACTACTCCCGCCATTGTAGACCTTGATTTCTAGTGGCTAAACCTGGCTCCACTGCCATGCGCTTGGTCGTTGACTACGGTGAGGTCAACAAAAAGACCCAGAACCATTCAGGGAGTATCCCAAACATTGAGAACACCCTGGACAGAATCGCTAAGTGCCGATTCAAAACTAAGATGGACAAGCGCAGTTGCTTCTGGCAGGTACACCTAACCCGAGCAGCCCAGGAACTGCTCGCCTTTGTAACCCCTAAAGGCCGTGTCTTCCGCTGGAAGGGTATGCCCTTCGGTGTCGCGAATGCCCCTGCTCTGTTTCGGGGGCTGAAGAATAAAATGCTATGTATCCTGAGACGCAGACCCCTTGTACAGGAAGTGGTTTCCCGCGGGGCTGAGGTAGACGTGAGATTGGGTACTAATACCCAGGAGGATCATATCCTACTCCTACAAGAGTTTTTCACTGTCTGTCAGGAGAACCATCTCCCACTCCAACTCGAGAAATGTGAGTTCATGTGTGAAGAGATGGGGTATCTAGGTTTTGATGTTGGGTATGGCTGGTGGAAACCAGCCGCATCTAAGATGCAACCCCCGCAGTACATGCAAATTCGTGACGACCCTAAGAAGGGTCTGCACGACGTGCGGAGTTTCATTGGGGCCTGCAACTTTTACCGGCGCGATATTCACACTTTTACGTATTCATAAGCCCCCCTTACTGACCTTATAAAAAAGACCAATCCTTGGCGATGGACCGACAAGGAAGAGGCCTGTTTCCAGGAGTTGAAGAAGAAAATCTCCTCTACCAACTGCCTGGGGGTACCCCGCCCTAAGGGGGGGATAATACTCGTCACAGATGCCTGCAATGCCGGGGGGGGGGTTGGCACCCTATAACCCCGCTGAGTTGTCTCACTGCCAGATTCAAACTTCAGGTTTGAATCGCGATAGAACCCTGAAGCATGACCACCCTGCCAATGAATGCCGTCTGGTACATCTTGGTCACTGAAACTGGAACTGCCGTGGTTCCTCCATGTACGTTGAACCTAGATGTTCGCGCCGTATCCCATCCATGTATGCCTCCTCCGCACGGCGCCGGCGGCTGCGTTCAGCGGCCTCCCATCGTACACCACGTGGCGGGGTAATGCCGAACTCCTCCAGGTCTTCCTCGCCTCCGCCGATATCCCACTCCACGTCCCCTCCGGGGACCTCATCTCTGAGTCCACCATATTGCCCCCCTGCCGTTGGGATTGGCTCTGGGCCACGTGCGGGGCGCCGGGGTTTTACCGGTGTCCGCAGTGGGGCACGGCGGCTGTGGTACTCCGCACTGAGCCACTCGTCACGCCACTCTTCACTGCCACTGCCGGACGGCACACGCTCACTACAACGGCCCGCGCTGTGATGAGAGGGGGCGCTGAGAGAGGGGGCACTGGCGCTGGGGCGACTCCTGGGGGCTGCGCCGGGGGCGTGGGCTCTGCCCAGACCTGGTCCAGGTCCCGAGCCGTCGTCTGACGAGCCGGACTTCAAGACTGGGAGGTGGTTGCCGACGCTCCCCCGGCCTTCCAGCCTGTCCAACCTCTGCTGCAGCCCGTTGATGACCTTGTTCAGCAGCCTGGTCTCGCCCCCGGCGATGTCCAGCTCCCTCTGGGCGGCGGTAGGCGACCTTGGCGATCTTGGCCATCTCTGTCTAGGTGATATCCAGCTCCTCCTGTGCGCCCGCGGCGACCCTGGTGATGCGGATCATCTCGCTCTTGCCCGTGTCTACCTCCCGCTCGAGGGCCTGGACCCTCCTGCGGAGGTAGACGATCCACCGCCAGATGGCCTTCGGGACACCATCTCCCGGTGGGAGGTCGGGGTCCCCAGGGGGTCCTCCAGGAGGGCCCTCGCTGGGCCCGTCAGGTCCAGGGGGTCCTTCTCCGCCCGGGGGTCCGCCTCCGGGGGGTCCACCGGGTGGGCGTCCTCCAGGGGGTCCTGATGGTCCTCCGCTCGGGGATCCCGGCGGGCCTCCCCCAGGTGGTCCTGGTGGGTCTCCGCCGGGTCGCCTCGGTGGGTCCGAGGATGGGGGCTTCTCCGTGTAGCTGAAGTCCATGTCATCATCCTCCTCCATGTCGCCCCACCTGGGCGCCTCGGTCCCGCACGCGGTGGGCTCTGAACCCTGGTAGGGAGGAGGGGGATCCGCATCTTCACCTTCCGACTCCATGGGGACATCTCTGCCTCCTCCTCCAGCTATTCCTCGGCGATGTCGGCGGTCTCGTCCGTCCCCGTCGCGGGCGGTGAAGAAGGGGTCGGAGTCGTGGGGATATCCATCCGCGGGTCTCCCCGCCCTCTCGGGAGTCTTCCCCTTACCCTTCCTTTGTCCCTTGGTAGTGGGGCCACTGTTGCCACTGCTGCCGGGGTCGTCCTCATCCAGGTCCAGCTTCATCTTGGAGAAGGCGTCTCCTTCGAAGAGCTTCCGAAGGGTCTCTACTCTGGATTCTTCGGGGGTGTTTCGCGCTGAAGCCTGGCCTCTGCCTCCTCAATTGCGGCGGCTGTGCGCGCGGCAGCTTGCCGTTCGGCCTCTTCTCAGGCACGGGCAGCCTCAGCTTCCCGAGCCTGCTGCAGCCGAGCCTTCTCCGCTTCTAACGCTGCTAGCTCCGCCTCTGTCTTGGCCCTCTCCTCAGCAACCTTCCGCCGCGGGGCCTCAATGGCGTCCCTCCTGGCGGCGTCCACTTGGGCCTTGGCGGTTGCTTTCTGCATGGGCCCTTTCCTCCGCCTCCTTCCTTGCCCTCTCTTCGGCAAGCGCCTCTTCCAACGCTTTCACCTCGGCCTCCTTGCTGGCAATGGCCTCCTGGGCCAGGCGGTCTTCTTGGGCAGCCGTCGCTTCCTGCGCGGCTGCCTCCACCTCACTCCTGACCCAGGCAGCCGCTGCTTCCTGTGCGGCTGCAGCCGTGACTCCGGCCGCAATGGCCGCTACGGTCGAGGCATGGAAGGCCATGCTTCTGCCCCACTCTGCAACTTCCGCTGAACGATGCCGACGGCGCCCTCCACGGCAGCGTTCTGCTCCGTGGCCCGTTGCCGGGCAACCCGAAGGTTGCAGGGCACCCCGCAGGCACGCTCGCAGGCGCGGGCCACGTCCCTTTGGTTGGGGGCGAGGCTACTGCTGGAGCTCGACTTGTCGGCCAGCCTCCTTCCCCGGTGGGCAGACTCCACGTCGCTGCTGGGGCCTGACTTCCTCAGGTGCAGCTGACGGTGCTGGGCTTTGGCTTTCTTGGCGACTTCAAGGAAGTCGCCAAGTGTGCTGTGGCCAGGGTGGAGACCGCCATTGGCCTGTCGGGGGCTGGCAGCTGAGGTTCCGCCCTTGGTCTCGTTCTCCGCGGCTTGGGCGGCTTCGGCAGCCAGGGATTCCTGGTACTCCCGCCACTTCTTGTCCCACTTGCTGTCCCCGGCGGATCGCTTCTCCTTCCCGGGAGACGCGCTGCTGCTGCCCTGCAGCGTACGCTCTTCCCCCGGTTCGCGGAACTTCCTTTCGATCATGTCCCATATGGAGACGTTGATTGTAGCGCTCGACGGGTACTCGTTGGGGTTCTCGTCATCCTGAATCCCGTCCGAGCGCAGCCCTTTGCCGGGCCTATCTGGGCGGGTCCAGACCCTTTTAACACATTTTCTCCTTGGTGTTTTAACACATGGGCGGGTCCAGACCCTCCAGCGCTTGTCGCGGAAGCGGTAGGCGTATCTTTCTGCCTGCGGCCAGTCTTCGACTGCCTGCAGGCGGTCGGCGCCCATATCCTCGCTGAGCTTGAAGCTTCGGGGCAGGCCGCCTTCGCACTGGGGGTCGCTGTGGCGGTAGTGCTGGCCCCACACCAACCGACGCAGCAGCTGCACAGCATGGGGATGGGGCTGCGCCCAAGTCTTGCCCGCCTCTTGCGAGTTCACCATGGGAGCGGGTGCTGCAGTGGATCTTGAGGTCCTCGGTGGGCGCTCGTTCCCCTCGATGGACTAGTCCTGGGGGTGGCTGTTTTAGCGGTTGCTGCGGTCCAGTCTCGCTAAAGGGCTGGGGCCGAGACGCCCGATGGTGGTTGTGGAGGTGGGTGATGCAACTGGGAGTTTGGCTGGTACTGGTCGGCCGAAGGAACTCGCTGACGTCGGAGTTCTGGTCGCTACACTTCTTCCACGGACTCAGCGCTGCTGCTGATGCTCGGGGCGATGCTCCGGGCGGTGCTGCGAGGCCCGTGGTACTCGAGGTTGAGGTGGCCCCGAGTGGCACGCGAGGGATGGGTGTCCCCGCGGCGATGAAACGCTTTTGACGCATTCCCGTGGGGGGACCTGGCCATGGGACGCTGCGGTGGACACGCACAAGCAAGCAGGCGGGCAAAGTACTGCGTTCACAGGGGCATCATCATGCTCATGTCATGTGACAAAGCGTTTCAGGATCCTTGCCACACTGAAAGAAAGGAACGAGGGTATGTACGGCAACACATCAGGATATGTACAAATGGAGTTAAGACTGGACTAGGGTATGGGCATCAGAGGACAATAGACACTTAGTCTCAACTCATATTTCTATTCCAGGCCCGACCCTCTCAGTGGCTGGCAGGGGCGGGGGCTCAAACACAACCCAATCCGATCCCTGGAACCCTGCCAATAGGGGAGTGTTCCGCCCGGCTACAGGCGAGTTCCTGGGAGCCAAGGTGCTCCAAGGCCGACCAACAATAGCCCCCCCTGCTCCCTTAACTGCAGGTCCGAGCTCATCTCTGAGTGAGAGTAATGGCCCCGCCATACTCCCCTAGGAGTTGGTAGCTGAAAATGGGCTGTTTCAGCCAAAACTGACATTAGCTCAAAAAACTCCAAAAATGACCCCTCGTCCGGAGCAGGCAGAGGTGGGGACGAGGCAACTGACCCTATGCCCTTCAAGTACAATCTTGCTGGAGCCCTGACCCAACCTGATTCCATCTGAACCCGCGGCATCAGGGCGCCAAAGGTTCGCCATGTGGGGTTATGATGCCAAAATCACCAAAATTGGAGTCATCTCCACGGATGGCCCGCCCGGCCAGGGCAAGGCCAATGATTCACAGGGTAGGAGGTGGAACCAAGGACCCATATCTAAGTGCACAACTTCAAGTTAGGTCAAGGCCCCCCATGGGCATAGAGATATGTGACCGCCAATCGACCACACGGGGGGCTGAAATTGGGGTTCCAAAAAGGGGTCTTTTTGGTGGCTCAAAATGAGCCAAAATTGAGGGTATCCCCAATGGTTTATCTCCACGCCGGCTTGGAGATCAGATCCGCCTCCTCATATGCTTTTCACTATGATATCACCAGAGACTCACATGTACTTGGTCCTCCGGGATCTCCACGGGCCTGGGCGTGGTGACGATGCAAACTGGGTCCATGAATGCCAAAATGGCAAAATCGGCCGTCTCGGTTGACCGTCCTGGGTAGGAAGTCTTGCCGATCTTGTCGGGCCAAGCCTTGATTTACGGCCCTTGATATCCCACTTGGTCCCATGCCCTGGGATTTGGCTTGCTGTCACACTGGCTGCTTACTGATCACCGAGGGGGTGGACACGCGGATGGGGCAGAAAGCAGCATGCGGTGCAAAGGGGGGGATCATGGATCGCGCCATAAGTTGGGTAACTCCGAATGACCCAAAGGAGCAAATAGGAAACTCAATGGCGTTCAACCCTTGGTCATATGCTACATTAATGGCCCATTTATTCATTGCTTGGACCCTTGCCCCATGGAGATATGGCAGTTCCGAAATGGCATACAATGGCAAAAACAGGGAAGTTTGGCCGGAATGGCCCGCACTCATGACTCCATATCTCCATGGACACGGCGAGGATTCTTCCAACCAAAGATAATATAGACACATGGGACTTAGGTCTCAATATATGCCATTTGCCAACCCTCGTAGTCGCCTTTAGCTATTTTCCCTCTTGGAGAGAAAATGACACACAAAGGGGGCAGAATGGCAACATGTTCCAAATTGGGCAACTCACAATCCTCCCTTCACGGGGAGAGGCCACATGGGGACACACCCCATTCGATGCGGGTTTATGTTCCCTCTCCGAATCACCCTTACCCTTGGTCAAGTGGCGCACGCAATCCTGGGCCGAAAGTGAAGGGGGAGACGGGGTATGTGGCCATTCTGGTCAAAACGGCCAAAAATGACCCAAAAGTGTTCACTCGAAAAATCATATCTCCGTATCACAAGAGGCATAGGCCTTGAGCTTTGCTTGGATGCAAACGGAAGCTTTGCTTCCCCTTTGCGACAAGGGTTGGGGTTCAAAGCGTTATGGAAACATTTTTAACACTTCAATCCTTGAAGCACACTATATATGGGAAAAAGTGCATATATTGGCGATACTGGCATGCATATACCTATGGGTCATTGAGGAACAAAAATATGAGCAAACGTTTTTGGAAAAGGCCCATAGTAGGTGCTTTCAAATATGCCCACCATGGTTAGATTGTCCTCGCCCAGCCATGTCATTAGCGTTCGCATATGAGCGCGTGTGCAATAAGGCAGTATGGCACCCGTGCTCACAAGGCGATGCTATATAAAAAGGAAGGCAAGGTTGTAAAAATCAACCAAGCCATCCACGGCGTCATTTGTTGTCTCTACTTTACATATTGTCTTGGTTCAAGGCCTAACCTCTCATAGGCCTCGAGCACGAGCCTCGGGTGATTGGCCATTTTGGCCTAATTTTCGACCAAACTTTGCTGTTTTTCAAAAAATGAGTTTTGGTACGCATTGAATTGCGTGGGGCCATCGTTGAGTTGGCTCAAAAAAACGGAAATGGCCTGGGGCTTTTGGTCTTGTGAGCATTTCTTTTGGTGAGTAACGTGCATGCTCACAAGCACACAAAGTTAGCGTTTGCGCACGCAAATAACTTGGGTTTACGACACCCCTATGCTGCCTAATACATCACTATTGCTCGCTTCCCCATACTAAGTGATATGCCCACGAGAAATGGGGCATGGATGAAAGGCATAGGGGGGAGATGTGAGGTACCTCAAACTCATGGTCCTTGAGAACCATGAGTTCGAGCCATCGACGGAAAACCTTGCGAGCTGATTTTCTCGCAGACGCCACGGCGAACAATTTTGCTGAACAAACCAGATGATAGTACGTAAAAAACTTTCTAGATCCAACCATTAACTTCCCTTAGAACCTCAAAGGTACAGGAGAAAGATCCCTCACAAAACGTGCCACGAAGAAGCGACGCAAACGCGAGAACAGGCGACAACAGGCAGCGATTTCACGGCAATTAGAAATCGCGTTAGAAATCGGGTATCTCACCGATTTCTAACCAAAAATCGATCACGAAAGTACAATTATGGTAATTCCACATCGATTTCATGGTTGGGGCTCAGATTCCAGATGCCGCGGATCATGGGCTTCGAGCACGAGCTTCGGGGGATTGGCCATTTTGGCCTAATTTTTGACCAAACGTTGCCGTTTTCAAAAAAATGAGTGTTGGTACGCATTGAATTGCGTCGAGCCATCGTTGAGTTGGCTCAAAATAAACAAAATGGCCTGAGGCTTTTCGTCTTGTGAGCATTGTGTTCGGTGATTCACGTGCATGCTCACAAGCACACAAAGTTAGCGTTTGCGCACGCAAATAAGTTGGGTTTACGACACCCTTATGCTGCCTAATACATCACTATTGCTCGCTTCCCCATACTACGTGATATGCCCACGTGAAATGGGGCATGGATGAAAGGCATAGGGGGGAGATGTGAGGTACCGTCCGAACTCATGGTCCTTGAGAACCATGAGTTCGAGACATCGACGGAAAACCTTGCGCGCTGATTTTCTCGCAGACGCCACCGCGAAAAGTTCTGGTGAACAAACCAGATGAAAGTACGTCAAAAACCCTCCAGATCCAACTCTTAACTTCCCTTAGAACCTCAGAGGTACAGGGGAAAGATCCCTCACAAAACTCGCCACGGAGAAGCGACGCAAACGCGAGAACAGGCGACAACAGGCGGCGACTTCACAGCAGTTAGAAATCGCGTTAGAAATCGGGTATCTCACCGATTTCTAACCCAAAGTCGATCACGAAAGTAGAATTATGGTAATTCCACATCGACTTCATGGTTAGGGCTCCGATTCCGAATGCCGCGGATCAGAGAAAAGAGATTTCCTGCTGACCGCGGGTGTGCCGGCCTCCGGGCCTCTGGGCTGGGTACCGCTTCAATCCGAACAGGTGATGGTGAAATACCAAGCACTGAAATTCATTACCACAGCATACGGAGCGACCTCGCCAGCCCCCAGATATTTCTCATTGGGCAACAGTAGCCAGGACCTAGTCATGTCCCTCGCGGACCGCCAGGACCGTTTGAAACTCATCATCTTTCCCAAGCCTTCCCTGACAGAGGCCAACCTCACCACTGCCACATCTCCAATGCCAGATTTTCGGATACCAGACATCGCCTCTGCCTCACAGCCTACCACCGTGCCCTCGGCCCCGCCATCCACATCATCCCTTCTATAGGCCCTATGATCATGTACCAAATGACTACGCGTCAACTCCACGACTCCTACGGAGCGTGAGTTTTACCTCTTCTGCACCCCGACTCCCACACGCCGTCAGCTCGTCTAGACCACGCCTGAAACACTTCCTGCAGCTCCATAACATCCGCCCCACGCCCACCGCCCACACCATGAATGTATTACACGCGCTACCGCACACCCACTCGTACACCATGCAGGTCCAGCAACGCATAACCGCCATGTGCATTGGCACACATCGCTTGTTCCGCATGCTCAGTGCCGCCGCACCCACCTCCCTACAGGCCATGTCCCTACTATTGGTTATTACCACAACTCTCCCACTTGCCCTCCTTCGTGCACCCAATCAGCCACCATGCCCGCCAACAAAAGTACCAGGTACCCATCACACGCGATGCACATGGCAGTATGTCCACCATACGACCGTCCTCATGCACTTACGACTTTCGTTGGCTGCCCTCGATCGTCTGATTGTGGCTGTATCCTGTACAGTAATGTACCTCGCTTATCCTCCATTGCTATCGTTCCTCTGCCCCCCACAGCTCAAACCACCGGTGACTGCCGTCAGCTCTGCCATGCCCAATGCGTTCTCATGTCAGGTCCCCCATGCGTCCCCACCTCCGCCCAAGAGCGTGACTTCAGACCCACCCCAGGCCGACACTTTGACACCCGCCGCCGGGAGCAACCCCCGCCCCATGGCCCCGCAGAATTTCCATGTTGCCCGAACAGGGGATGTGCTCACTCACGCCTCGTACAACCTGGGAGGCCCAGAGACTACCCCCAATAGACTCTGTCATGCCCTCGCTGCATCCAACCCCCTCCCCCACACTATCAGTCTTCAAGAGTTTAAGTCTGCATCCTCCTACCATGTCCCTGATTTTGAGCGCGTGGCCCTCCACTGGGGTTTCCACTTGCTTCAAAGCTCACCCACAACAGGAAACGGTGTTGCCCTCCTCATACACTCCTCCATCTCACCCAAGGCAGCCCCCCCTAAAGTACACATACCAGGCACGCTGATCTCCACTGATTTTCGCCTGCAGCCTGACCTCCTCGTTCCACCCATCCACATGGCCCCCTTCTACAAACCCCACAGCATAAAAGAAAAACGCCAGTGCGAACTGATCCTGGACCGCCTACTCGAGCACTCATTCCTCGTGATGGGTGACTTTAATGGCACCACCCATTCCTCCCATACCACAACCCTCAACCACAACCTCTGGCTGTGGCTCATAGCCAAAGAAAAGGCCAAATCATTGGTGGACCTCCTGCTCCCTCAAGTGCAAGGCATCCCCTACACACGAGTGCGGAGATTTGGTGGCACAAATAGCTACGTTGATCGTGCCTATGGGACACGTCTGTACCACAACTCTTTCCTCACCTCCTCGGCCCGTGTAATTGACTTCACGAAAGTGCATGGTTCCTCCGACCACGACCCAATCATCATCTGTTCCATCCTGTGGACTGCCCCGCATACACCCGAGCCCAGATGCTCACTCAGGAACAGACGTGATGTCAACCTGTTCAGGTCCCTGGTCGGCAAGCATGACGTACCATCACCCGTGTCACCGCACGATGTCGAAGAAACCTATCACGCCCTCACGGAGATGACCCTGCAAACCATGAAAGAGGTCAACACCTCCAAACCGAACAACTACCGACTCCCTGTGGACATCTGTGACTTGGCCCAAGTGGTCAAGCAGCTCTGGCGCCAAGCAGGAAGAAGATCCAAAGTCTTCTATCGGCGCGTCAAACACACACCCCTCTCCCCCCTGTACCATCCACCCTCCCCGTCCCCTCTCCGACAATACAAAGAATCCTGCAACGCAACGACCCCTGGAGTGCCAACGCACCACAGTATATCCCACAGTCCCCCTCCCTGCCTGCTCTGGATACCCCAGTGTACCAAAGTTGCGAGGTCTAGCACGCGCAGCGCGGAAAAAATCGCCAGGCCCTGACGGCGTACCCTCCTACCTAATTGCCATCCTCCCCAAAGCACAGTTCCAGGTAGTCCACCGATGCCTCGAGCTGTGCTATGAGTCTGGCAACATTCCCCACCCCTGACTGATATCGAAAAAGGTTTTGCATCTTTTAGGGGAAAAGGGTCCTGGCAAGACCCAGACCGGTACCAACCCATCGCCATGAGCAACTCCGTGTGCCGTCTGCTAATGCAATGGGTCCATAAAAACCTCTACCCCCTGATTTCGCCACACCTGCATCCCCCTCATTACGATGGCAAAGGCGGCGTCTCCCCCGCCCACGCCACACAAGCCCTGCTCAATGACATGGATGACGGCACCCCATGGGAGGCTACTAATGCCCTCGATGTGTATCACGCCTTTGACATCCCGCCTAAGGTACTCATCAGTGCGGTCCTTGCTAAAATGGGCACCCCAACCAAGTGCCTACGTTTAATCCAAACGGTGCTTGAGTTCAGGGCAACATATATCCGAGGATCCCCTGATGAAGTCTTTAGAACCACACACGGTGTGAAACAATGGTGCCCCCTCTCCTGCTTTTTGTTCGGGGTGGTTTTTGAGATACCCCTGCGCTTCCTGCAGCTCCACGGCATACTACTCTCTGCCTCTGTCAATGACATATCCTCCCCCAATTCCCCCTCGCACGTTTTGCGCACGGCGTCCCTCGTCCAACAAGGCCTCGCCATGACTGGATGTCAGCTTAATGTAACCAAAAGCGAGTGCCTTCGGCTGACTCCACTCCCCGTGACTCCCCCGTCCCTCCCCAAGTACAGCCCCCCTCCCTCCCCCACACAGGCCGGAGATGACTTTTGGAGTCCGGTCCTGAGTCCATTAACCCCAGAGTGGGCCGTCCTCAGTGAGCAACAGCTCCTGGGTGTTCCCTACCTGATGCATCTTGGCCACCCTCTGCCTGCCAGGTTCAACCAGCATCAGGCTTTCCGTGTCATTGCAGACGAACCTCGAACCCTGTTACCTGACCTGAATGCACATCCCGTACAGACGCTCGACAGAGTCACCCTTATCTACACGGTAGTCCTACCGGGGGTCCTATACCGATGTGAATCCTTCCCCTCACCCCCCCGAAAAAAATGAAGTGTCCCAGGCGAGAGAAGGCTTCGTCTTCGGTGTCCCAGGGCGCCCCTCCCCAGTTGCGCAGAACACTCTATACGTCCACAGGTCCAGAGGTCTGCAAATGCAATCTCTCAGCGTGCTGTACCCCACCAGGGTGTTCAAGAGCCTGCACAGAAATACCCTGCTTGCCTCCATGCACACCACAAGCCACTCCTCCATGTCCCCACGGGCTTTGTTCCTCGATGTTCTGTCGCTACTCGGCCCCATTCCTTCCTCAACGATGACCCCCCTCTCTGTCTCATGGATTGCCAAGTCCAAGCTGAGGGGCGCAGTTGAATTAGCGTCTGTGGCGGGTCTGACGGCAATTGTGGTGCCTAAGCCTGAGCCCCATCCAGATTGTACCTACACTGATGGTAGCCGCATTGGCCCCCCCCCCTCATCTGGCTCCTCCGCTGTGCTACCAGATGGGCGCATCGTTGTATGCAGGGTCCCTGGAAACCCCAACTCGTACACAGCCGAACTGGTAGGAATCCTGCTTGGGTCCCACCTCCCCCCCCCCATACCCGCCTACGGGTTGACTGTAAAGGTGCCATCGCCGCGGCCACAGGCCCCAAACGCTTCATCAAGCACTCCAGATGGGTCCTGTGCGCCGACAGTCCCTCATCTCCAAAAGTCAGTCCGTTGAGTGGGTTGAGGGCCACACTGGCCACCTGGGCCAAGAAAGAACCGACGAGTACGCCAAATACGGATCCACCGCCCCCCCCCCCCACCGGACTCCCTGCAAACTCCCCGGGATGTCATTGTCCGAAGCGAGCTCATGGAACCCCCACATAAAAGTTGGACACATGATCTAGTGGCCCACCACACCCATAACAGCTTCCATCCCTCCTCCTGGCACCCCCTGAGGTATAAAAGGCTGGCCTCGCACACGTGGCGGTTCGGCATTCAGTCGCGCCGAGGCTACAGCCACTATGCCACGTACTGGAGCGACACGTCCCCCCAGAGTGGGTGTGGCCACTGCCATGTGCGGCACAACATGAGCGTGCACCGCGTGGTTGCCCACTGCTCCCCCTCAGACCCCCTGGTCCGTGCGTGGATACATGCTTGGCCCCAACCCTCTATTGTCGCCTCATGGCGTTCCACAGCACATCGACGCGATATGCGCATCGCGGGCAGGCTGGCTGTACCCTGTTCCCTCAACCACACACTCCGCGCGTCCCTGGGAGGATCCAGGGCGGCACGACAGGCCATTGGTTCCTACCAACGCAAAGTGCTTGACGGGATCAACACGGTTTTGGCGCACGATACCCCCCCCCCCTCCTGCAAACCCAATGCATTTGACCCTGCCGACTGGAGGCCCCTCACACGCCCCGTGTGACCCTTAGTGGAGAAATACCTGCGCTCAAGGAGGTACACGGTCGCCAGGAGAAAGGGGTGTACCGAATGGGTAACCCCAGGTAGCGGGGTGCCACAAGGCGGGGTGGAGGGCCCATTCCTGTACTTTCTGGCCGTGCTCCCCCTGATGAGTTGGATAGCACGGGAATATCCGCAACTGGCGAGGGCACCACACACGTCGCCAGTGCAGGCGTATGCGGATGATGCGGTACCCATGGCGCGGGATGAAAAGGCCCAACAGGTGGTGCAGGACCTGATGCAGAGGTACGGGAGGGATAACGAACTTGTCTGCAGCACGCAGAAGTCGGCGGTTCTGAGGAGGGGTGGCGATGATGGTATTGCACTGGATGTAGGAGACGGAGTGGCATGGCTGGAGAGGGCAGAGTGGTGCTCGGACATGTAGAGGCTATGGAGGCGAGGGGAGTCAGGCTGCCTGACAAATTAGTCCGGGGGTTCAGAGCGATGCTTGTGGTCCTACGGCATCACCCCCCGTCAGCGCAGACGACCCTGTACTATCTGCGAGCGGTGCTCAATGCGGCGATAGGATAGCAGGGGATGCACCTCCCGTACTTGAGGGAGCAGCTGGAGGAGGTGGAGGGAGAAGTGCGGAGGCTCATCAGAGGTTATGAGGGGATGAGACGGCTGGGCTGGGCTGGGCTGGGAGCGGTGGTGAGACGGCTGTGCTATCACTCGGTCGCCGAGGTGCAGAAGGAGGAGAACATGTGCCCGCGCTATGTGTGGCACCCGCGAGGGCGGTTGGCGGCGGGGAGGAAGGAACGCATGTGGCGCGCCCTACAGGCGGTGTTGCCGGGGGGTGAGCACATGCTGGCAACCAACAGGACGTGCGGCAGGCGTGGACTGATCCTGGTTCTTGACACGGACTTCGGGGCGGCGGCGCATGGGACTGTACGGTGGATCAGGAAGGAAGGAGTGAGCATGGAGGTGCTACACGTGCGCAGAAAGGATATGAAGGAATACAAGAGGGCGGGGCTGCACCATGCAGAGTTCTCTCGCGACGCCAGGATGGTGGAATTGGGTGTATACATGTGGATGACGAGGAGAACACGAGGACAAGAAGACCGCGCTAGGTGGAGCAGGAGGATACGCAAGATGTGGAACGAGTGGGTGACGCTTTCGGGGATCAAGAAGAGGAAACCAAGATGCCGGAGGGGAGGGGGGGCGCAGCAAGAGGGAGTGGTGCCCGACAGAGGGGAGAGGGACAAGGCCAGACCGGGCATATTGTTCTGTGCGCTGCTGGGACTCAAACGGCCGATAAAGAAGGTCCCTACCAGGACCGGCCCCTGCTGTGCCCCTTCCACCATAACCCGTCACTCCCACGGTCTTGCTCCTCACCAGGGTCTGCATTTCCACAAAAAAATAGAAAACAACTTCTTCAGACAGACCCTTGCAATACCCAAGCACAATCCAAATCCAAATCCACACTGCGGGCTTCCGTTCAACACGCCGGTGGAGACACGGCGGTGGGCATGTACAAGAATTGCACCAAAGAGGAAGCCCTGAAATTGGCATATGCACACATATCAAGCAAAGTTGGGGAAAGATCACAGGCATAGACCCCTCATTCCCTGGACTCAAGACCCTCCCCTGACTCACCAACATGATGCCCTGAACCCAGTCAAATAAGATGGCTAAATGCCATGTGTCAAAGGTCACTACACAAACCCAAAAAATGTGTTCTCTCCAAAGCCTCGAAATCCTAGCCCAAAAGGGGAGGTGCCGTGTCATGGCCTAGAGTGGCACTCAGGACCATACCCTACCCTGACATAACCTTGGTTGGACTTGGAGTCGAATGGGCTTGGATAACTGCCCCATGAAAATGACCTCATAACCTAGCAAAATCAGGCAAATCACACCATATTGCCCAAAAGTTAATTATATACTCAAAAATGCATACGGCAAATGTTCAAATGCTCCATGCATGTGTCATACCGGACAGTAGTATACAAGGTTGATATAGACCAAAAATTCATGCCCAAGAATATTCCATCATTGGCTCCGAAACCCCTCCAGTTATGTACATGAAATGCTTCACAAGGTAGGTAGGTAGGTATCTTCGGGAGCTCGGGATGCCTCCTTTGACGATGCAGGAAGAAGGTCTTACCAAGGGGACGTCCTGTCCCGCCCACTGCCCTATGTTAGGTGCCTCTTGAGCCGCTCCCGCATGTGCTTGGGAAGGCATTGTCGCGGCCACCCGGTCCATGTGTCCCAGGTGGGAGGGTGTCCCCACATGTGTCCATGGATAGGGCCACATGCCCCCTCCCCTGGGCGGCAGCTCTGGGGGCTGCCCAGCCGTGTGGAGTATCTCTCACCACAAGGGGTATTGCTCCCGCTTGTCTACGGTACGACGAGCCTCACGCTTGTGGCTTGAGTTGCGGGGCCGCTCAGCTTGGCAGGCGACCCCCTCCTGGACTGTGTACCTGCTCACCTGTCACCGGTTGCTTCCATGGCTCCGGGTGACGTTTGCCATGGTCCCCGATGCAGCCCCGCCGGGCTCGGACCAGTGGCCTTGGAGTACTGCTCCTGCCACTGGCCCGGTGGGTCGGCTGGGTCGCCCCAGTGTGTCCGACCCATGGGGTGTTGGTTCTTTCCTGTCCCCCGGCCGCCCTACGAGTGTGCGGTGTCCTGGGCCACCTGGCTCCTGTTCACCGGTGTGCCCGCTCGGTGTGTTGTTTTGCGTGTGCGGTGTCCTGGGCCTCCTGGCTCCTGTTCACCGGTGTGCCCGCTCGGTGTGTTGTGTTGCGTGTGCGGTGTCCTGGGCCTCCTGGCTCCTGTTCACCGGTGTGCCCGCTCGGTGTGTTGTGTTGAGTGTGCGGTGTCCTGGGCCTCCTGGCTGCTGTTCACAAGTCAACTCATAAATGTGAGACCTAATTTTGTGAGGTCTCGCGTGCCACGCCATAGTGACCACGTGATCTGACATATGGTGAGGCGCAACACCAAAGCATATGCCAACATATAAGCAACATACCATAGTTCACGGATCTCTAGGCACTTTACTGTTAGCTGACCAGTTGAGCACACAAAACACAAAAATGAGCATAAAATGAGGTCAAAAACATGCAAATAATGCCAAATTCAAGATAATTACAATAGTATATAACTTCGCTCACGCATGGTATCAACATATGATTCCAAACACAATTGCCTGGCATCATTTGCAAACAATCCCCCCACTTGGATCCCCACATGGACACAGAGGGACACCTTCGAACCTCCTCCCAACACCCACCATGAAAATGGGAAAATTGATAGTGGCGCTTGTGGGTCGCTCTGTAAGCCCTCCCACATGCATCTTATGAGCGGTAGACTTAGTCTAGCGCTATGGAGCTTGCCATTGGGACATGGGCAAAGCCCTTGCCACGTATGACTCCATATATCTTCCTACATACGGAGATATATAACATGGGCGTGAGCATATCGAAGCACATACCATGCATATAACACATACCCTCAGAAAGTGGCTCCAACCATGATATGCCATGCCCCTCCATGGGCATAACTTCACGTTAAAAATACGTAGGAACCCAAGGAAAGTTTCTATGCAACACCAACACTCATGCGACACACTCAAATGTCACAATAAAATATTCGGTTGCATTGCCCAAGAGTTGTAAACCACTTTCTACCATTTTGGCTATTATCCCTTGCTACACCCGGCATGTGTACACACCAAAGGCATTTGATGCTTCCTGAATTAAGTTGATACCAAGGCAGTTCCAACCCAATTCTTGGAATTGGTACTCCTCGCCGTGAGCTGGAGATATGACCTTTCCAAGTGGCCTCACGAATCAATTTTGGTTCGCCTATATCTCCAAGAAAAGCGAAGGGCATAACCAAAAGAAGGTTGATTTGTGATCGGTGAAAAATGTAGGACCACTCGAGATTCATCATATCAAGTGCAGCGATGTCGAAGTCGAAAATCCGATTCTGAAAGTCTGAAAAAATCGGATTAATTTTGCGAGTGTATAACCTTGCAGAAGCAACGAACCCTTTACTGATGAAATCTGACCCTTCATCGAGGTTTCCGCCAAAATATCTGTAAATAACAGTTAACCAATCGGTTACCGCAAAATCGCGAGCCAACTGACAGTCGCCGATACATTGACAATCAGAACGGAGGGCGGAAAAATTACGGAAACATTATGATAAAAAAACCCCGTTGATTGCTGATATTCTGATATATAAATCTCAGCTGGCGGCGCCTCGGTACTGAATATGGCCGCTCATAGCTGGAATGGTCAAACCTATCACACTATCACATCGGGCTAGGCCAGGTTGATGGGAGAGTATGATATCAGCGAATGGCGGCTTGCTGGCACATAGATACACACCCCAAGTGACCCAAAGATGGCCACGGGGGTCCGAACCGGCTTAACCCCCCTTCTCAGAGCGTTGTATCCGCTCGGAAGTCATTGAACAGAGGACAGGAGGACCCCAATGGGCTCCACACCCCCCCCCCCATGTCCCAAGGACACATGGAGGCCCCACACACGTCGTAGGCGTCCCCCATGCCCCATGGGAGGGATGAGGACACTCATAACCGGTGCCCTACGCCATATCCGGTCTCCTCTTGATCTACAACATGGACCAAGGGGATCGAAGATAGAGAAACATCGTCGGTCGACCTAAATAAGTATACCACAATGAAATATATATGTGGAGATCCAGTGAAGGGGGTATATGGCCAATCAAGGCCCAAAAGTCCCCGGATGAACGCCCTCACCCGTCTCCCAAACACAAAAACAAACAAAAATGGCAAGGGGGATCCATTGAGGTGCTATTGCAGCCACCAAATGGACCAACGCGTCCTTGTCATCCAAAGAAATGTTTCTTTTCTTTAGATACTCCATCCAGACCGTGGTATACCTCGGCACAAAGCTGCTCGGAGGCTCCCACGAATCCCTGGATGCGGTGAATCCCTTCCAACGGACTTTTTAAAGCCTTCCCCCAGGCGTCCCCGGGTCCGGCTTGTCCGCCAGGATCTTCTCGGCAGTGAAGTCGTCGTCCTCACCCTCGTCGTCCGAGTCCACATCGCCGGCCGTGAACTCGAAGGTGACGGGATGTCCGCTGGGGTCTGGTGCTCGGGGACGAAGCTGGGTATGGTCGCGGTCCAGGATCTTGTTATCCCCCACAAGAACCGCATACACATCCTGCCCGACCTTCCGCACGATTACCCCCGGCACATAGCAAGACGCCTGCCGATGCCTGGACAGGACATCCTTGTGGTGCCGCTCCACCCACACGGTGTCTTGGAGAGCATATTTCTGGACTTTTCCCTGCTTGAAGTACTTGGCCCTCTTCTCATGCTCGTCCTGAAGTGCTTTGCACACCTTGGCTGCCGTGTCGTCCACCTCAGCCATCATAGTGTTCGCATCCAGGGTCACTTTGCCATGGTTCAACCACGGGAGAGTGCGTGACACTGGATCCCGTAGGAACAGGATGTGATGGGGCGACAGCCCAGTCGGCCCCGGAAGGTCGTGGTACGCCTAGAGTACTCTCCACAGCGAATTATACCAGTTCCGGCCCGGTTCGTCAATGTACAGCTGGCGGAACTTCTCGAACATCTGCCGCCCGGCAGCATCAGCCCGGCCATTTGACCTGCTGTGGTTAGCCACGGTCTTGGCATGCCGAATCCCCATGTGCTTGCACATCGTCTTGAACCACGTCCCCATTGATTGACTGCCCCGATCACTGCAGATGACAGCTGGGACATCAAAAATCGTCAGCCAATGCCTGATCATGGCATTGGCGACCGTCTTGGCCTGCAGACCCACTCCATGCTTGTCCTTCTTGTCCTTCTTCTTGGACTTCTTGCCCGGGACTGCAACGATATACCCGCTGTGCCTGTCCACCGCCAGGATGACACAATCATAGGTCCCTCCTTCCACGGTGACCTCCGGCATGGCGAACACATCCATGGCCACGGACTGCATAGGGGCCTCCGGTATAGCCGTATACACCAGGTTGCCCGCTGTGGAATGGTTGGGGCTCTTCGTGGCCCGACACACGGCGCAGTCGCTGCAGTACTTGTCCAGGAGGGCGTAGTACCCCGGTGGGAACTTGAAGCCCCACTCCAGGTCCTGCTGCGTCTTGTCCCGACCAGGATGCATGAGCTGGGCGTTATGCCAGTGGTCAATGAGCTCCTCCATTCGGTTCTCGAGGACCAATAGCTTGTCCTTGAGGAACAACTTGTCGCCATCCTCGGTCAAGCCCTCAGGCCACTCGTCGTCCGACGGGGCGCTCACGGCATTCCAGTACTTGCTCCAGTGCTCGGATGCCGCAAAGTCGTCCGACCAGTCCTCTGTGAGCACCGACCTGACTAGCTCCACAGGGGCAACAATCCATTGCTCGAGGGTTTCCTCTCGAATAGCTTAGATGCGGGCATCCCGGAACTTGGCCAGATCATGACGGTTTGCCATCACCACAAAGCACTTGACCCCCTCTTGCTCCATGGCCTTCTCCATCTCGATGATGTGTTTGGCCTCCTCCGTCTCCTCGGCGTCCCCATGGCTGGATATGTCCATCCAAGCCTTGCCCACTGGGTAGGCCCATCGACTGAGGCAATCTGCCACAGTGTTGTCCTTCCACGGGACATACACGACGCTGAGGTCGAACTTGGCGAACGTCTCATGCCATCGGGCCCTCCTTGCCGCCGGTCCCGAGGGGGTGTGGACTCGCTCCTTGTGGCAGCTCTGCAAGGACTGATGGTCTGGACAAACCACCACCGGTTGCAATCCGATGTGGCCAGACCACTTCCTGAGCGCACAAACAATGGTGTGTGTCTCCTTCTGCCTCGCGGTCCAAGTTCGGCGTTGGCCCTCGGCCAGGATCCGGCTCCAAAACGCCACGGGTGCGTGTGACCCGTCTTCCCGGATCTGCTCGAGGACTGCCCCTACAGCATAGTCCCAGGCGTCCGTCCGTAACACGAATCCCTGGTCCGGGTCCACCAGGAATAGCCCCAGCTGCCCCAAGAGTCGCTTTTTCAGGCGGCTGAACGCATCTTCGGCTTCAGGGGTCCAGGCAAGCTTCTTCTTGCTCCCCTTCCGACCATCGAACTTGCCCGCCTGCAGCATCTTTTGCAGCGGCCCCGAGAGTTCTGCATACATTCGGACAAGGCCCGAATAGTAGTTGTAGAACCCCATGAAGGATCGGAGTTCGCTGATGGTCTGGGGATTCTCCCAGTGGTGCAGGGACGCCAGCTTCCCAGGCATGGGACGCGTTGCGCGTGACCAACCACGTGACCCGCGAACTCCACTTCCTTCACGAAGAGTGAGGCTTTGGTGGGCTTGCACACCATGTTGTGCTTGTCCAGCTTGCTGAGCACTCGGCGCAAATCCTTCTCATGCGCTTTAATGAGCTCGTCCTCAGTCATGTTCTCCGTGCCGGACCCGATGATGATGTCATCCACGAAGGGATTGGCACAGTCCCAGACATGACCGAGTAGGTCCTCCATCATGCGCTGGAAAGCGGCGTTGCCATTCTTGGCGCCCATAGGCACCACTTTCCACTGCATGGGCCCCAGCGGCGTCGACATCACTGTGCAGGGCCTGGAGTCTGGGTGTAGCCGCATCTGGTGATAGCCGTGTTTCAGGTCCAACACCGTGAAGAGTCGTGCTTGGTTTGCTCGTTCAAACCCCTGTAATCCACCACCAAGCTCCACTCGCCCTTCTCCTTCTTGGGCACGATAAAGGCTGGGCTGGCCCACTCACTGTTGGAGGGTTCGATCCAGCCCCGCTCAATAAACTCGGCCAACAACTTCTTCATGGCCTCGGCCCGATCGCCCTGAAGTTGGTACTTCCGTTGACGATAGATCTTAGGGTTTAGCTTCAGCTTGATCCTCGCTGTGCCAAACTTCCCACGATCTGGAGGGTTCTTGTTGGCAACGCCACTGAATAGCCGCGGATAGGCATGGATCAGCCTCTCCTTCAGCTCGGCGACCTTCGGGTTCTCCTGCGCCTGTTCAGCCGCTTGCTTCGGTATCGATACAACTGACCGCACTGCGGTATAGGCCTCTTTCGGGTCCGAATCCGACTTCTCCTCGTCTGATATGCCGTCTTCATCGTCGTGGGGTGCACTTCCCACCGATAATCTTCGGAGATTTGCGGCGTCGGCCTGGTTCTTGTCGCTCTCGGCCCCCATTGTTGAGAAAATCCCACGTCGGCTGGTCTGACCCAACCGGACCATCGTATCGGTCCGCGATGTGATCCATGACCCTCGCCACGAACTCATCCTTCTCGTACTTGCCGGTGACCAACATCTTGTCATTCCACCAATGCGGAGATGTGACCATGGCCCGCCTCTTCTTGGCTGCCACACGGTCGTGCATCCCCATCCGCATGTAGTTGACGACGTCGTCGATCTCGGCGTGGGACAGGACGTCAATACCATCAATTGGGTGATCCGTCCCCTCCTTGGGCTCAAACATGACCTTCAGGGGCACCGCCTCCACCCTACAGATGAATGCCTCATCACCCGTGGGCTGGGCTTGCGCCCCATCCACCAGGAAAGCCTTGGTACCCCACGCTTGACCCAGGGAGGGCAGTGATACACCCTTGGCGTCGATGAACAACTCCTCCTCTGGCCCGAATGACATCTCGTTCATGGTGATGGGGTCCAGCGTTGACTTGAGACCCTCCAGCGGACATGGGGTGAATCTTGTGCCGGTTATAACCAGGATCCCCTTCGCCCTATCCGCGACAATCTTCTCCACCGTACGTCTGGTATTGTCCAGGGCGCCATGCCAATACATGGGCCCCCACTCCTTCAAACCCCAATGCCTGTGCGAGGCTGAGTCTCCTCGATGCCAATGCCTCCTACACCTCCGCAAAAGTGGGGCATCCTGGGAAGCGAAGACGTCCGTCTCGGGCTCTTCGGCTCCAAGCGTCTGGATCATCCTGTCATACACCTGCGGCGCCATTCCATACTCCGTGAGCTGAACTCCGCGGTCTCCTCTGGACTTGGCACCCACAGCTTGCACCGCTCGGACGATCCGATCCTCTTCCTCAGCATTCCATCAGGATGATCCGCATGCATAATCCGTGGACAGCCATGTGAGGCATTCATCATCCTCCCGAACCAGTGTTGCGCGATGGGGAAGGGCTCCAATGGCATTTGCCACCATGAAGTCATACGCCATGATCATATCTTAATCTGTAATGTCGGCCACATAGAAGTTCCCGGATAGAGTGCTTCTCTTCGCGAAATAAGGGCGGTTCAAGCGCTCATGCTCCCAGAATTCCATACTGATAGTGGCCTCATGGGTGCCACCACCCATAATCTCTCCATTGGCCACCTTCAGGCGTACCGGTCTACGGCTGGGCTGCAGGGATTCCCTCTTTAACAACCCTCTCCGGACCAGGCTCACCTGGGCACCCGTATCCACCAGAACATCAACCACCAACTCCTCTTGTCCGCACCGTACATCCACCTTCAAGTGCAACTGTCGCTCGTCACCATGAGGTGTATGGACGACTCTCACGGCATGCAACTCTAGCACATCCGGGTGCATCAGGACTTCGAGGGTATGGTCACGGATGGTGTAGATCCTGGGCTGGTCTTGCCCGTCCACGGGGCTCCTCCTGGTCGCTCCTTCTTTCTTGCCACGTCCCTTGCCCACAAAAACCTCCCTTATAAGGGCGCTCCAGGGGTTGGGAATGGCAAAACTCAGTGGTTTTTGCTGTTCTGGAGCCTCCTTCTGCACCTGATGTGCCTTCGCTTTCTCTGGGATTCCACTGATTTTCGGAGGAAAGACCTCCGAGGTCCCACTCCCATGGGGCCTCCTCTAGACATGGTCTGCCGCAACTCCCTTCTGCTGCGATCTGCTCAGACTTTGTCCACCACATTGCTGGGCTTTGAGTTCCTCCAAAGTCCTCATCATGTTCTCAGCAACCTCCTCAATCGACCTCACGCGTCGGTCCGGACCGGGTCCTCCACCATAGCCCTTTCCTCCGCCTTTCCCTTGGCCCTTTCCTTGGCCTTTTCCACCGTCTCCGCCCTTTGCCTTCCAATCAGCAATTCGTTGCTCCTTGGGCTTCCTGTCGGGATGGGCGGTGGTCATGTGCATGGTTGTTCCCCTTGCCGTAGCTGACCCGGCAACCGGTGTGCTGCGATCTGTACTCGCGGAACGAGAGCGGCGGGTTCCCGATCCTCTGCGGTTCTTTGCGGTTCTTGGTCCTTGGGTCCAGGCGGTTCCACCTGGACCTGTCCTGCCCATTCTCCTTCATGTTGTACGCTACGAACGCGAAGAAGTGGGCCTCTTGATGATCCTCTTGGGTGGTCGCGGTCCAGAGATCTTGGCCGCTTCCACTCCCTTCCTCCGCGGTGCCGACCGTGTCACCCTTGACCTATGGCTAGTGGCGATCTTCTCGATGACCTCGATGTCCTGGGCCCTGTCGATCCTGCACGTGGGCCTCGTTCTTGGCGTTAAGCTTCAGCTCCACGGTGATGTACTTCACGATCTCGTCCAGGCTCATGCGGGGGAAGATGACCTGCATCCTCAGCGGCTCTTCGCGCCTCCACTCCACGTTGATGAGGCGCATCAGCCTTTGCCCCATGGTGTCGCCGAATACCTCCACGTAGACGGCGTTCTTCAACCCGGACATCCGGCTGGGCTCGCCGAGGTTTCGCAGGAGAAACTCCATTATTCCGGCGTGGGTGTCCTCCGATGCCATGATCTGTACAGCCACAGGATTCTTTGCACTCTTCTTCTCCTCGTCCTCCACTCGCCTCTTCCAGTGCCCGGGGAGGACGTCCTTCAGCAGGTGTCGGATCTCGCTGGCCTCATTCCAGTCCTCCACCAGCTTGAGGCTTCTTCAGTACTTGCGGATGTACCGATTCCATTCTCGGACCCTCAGTTCCCCGCGCTCCAGCGGCAACAGAATGGACCACAAATCCTCCAACTTCTGGTTGGGGGCGTCCACTCGCTCTTCGTCCTCCAGCCACTGGAGGCAGGCTTGCTCTGTCTGGATCACTCCCTCGCGGATCTGATCCCTGAGCTCCTCCCTCAGGTCCTGCGCCAGCCTGTGTGGGAATGTCCGACATACCCACTTGTCCCTTGGCACTCCCCTCATCTCGCCGACAACCTCCTCGGCGAAGTCCTCCGGATCCAGGATGAAATCATCCAGGTAGGAGGGGTTGCCATCGTAGTAGGGGATTTCGTTTCCCCTGAGGTCGTCAATCCTGATGGCGTCTCAGACGTCCGCAGCCACCACTCCACCGAGACGGATACCACCTGTGGCTGGGGGGTGTGAGTACACTCCCCGTACATCCCTCTCCTCCATGGAGTGCGGTCCAGGTGGGCCTGAACACATGGGGTTTGAAATACGGGAAGGACCTGCTCCACTGGCTGTCCATATCCCCGTATTGGGGTCCTTGACCCACAGGTACCCGCCTGGATGGCCTCGACCATGTCCGTCGGCGCTTCCCATGGTTCGCCCCTGCATGGTCTGGCTCTGGATCTCCTCTTCTGCATAAACTGCATGGGCAGTCGTAGTGGTCGGTGGTTCCTGGGCGGCGTGGGACATCTGTACTGTCAGGCTCCTCAGGTCCGTCGTTGCGTGCCCTTCCCGCATGGACCCCGCCGGTGGCGTGTGTTCCCCGAGCATTTTGGATTCACTGAACATGGTAACAAACGGCAGCGCACCCGGGTCAACACGCGGAGGCGCGTAAGGTGCCTCTGCAGGGCCGCCCATGGGTTTATCCATGGCGCTCCTGAGGGTCTTAACCCGCTCCACCAGCTCTGCCGCGGCCGGCTTTGCCGGGAGCTCCAGACCCGAGGCGAGGGGTTGTAACTCCTCTAGCCTTCTCAGGCGTCCCGACATGTCCTCCACCAGGTGGAGGAGGCTGTCCACCACTCGCTGCTGCTTCTGCAGGGCCAGCTCCAGACTCTCCCCTACCGGTCATGTTCCGCTCGCAGCTCCGCCATGTCTCTCTCCGCTGCTGACTGGTCATCCAGGATCCCCGCGACGTCCTCCTCTAGACCGTCCTTCGCGTTGTCCAGGCGGTCAAGGTGCTGCACGATGGCCTCCATCCCCATCCTTGGGTACTTGCCGATGAGGAAGGAAACGTGCTCGCAGTGACACTCAACGTGCTTTCCACCAGATTCGGCGCATCCCACGGTTCCCGGCGCCTCGGACTCCTCCGCCATGGGTATGTCGCCCATGCTGTCCCGCGTTGGCTCCGTGTGCTGGGCCACGGGCGCCGTTCTGGCTCTGGCGGGCCTCTCCAAAGCCTCGGCGTGATGCTCCAGGCTGGGTTCTGGGCTCGACTCCGAAGGTTGCTCATAAGCTGTCCGATAGCCCTCGGAGTGCCCCTCGGAATCTGCGGCTGACCACAACCTGACCAGGCTGGGATCCGTCTCCATCGCCCTGGCTTCTGCCGCGGGTTTTGGGGGCCCGCGCTGCCGGTAACGCCGAGCTCTGCCGTTGCTATCAGTCTCCTCCAACTCCTCCGCAGCGGAGCGGAGATTGCAAGCCTTGCGGCATTGCCTTTCGCACATGGAGGCCAGGTCCTCCATGTCCAGCCCATATCCTGCAAGGGCTCTCCGTTCTGAGCATCTTTGCTCTTCTCGGGCTTCCCAGTCCGGCGTCGACTCCACGGACTCGATGATCTGCACCCGGGGCGTCCCTCGGCAGGGCTCATGAGGGCCCAAGTCCCCGGTGCGGCGGTAGGGGGCAGGTACTCCTCTGCTACCATAAAGAAGGTCCCTACCAGGACCGGCCCCTGCTGTGCCCCTTTCACCATAACCCGTCACTCCCACGGTCTTGCTCCTCACCAGGGTCTGCATTTCCACAAAAAATAGAAAAAAGTCCCTTCACACAGACCCTTGCAATACCCAAGCACAATCCAAATCCAAATCCACACTGCGGGCTTCCGTTCAACACGCCGGTGGAGACACGGCGGTGGGCATGTACAAGAATTGCACCAAAGAGGAAGCCCTGAAATTGGCATATGCACACATATCAGGCAACGTTGGGGAAAGATGGAAACGTACACAATCACAGCCATAGACCCCTCATTTCCTGGACTCAAGACCTTCCCTTGACTCACCAACATGATGCCCTGAACCCAGGCAAATAAGATGGCTAACTGCCATGTGTCAAAAGTCACTACACAAACCCCAAAAATGACTTCTCTCCCAAGCCTCTAAATCCTAGCCCAATGGGGGAGATGGCGTGTCATGGCCTAGAGTGGCACTCAGGACCATGCCCTACCCTGACATAAACTTGGTTGGACTTGGAGTCGAATGGGCTCCGATAACTGCCCCATGAAGAAGACCTCATAACCTAGCAAAATCAGGCAAATCACACCATACTGCCCAAAAGTTAATTATATACTCAAAAATGCATACGGCAAATGTTCAAATGCTCCATGCATGTGCCCAAGAATATTCCATCATTGGCTCCGAAACCCCTCCGGTTATGTACATGACATGCTTCACAAGTCAACTCATGAATTTGAGACCTAACTTTGTGAGGCCTCGTGTGCCACGCCAAAGTGACCGCGTGATCCGGCATATGGTGAGGCACAACACCGAAGCATATGCCAACAGGAAAGCAACATACCATAGTTCACAGATCTCTAGTCACTTTACTGTTAGCCGACCAGTTGAGCACATACAACACAAAAATAAGCATAAAATGAGGTCAAAAACATGCAAATAATGCCAAATTCAAGATAATTACAATAGTATATAACTTCGCTCACCCATGGTATCAACATATAATTCAAGACACAACTGCTTAGGACCATTTGCAAACAGTCCCCCCACTTGGATCCCCACATGGACGCATGAGGACATCTTCGAACCTCCTCCCAACACGCACCATGAAAATTCGGAAAATTGATAGTTGCGCTTGTGGGTTGCTCTGTAAGCCCTCCCACATGCACTATATGAGCGGTAGACTTAGTCTGGTGCTATGGAGCTCATCATCGGGACATGGGCGAGGCCCTTGCCACGTATGACTCCATATATCTTCCTACAAACGGAGATATATAACATGGGCGTGAGCATATCGAAGCACATACCATGCATATTACACATACCCTCAAAAGGTGGCTCCCACCATGATATGCCATGCCCCTCCATGGGCATAACTTCACGTTAAAAATACGTAGGAACCCAAAGAAAATTTCTATGCAACACCAACACTCATGCGGCACACTCGAAAGTCGCAATAAAATATTCGGTTGCATGGCCCAAGAGTTGTAAACCACTTTCTACCCTTTTGGCTATTATCCCTTGCTACACCAGGCATGTGTACACACCAAAGGCATTTGATGCTTCGTAAATTAAGTTGAGACCAAGACAGTTCCAACCGAATTCTCGAAATTGGTACTCTTCGCCGTCAGACGGATATATAACTTTTCAAAGTGGCCTCACGAATCAATTTTGTTTCGCCTATATCTCCAAGAAAAGCGAAGAGCATAACCTAAGAAAGATTGATTCGTGATCGGGGAAAAAGTAGGACCACTCGAGATTCATCATATCAAGTGCGGCAATGTCGAAGTCGAAAATCTGATTCTGAAAGTCTGAAAAAATCGGATTAATTTTGCGAGTGTATAACCTGAAACTTGCAGAAGCAACGAACCCCTTACTGATGAAATCTGACCCTTCATCGGGGTTTCCGACAAAATATCTGTAAATAACAGTTAACCAATCGGTTACCGCAAAATCGCGAGCCAACTGACAGTCGCCGATACATTGACAATCAGAACGGAAGGCGGAAAAATTACGGAAACATTATGATAAAAAAACCATGTTGATTCCTGATATTCTGATATATAAATCTCAGCTGGCGGCGCCTCGGTACTGAATATGGCCGCTCATAGCCGGAATGGTCAAACCTATCACACTATCACATCGGGTTAGGCCAGGTGGATGGGAGAGTATGATATCAGCCAATGGCGGCTTGCCGGCACATAGATACACACCCCAAGTGACCGAAGGATGGCCACGGGGGTCCGAACCGGCTTCACCGAGGGGGAAGGTGCAGAGTGCGACCGGGCAGTGGTATGATGTCCATGCAGATATGTTCCATACAGACAACATCACGGAAGGGGCAAGACAGGGGGACCAGTGCTGGAGGTGCACCAAGGAGGCAGGGCAAGTCCCGTGGCCAGTCCTGCAAATGACGGCATGGGCGTTGCCGAACGCGACCATGCGCACTACGGACGCCAGGGGGCAGTGGTGGGGGCCGGTGCTGCGGCTGCCCAAGGAGGTGCAGGAGGATGAGGAGGCACAGGGAAAAGCGGAGTGCTGGTGGGGAGAGGAATAGGAGGGGAAGAGGACAGGAGTCCAGTTGGGGTGGGACACAGTGCGGGGACTGCAGGAAGAGGACGATGGAGTTGCAGTGAGCTTCTGGATGACGGACTCGGGGAGGCCCGACGAGGAGGCGCCCTCAGTGCCCGTGGGCCACAAGTGTGGAGAGAGTGCGGGGAGGATCAGACTGACGGTCCAAGGGTTGCCAGCAGACAGGGGATGGTACTTGGTTCTGGTACAGGCATACCTGGAGCAGGGCAGGGCGAAGGGGGACAGGGCATGGTGTCACGGGGTGGTGGTGACGAAGGGATGGAAGGCTAGGACGGACAATAAATGGGCAGTGTACAGAGGGGTGAGAGAACTAAGCATCGGGGATGGGGTAAAGGAGTATGGCATTGGGAGGCACAAAGTGTACTGCCACTACCCGAGGGAGGTGGTGCGCATACCGTAGCCCACGAAGGAGAGGGTGGTGCTCCTTCTGGACGGGGCCCGAGTGGACGGACAACCACCCATGGCGGGGGCAGCGGCAGTAAGGGTCAGAGAGGTGGGAAAGGTGACGGAGAGCGTGGTGGAGAGGATGGTGTACGGAGTGGCGTCCCATGGGGAGGTACAGGCGGTGGCGGACGTGGTTGGGGAAATAGGGGAGGAAGTACGGGAGGTGTGGATGGTGATGGACGCAGAAGCGGACATGGCATCCCTCAGGAGACTGGCCAACAGGCCGCTGCATGAGGCCCTGGGCACGGGGCTGGCATCGCAGGTGTACGCGATATGGCACGGGCTGGAGATGAAGAAAGTGCCCCTGGTCATACACCTGGTGAAACAAGAATCCCACAGGGCGGGAGCAGGGAATCATGAGGCGGATGGGGCGGCGCAAGCAGTAGATAAGGAGCAGGAACAAGAATGGAGGGTGCCAGAGAGAAAGGAGCACCTCCACTTTGTGCATATACTTCCGAGGGTTGGTGACGAGGAGAAGGCCAGGTGGGTGCTTGAGGAGGACAGAGGCAAGCAGGAGCTCAGGGTGTATCCACAACCGGTACACATGCTAGCTCAAGTACGAGGGGGGCCGGAGGTGGTAGAGCTGAACGAGTACCTGGAGGGCAAGGTAGGACAGCGGGTCCACTACTCCAATGTGCTGAGGCCGAAAACGCTGCCCAGAAGGCTGCAAACCAGAAGGCTGCAGGCAATCACGGGGCAGGCGCCGGTGCAGGAAACAATAATGAGGTGGTACAGACATAAGGGTATGGACCTCCCGGAGGAGTACCTGAGATGCCACTCTGGCCAAGGGCAAGAATCATACGAGCACTTCATGCGGTGTGAACAGTATAAGGGGATCAAGGAGCAGCTGGTTCGGGATCAGGACGTTCCGTTGCTCGGGGATTGTGCGAGAGGCGAAAGCGCGGTGGGGAGAGAGCTGGGGAAAGAAGGGCATCGCAAAGGACTGTGGCACATGGCGATTGTGAAGTCGCTGTGGCGGGCACTCGAGGATCATACGGTGGCACCGGAGGCCATGGCACACAGGCTGTTGCGGCGTATGGTGGCGCATCTCCAGGAACGCATGGCGTGTGGAGAGACACCGTTGGAGGTGCGGGCGGAGAACATGCGTGATCCAGTCACCAGAAGAGGGGAGATGGAGTTGATAAGGTACAACCCAAAAATCACGGGGATGGAAGTGCAGAAGCAGCCCGATTGGCGCCCAAGGCGGTCAGAGGGAGGAACGGAAGTGGAGGAAAGAGAAGGAGAAGAGCAGAGGGAACGCCTGATGGCACGCAGACGATGGAGACCCAGGCAGATATGAGGGCGGGATGGGTGAACAGTGTCGCCACACAGGAGGACAGCTGTAGGGGGACCGGAGGGAAGAGGGGCAGCATTGGCGCCCGTCAGATTGACTGGAGCATCCAGGACTGGGTACACTGAGTCACATAGACGCAGGCCAGGGGGGAGCGGACCGGGGTGATGTGACGAGGGCAAAGCACAGCGGGCACAAACACGGAGATCACCGGGCAGGAAGCAGGGGCAGGTACCAAGAGACGCAAGCGGACAAGAGGAGCGTGGCCGGGGGTGCGAGGACGAGGACGACAACATTGCAGACCAGTACCAGGCCGACGACCACCTGGCATTGTCCACAGTACGCGGGGGAGTGGACGGGGGTGAGGAGCTGCGGTGCACCGTAGGGCGCGCGAACAGTGGGGCTGGAGGGCGTGGGAGGTGGGTGAACCGGCGACAGGGCTCAGAGCTCAGGCGCGATACCTTGTGTGCAGAACAATGTCCCACAAGCCTGAGCCAAGGCCCAGCCAGCTGCCGGCAGTGAGGGGGTACGGGGGGCCGGGGCTTGTCGGCGTGAGGGCTGAGGTGGTCAGCACGCAGGCGGACGCAGCCCTGCCTCCCCCCTCGCTGGCGTCCTCGGCGACATCTGTGGAAGTGTCGTCGCCCTCGTCTCCGGAGAGCCCGGAGACGGTCAGGCGGGAAGGGCCTCGGGCGACAGGGCGGCAGAGGGGGAAAAGAGCCGCGGCGGGGGCGGGAGAGGGAGGGGACAGGGGAGGACAGGCAGAGGCGAGTGGGGGCAGGGCGGAGTAGGTTGCGGCAGGGGCTGGGGGGCAGGGGGAGGGGCAGGGGCAGCGGGCAGCGGAGGGGCCGCGTGCGGACCCGTTCAACTTCGCGGATGTGATGGCGGGGCTGGATATCGGGAGGAGAGAGTGGAGGTATTGGAGGGAGTCGGTAGTCGCCGACACCCTCGAGGTGTCGGAGGATGAGGGGGAGGGGGTGGGGAGGATGGCGGGGGGGGGAGGCCCAGGACAGCCGTTGGCGCCCAATGTGCCGGCAGCTGCCATGAAGTCCATCCTCCCAGAAGTGCGGAGGCAGGAGGAAGGCAGGGGCGGGCGAGGGCAGCCAGAGGCGGGAGCGGCAGGGAGCGGGGACAGCAGTGTAAGCGCCGAAGGGAGGGGGCGGACGGGCAAGTGAGGGAGAGGGCAGGTGGGGATGTCGGGAGCTGCGCACGCGAAGGGACACCAGGCAGGGAAGGGGGGAAAAGAGAGTGGACGGGGGCGACAGTGGCCGCACCCCAAACGCTCGTTCAGGCAGTCGCCGCCGGGGTCGCCTTCACTGGTCAGTGCGGCCGTAAAGGCGGAGGAGGAGAGGGAGGTGTGCCGCCAGCAGGCGGCGCGGTACGAGGCGCTGGCGCACGTGGAGCGCCAGCGCTGTCGCCGCCAGCCTCCAGAGCAGGGACCGGACACCATGGGAGCCTGGGAGGACAGGATCGGGGCGCCAGGGGGGGCTGGAGGGGTCGGGAGGGGAGCGCAGCGGGCAGCCCAGTGGTGGCATGCGGAGGGAGGTAGGGCAGGCGGAACAGAGCAGCGCAGCGGCGGAGGGGCACCGCGGCAAGCCGGAGAGAGAGCATAAGAAGGGGAGCTAGCGCAGTGGACACACAGGCAGCGCGGTGCAGGGCAGGGGTGCGGACAAGTAGAAGGCGGCAAGGGCAAGCAGAGTGAGCACGGTACGCAGGGGAAAGGAGCAAGGCAAGAAGGGCTCCAGGGGAAGGGACACGGGAAGGCAGGGCTCCACGGAGTCGGCGGCAAGGAACACGGGGCAACGGGTCGACAAGAAAAAGGGCAGGGGAAGGTGGGTGGCCATGGGTATATGGGCTCACCGGTGTCACAGGGAAGGGTTGGGATGGGGGGGTGGTGTAGTCCCGCCAGCCGTCCCAGCAATCGTCCCACCATTCCCACCGCACCATACCCGGCGATGGGAATGATGTAACAGGCCATGCAGCCACAGGCACACGTGCAGCAGCGCCCGCAGGCCGGTGGGACAGCTTGGGGGGGGCAGGAAGGGAAGGGAGAAGAACACAGGAGGGCATGGGAGAGGTTAGGGGAAGCAGAGAGGACCCTCAGGGAGAGGTAGGCCAGGGTCATGGGTGGGGCAGGCAGGGCGGAGAAGGGGGGGACGGAAGGGACGGACAGGCCGCGGGGAGGCGAAGCACAGGCAGTGGAGGAGCTGCAGAGGGCGCTGGCGGACCATCGGAGAAGGCAGCAGAGGGTTGAGAGGGCGGAACGGGAGGAAGGACGACAAGAGGAGGGAGGGGGGCAGGACGGTACCCCACTGGTGCCGTTCAGACAGCCGGCTATCCCGCCAGAGCAGGAGGGAGAGATGCAGGAGAGGGCATGGAGGCGGATCCGGGGGGAGGCGGCGAAGCTGGCAGAAAGGGATAGGGAGGTGGCGGCGCGGGAGCGCAGGGTTCTGGAGGAGCAGGAGGCGATCATCCGAGGGGCCAACCGGGTCCTCCCAGACCCGCAAGCAGACACCCCCTCCACGGATGTGGAGGGGCAGTGGCCGTCAGGGAAAAGGGCCAGGGAGGAGGAAGAGGAGGCGCGGCAGGAAAGGGGGAAGCGGCGCAGGGAGGAGGAGCGGGGAGCAGGGGAGGCAGAGGGGGCGCCGCGGCCAGCAAGCCCCAGCCCGGAGCCGACGCCGACGGACTGGGACTGGGAGAAGAGGGGGACCCGCCCCTTCAGCGACCTGGTCGGCAGGGCAGGGGGGCCCAGGGAAAGGGAGCCGGAGATGGATGAGGGGCGGTGGAGGAGGATGCAGGGAGAGGCGCTCTCGGGGGTGAGCCTGGACTGTCCCCAGGAGAAGGGGAAGAAGCCCAGGGTTCGGATGCTGCGAGAGCTGTTGCAGCGGGAGGGGTGGTACGGGGGCGATGGGTAGGACTTGGCAGGAGCAGAACCGAGAAGCGCCAGGGGCCAGGGGCCAGGGGCGTGCGGGAGGGACGGGCAGAAGGAATGCGAGGGGAGATGCAGGGGAGGCGGACGCGGGGGTCGGCGAAGGTGGTGGAGGGTGAGGGGAGGATGGTACACGAGGAGAGGGGGAAGGGAGCGGAGAGGCGCAGGTACGCAGGGTAGGGCAGGGACACGGCTGGCGGTAGAGGGGGATGTGGTGATGGCGGACACAGACGCGAACCCAAAGCGGAGGGCACAGGACCAGCGGCGGGGGAGAGAGGGGATGGAGCGGCGGAGTACGGGGGCGCAGACGGGTGCGGACGGAGCGCCCAGGCAGCGGGACGCGGGACGTGTCGTGGGTACGCCGAGCAGTGTGGTGCAGAACAAGAAGCCTGTTGAGACGCAGCCGTCAAATGGGGTACTGTACTGGAGCAGAGCACAAGGTCATGACCAACGAGAACGTCGGTAGATGGCATGGAGCGGCGCTGTGCCTTGCAGGAGTGGCGAACGGGCAGACGAAGCTAATATTCCTGCACACTGGTACCAAGGTCTTGGCAGATGGTACACGAAACGCGTTCTCGGAGAGATTGCTGGGAAGAACAGGTGGCAACAGTGGTGTTCTCAAGTCCGATGCTGCGGAGCCACGTCTCGGCGGCGCCCCTGTGGAGTTGTCTTTTCCATCTGACGGCTGGAGTGTGTGAGCCACTGACATGCTACATGGCGACAAAGCTCTCTGCAAGCTAAGATAATGCTGCATTGATACCAATGGACTTACGCGTGCCCTGCTCTGGGGGTTTGGCCACGGCGGACCCGGAATGCGCCAGGCCTTCGGTGGCCATTGGCTCCATGGAACACCCTGCGAAGTAGTGCAACAAAGTGTGAACCCTTGTTGACCAAGCCGGAACAAGCCCCCCATCTGGAGACTGCGGTCCGATTGGAATAGCTCCGTACCGAATCGCCGCAGCTGGTCTCTTCGGCTAGACGCCGGTGGTCCACAGTGCAAATGCAGCGAAAGGAAATCGGCATCTCTGTCGTTCTCCGGGTGTTTATCGGAAGATGCGGTGGCTCATGGTTCGTTCAGCGTCATGCCAGTCCTCGGGCAGGACCACAGTCCAGTCCGCGAATACAACCCCCCCCCCCCCCACACTGGGCTCACGGCTTTCGGGATGAGGTGAGAGACAGGGACCGAGGGAATAACACTAGGGTGGAAGAGACACCAGGGAGAAGGGTAGGGACGACAGAGAGGGGCGGGGGTAGAGCACGCGGGTGGCACACACGAGTGACAGCGCGGCTCAGACAGTGAGGGCAGACTAACAAAGCAGGCAGGGTCGGATGAGACACAGAGAGTGGGAGGCGAGACAGGCGAGTGAGGGGGCGCGAGGGCGGTGAGACACGGGTAGCGCGGAAAAGAACAGGGGGCACACGCAGGGCGCGCGGGAGCAGCAGAGAGTGCGACCACGGGGACACCTGAAAAGGAAAAAAAACAACAGAAAAGGCAGACAAGACACCAAGGAAGGACACGCAGAGGAGGCAGGGCGCCGGAGGTGGGGGGAACAGGGCGCCAACAAGGGCGCAAAGGAGCACATTGACTCACACAGAGAAATGCCATGCCGATGACCCGCATTGAGCCGTACCGTCCGCCCCGCCTGACCATCAGGGAACTGATGGAGGGGCGGCCGGCGGGGGAGGACGACGGGGGAGTCTCCGCGAAGGGGGAACCAGGGAGGCCGCCCAAGTCGGCCTACAGGTCAGAAGACAGGGCGGAGGCCCAGAGGCGCCTGAAAGCACGCGAGATAGGACCATGGTGCGGGGACGACCAGCAGCGAGCACACGGAGCGGGAGAACAACAGTAAGAGGGCGGGCAGGAGACAGAGGGGAGGGGACGCTGGAGAGGAGAGATCCAAGATTAACTTCATTGAAGGCAAAAACGTCTGGGACGCGAGTGAGGGGCGCCCACCTGGCATGCCCGGGGACCGCCAAGGCCCGCGCCACAGGAAGGCGATGGGATCGGACGTGAGCACCGAACGGAGGCGGGACAGATGGCTGTGCAGTGTTGATGTGCGTGCGTGCAGGCAGGAGGGAACCACGCGGCAGAAAGCAGGGCAAGAAGAAATAAAATTTTCACAGACAGAACCCCACAGCGCCACAGGAGGGCGAGCGGCACAAAGCGAGCGGGCGGCGGGGGGACGAGGCGGAGCACAAAGGGCAGACGGAGGACCGCGGGTGGCGCAAAAAAAAATCATAGCAACGAAGAACAGTACCAGCAACGATGGGTGACCACGTGGGGGAAGGCAAGGGTAACGGGGGGCGCGGGGGCCAGGAAGAGGGACCCATGGCAGGTTCTTAGAGGAACACACCAAGCAAGCAGAAGGGGGCAGGAAGGGGGCGACCAGTGCTAGGCTCACGAACCGGACCGGAGAAGGCAGCGGATCGGGTGGGCACGCGCTAGAGGGTTGCAGGCGGCCCAAAAAAAAACCGGATACAGGGGAAAGGGGAAGGGACAGAGAAGGGCGTGTGGCTAGAGCCACACGACAGCCCCAGGGGACTACGACGGCAGGAGAGGCGGCACAGGAGTAAGGGGCGGTGGCGGGAGGGAAGCGACCCGTGCTAGGCGCACAAAACGGTCCCCGGACTGATGAGGATCCAGTGGGCCCGCGCCAGAGGGTTGCTGGCAGCCCGGTGGGGTATAAACACGGGATGAGGGATGGGAAGGAGCCGCACAACAACCCAGGGGAATAGGCTGAGGCTGCGACACAGGGGAAAGGGGCGGGGGCGGGAAGAGAGCAACCCGTGCTAGGCGCACGAAACCGTGCCCGGATGGAAGAGGATCCAGTGGGCCCGCGCCACAGGGTTGCTGGCGGCCCGGTGGGGTATAAACACGGGATGAAGGGAAAAGGGGACGGGACGGCGGATGGGGCGGCGCAAGCAGTGAATAAGGAGCAGGAACCAGAATGGAGGGTGCCAGAGAGAGGGGAGCACATCCACTTTGTGCATATACCTCCGAGGGTCGGTGACGAGGAGAAGGCCAGGTTGGTGCTGGAGGAGGACAGAGGCAAGCAGGAGCTCAGGGTGTATCCACAGCCGGTACACATGCTAGCTCAAGTACGAGGGGGGCCGGAGGTGGTAGAGCTGAACGAGTACCTGGAGGGCAAGGTGGGACAGCGGGTCCACTACCCCAGTGTGCTGAGGCCGGAAGCGCTGCCCAGAAGGCTGCAAACCAGAAGGCTGCAGGCAATCACGGGGCAGGCGCCGGTGCAGGAAACAATCATGACGGTGGTACAGACATAAGGGTATGGACCTCCCAGAGGAGTACATGAGATGCCACTCTGGCCAAGGGCAAGAATCATACGAGCACTTCATGCGGTGTGAACAGTATAAGGGGATCGAGGAACCGCTGGTTGGGGATCAGGACGTTCTGTTGCTCGGGGATTGTGCGAGAGGCAGAAGCGCGGTGCAGAGAGAGCTGGGGAAAGAAGGGCATCGCAAAAGAACTGTGGCACATGGTGATTGTTAAGTCGCTGTGGCGGGCACTCCAGGAACATACGGTGGCACCGGAGGCCATGCCACACAGGCTGTTGCGGCGTATGGTGGCACATCTCCAGGAACGCATTGTGTGCAGAGATACACAGTTGGAGGTGCGGGCGGAGAACATGCGTGATCCAGTCACAAAATGGGTGGAGATGGCGTCGATAAGGTACAACCCAAATATCACGGAGATGGAAGTGCGGAAGCAGCCCAATTGGCGACCAAGGCGGTCAGAGGGAGAGACGGAAGTGGAGAAAAGAGAGGGAGAAGTGCAGAGGGAACGCCTGATGGCACGCAGACGAAGGAGACCCAGGCAGATATGAGGGCGGGATGGGTGAACAGTGTCGCCACACAGGGGGACAGCTGGAGGGGGACCGGAGGGAAAGGGGGCAGCAGTGGCGCCCGTCACATGGACTGGAGCATCCAGGACTGGGCACACTGAGTCACAGAGACGCAGGCCAGGGGGGAGCAGACCGGGGTGATGTGACGAGGGCAAAGCAAAGCGGGCACAAACACGGAGATCACCGGGCAGGAAGCATGAGCAGGTATCAAGAGACGCAAGCGGACAAGAGGAGCGTGGCCGGGGGTGCGAGGACAAGGACTACGACATTGCAGACCAGTACGAGGCGGACGACTGCCTGGCATTGTCCACAGTACGCGGGGGAGTGGACGGGGGTGAGGAGCTGCGGTGCACCAAGAGCACAACGCACGTAGGGCGCGCGAACAGTGGGGCTGGAGGGCGTGGGAGGTGGGTGAAGCTGCGACAGGGCTCAGGGCTCAGGCGCGATACCTTGTGTGCAGAACAATGTCCCACAAGCCTGAACCAAAGCCCAGGCAGCTGCCGGCAGTGAGGGGGTACGGTGGGCCGGGTCTTGTGGGCGTGAGGGCCGAGGTGGCCAGCATGCAGGCAGACGCAGCCCTGCAGCCCCCCTCGCTGGCGTCCTCGGCGACATCTGTGGAGGTGTCGTCGCCCTCGTCTCCGGAGAGCCCGGCGACAGTCAGGCGGGAAGGGCCTCGGGCGACAGGGCGGCAGAGGGGAGAAAGAGCCGCGGCGGGGACGGGAGAGGGAGGTGACAGGGGAGGACAGGCAGAGGCGAGTGGGGGCAGGGCGGAGGAGGTTGCGGCAGGGGCTCCGGGGCAGGGGGAGGGGCAGGGGCAGCGGGCAGCGGAAGGGGCCGCGTGCGGACCCGTTCAACTTCGCGGATGTGATGGCGGGGGACGGATATCGGGAGGGGGGAGTGGAGGTATCGGAGGGAGTCGGTAGTCGCCGACACCCTCGAGGTGTCGGAGGATGAGGGGGAGGGGGCGGGGAGGATGGCGGGGGGGGGAGGCCCAGGACGGCCGTCGGCGCCCAATGTGCCGGCAGCTGCCATGAAGTCCATCCTCCCAGAAGTGCGGAGGCAGGAGGAAGGCAGGGGCGGGCGAGGGCAGCCAGAGGCGGGAGCGGCAGGGAGCGGGGACAGCAGTATAAGCGCCGGAGAGAGGGGGCGGACGGGCAAGTAAAGAAGGTCCCTACCAGGACCGGCCCCCGCTGTGCCCCCTCTGCCTGTCACCCCTGCTGACTTGCTCCTGATCAACGATTGCATTTCTCAAAATCCTCAAAGTCCAGGGTCCAAAATCCAAAAATATAGAAAATAAAATCCTCCTTCAACCCTGAATGGCAACCAGATCCCACAAATACAGCAGTAACCCAATTCACAATCCAAATCAGGCTGCGGGCTTTCGTTCAGCACACCGGTATTCCCACGGTGGCGGGCATGTACAAGAATTGCACCAAGGAAGAAAGCCCTGAAATTGGCATATGAACAGAAATAAAGCAAAGTTGGGGGAAAGATGGAAACTTATACAATCACAGCCATAGACCCCTCATTCCCTGGACTCAAGACCTTCCCTTGACTCACCAACATGATGCCCTGAACCGAGTCCAATAAGATGGTTAAATACCACATGTCAAAAGTCATTACATAAACCCCAAAAATGTGTTCACTCCCAAACCTCTAACTCCTAGCCCAATGAAGGAGGTGGCGTGTCATGGCCTAGGGTGGCACCCAGGACCATGCCCCACCGTGACATAACCTTGGTTGGACTTGGAGTTGAATGGGCTTGGAGAAATGACCTATGAGTTTGAACTCATGACATGCCAAAAAACTGCCAATTCACACCATATTGGCCATATATCACATATATGCTCAAAATTGAAGTTACCACTTATCCGAAGGCTCAAAGCATGCATGGAATCGAAGTCTACTCTTCATGGAGGATATAGACCAAAGGCCAATGCCCATGTACATCCCCACTTTACCCTCGAAACCCCTTCGGATATGGGCGCCACGCACTGCCCAAGTCAGCCCATGATCTTGAGACCAATTCTTGTAATCCTTCGTGCGCCAAGCCAAATGGAGAACGCGATCCGGCATATGGTGGTGTTCAACTCCAAAGCATATGCCAACAAATGAACAACATACCATGGTTTGACTCTCCATAGGCTTCTTGCTGTTTGCTGACCAGGTAAGTACACGAAACGCAAAAATGAGCAAAAATTGAGGTCAAAAGCATGAAAATATGACCAAATACAAAGTTGTCATGATAGTATATCTCTATGCTCACCCATGATATCCACTCATGGTTCAATACGCAAAAAAAAGGACCATTTGCGAACAATTCCCCCACTTGGATCCCCAATTGGGCGCATGGAGATACCTTCGCCACTCATATCCACATGCCCCATGAAAATGGGAGTGCACCCATGGATCTCTTTGTTAAACATACCATGAGCAATACATATGCAGTAGACTTGGTCTAGCGCTTTGAATTCCACAATTGAGACATGGGCAAGGCCCTTCTCACGTATGGCTCCCCATCTCTTCGGCCACACGAAGATATATAACATGGGCGTGAGCATATCAAACATATACCATGCATATAACACAATACCCTCAAAATGTGGCTCCCACCATGGTATGCCATGCCCCTCCATGGACATAACTTCACGTTAAAAATACGTGGGAACCCAAAAAAAATAATCTATGCAACCCCAACACCCATGCGGCACACCCATGAGACCCACCACTGGGGGTATTTTCTTCGAACGAAACCTTCGAACGAAGATTATTTCTTCGAACGAAGAAACGTTTTGAACTGTTCGAACGCCTTTGTTGTGGCCGTTTTGCTGCAAACATTGCGATAAAATGCTCAACACCGGTATTTTTGAGGGTTTGGTTCTTTAGATTCAGCCTGCAACCACCTGAATGCCCTGAAAATGTGTTTTCGAAATGTGGTAGACTTTTCTTCGAACGAACCTTCGAATGTTCGAACGAAGATATTTTTCGAAGAAAAAGACGCGGCGTTTACAAATGCACATACAGGCAACAACAGAACCGCAGAACCACCAATGTCCCTGTCCAATGTAGCTCTCTGAGTCCTGGCTCATGACTCACTGCCTGACACTAGTACTGCAACCTCGTCTTTCTTTTCCGTATCCTCTTTGTCTCCCTCTCCGGCATCTTCTTCTTCTTGCTTTCCACCACTCTTCGTTGGCGTCTTCTTCTTCTTCTTTGGCCTCTTTGCCTTCACTTTCTTCTTCCTGGCACTTGGAGCTGGCACGCCACCAGTTGCCGACGCCACTGCCGCCGCGTTTTTGCACTCCTCCTCCGTTGCGTAGCTTCGGGCCGCAACACAATACTCCCCCACAGAATGCCACATGGCAGAGTTGTAGTCTGCAGGGACCCAAAAGATTGTACCGGCACGGCCCAGTTTGGTCTTCTGCTGCAGGATGTCTCTGGGTATCTCCGTTCGCCAGGGGCGCCACTTCGAAATCGGCACTCCTCTCCACGCTCCCCACTGGTCCTCTTGTTGGAGGGGAAGCCATGCCCACGGCAGTGCCCCTCGGTCTGGAATCTGTGTCTCCTGGGTTTCGTCTTCATCGTCATCATCTCGGGCAGGCGGCTCCTCCTCCTCATCTCCGGAAGGCGGCTCCTCCTCCTCATCGTCTTCAGTCTCTTCGAACTCCTCACTCTCCGAACTCTCACCCGGCAGCAGCCTTGCCTTTTTCTTCGGAGGTTCCTTAGCCGCTGGCTTCGCTCGTGGTCTCTTCTTCGGCTTCTTTGTCTTCTTGTAAGACGAGAGAATCTCGGCAAGGTTCTTTGCCCGTCGTCCGGACACAACGGGTTGTGGATCTTTGCCCCGCACACCAGCTCTGGTCGTCGACGCTTTTTTTTCGGTTGCCTCAGGGGAATGCAACGTGGAACCACCCTGGCTCAGGTTGACCCACGTTGGCATCGACTTCACCTTTCTGCGACCTTCTTCATGGTTTTGGAGTGCTCCGAGGACCGTCAGTGCTCTCGCAGGCTTCGTTAGGAGGTCGTTGAGCAGGCTGCCCGCAGTCACGGTCGTCTCAATTCCACGACTTGGTAGCTGAAGCTTCCACCTGACGCCAACGGCGCTGGTTTGCGTTGCTGCAACCTGTGGGCAGTGGAGCGGTAAAAGACTTCGAATACAATCTTCGTTCGAAGATTCGAATGTTCGAACGAACGTTTTTTTCTTCGAACGAAGAATGTTTTTCGAAGAATAACGTAGAGGACGCATGCATGGTCAAAAGCGCTCAGCTACAAGGTAAATGCGGTACCTCCCATTCAGGAATGTCCCCTCCCATGTAGCCATGCTGCACTCCTGCTGCGACTGCTGCCTGGAGCACCGTCTGCCACTTCGCCGGTGTTGTGCTTTGCAATTGTTGTACTCCCCCGGCTTGCTGCGCTCCTTCGTCCGTCTGGGCTGCCTCACCACCACCCCGCGCCTGAGCGGTGACCTTGACGCCTTTCAAGCGGCCCGTTGATGTACATTTGTCCCACCCTGGGGGCTCTGAGGAGGGGAATCTGAGCATCACGGTACGGTCTTCACGCCAGCTCTCCACTGCGCCGTAGGCGTGCCAAACAAGCGCAAGCATACGTATTATCGGGGTTGGGGTGCCTTTCTTGTTCGGGACTGCGAAGGGGAAGGCGCGGGCGACCAGTGCACAAGGCAAGTCCCTCTCCACAGCCACATCTTTGCAATCGGCTGATAAACACTTTCCGAAACAGCGCCCATAGGTTGACAGTGGCGTAAGCCAAGCGTACTTCGGGTCCCCGAAAATGGGCGTATGCGGATTGGGTACGGATTTCCCTAGAATGAGGTCAAGGTAGGGGCGGGTGACTCCGGATTCAACGATTACCTGGCGGCAAGTGTCGAACTCGGCGCTGACATCGAACACTTCGTTCACCACCACGTAATCCGGATCATATTCTTCTGAATCCTGGGATCCAAAATCTAGCGGGTCATCCAAACGGCGAGAAGGGGATGGTGACGGCTCCAAATCCGCTGAACGCTGCGGCGCTGGGTGCTGAGCCAGTTGTGTACTACTCTGGGAAGGTGTTCCTGGCGCTGATCGTGACGCTGGGGCAGAAGTTGGGTGCGCCTGAAGCAACTCCTGAGCACAGCGCGAAAGATTCGAAACATATCTTCCAACGAAGATTCGAATATTCGAACGAAGAAAAATCTTCGAACGAGAGTTCGTTCGAGGATTCGAAGATTCAAACGAAGACTAAATTCGAAGGACCACAACGCATGCCTGCAGGGCTTGGAGAATAACACATACCGCCACCAGTCTTGCGACATCGGCCTTGTCTTGCTTTGTCAGCACCATTGAGCGGCATCGTCTATTAAGGATTCGAACAATGCAGCGTTTGGGCAAGAGACCGGGCGCGTTGTACCGTGAGCTACAATATGGGAGTGCGTGTACAAGAAGGCATGCTCCATGGTTTGTAGTAGAGCAGAGAGCTGGTAGTCATCTGTGGTGCTGCCCCCTCTGTTTGTGAACCGCAAGTAGAAATCCTTTAGCTTGGCATTCGTGGTTTCAGCCAAGTCCTGGCAGTACATCCCAAGCCCGTAAGGTGCTATCGCCTCTAGGATTCTGGGCACATCGAACTGCAAGATTATCAGATAATGAGAACGGGTATCAGGCAAACAGTGTGCGCGAAATTCCCAGGCCGCCTGCCGACAGTCCGCTGGGAGGTCAATGTCGATGCGCTGATAGGTGCGATAGAGCCGTTGCATCACGTCCCGCAACCGCATGACAGCCTGGTTACCCAAGTGCTCGTCGGCCAACCCCAAAACATGAGCAATACCATCCCATATAAAAAACAAACGCTTGGTTTCTTGTCCATCAGGTCTACAAGTTCCACCTAGCTGCCAACCACACAGAGCAATCTTCAGCATGTTATTGATAGCGTTGCGTGCTTCCCTGCTGGCGGACAAGCATAGCCTTTCCAAGTATTCCCCAAGCAAAGCACCAATTCGCATAAGCATATGAAGAACACAAATAATGGCATGGTGTCGTGGCACTTGAAGCAAAGGTTTTGAAGCGCAGCCACGAGCTCCCTTGCAGATAGGGGTCTTGCCAAGTCGGGACGCATCACCCGTGCTCGTTCTGCGCCGGTGACAGCCCAGGTACCGCCTCTTGAGAGGGTTCCAAAGGCCCAAGTTGTGAACTGACGGTATATACCAATGCTCAGTAAGTCCCAAAAACTTCTTCAAAAACGGTAAATCCCCGCCCAGCATAACACTTGCCGCACAGCGTGCGCCCTTCACGATGACGGATCGCGTAGTTATGATCTGCTGCAGGACCTAGTAGCGTACAAAGCGCAATCAAAATTTTGTTCGAAAAACATGTTCGTTCGAAGGAAAAGCTTCGTTCGAACGTTCGAAGGTTCGAACGAAGGCAATATTCGAAGAAATAACACACCCTCAGATTCTTTTTCCAGACCCGGCGCAAATCCTTCAGATTGGAGTCACCACAGTATGCCAGCTCTAAAACCCAAATGTGTGCTGCATTGCGGGCTAGATGCTCATGATTTCGGATGCGAATGGTAAGCTGAGTCCAGCTTATACCCGCTACAGGATAACCATCGCCACTCACAATGAAAACCAACCCATCTTTGCTGGGCTGTAGAGTTTCATAGAGGCAAGGCTGTGTGAAAACGTAGTTGATCCAGTGATCAAACGGCCAGGAGACATTTCGGATGCCAGTTTTCTTGTCGATGTGGCCAACAAGGTGCAGGGGCTCCTTCATCCTTTTCCAAGCCAAGTTGACTCTCCGGCGGCCTGGCATTGGTTTCCCAAACCTTAGGCCAGTCTGTTTGTACCATACGTCCGCACGCTTGGAAATAAAGCGCGATAGAACCCGAAGGCGGCGTCTAGGGATTCCCAAATCGAGAAGCAAAGCGACTGCTTCTTCAGGCGAGCATTGAGCATCGCTGTGCCACCGTAGAAGTTGATTCAATCTCTGCTTGTCAGCGCCTGGGTTGACTCGTGTGTAGATTGAGTGTAAAAGCTGGCGTCCCAGGCCGGAGGAGGTGAAAAATTGCACAAGCGCGTCCTCAACGTCCTGGCTATAAGCATTCGTCGTGCCTACCGCGTTTTTGAGCGTAATTCCAAGTTGCACCATTGGTCAAACAGTGACACCCTTAAAAATACAACAAATCAGTTGAAAAAACAAAAAAAACCCTTCTTTCTGGCAGAAATCTGCGTCTCTCTGGCACAAATCTGCGTTTTTCTGGCACAAGTCTGCGGCAATCGCCTGTCAATCTGGTGCGCGCGCTGCTGTTGCTGCGCTTTTGCGGCAATTCTCCCCAGCAGCTTGGATCCAATTGGATTTAATTGAATTGCGATTAAAGCAAATACAGTCTTCGAATTCGAATCTTCGTTCGAAGATTCGAATCTTCGTTCGAAGACTGACGTTCGTTCGAAGAAAATACCCCCCCCAGTGGGTCTCATGGGCACTCGAAAGTTGCAATAAAATATTCGGTTGCACGGTCCAAGAGTTTTATATCACTTTATACCCTCCTGACCCTTTTCCCTTGCTACACCGGGCATGTGTGCGCACCAAAGGCGTTTGATGCTTCCCAAATTAACTTGAGACTGAGGCGCTTGCAACCCAACCTTCCCTATCCTCTTTCCTCACACTCGCGCGTAGATATGGTCCTTCAAAGTGGTCCCACGATTCACCTTTGTTTCCCTTATATCTCCAAGTCAAATGGGTGGCAAGTATAAGGGAAACCTGATTCGGGCATACGGGAAAAGAGTATGACCACTCGAAGAAGTCCAAATCAAGTGCGGCGATGTCGAAGTCGAAAATCCGATTTCGACATCGCGAAAAGGTCTGATTAAGATTTGGAGTGCTTATTTAGAGAATTGCGGAAGCAACGAACCCTTCGCTGATGAAATCTGACCCTTCAACGGAATATCCGCCAAAATATCTGGAAATAACAGTTAACCAATCGGTTAACGCAAAATCGCGAGCCAACTGACAGTCGCCGATACATTGACCATCAGAACGAAAGGCTGAAAAATTACGGAAACATTATGATAATAAAACCCTGTTGATTCCTGATATTCCGATATATAAATCTCCGCTGGCGGTGCCTCGGTTCTGAATATGGCCGCTCATAGCCGGAATGGCCAAACCTATCACACTATCACATCAGGTTAGGTCAGGTGGATGGGAGAGTATGATATCAGCCAATGGCGGCTTGCCGGCACATAGATACACACCCCAAGTGACCCCAAGATGGCCACGGGGGTCCGAACCGGCTTCACCCCCCTGCTCAGAGCGTTGTCACCGCTCAGAACACATTGAAGAGAGGACGGGAGGACCCCAATGGGCTCCAACCCCCCCCTCCATGTCCGGAGGACACATGGAGGCCCCACAAACGTCGTAGGCGTCCCCCATGCCCCAAGGAAGGGGTGAGGACACTGATAATCGGTGCCCTACGCCATATCCGGTCTCCTCTTGATCTACAACATGGACCAAGGGGATCAAAGATAGAAAAACGTCGTCGCTCGACCTAAATAAGTATACCACAATGAAATATATATGTGGAGATTGAGTGAAGGGGGTATATGGCCGATCAAGGCCGAAAAATCCCCGGATGAACGCCCTCACTTGTCTCCCCATTCACAGAAACAAACAAAATGCCAAGTGGGATCCATTACGGTGCTACTGCAGCAACCAAATGGACCAGTACGTCCTTGACATCCAAAGAAATGCCCTTTTTCTTTAGGTAGTCCATCCAGACCGTGGTGTACCTCGGCACAAAACTGCTCGGAGGTTCCCACAAGTCCCTGGATGCGGCGAATCCCTTCCAACGGACTTTGTAAAGCCTACCCCCAGGCGTCCCCGGGTCCGGCTTGTCCGCCAGGATCTTCTCAGCGGTGAAGTCGTCGTCCTCACCCTCGTCGTCCGAGTCCACATCGCCGGCCGTGAACTCGAAGGTGACGGGACGTCCGCTGGGGTCTGGTGCTCGGGGACGAAGCTGGGTATGGTCGCGGTCCAGGATCCTGTTATCCCCCACACGAACCGCATACACATCCTGCCCGACCTTCCGCACGATTACCCCCGGCACATACCAGGATGCCTGCCGATGCCTGGACAGGACATCCTTGTGGTGCCGCTCCACCCACACGGTGTCTTGGAGAGCATACTTCTGGACTTTTCCCTGCTTAAAGTACTTGGCCCTCTTGTCATGCTCGTCCTGTAGTGCCTTGCACACTTTGGCTGCCGTGTCGTCCGCCTCAGCCATCATGGCATTCGCATCCCGAGCCACTTTGCCATGGTTCATCCACGGGAGAGTGCGCGACACTCGATCCCGTAGGAACAGGATGCGATGGGGCGACAGTCCAGTGGGTCTCGGAAGGTCGTGATACGCCTGGAGTACTCTCCACAGCAAATTATACCAATTCCGGCCCGATTCGTCAATGTGCAGCTGGCGGAACTTCTCGAACATCTGCCGCCCGGCCACCTCAGCTCAGCCATTCGACCGGCTGTGGTACGCCACGGTCTTGGCGTGCCGAATACCCATGTGCTTGCACATCGTCTTGAACCACGTCCCCACAAACTGGCTGCCCCGATCGCTGCAGATGACAGCCGGGACATCAAAAATCGTCAGCCAATGCCTGATCATGGCATTAGCGACGGTCTTGGCCTGCAGCCCCACTCCATGCTTGTCCTTCTTGTCCTTCTTCTTGGACTTCTTGCCCGGGACTGCCACGATATACCCGCTGTGCCTGTCCACCGCCAGGATGACACAATCGTAGGTCTCTCCGTCCACGGTGACCTCAGGCATGGCGAACACATCCATGGCCACGGACCGCATAGGGGCCTCCGGTATAGCCGTGTACACCGGGTTGCCCGCTGTGGAGTGGTTGGGGCTCTTCGTGGCCCGACACACGGCACAGTCACTGCAGTACCTATCCAGGATGGCGTAGTACCCCGGAGGGAACTTGAAACGCCACTCCAGGTCCTGCTGCATCTTGTCTCGGCCAGGGTGCATGAGCTGGGCGTTGTGCCAATGGTCAATGAGCTCCTCCACTCGGTTCTCGGGCACCAGCAGCTTGTCCTTGAGGAACAACTTGTCGCCATCCTCGGTCAAGCCCTCAGGCCACTCGTCGTCCGACAGGGCGCTCACGGCATTCCAGTACTTGCTCCAGTGCTCGGATGCCGCGTAGTCATCCGACCAGTCCTCTGTGAGCACCGACCTGACTAGCTCTACAGGGGCCACCATCCATTGCTCGAGGGTTTCCTCTCGAATAGCCTGGACTCGGGCGCCCCGGAACTTGGCCAGGTCTGTACGGTTTGCCATCACCACAAAACACTTGACCCCCTCTTGCTCCATGACCTTCTCCATCTCGATGATGCGCTTGGCCTCCTCGGTCTCCTCGGCTTCGCCATGGCTGGATATGTTCATCCAAGCCTTGCCCGCGGGGTAGGCCCAGTGACTGAGGCAATCTGCCACAGTGTCGTCCTCCCCCGGGACGTACACGACGCTGAGGTCGAACTTGGCGAACGTCTCGTGCCAACGGGCCCTCCTTGCCGCTGGTCCTGAGGGGGTGTCGACATGCTCCTTGTGCCAGCTCTGTAGGGACTGGTGGTCCGTGCAAACCACCACCGGCTGCAGTCCGATGTGGCCAGACCACTTCCTGAGCGCACATACAATGGCGTATGTCTCCTTCTCCCTCGCGGTCCATGTTCGGCGTTGGCCCTCGGCCAGGATCCTGCTCCAAAACGCCACGGGAACATGAGTCCCGTCGTCCCGGACTTGCTCGAGCACTGCCCTCACGGCATAGTCCGAGGCGTCTGTCCGTAGCACGAATCCCTTGTCCGGGTCCACCAGGAATAGCCCCAACTGCCCCAGGAGTCGCTCCTTCAGGCTGTTGAACGCATCCTCAGCCTCAGGGGTCCAGGCAAGCTTCTTCTTGCTCCCCTTCCGGCCATCGAACTTACCCACTTGCAGCATCTTGTGCAGCGGCCCCGACAGTTCTGCATACATCCGGACATAGCCCGAATAGTAGTTGCAGAACCCCATGAAGGACCTGAGTTCGCTGATGGTCTGGGGCTTCTCCCAGTGGTGCAGGGACGCCAGCTTCCCAGGCATGGGACGGCGTTGCCCGTGACCAAATACGTGACCCGCGAACTCCACTTCCTTACCGAAGAGTGAGGCTTTGGTGGGCTTGCACACCATGTTGTGCTTGTCCAACTCGCTGAGCACTCGGCGCAGATCCTTCTCATGCGCGTCGATGAGCTCGTCCTCAGTCATGTTCTCTGTGCCGGACCCGATGATGATGTCATCCACGAAGGGGTCGGCACAGTCCCGGACAGGACCGAGTAGGTCCTCCATCATGCGCTGGAAAGCAGCGTTGCCATTCTTGGCGCCCATAGGCACCACTTTCCACTGCATGGGCCCCAGCGGCGTCGACATCGCTGTGCAGGGCCTGGAGTCCGGGTGCAGCGGGATCTGGTTATAACCGTGTTTCAGGTCCAACACCGTGAAGATCCGCTTTTTCTGCTGTTTTTCGGAGGATGGAGTCGATCAGGGGAAGCGAGTACGAGTCGTGCTCGGTCTGCTCGTTCAAACCCCTGTAATCCACCACCAACCTCCACTCGCCCTTCTCCTTCTTGGGCACAATGAAGGCTGGGCTGGCCCATTCACTGTCGGAGGGTTCGATCCAGCCCCGCTCAATGAACTCGGCCAACAGCTTCTTCATGGCCTCGGCCCGATCGCCCTGAAGTTGGTACTCCCGATGACGATAGATCTTCGGGTTCGGCTTCAGCTTGATCTTCGCTGTACCAAACCTCCCACGATCTGGAGGGTTCTTGTTGGCGACGCCACTGAATAGCCGCGGAAAGGCATGGATCAGCCTCTCCTTCAGCTCGGCGACCTTCGGGTTCTCCTGGGCCTCTTCAGCCGCTTGCTTCGGTATCGATACAACCGACAGCACTGCGGTGTAGGCCTCTTCTGGGTCCGAGTCTGACTTCTCCTCGTCCGATTTGCCGTCTTCATCGACTTGGGTCGCGATTCCCACCGATAATCTTCGAAAATTTGCGGCTTCGGGCTGGTGCTCGCCGCTACCGGTTCCCACTCTTGGAAAACCCCACGTTGGTGGGTCCGACCCAACTGGACCATCGTATTGGTCCGCGATGTGATCCATGACCCTCGCCACGAACTCATCCTTCTCGTACTTTCCGGTGACCAACATCTTGTCATCCCACCAATACGGAGATGTGACCATGGCCCGCCTCTTCTTGGCTGCCACACGGTCGTGCATCCCGATCCGCATGTAGTTGACGACGTCGTCGATCTCGGCGTGGGACAGGACGTCAATGCCATCAATTGTCTGATCCATCCCCTCTTTGGGCTCAAACATGACCTTCATGGGCACCGCCTCCACCCTACGGATGAATGCTTCATCACCCGTGGGCTGGGCTTGCGCCCCATCCACCAGGAAAGCCTTGGTACCCCACGCTTGACCCAGGGAGGGCATTGATACACCCTTGGCGTCGATGAACAACTCCTCCTCTGGCCCAAATGACATCTCGTTCAGGGTGATGGAGTCCAGCGTCGACTTGAGACCCTCCAGCGGACATGGGGTGGATCCTATGCCTGTTATGACCAAGATCCCCTTCGCCCTATCCGCGATGATCTTCTCCACCGTAGGTCTGGTATTGTCCAAGGAGCCATGCCAATACATGGGTCCCCACTCCTTCAAACCCCAATGCCTATGCCAGGCTGAGTCTCCTCGATGCCAATGCCGCCTACACTTCCTCAGAAGTGGGGCATCCCGGGAAGCAAAGACGTCCGTCTCGGGCGCTTCGGCTCCCAGTGTCTGGATCATCCTGTCCTACACCTGCGGCGCCATTCCATACTCCGTGAGCTGAACTCCGCGGTCCCCTCTGGACTTGGCACCTACAGCTTGCACCGCTTGGACGATCCGATCCTCTTCCTCAGCATTCCATTGGGATGATCCGCATGCATAGTCCGTGGACAGCCATGTTAGGCACTCATCATCCTCCCGGACCAGCGTTGCTCGATGGGGAAGGGCTCCAATGGCGTTTGCCACCATGAAGTCATACCCCATGATCATATCCCAATCGGTAATGTCGGCCACATAGAAGTTCCCGGATAGAGTGCTTCTCTTCGCCTGATCAGGGCGGTTCAAGCGCTCATGCTCCCAGAATTCCATACTGATAGTGGCCTCATGGGTGCCACCACCCATAATCTCTCCGTTGGCGACCTTCAGGCGGACCGGTCTCCGGCTGGGCTGCAGGAGTTCCTCCTTGAACAACCCTCTCTGGACCAGGCTCACCTGGGCACCCGTATCCACCAACACATCCACCACCTTCTCCTCTCGTCCGCACCGTACTCACACTTTCAAGTGAAACTGCCGCTCGTCGCCATGAGGTGTATGGACGACTCACACGGCATGCAACTCTAGCACGTCCGGGTGCATCAGGACTTCAAGGGTATGGTCACGGATGGTGTAGATCTTGGGTTGGTCCTGCCCGTCCACGGGGCTCTCCGTGGTCGCTCCTTCCTTCTTGCCATGTCCCGTACCCACATGTACTTCCCTTGGCAGGGCGCTCCAGGGGTTGGGAGTGGCGAAACTCAGTGGTTTTGGCTCTTCTGGAGCCTTCTTCGGCACCCGATGTGCCTTCGCTTTCTCAGGGATTCCACTGATTTTCGGAGGAGAGACCTCCGAGGTCCCACTCCCGTGGGGGCTCCTCTAGACTTGGCTTCCCGCAGCCCCTTCCGGCTGCGACCCGCCAGGACTTTGTCCATCACGTTGCTGGGCTCATGTCCTCAGCAACCTCCTCGATCGACCTCACTCGTCGGTCTTGGCCAGGTCCACCACCATAGCCTCTTCCTCCGCCTTTTCCTTGGCCTTTGCCTTGGCCTTTTCCCCCGTCTCCGCCCTTCGCTTTCCAATCGGAAATCCGCTGCTCCTTGGGCTTCTTCTCGGGGTGGGCTGCAAAGTAGGCCTTCTTGTCCGCCTCATATACCTTGCACCGATGGTGGTCGTGTGCATGGTTATTTCCCTTGCCATAACAGACCCAGCACCCGTCATGCTGAGACCTGTACTCCCGGAACGAGAGCGGTGGATTCCCGATCCTTTTTGGCTCTTTGCCCTTCTTGGGTCCCACCTGGCTCCATCTGGACCGATCCTGCCCATGGTTCTTCACGTTGTGCGCCACAAAAGCGAAGAACTGGGCCTCCTCGTGATCCTCCCGGGACCAGTGGTCTTGGCCACTTCCACTACCATCCTCCGCAGAGTTGGCCGTGTCCTCCTGGATCTCCCGATGATGGCGGTCGTCTCGGTCTCCTCGTTGTCCATGACCATGTCGATCCTGCAGTGGGCCTCGTTCTTCGCATTGAGCTTCAACTCCACCGTGATGTACTTCACGATCTCGTCAAGGCTCATGCGGGCGAAGATGACTTGCATCCTCAGCGGCTCCCCGTGCCTCCACTCCACGTTGTTGAGGCGCTGCAACCTTTGCCCCATGGAGTCCCCGAATACCTCCACGTACACGGCGTTCTTCAGGCCCAACATCCGGTTGGGTTCGCCCAGGTTCCTCCTGGAGAACTCCATGATACCCGCATGGGTATCCCCCGCCGCCATAATCCTCACCGCCACGCGCTTCTTCGCCCTCTTCTTCTCCTCGTCCTCCACTCTCCTCTTCCAGTTGCTGGGGAGGAAGTTCTTCAGCAAGTGGCGGATCTCACTGGCCTCGTTCCAGTCTTCCACCAACTTGAGGCATCTGCGGTACTTCCGCAGATACCGGTTCCACTCCCGGACCCGCAACTCACCGCGGTCCAGCGGCAGTGGAATGGACCAAAGGTCCTCCAGCTTCTGGTTCGGAGCGTCCACCCGCTCCTCGTCCTCCAGCCACTGGAGGCAGGCCTGCTCCCTGCGGATCAATCCTTCCCGGATCTGATCCCGCAGCTCCTCCTTGAGGTCCTGCGCCAGCCGGTGTGGGAATGTCCGGCATACCCACTTGTCCCGCGGCGCTCCCCGCATCTCGCCGACGACCTCCTCGGCGAAGTCCTCCCAGTCCAGGATGAAGTCATCCAGGTTGGACGGGTTCCCGTCGTAATAGGGGATTTTGATTCCCCTGAGGTCGTCAATCCTGATGGCGTCTCCGACGTCTCCAGCCACCACTCCACCGAGACGGATACCACCTGTGGCCGGGGGGTGTGAGTACACTCCCCGTACATCCCTCTCCTCCATGGAGTGCGGTCCAGTTTGGCCTGAACCCATGGGGTTTGGAATGCGGGAAGGATTTGCCCCATCGGCCGTCCATATCCCCGTATTGGGATCCTTCGCCCACAGGTTTCCGCTTGGATGGCCTCGACCATGTCCGTCGGCGCTTCCCATGGTTCGCCCCTGCATGGTCTGGTTCTGGATCTCGATCTTCTCTTCCGCATAGACTGCCATATTCGTCGTGAGCGGTACATCCTGGGCGGCATGGGACATCTGTACCGTCAGGCTCCTCGGGTCCGTGGTCACGTGCCCTTCCCGCATGGACCCAGCCGGTGCCGTGTGTTCCCCGAGCATTGTGGATTCGCTGAACAGGGGAACATACGGCAGCGCACCCGGGTCAACACGCGGAGGCGCGTATGGTGCCTCTGCAGGGCCGCCCATGGGTTTCTCCATGGCGCTCCTGAGGGTCTTAACCCGCTCCACCAGCTCAACCGCGGCCGGCTTTGCCGGGAGCTCCGGAGCCGAGGCGAGGGGCTGTCGCTCCTCTAGCCTTCTCAAGCGTCCCGACATGTCCTCCACTAAGTGGAGGAGGCTGTCCACCACTTGCTGCTGCTTCTGCAGGGCCAGCTCCAGATTCTCCCGGTACCGGGCCTTATCCGCTCGCAGCTCCTCCATGTGGTTCTCCGCGGCCGACTGGTCGTCCAGGATCCCCGCGACGTCCTCCTCTAGAGCGTCCTTGGCGTTGTCCAGGCGGTCAAGGTGATGCACGATGGCGTCCATCCCCATCTTCGGGTACTTGCCCATGAGGAAGGACACGTGCTCGCAGTGGCACGCAGCGTGCTTTCCGCCGGATTCAGCACATCCCGCGGTTCCCGGCACCTCAGACTCATCGCCCATGGGCGTATCGCCTATGGCGTCCGTCTCTGGTCCCGTGTGCCGGGGCACAGGTGCCGTCCGGGCCCTGGCTGGCCTCTCCAAGCCCTCGGCGTCGTGCTGCAGGGCGGGCTCGGGGGCCGTATGCGCCCTGGCGATCAGCGCGGACATCTCCGGCTCCGAAGGTGGCTCGTAGGCTGTCCGATAGTCCTCGGAGTGCCCTTCGGATTCCACAGCCTGACCAGGCTGGGGTCCGTGTCCATAGCCCCGGCGTCCCTTGCCGCGGACTTGGGTGACCCGCGCTTCCGGTAGCGCCGGGCCCGTCCTCCACTGCTGCCTGAATGGCAGGCCTCATCAGAGTCCTCCGCGGCGGAGCGGAGGTTGCATGCCTTTCGACAGCGACGCTCACACATGGAGACCAGGTCCTCCATGTCACCTCCTCCTCTTCCCGAGTGTCGTTCTTCTCTTCGGGCTTCAACTTCCGGAGTTCGCCATGCTCTTGAACGTCTCGGTCCTTCTATGGCTCCAATCTCCGGCGTGGTCTCCACCGAGTCCACAATACGCACCCGGGGCGTACTTGGGCAGGGCTCATAAGGGCCCAAGTCCCCAGGTCGGCGGTTGGTAGGGGCAGCAGGTAAGCCTCTGCTACCATAAAGAAGGTCCCTACCAGGACCGGCCCCCGCTGTGCCCCTTCTGCCTGTCACCCCTGCTGACTTGCTCCTGATCAACGATTGCATTTCTCAAAATCCTCAAAGTCCAGGGTCCAAAATCCAAAAATATAGAAAATAAAATCCTCCTTCAACCCTGAATGGCAACCAGATCCCACAAATACAGCAGTAACCCAATTCACAATCCAAATCAGGCTGCGGGCTTTCGTTCAGCACACCGGTATTCCCACGGTGGCGGGCATGTACAAGAATTGCACCAAGGAAGAAAGCCCTGAAATTGGCATATGAACACAAATAAAGCAAAGTTGGGGAAAGATGGAAACTTATACAATCACAGCCATAGACCCCTCATTCCCTGGACTCAAGACCTTCCCTTGACTCACCAACATGATGCCCTGAACCCAGTCCAAAAAGATGGTTAAATACCACATGTCAAAAGTCATTACATAAACCCCAAAAATGTGTTCACTCCCAAACCTCTAACTCCTAACCCAATTAAAGGAGGTGGCGTGTCATGGCCTAGGGTGGCACTCAGGACCATGCCTTACCCTGACATAACCTTGGTTGGACTTGGGGTCGAATGGGCTTGGAGAAATGACCTATGAGTTTGAACTCATGACATGCCAAAAAACTGCCAATTCACACCATATTGGCCATATATCACATATACGCTCAAAATTGAAGTTACCACTTATCCGAAGGCTCAAAGCATGCATGGAATCGAAGTCTATTCTTCATGGAGGATATAGACCAAAGGCCAATGCCCATGTACATCCCCACTTTACCTTCGAAACCCCTTCGGATATGGGCGCCCCGCACTGCCCAAGTCAGCCCATGATCTTGAGACCAATTCTTGTAATCCTTCGTGCGCCAAGCCAAATGGAGTACGCGATTCGGCATATGGTGGTGTTCAACTCCAAAGCATATGCCAACACTTGAACAACATACCATGGTTTGACTCCTCATAGGCTTCTTGCTGTTTGCTGACCAGGTAAGTACACGAAACGCAAAAATGAGCAAAAATTGAGGTCAAAAGCATGAAAATATGACCAAATACAAAGTTGTCATGATAGTATATCTCTATGCTCACCCATGATATCCACTCATCGTTCAATACACAAATGATTAGAACGATTTGCGAACAATTCCCCCACCTGGATCCCCAATTGGGCGCATGGAGATACCTTCGCCACTCATATCCACATGCCCCATGAAAATGGGAGTGCACCCATGGATCTCTTTGTTAAACATACCATGAGCAATACATATGCGGTAGACTTGGTCTAGCGCTTTGAATTCCACAATTGAGACATGGGCAAGACCTTTGTCACGTATGGCTCCCCATCTCTTCGGCCACACGAAGATATATAACATGGGCGTGAGCATATCAAACATATACCATGCATATAACACATACCCTCAAAATGTGGCTCCCACCATGGTATGCCATGCCCCTCCATGGACATAAACTCACGTTAAAAAGACGTGGGAACCCAAGGAAAGTATCTATGCAACCCCAACACCCATGCGGCACACTCGAAAGTCGCAATAAAATATTCAGTTGCACGGTCCAAGAGTTATATATCACTCTATACCCTCTTGAACTTTTTTCCCTTGCTACACCGGGCATGTGTGCGCACCAAAGGCGTTTGATGCTCCCCAAATGAAATTGAGACTGAGGCGCTTGCAACCCAACCTTCCCTATTCTCTTTCCTCACACGCGCGCGTAGATATGGTCCTTCAAAGTGGTCCCACGATTCACTTTTGTTTCCCTTATATCTCCAAGTCAAATGGGTGGCAAGTATAAGGGAAACCTGATTCGGGCATAGGGAAAAGAGTATGACCACTCGAAGAAGTCCAAATCAAGTGCGGCGATGTCGAAGTCGAAAATCCGATTTCGACATCGCGAAAAATTCTGATTAAAATTTCGAGTGCTTATTTAGAGAATTGCGGAAGCAACGAACCCTTCGCTGATGAAATCTGACCCTCCAACGGAATATCCGCCAAAATATCTGGAAATAACAGTTAACCAATCGGTTAACGCAAAATCGCGAGCCAACTGACAGTCGCCGATTCATTGACCATCAGAACAAAAGGCTGAAAAATTACGGAAACATTATGATAATAAAACCCTGTTGATTCCTGATATTCCGATATATAAATCTCCGCTGGCGGTGCCTCGGTTCTGAATATGGCCGCTCATAGCCGGAATGGCCAAACCTATCACACTATCACATCGGGTTAGGTCAGGTGGATGGGAGAGTATGATATCAGCCAATGGCGGCTTGCCGGCACATAGATACACACCCCAAGTGACCCCAAGATGGCCACAGGGGTTCGAACCGGCTTCACAAGTGAGGGAAAGGGCAGGTCGGGACGTCGGGGGCTGCGCACGCGAAGGGACACCAGGCAGGGAAGGGGGGAAAAGGGAGTGGACGGGGGCGACAGGGGCCGCAGCCCCAACGCTCGTTCAGGCAGTCGCTGCCGGGGTCGCCCCCACAGGTCAGTGCGGCAGTAAGGGCGGGGGAGGAGAGAAGGTGTGCCGCCAGCAGGCGGCGCGGTATGAGGCGCTGGCGCACGTGGAGCGCCAGCGCTGTCGCCGCCAGCCCCCAGAGCAGGGACCGGACACCATCTACCGGTTGGAGATGGAGCCTGGGAGGACAGGATCAGGGCACCAGGGGGGGCTGGAGGGGTCGGGAGGGGAGCGCGGCGGGCAGCCCAGTGATGGCATGCGGAGGGAGGTAGGGCAGGCGGAACAGAGCAGCGCAGCGGCGGATGGGCACCGCGGCCAGCGGGAGGGAGAGCAAGAGGGGGGGAGCCAGCGCAGTGGACACACAGGTAGCGCAGTGCAGGGCAAGGGTGCGGGACAAGTAGAAGGCGGCAAGGGTCAGCAGAGTGAGCACGGTACGCAGGGAAAAGCAGCGAGGCAAGAAGGGCTCCAGGGGAAGGGACACGGGAAGGCGGGGCTCCACAGAATAGGCGGCAAGGGACACGGGGCAACCGGGCCACAAGGCAAAGGGCAGGGGAAGGAGGGTGGCCATGGGTACACCGGCTCACCGGTGTCCCAGGGAAGGGATTCGGATGGTGGGGAGGTGTAGTCCCGCCAGCTGTCCCACCAATCATCCCACCATTCCCACTGCACCATACCTGGCGATGGGGATGATGTACCAGGCCATGCAGCCACAGGCACACGTGCAGCAGCGCCCGCAGGCCGGTGGGACAGCGTGGGGGGCAGAGGAAGGGAAGGGAGAAGAACACAGGAGGGCATGGGAGAGGTTAGGGGAAGCATAGAGGACTCTTAGAGAGAGGCAGGCCAGGGTCATGGGTGGGGCGGGCAGGGCGGAGAAGAGGAGGATGGAAGGGACGGACAGGCCGCGGGGAGGGGAATCACAGGCAGTGGAGGAGCTGCAGAGGGTGTTGGCGGACCATCGGAGCAGGCAGGAGAGGGTTGAGAGGGCGGAACGGGAGGAAGGACGACAAGAGGAGGGAAGGGGGCAGGAGGGTACCCCACTGGTGCCGTTCAGACAGCCGGCTATCCCGCCGGAGCAGGAGGGAGAGATGCAGGAGAGGGCATGGAGGCGGATCCGGAGGGAGGCGGCGAAGCTGGCGGAAAGGGACAGGGAGGTGGCGGCGCGGGAGCGCAGGGTTCGAGAGGAGGAGGAGGCGATGGCCCGAGGGGCCAACCAGGTCCTCCCAGATCCGCAAGCAGACACCTCCTCCAGGGATGTGGAGGGGCGGTCGCCGTCAGGGAAAAGGGCCAGAGAGGAGGAAGAGGAGGCGCGGCAGGAAAGGGGGAAGCGGCGCAGGGGGGAGGAGCGGGGAGCAGGGGAGGCGGAGGGGGCGCCGCGGCCAGCAAGCCCAAGCGCAGAGCCGACGCCGACGGACTGGGACTCGGAGTCGCCACCGCTGCGGCAGTATGCGCCGCCGCCGGTACGGAGGGGACCCTGGACGGTCGCGGGGTGGACCGCAGGGGACGTGGCAGAGCTTGTCCGCTACGTGAAGTGAGCGGGGAAGACGAGGGGAAGGCGGGAAAAGAGGGGGACCCGCCCCTTCAGCGACCTGGTCGGCAGGGCAGGGAGGCCCACGGAAAGGGGGCCGGAGATGGATGAGGGGCAGTGGAGGTGGATGCTGGGAGAGGCGCTCCCGGGGGTGAGCCTGGACTGTCCCCAGGAGAAGGGGAAGAAGCCCAAAGTTCGGATGCTGCGGGACCTGTTGCAGCGGAAGGAGTGGTACGGGGGCGACGGGTAGGACTGGGCAGGGGCAGAACCAAGAAGCGCCAGGGGCCAGGGGCCAGGGGCGTGCGGGAGGGACGGGCAGAAGGAATGCGAGAGGAGATGCAGGGGAGGCGGACGCGGGGGGTCGGCGAAGGTGGAGGAGGGTGAGGGGAGGATGGTACACGAGGAGAGGAGGAAGGGAGCGGAGAGGCGCAGGTACGCAGAGAAGGGCAGGGACACGGCTGGCGGTAGAGGGGGATGTGGTGATGGCGGACACGGACGCAAACCCCAAGCAGAGGGCACAGGACCAGCGGCGGAGGGGAGAGGGGATGGAGCGGCGGAGTACGGGGGCACAGACGGGTGCGGACGGAGCGCCCGGGCAGCGGGACGCGGGACGTGTTGTGGGTACGGCGAGCAGCGTGGTACAGAACAAGAAGCCTGATGAGACGCAGTAGTCGAATGGGGTACTGTACTGGAGCAGAGCACAAGGTCGTGACCAACGAGAACGGCCGTAGATGGCGTGGAGCAGCGCTGTGCTCTTCGGGTAAAGCACAGTGCCAGGGCTCTGCCTTACAGGAGTGGTGAACGGGCAGAGGAAACTAATATTCCGGCACACTGGTACCAGGGTCTTGGCAGATGGTACACGGAACGCGTTCTCGGAGAGATTGCTGGGAAGGACAGGTGGCAACACCGGTGTTGTCAAGTCCGATGCTGCGGAGCCCTTCTCGGCGGCGCCCCTGTGGAGTTGTCTTTTCCATCTGACAGCTGGAGTGTGTGAGCCACTGACATTCTACCTGGCGACAAAGCTCTCTGCATGGCAAGATGGTGCTGCATTGATACCAATGGACTTACGCGTGCCCTGCTCTGGGGGTTTGGCCACCGCCGACCTGGAATGCGCCAGGCCTTCGGTGGCCATATGCTCCATGGAACACCCTGCGAAGTAGTGCAACAAAGTGTGGACCCTTGGTGACCAAGCCGGGACACGCCCCCGTCTGGGGGCTCTGGTCTGATTGGAATAGCTCCGTACCGAATCGCCGCAGCTGGTCTCTTCGGCCAGACGCCGCTGGTCCACAGTGCAAATGCAGCGAAAGGAAATCGGCATCTCTGTCGTTCTCTCAGTGTTTCTTCGGATGATGCGGTGGCTCATGGTTCGTTCAGCGTCATGCCAGTCCTCGGGCAGGGCCACAGTCCAGTCCGCGAATACAACCCCCCCCCCCCCCCACACTGGGCTCAGGGCTTTCGGGATGAGGTGAGAGACAGGGACCGAGGGAATAACACTAGGGTGGGAGAGACACCAGGGAGAAGGGTAGGGACGACAGAGAGGGGCGGGGGTAGAGCACGCGGGTGGCACACACGAGTGACAGCGCGGCTCAGAGGGAGAGGGCAGACGTACAAAGCAGGCAGGGTCGGATGAGACACAGAGTGTGGGAGGGGAGTCAGGGGGCGCCGGGCGGTGAGACACGGGTAGCGCGGAGAAGAACAGGGGGCACGCGCAGGGCGCGCGATAGCAGCAGAGAGTGCGACCACGGGGACACCTGAAAAAGAAACAAAACAACAGAAAAGGCGGACAAGACACCAAGGAAGGACACGCAGAGGAGGCAGGGCGCGGGAGGTGGGGGGAACGGGGCGCCAACAAGGGCGCAAGGGAGCACATTGACTCAAACAGAGAAACGCCGAGCCGATGACCCGCATTGAGCCGTACCGGCCGCCCCGCCCGACCATCAGAGCTCTGATGGAGGGGCGGCCGGCGGGGGAGGACGACGGGGGAGGCCCCCCGAAGAGGGAACCAGGGAGGCCGCCCAAGTCGGCCTACAGGTCGGAAGACAGGGCGGAGGCCCAGAGGCGCGTGAAAGCGCGCGAGATAGGACCATGGTGCGGGGACGACCAGCGGCGAGCACACAGAGCGGGAGAACAACAGTAAGAGGGCGGGCAGGAGACAGAGGGGAGGGGACGCTGGAGAGAAAAGATCGAAGATTAACTTCAACGAAGGCAACAATTTCTGGGACGCGAGGGGGGGGCGCCCACCTGGCATGCCCGGGGACCGCCAAGGGCCGCGCCACAGGAAGGCGATGGGACTGGACGTGAGCACCGAACGGAGGCGGGACAGATGGCTGTGCAGTGTTGATGTTCGTGCGTGCAGGCAGGAGGGAACCACGCGGCAGAAAGCAGGGCGAAAAAAAAAAAATCTTCACAGAAGGAACCCCACAGCGCCACATAAGGGCGAGCCGCACAAAGCGAGCGGGCGGCGGGGGGTCCGGGTGGAGCACAAAGGGCAGACGGGGGGCCGCGGGTGGCACAAAAAAAAATCATAGCAACGAAGAACAGTACCAGCAACGATGGGTGACCACGTGGGGAAAGGCAAGGGTAACGGGGGACGTGAGGGCGAGAAGAGGGACCCATGGCAGTTTCTGAGAGGAACACACCAAGCAAGCAGAAGGGGGCGGGAAGGGGGCGACCAGTGCTAGAGGTGCACAAAACGGTCCCCAGATGGATGAGGATCCAGTGGGCCCGCGCCACAGGGTTGCTGGCGGCCTGGTGCGGTATAAACACGGGATGAGGGATGGGAAGGAGCCGCACAACAACCCAGTGGAAAAGGCTGAGGCTGCAGCACAGGGGAAAGGGGCGGGGGCGGGAAGGGAGCGACCCATGCTAGGCGCACGAAACCGTGCCCGGATGGAAGAGGATCCGGTGGGCCCGCGCCACAGGATTGCTGGCGGCCCGGTGGGGTATATACATGGGATGAAGGGATAAGGGCACGGGACGGAGAAGGGCGTGTGGCTAGGGTCGCACAACAGCAGGGCGGGGTAGGGAGTGAACGGGACGATGGGAATGGGCCGGCGACGGGATGTGGCATAGGGGAATGGGACATGGGATGGGAAGGGAGACCGAAAGCGCCAAGCATCAGCCTCGTGGGATTGGGAAACCAGTCGCCATGGAGTGGTGAACCATGGGCCAACCATGGGGAACCTGACCAAAGGAAGTCGGGAAAATGCCCTGAACTCCAGGACGGCCGTGAGGTGTCTGCAGGGGTGAGGGTTGACCTTGAGAACCCCTGGGTCAATGGCCTGAGTACACGTAGGTTCACGTGTGAGCGGGACCAGGGGGAACGTGGAAAGGGTCGCCCCCTGGCCTCCAGCCGCGGATGGATGACACCCAAGTGCATCCGGGAGCCGAGTGGGTACTCCAACCCGTGAGGGATGGGGAGTGGTGGAATGTGGTTGACAGAGAGAAATGCCCCGCTGTTGGCGAGGGCTATCCACAGGAAACCCGCCTGCAGGCGCCCAAAAGGCTGTGCCAGGGGGGGAAGGCCGGAGGATCCTTCGAAGGGTGACCAGAAGGAGCTGAAACCGTGAGGGCAGCAACCGAAGGGAACCTACCGCCGGTCATGCCCCAAGGGAACCTGGTTGAAGCTCTCGGCCGTGAGCTGAGACAGGGGTCGCCAGGGGAACTTATGGTGGAGAGCTCTCATTCCGGCCAGAGGCGGCTACCATCTAAAACAAACAAGGAGATGTCAGATGAGGCTGCGAACGCGGCCGCCCTTACTTACTTACTTACTTACTGTGACCCTGCCGTTGCACCCTACCCCCCTTACTCGCCCCCTTTCCCCCTGCAGGTCGCGGCAAGACAGATTTCCAAGTCTGAGTGACCACTGAACCAGTTCCTTGCCTTAATATAAGTGGGAGAGCGCCATCAGGGCCCTCTACATATCACAGGAATGGTACAGCTGTTCAGCCACACTCACTGCGACCTGTCTTTGAACTGTTCCCTCTCCTCGTGTGTCTGTGCACCCCACCAACTCCCTGCTTTTTCTTTTTTAAGCAACCGACGCCAGGTCGGCCCGTCCATGGATCACCTACACCCACACCCACCCTCGATGTGGAAACTCACCCTGCCCACCCACCGTACATGTTTGCGTGACTGCAGCCTGCCCATGGTAGCTGCCAGCCCCCTGAGCACCCCCACACGTACCATCGCCCCCGGGGATGGACAGGGGGCGACCACACGCGGGGATACCATCTCTGTATACCTCATTGCACCTTACACTTAGCTTCACCTCACGCCGCCTAGTCGGTATGCCTGCCTTCCTGCCGTCCTGCTGACCCATGACCAGGGGATGTGGGTCACGCTTCTGTATGATGGGCTGGCCTTCCTACTCAGTGGACCGTTGAAATGTGGACTGTGTTTCTACAAAAAAACAGACTGTGAAACGGTTTGTTGACCAATGGTTCGAACACTACGGGGCACCTGAGGAGGTGCACTCAGACGAGGATGTACGTATCCGGAGCGATACCGGATGGTACAAGCGAGTATTGGACGCCCTGGAGGTCCATGTGACTACAGGTGTGCCCTACACTCACACTTCTAACCCTCTGTGCGAGAGACAGAACCGTGTTCTAGAGCATAACCTGAGGATTCTGATGAAACATGAGCGTACCAAAGAATGGGTACGTCTGTTAGCCTCGACTTTCCTAACCATGAACTCTCAGGAGAATTATCCAACTGGCTATACCCTCCACGAACTGTTCAATGGGGGGCGTCCTACGTGGTTGTTTAAAACGCCTTTTTCTGAGCACTACAAGAGCCCCGTAGGTGATTTGCTGGAGCAGAGGCAGGACGTGGCTAACCTGGGGAGAGCTAACCTGAATCATGTTCGAGAACCTGAGTTGACTGAGCGTAACCGCGCGAGACGTCCTGCCACCTCCAAGGTAGGGGACCTTGTGCTGGTACACCTTTCGCGATTGCCCACTTGGCCCCGCAACTGTCTGCGAGACCCCTACTTTGGTCCTTATCGTATTATAAAAGTAGATCGATCCAAGATCCACCAGAGGTGCAGTCCCCGCCTAGGAGGGGAGTTGCTGTGTGCACCTGAGCAGCTGAGACATTACCACTTGCCTGACGAACTGTCCTGGGACGAGTGGCGTCTGTCTGATAGAGAGGTCGAGCGCATCGACGTAGAGAATGCTGCCAACCCTGAGGAGGCAGACGAACTCGAAGAGATGACTGCCGATGAAATGGCAGTCGATCGCTACTACGTGGTTGCAGGTATTTCGCGTCACGAGTATAAACAGGGCTCCAAATTTTTTCTTCTGTGGGATGGCTATGGGCTATCTGAGGCAACCTGCAAACCCATGTCCGCCTTTATACAGCCAGATCAGAGTATCAACCCCATCTTTTGCTCCTACCTCGTTGAGAACAACGAGGGACAGCTACTACCCCGTGCTGAGACTCTGTCCCAGCGGAAAAAGAAAAACTAATCTCCTTGTGTCTATCTATTAACTGTTTTCTAACCCCCCGGGTCTACCAACCTCCCAGGGGCGGTGAGCACTCTTGTGCGGATAGGTCTGCGTAGGTGTGTGAGCGCAGTTGTCACAGTTACCCCGCATGGCATCGCAGGACAGGACCGGTAGCCCCCCGTCACAACCACTCCCTGGCCGAAGGCCATCTGTTTTGCCGAGACCACTGCTTTCGGAGCACTGTTCCTACCCTTGCTGTGCCCTGCAGTCCCATGCCTATGGTTACCATCGTGAGCCAGGTGGCCGCTTATTAGGTTTGCAGCCACCAAGCGACTGTGTGCTTTGTTGCCATGTGTTGCATGGGAACTGCCCCGATGTAATGACCTCGGGGAGCCAACGAAGAGCGGTGGTTTTCTACTCCAGGGGGAAATGACAACCAAGGTGTTATGATGCAAGGTGTGTCCACCCTCCTTTGGGGATAAGCATGCCCACAGTTAGGAACCCTGACTGGTCCAGACCTATGGGATTCTACCCTTCCTTACCGGGTTACCATACCCCTAAGTGTGCTATGTATGTCTGTATGTGTCTCACGTCACTCCCCCGCGTGGCTCCCGGAGACTGGGCTTCGCTGACGTCGGACCAAAGGTCCTAATCAGGTACTGTTACCACTCCTATGGCGCCCAATTTTTGAGCTGGCGCCTATCCTTTGGAGAAGACGGCACAAGCCCCACCTACTAGAGGGGAGGGGTGGCCAAGTGTGCTAAGGGCGTACAAAACGCCCGTTTTCTTAAGGGAGAAAAACTAACACACTTCCCTGCCCACGGGGAAAAGCACGCGGGACAGGTGTTACCCCTGCACTATCCACACTAATGCCAGCACAAGCCTTCGAAGGCAGGGTGAGCACAACTGCACTCAGTCCGTACCAGGCCTGCTGACCCTAACCCCTACAGACGCTACTGGGTGGTCATGACGAACCAGTTACGGGCCCTACTGGCCCCCCTGTGAAATTGCAAGAGAAGACAGCGCTACTAAGCGACTGTGGCCTAACAGGGACGTCACCACATGTTTCCCTGATAGGGCTTGGAGGGAAGGAGTGCTCTGTTTGCTTGCACAGCGTGTATGATGAAGAGGTCGGAGTGTCCTGGCCACTCACGGCTGAGGTACAGTTTGTTGGTTGGGTGATCAGCGCCCTTTTTAGCCTGGACAGAAAAATCCAAAGTCGCGGAAGGCAACTGCAGCTGCACCAATCACCCTGACCTCTCCCACCTGTAAAGCAAAGGCAGATGAGACCTGGTTAGCGGCTGAGGAACCAAGCCAGCCCCCACGTATTATACGCTTCTCAGGCTGACCTGTAATACGCTGTCCTCCAACCAGGCCGCAAGCAAGCAAGCTTAAGGACTCCGCCCGTTCTCTTATAGAACGTAGGGCGGATCCCTGGGTAGCCTAAGCAAGAGTTATACAGTGTGCACTGCGCGCGGCCTATATCCCTTTAACGTATCGTGTGTATGCAGGGAAGGGAGGCGATTGACTATACTCATTCTCCTACCATTAACACACAACAACAAATCAGCGCGTGACTCAACAGGGAGGTGAGCTCCGCCTGGGGATACCTACCTTACTCACCACGCACCATGTGAATGCCGAAGTGAACACGAACGCAAAACAACCCTAAGCGTTTAAACAGTCCTACAGCGAGTTTAAATCAACCCTAATCGACTAATGCATCTAGTGTCATGCATGCCCTTCTTACCTTGTTTCCTGCAGAGAAAGGACAGGAATGGGGAACAACAGCACAGCGCAAAACGGGCCTACGCATTCTGAACAACCCTATTTTAGCGCTACGGCAACACGAACACCAGCAAGCACGTTCCCTTTTGACCTGTTTTAACCAGACAAGCGCGCGCGTTCACATCGCGGATACATAAATGTAGTAATTGCTGCATATTTGTTACTATTTGTTCATATTCAATACTCCACTTTGTGCATGTTTAGATTCCATCATGATTCCACAATGATCCAATGATGCCCTGTGCCTGTGCCTGTTTCATGGTGCAGAGGGTACCGTCAAATTTTTTTTGGGGGGATGATTCCTGTGCCACTGCGCTACTCTGCAGCTGGGCAGGCCAGGGCAGGCCATTACGGCCTCATCTGGATTTTGGGGCTACTGGTGCCCCTACCTTCAACTTGGGGATTTATTTGGGGTATTACACCTCCCCTTCGCCCTCCCCCAGAGGAATGCAGTCGCTGGGGCTGCATTATGAACAACTTTGCCTTCTTTGCCAAGTTTGGCCCCACATCTGGCCGTGGGGCCCTTTGATCCGGTTCTCCAAGGCCTTCATCCTGGATGTCTCTACTGGTGAGTACCCTGGTGACTATGGTTGAGAGTACTCTGGTTTGGCTGCTTGTTTAGTGGGGGCTGCCAACCCCACTGCCTTCCCCAACTGCGAGTTCGAGGCCGCTCGTTGGGTCGTTTGAAGCTGTGGGCTGCCTTCCTGACAGGTCATTGTGACTGGTGAGAGTAACAATCATAAAGAGGAAACATAATTAAGTGTTTGTTTAACACCTGTGTGCACTTTTGTATCCTGGCATGCCATGGCCCTTGAGTGGCCTTTTTGTGCACCATTGTTTCCTTGGCCCACGAGTGGCCTTTGCAGCTGCCCCAAAGCAGATAAAGGGGCTAGTTTATCTTTTAATTGCGCTCCTGTGGCCTTTTTTAGTCCTTGACTTTGAGTGGTGGCCCTGAAGGGCCTTGTTCTGAATTATTTGAAGTTTTTGCCCCAAAGCAGATAAAGGGCCTAGATCCGGTGTCCAGAGAGGCCAGGAGCGCCTCCTGGGCTTTGTATTGTTTGCTGGCGGCAGTGCTTGTCCCCAGGGGGACAGCCAAGCCCCCTGGGTTGACGGTTTTGTGCACATCCTTGTCTTCTTTTTTGGTTACAAGGTTAAGGTAACGTATACAGTGTGGGCTAGGTTTAGTGTAGGATCTGTGCAGTCTTGTTTTGTTCGTTGGTCGTCGTCGTCGAGTTTTGTCGAGTTTCGACGGGTTCGTCGTTCCGTTCGTCGAGTTTTGCTCCCTTTGGAGCTTACAAAACCTGTTTTCCCTGGTCATTCTAAGCCCTACTTGTTTTTTTTGGCAGTTTGGGTGTTGCTGTCATGGTGGCTGGGGGGGCAGGTGCGTGGGCCTGTTGGGTGTTATAATCTCGGTTCGTTTTTGGTTCGGTCGACGTCCGTGAAATCCTTTCTGCTCTTTTTGCTTCGAATTGTGCTCCCTTTGGAGCTTGAGATAAGTTTTGGGTGAGAAAGTGGGTCATTGGTTTTTCACACGTTGGAACAGTGAACACCGTGATTTTGTCATATTGTTGCCTTGCGATGCATCACCGTCTTGTGCCTGCCTCTGTCTTGTGCATGCTTAGGCCCACTAATAAACACGGCCACGATGGCCCCACAGTGCGCGCAGTAGCTTATCGAATACAGGAAAGAGATCACGATGGCCTCAGGGTAAATGATCGACGATCATTTGGGCACAAACCAAAACACGGGTACGATACCAACACCCTGCACCCACGTGCTTTGGATGGTTTATGAGGGCTTAATGTGCTTGATGTTCTTGATGTGCTTGCCCGTAACGCTTGTAGTAATGAGTGAGCTCTTGCTTGTAAGATGTAAACTTGCTTGATTACTTGCTCGTAAAAAACCGAGACAAGGCCTAGCCAAAGGCCCACTTGTCAAACAGACCGGACATCAAGAAACAGAAAGAAAGGAGTCGGATCGTGAGTGGATCGGGGATCGTGAGACGCCACGGCTGGGGCTGGTGTGTTGATGGGCACGGCTCAGCCAAGGGTGGTGCTCTGGTCCCTGTTTACATGTAGCCTACGTGTCACACGTGATGCACCACTTAGAGGGTAAAGGAGGAGGTACGGGGATGGGATGAGGGTATGACCAGACACACTTAAATAGACAAACCTCTTAACCATATAATAATAATCTGACCTCACTACTAACCCCTCACCTCGGAGCCATACTACGTATATATATCATATATATACATAATAGAGCGATACACGCTAACAAACACAAGACACACTTGTGCGCGCACACCCATTGGCAGGGCCCGGGGGCACACACCCGCCTGGAGGGCATCACAGAGTATGGGTCCCGCGGTGGCGGCCTTGGGGCACGTGATGGCAGCACTCCACACATACGGCACGTGCAAGAGCTTCCACAAACTACTCACGTACACACAACAAACAGTAAGCATATCCACAAGAGAACACGTGCATAGATACGCCACCTTGTTGCTTGGTGTTCGTGTGTGTCTTGGGGGCGTGTGTAGAAACACTTAGGTTAGCTTGCGTGTTACCTTTGTCGGTGGGTGTGCCACGGACCGGCCGTAGCGCAGGGGGTCACCTCCAGGTTGCAAATTGGGGAGGTCGCCCGTACGGTCCCGCTGGTGTATCAGCCCACCCTACTCCCCGGGGGCACGATGACACGCCCGGAAGGAGTTGTACTCCCCCAACCCCTCTACACCGTGTATGACGGTTCATGTTTACACCTCCGTGTGTAAATTTGGGCCGGTGTACACGGCTACAAAACCCCAAAGGTAGGTGTCAACCTAGGTCTTGCTTGTTCGGGGGGCGGGTGATACCCAACCTAATAGGCAACCATATAATCCCGTAATTAAATTAATGGCATACGCACACACACGCTACCATTGGCCACGGGCACACCCGGTTTTGGTGTGTCTCGGAAAGAGAGACTCGTGTGTGTTGTGGAAATCCAAGTCCACGCACGGGTCTCTATAAAGAAAAATGCCACGCCCATATCCCAACCCGTTTGGTTGGGTGTTGGGATAGAGGACCCCTCGGGTGTTGGGGAAATCCAAGTCCACTTGTGGGGAACTCTAGAGAAAACATTAATATACATATTCTCTCATAAACATATGCATGTGTACACTCGCCCTTTTCATCATATTGTTTGTTCCCTCTCGTTGCAGGCAGGAATTCCCCCGCGAAATTCATCAAAGACATGAAGAGCACACCCAGCCAGCATGCGGCCCCATGCAATGGCAATGGAGGGTACCCACTCCCAACCCGGGCACGCCTAGCAACCGGGGACAAATACCCAGGCGGCTGAGACGGCCCAAATCCGCAACGCCACTCTTTGCCTTTGCAGACCCCACCGACTCATAGAGTGACGGAGCAAAGGCACCCATTGCAATTCATATTAGAATACTTGGATTGTAGAGGACAGCCCCTCCCTCTAGGCTTAAGTCCTCGCCGTATGTAGTGGCAATTTTGCACGCCACGAAATTGTTTCCACGTAATGTGAGCCACACGAGTACTTCGTAGCTTGTATACCTACCCTCGTGTGGACAAGGCAAATTGGTGGAAAACCATCACGCCCAACACAAAAAGGGAAAAAGGGTTGCACCCGCCAACCCAACGAAGTTCCCAAGCCTTCGCGATTTTGAGCAAATCATTTAGCTCGTTGGCTTGGGTCACGGGTCAGGGACGGTCGTGGGGTCGTGGCTTTGGTAAGGGGCGGCACTCCGAAACCTTGCAAACACCACCATGCGCACAAGCCGGTAGAGTCTTCGGGAAGTGCTTGCCACGTTGTTAGCACCCTTGACGGGGGGCGTCATCGTGGGCAGGACTTGTGGCAGTAGTCCTGTTGGTGGTAGGAGTGCTCCAGTAAGACTCAAAGATAGGGGTTTGAATGGCATTAAGACCCCTGAAAGAAACGTCCCACTTCCGCCCCAGCATATATGCCACGCCACCCCACCCCAAGGACTCTCAAGCCTTTAGCGGTGAGAGAGGTAGACGGTGGGGTAAACCTGCAGTACCCCCCGCCCTGCTCTGGTCGGGATTTTTGTAACTGAGGAGCGCGCCGTGCATGCACATCTTCTTTCCTGTCTCCCACCGCTTCTCGCTCTCTCCTCCCTTCCCCAAACAATAATATATCCATATTGGTTAGGGTTTTCTTTTCGTGGCACGCTCATGAGAGCGGTCAACCAAGGTGGGCAAGGATGTCAACGGTTTGCGTGAGATTCTGTTTCTGCAAGTAATCTCCCCAAACTTTGTTGTAGGACAGTAAGAAGGTTTCAACGGGTTCCTCGGTATCCCAATCTTTGGTATAACCCTCCAAAGGCACCTTGAAGAGAAGTCTCTTGCGGTAAGTACGGTGACTTAATATTTTCTTGACCTTATAGGTGTCCTCCTCAAACTGGGAGGGCACTCTAGCAACCTCCTCCATGTAATGTAGAGGCACGGGGGAGCGAAGGGAGTTGACCGTTTCCATTAAACAATCAACGTGGACGTCAACTAACCTCCGTTGGTCCACTTAAATAACATAGAGGTCGTGCGCCTTCTTAGCCACAACCTCATAGGGCCCATCCCAATAGGGACAAGTCTTATCGCCAAGATTTTTGCGTTGGTGACGGACCCATACGTGGTCAACTTCTGAGAAATTGCAGGACATCCTCCTACTCTTATTGTATTTATGAGCCATTGTCTCTTGCAGTTGAAACATAGCCCTTCGTGCAAGAACAATAAGCTCCTCACGCCGTTGGAAGTAGTGAGCGGCGTCTTGGGCCACCCCCTTAGGTTCAGCAAGAGGAGGCCCCTTAGTACGGTTGTGTTTACCAAACACAATCTCGTTAGGTGTATAACCTGAAGGACCTGTAGTCTCATGCCACGCTCGTACATCGGCGGGCAAAGCCTCTACCCAATTGTTGCCTTTCCTCAAAGTAAGGGCTTTAGCAACGGCACGCCTTAGCTGCTTGCCAGTATTTTCCGCTTTGCCATTACCTTGGTGCCTACCCGCGAAACACATAGTCGAGCGGGCACCAATCTTAGAACAAAGGGTTTGGAAATATTGGCTCACAAATTGTGGCCCACGGTCGGAGCATATTTCACAAGGGGCTCCGAACCTATTCACCCAGCGCTCCATTACCAAATGGGGCGCTCTTCTCCCCGTTAGCCCTTCATCCTTGTCTTCATGACGGGGTTCAGGTAAGGTATACAGTGTGGGGTAGGATTAGTGTAGGATCCGTGCAGTTTTGTTTTGTTCGTTCGTCGTCGTCGTCGAGTTTCGTCGAGTTTCGTTGAGTTTCGACGCGTTCGTCGTTTCGTTCGTCGAGTTTTGCTCCATTTGGAGCTTACGAACCCTGTCTTTCCTGGTCATTCTAGGCCATACTGCCTTTTTTTGGCAGTTTGGGTGTTGCTGTCATGGTGGCTGGGGGGGCAGGTGCGTGGGCTTGTTGGGTGTTATAATCCCTGTTCGTTTTTGGTTGAGTCGACGTCCATCGACTCCTTTTGCCTCTTTTCGCTTCGAATTGTGCTCCTGTTGGAGCTTGAGATACTTTTTGGGTGCAAAGTTGGGTCATTGGTTGTCGTTGCCTTGAGGTGGTTAGTTGGGTACCCCCCAGCCCACTGAGAAATGGATTTTGCGCTTGTTAGCGCTTGTTGGTGTTTGTGTGGGCTCGCTGTGAGTGTTTGGGAGCACATGGAAGAAGGCAGTGAGAACTAACCACCTTTTCTTTTGGGTCAGAGGGGGCTGGGAAACCCTCCTCACACCAACATCTAACATAAGTTGCACTAGAGCAACTATGATCACAATGACCCTAGGAGAAAATAAGAGAAGCCTTCAGCCTACGGCTGAGGCTGGGAATTCAACTGACAGAGCCTTAGGGCAAATGCTGAGGCTCCTGTTGCACCTCCTCCGAGGGAGCAACAGGTTATTTATTGCTTTGATCACCCCCACCCAGTTCCCAGCCTAGGTAACCAGTCCTGGGGGGTGTAAAAAACTGTGTTAAAAAATTTCCCTACAAAAAGGTCAGAGGATCTAAGGGAGGTGGGGAGAGGCAAGACCAGCTAATAACCTCCGGGGAAAAGCACCACTGATGGTGCAGCACTGTAGGTGGCAGTGCACCCAGTGAGAGTTGGGTTGGGTGCAGATGTGCACGGGGTACTTGGACTTAAACTCAAAGTCCAAACCTCATCTAAGTAATTTTGTGGGAAGTTGGGTCTAGTAGGTTAGGGTGCTGCGAAGGAACCCTCCCGGCTTGTGGGTGTAACGAGAACCCTCCCAGCCTGTGGGTAATCAACACCTTAGCCTAGCCAGATGTTTCCTAGGAACCCTCCCAGCTTGTGGCTATGACAGGAACCCTCCCAGCTGGTGGGTAGAAACTAACTTAGTTCCTAAACACTGGTACCTAACTTTAATCCTCTGATGTTATTGTTTTTTGGGAACAGTGAGCTGAAAGCCACCTTCCCTGCTGCAGTGCACCGAGTTCTGGGCACTGGCCTTGCTCGGTTGCCAAAGGAGAGGGAGAGCGAGAGAGAGAGAGAAAGGAGGACAGAGAGAGAGAGAGAGAGAGATGAAGAGTCATTGTTTGGGGCTGTGGGACACACAGTTTGTCCTGCCCTTGTTTGTTTGTTTCAGTTTTGCTATCACACTGTCAGCACAGCACTGCACACTTTTGATCCACTGCACTGTCTGTCCAGTCAGCACAGTCTTTTTGGCACTGTCCACTCTTGTCTGTCCTTCCCTTGGCAATGGCCATTTCTCAGATACGGGTTTGCCACTTGGCGTCGCCACTGCCATCTACTTTTACACTGACCATCTCAGGTCTTTTCTCAACTGTTTGTACAGTAATGGCCTTTGTTCAAGCCATCTTGGGCAGGCAGAGCCCTACTGCCACTCACAGGCCCATCCCCAGTGGAATCGGAAAATTTTAGATCCAGGGACTTCAGTTTAGTGCCCCTGGCCCAGGGTTACAGGTGCCTGGTAGCAGTTTTTCGGCCTTTTTGGCATGGCCATTTCTCTGTTTTTGGCCCACAGAGCAGGTCTATCCTGCCAATCAAAACCCACTTTGGGGTGCCAAAGGCTAAATCCACTGTTTTGTGGAGTTTGGAGCCCAGCCTTGTTTTGTGGCTGGAAAACTATGAACAGACACCCCAATGAGAGATTTTGGGGTAATCTGAGCTGGGTCGGTGGGGACATCAGAAAAAAACCCCTTCCACAGCACATGATTAGCATCATCAGATCATGCATTTTTGAATCTCCCATTCTTTTTCAGAAATCAGTTCTGATTTTCAGCCAACCCCCTGAGTTTCAGCTCTGTGGGGGGGTTGCTGAGTGTTGTGCCTTTGCGTGGGTAGGGGAACCACTACTAGCTCTAGGCTTCTCTTCCCATGTTCTTGTGTTTTGGTGGGGAGAGAAGCCATGTGAAGCTCCTAGGCGGCCTTCACCCCTTGGTACCTCTCGCCTTGGGGAAGTAGTTAAGTCTACACGGCCTAGGTTGCTGGAGTCCCCCTATCTCCCTCGTAGGTTTGGCCGGAATATGCTGTAGTAGCGTAACCCCATTCTCTTCCCCCTTGGAGTTGCTCTTAACCCACATGTTCTATTTTTATTTGGCACTCGCTTGTCTTGGTGTGGTTTTTTGGCCACGGCCCCATGGTGTGCCCCCCTGGGTTGTGTCCTAGTGGGGGGGTGTAACCAGACAAGCGCGCGTGTTCACATCGCCGATACATAAATGTAGTAATTGCTGCATATTTGTTACTATTTGTGCATATTCAATACTCCACTTTGTGCACATTTAGATTCCATCATGATTCCACAATGATCGAATGATGCCCTGTGCCTGTGCCTGTTTCACTGTGAAGAGAAGAGAAGACTGGATTGTGACACAGAGAAAGTGCCACAAGGTGTGAATGCCTAGATTAGGCACATGCATCGCGAGCACAGCGCATACAAAAACCCTACGTCCGCGCTGCGTGCTGCATTCGTTTCACATACCTCTCATTTTTGTTTTGACCTGTGCAAAGCAAGGGCAGTGAACGCCCAAACCCCCAACGAATGCAACAGTGACACCCCTAGCGTTTTAGCGAAACTACCAAAATGAACGCAATGCGAGCGTGTGACATGGTGCTAACATACCTGAGAGGTGAGTTGTCGACCTGCTCTGTTGCGTGGGTTTCTGTTCAATACTTTTTCCTAAAGTTTATAGAAGGCTTGATGCAACTGTGCAAAAATTTCTCTTAAAGAGCTTTCACATCCACGGCTCATACCTTCTATTTCTGGAGCTATTTACACTTGCGTGATTCTTTCTCGGAGTCCGCTTCTGTTGCGCTTGTCTGTGACTATAGGTTTTGGCCTAAAATTGACAATTTCCAACGTCTTTTTGTCAAGTTTTAGCGATTTGACTTCTTAAATCGCTAACCCCTTTGCTGAACCACAGGATTCACTCCCCGTTGGTTCCATTTTCTACTTTGTTCGGCTCCTGGAGTCTTGTGTCCTCGATTGGGAGTATTGCTCCGCCCTGGCCTTTGGTCGGGACGTTTACTAAAACGCTGTTTATACAGCAATCGCCGTCCGCATTAGAGCGTTTGAGTGTACCCTAGTGGGCAAGCATGGGTGCTCTACAGAGGGAGTCCTGGGTCCAATCCCCACTACCCACATATTTTTACGAAAGGTTTTCGCGGCACGCTGGCGACTTTTGAGGAATGCCCCATCAAGGGGACATCATTCACGGTACATTACACTGTTTTTCAAGGGTACCTACAGAGTGATAGGCTTCTATGAACAGATAGGAATGGCTTTGGCTGGTTCGATGCATTCTCCGAGGCAGTGTTGGGGAAACTCAAGGCTTTTTCCTTCGTCCTACTAGCTTGATCAACTAGTACTCCAGGGGGGAGTAAGTAAAGGTCACTGCCTTGTCCTTCCTGGGGGACGTGATCCAGGCTGAGCCCCCCCTAAAAACCTTATGTGGATGTGGAGACTAAATTAATCATTCTTGTCTTTCTTTTGAAGTTTAAAGTACATATTCTCAAGGTAACTATGGTTATAACCCTAGCCCCCCACGAAGTTCACCCCTGCCACTCAACTGATCGGACGTATCTTCCTTCATGGAGGTTCTACCGAAATAGAGTAGGCGCTTCATGCCTAGGGCCTTGTAGGTTAAGTTTAGTCTTCCCCCACCTCAAGATCCCTATACTTAATTTATTTTACGACTTATTGTGGTTCTACCTTTTAACTGTTTCTGAATTCAGCTGCTTGGCCTTGCTGGCCAAGCCATATCCCGTGTCTGGCCTAACTTCTGTGCCCCAGATTCCTCACCAACTCCATTTGATCCAAAAGAGTGCACATGAAGTGCTTGGTGCTATCTTGGTGGCCTGAGTCTTGCCAGTTTTCGCTTAAAATCATCTATTTTGTTTATAAACCATTGGAGCTTTGTATTTAGGTCTACATTTGTCTATCTGCAGCCCCTCCTTGTTACACATGTTTTGATTGTGGAAGGACTTATCCTGATTTGATTGATCCGGTGCCTGGACTTGCTCTACACTACCATTGTGTGAACTTCATTTTGAGTTTGTAAAAAATCAGCAAGGGGTTTCAAAAACATATACAAAGAACAAGCACAAGTGTGAGCAAACCAGAAACCTTTTCTGGCCCGGGGCAGGATTGTTGAGGGATTGAACCCACGAGGGCCCCAGCTGATTGGCGAGGGACCACCTCACAACAACTGGCAGGAGGGCCTAGCGAGAAGTGGCGGGCAACTGCACCCACAGGAACCTGACCAAGGATTGGTGGGGGAAGCACCCACAAGAGCCGACAAAAGGCCACAGCTAGGATGAGCGCAACTGCATGCACAGGGACCTAAGCCGGGACTGGCGAGGGACCACCACACAAAGGCCAGCAGCACACCCCAGCCAGGATTGGCAGGGAACTGCACCCACCGGGACCTTGACCAGGATTGGCGAGGGACCACACTACGGCAGCCAGCAGCCGGCCCCAACTAGGAGTTGCGCGGAAATGCATGCTCAAGGGCCTCACCCATGATGGGCACGAGAGCACCCAATACAAGCCAACAGCAGGCTTCAGCCAGGATAGGCGGAGAGCTGCATTCACAAGGGCGTCAGTCGGGATTGGCGAGGGACCACCTGTTATGTCCTTGAGGGGGTTTACGATCTTCGGGCATCGCAAATTATAATTTGAAGTAACCCGTTCAGGTTTTTCTCTTGAAAATTACAGGCGTGTTCAGAGAGTTCCCCAGGATATTCAGAGTTGACTGGCTGGGCGAAATCAGGATCTAGGAGCCCTAAACCCAACGGCGCGAAAGATACCATCAAACAGACAATAACTGCAACAGTCCTGCACAGTGAAAAGCGCATCTGTGATCTCGCATAACATCCACAGCACAACATCAAAGCAACAAACTGATATGCACAGCACAGTTATAAATTGAAAGTTGAAATGGACAAATAGTTGAAACCACAGATCGTGAGCTGGGATCAATCCCAACTTCCATTCTGATACCTCGCGCCCCTGCTCACCACCGCATCACACTCCTTCCCCAAGGCCAGACTCAGGGCCCAGGCTGGCCCGATTCCTGAAAAGCAGGGGTGAGCAAACAGCTGGCAATTGGAGAAAGTTGTACATGCAGGAGGACTACCCGAGGGGTCACCCCACCAAACGGCTGCCTTACCGGGTCTGCCGCAGTATCATTCTTGCCCTATTGCACCTGCAGACGAAGAGACGTAAAATGCGACAGTATATGGATGTAAGGACCAGATCAGGCGCACACCAATCGTCCAGAAAGGGCGGGGAGTAGAACATCATGGGGAGGTGGGTAATAAACTGAGACATCAGGGGGAGGTGTTGAGGTGGACTACCTATTGTGGCGGTCACGTGTGCACGTGCCGGCCTGCCAATGGTGGTTGGAAAAATCGGCGGCAGTCAGCTCGCACACTTCAAAGGAGAGGGACGTCATATGACGGACAGGCCAGGGGCGCTATCATATCGATTCACACAGTGATTCACCTTTCCAGCGAGCTTACTGCCACGCTCCCAGATCGAATGGGAATGTCGCAGCCAGGCAATTTTGTAAAAACCTTGCTTTAGGCACCCTTTACGTACATGGTCCAGGACCTCCTCAACCTGATGTGTATCATCTGTCGGCAAAGGCAACCTTCCAGTGTAGTACCAATAGGGCACCCTGTCACCCTTAAAGAAGGGATGATACAGCTTTCAGATTTGTACAGCTACTTTCATGTCCGGACAGGGCACAGCCCTCAATTAGAGTTCAAGGCAAGGGTAAATGTGCTTGAATTGCCCTAGCAAGGTTGCCTTGGCATGCGCCCAGAGGAGGGCTCGGTTCCTTGCAGAGAGGGAAGGGGACAAAATCAGCTGGACCGTACTTGAGAGTTGTTGACCGATGGGTGCAGTCTGTTGCGGACTCTTGTTGCAGGGCACTGAACCCGATCCTTATGCTGAGGGTGGTGAATGTGCCAAGGAAGGGGCCGCGGCAGGGGCCTGGGGTCCCGGGCTGTGCTCAAAAATTCAGTAATGCGTCGGCTGGAGTTGTGGGAGACCAGGGGCCGGGGTCCCATAGCCCTGGGGGCAAATGTATCCCTGCCGGTCCGTTGCGGTGGAGGGTCGGAGGGATCTGCTTTTCTCTTCTTTGCAGGGGCCCATGGGACGCATGGCTCTTTGGTCATCGTGTGTTTCACGTTTCTGTGCGGGGCAGCTTTAACAGAGTCAGGGAGGCTCGCTGGTGGACGATGGTATCGGGTTGTTCGGAGCATGAGTGGTGTGTGTGAAGTGGTGTAGATGCTGTTCGGCTTTCCCGGGATGCTAGCTTCCCGGGGGGGGGGGGGGGGCGAGAGGGGGGGGTCTTCAGCCAACCATGTGGGGACATTAGACAGGGCATGTTTCAGTTTGGACTGGTTGCTTCATAAAGGGAGGAGGCCATCAAAAGCTTGTCACCTGGATGAGAGCAGGTTCACCACCAAGCGAGCCACTTGGTTTAACGGCACGGGCCAAGAGATGATGAAGCTCTGGATGACGTGGTCTGCGCACTGACAGTGGGTGACAAACAAAATCATATCCAGGGGGTGTGGGTTGGACCGTTTGTGACAGGTGCGTGAGGCAAGATTGTCATGATATGCACAGGTAGCGAAATTCATTTTGCCTCGTGACCATTTAAATGGGAGCCAAGAAAACCATGACGAGTGTTTGGAATAATGGAATTGGACGGAACATGTATGTTGTGGTGGCAATGGCGGTGATAAGACATTTGGAGATTGATGTGGTTAGGCGATGAAACACAGGGAGATCTCCAGTGAATATAATGCCGACGGGTAGGGCGGTAGGAGTTCCGGCGATTAGAAGGAGCTGTAACCAATCGATTTCGAAAATAAATCAGAAGATTCGTTGCCTCAGAATCCTGTGTCTGTTTATCCAACAGAACTATGTGTGAATATATAAGGGCACTTGAGCAAGGAGGGAGCAGAATGCTTTGATCCAGGTGCCATGTGAAGACTAGGATGCCATAATGGTAGGCTGAGCGTCTCTGGTTCGGACGACTTGATCGTTGTCCCGAGAATGACACACCGTAGAGGGGAGTTCAGAGAGGTAAGGCATCGAAGTAGCATGAAACCTGCCAAATATTCAGCTCCTTCAGAGGAGTCAAAGGGATATTGGAGACATAAGACGAAGCCTTCACCATTGCGTTTGAATATTATGGCTGCGGAACCAAAGCCTCCTGCCCAGCTGACCCATTCAGGTATATCAAGGTTGTTTCACTGGGACTGTCACTCAGCAGGCAGGCCGCTTTGTAGCATCCCCACGCTTGAACGTTGTCATATCGGATGTCGTGTGAAAAGTCATGAAGACGGTACAGATATCTCATTGGTGACGACTGCAAGAGGGGGCTCTGCAGGAGGTGAGGCGGCGAATTGTCCTGTAGGCGGCGGCATGTGTGATATTGAGGAATCAGGTGGTGGTCGTTTCCAAGGATACCGTGGGGGTAATCATGACAGGGGGGTCGAGGGTTCAAACTGTATGAGTATCACGGAGTCTGAATGAAGTATCATCACCCCAAAAATGGACAGAAGCTCTATAGCGGGACATGTCAACTACTGCTCCTCGACGTATCCCCAGATCAGTCTTCGATTGACGCTGTTTCTGACCCCACTTTGTACCACGAATGCTAGAGGAAGTGGGAAAGCAAACATGAACATTTTTTTTTGGATATAGCAGTCTGGGCGGGGCACTCACCTCAGGGTTGAAGCTGTTGAATCGCAGATTAAAGCCGTGGCCGGCATTACTTGAGAAGCTTATGGACGAGCGATTCTTCCGTGCTGAGAGCTGCCGGAAACAAAATGTTGTTTGTGTCCTCCGGACCATCATTGTTTAAATGCCTGATGGCTGAATTGACTGTGGGTACGTTCAGGGAGTGTTGGAAGTATGGCAGCCCTATGCCTCCATGTTGTCTAGGGACATATTTATCTTTTTCGGACACTAACCGGGAGATGCAGTTTCGTTTTTCCAAATCGGGATCAAGGGCTACGTTTCTCCAGATGATGTGTTGTAATTTTTTCAGTTGGCTTTGATCCAGGGGGTGAGCCATCCAACGGTACTGCAGCCTGGGAATGAGTTGGACGTGGACTCATCTCACATACCCGGAGAGGGGGAGGGTAAGGGGGTTGAGAAAGGCAAAGAAGCACGTCTCTGATTTCGCGAGCTCATAGATTAGGGTCTGGTTAGGGTCGGTGAACAGGTAAACCCCTAGGTATTTGTAGACCTTTCGAAGAGCGCGTTTTTTGGGGTCAGTGGTGGACCTTTATTTGCCAATGGGCACTGTGACGGTAGTCTGGGGGGCCAACCCCATGCTGTGCAATTCCCTGTTACCCCAATTGATGTTGCCACCACACCCGTCCTTTTAGTGTCGTGGACTGACAGAATTTCTTCAATGATTTTGATAAGATGAGAGCAGCAACTTGATGAAGCATTCAGTGGTTTTGATCATATGAAAGCAGGACTTGATGAAGCGTCCAAAAATTTGGATTATATCGGAGCAGCACTTGATGACGACTGGAGCTGAATCCTCTAACAAGCTGATGAAGCAGATTCATATGCCCCCTTTTAGTAGGTGTGTAATTGTTTTGAGACCTGGTCTACTCCTTTTATCGACTTCATTTCACCAACATGCAAGTCCCAAAGGTGATACGCAGTCAGCAACATCAACATATACAAGTCATGAAGATCAGCACGACAGTTCCACTTTCAGCACGAGTATCATTCAAAACAGAGCGTATGGCAGAGTGCAAATATGCAATTGAATAATGCACAACAGAAACACAGACAACAATCACTGAAATCGCTTTATAGTAGTGATTATGTACTGAAATTGCCTTACAGTCCCAATTGTGCTTTACATTCAACCCTGTCATTTCTGTCATATGCAATGCTGTCATTTCTGTCAGCGTATGAATGATTGTTGATGAGTACACGACTTACAAAAATACCAGATCAATTAGCCAGAAAAAAACCAGATCATTTGGAATCATGATTTAGCCTGTAGTCTGACAATGGGACTGTACTGGCCATTGCAACCCCCCCCCGCGCAATGCATGCAACACACATGCAGAAAAGTATCCTAATGGATAGTGCTGTCAAAATAGACACTCACTACACAAGCCTGCGTAGCACGTCAGTGTAGAACAAATCCCGCAAGGCTAAACAAAACACCAGCGCGTAGTATGCAATATATATATATATGTGTGTATATATACATATATATAGTCAAAGTCATAGTCATAACCACTTATCATGCCGTCTACTGGAGTTACCGGGCGTGTCACACCCATAGGTGGTTCCTGCCTTGATCATTCCCGTGGGCCCCAGGGCTGCCTGAGGTGGCTTCATTGGGATACTACTTTCATCAGGCTGTTTGCGGTTTCAACAGCAAGCACCAGTGCACTCTTCTTGTTCTTGGAGGCTGTCCTGGCGCCCTCATCTAGTCCTTTGAAGCTACTGGCGTGTGTAATCACCCTCTTTGCATCCTTTGAGGCTGCCTTAGGCTGCGACGTGCGCGCACTGGAACTACTCAACGAAGAATAGCCCATGCATGCATGAATGCATTGAATGCATGCAGGGGTTAGCAATATTGGGACAATTGAAAACGATGACAAAACAGCCGGAAACTAATCATACATCTCTTGACCTCGATAAATCAAACATTATCTGCATACGTCAATTTAGACCCGTGTTGCGACCCAAAAGCGCCACGACAATCAATGAAGCACAAATCTGTCGGTACATATCACTACCGTATCACAGTCCATCCGTATCTGTATCGGTACGTGTATCTGCATGTACAGTGCAACACTGTAGCTGTGACCGTAGGGCCCTTAAATAAAAAGGAAGTTAAGGAGGCTTTTTGTACTCCCCCCAAAGACCTCAAACTGGAGGTGTCCGTGTCTAAGGGGGCTCTGGTCAAAAACGTCAAACAGACTACCCTGACAAGACATGACAGTCTGTACAGACAGCTGATTGAGAACCTGAAGGTGGACACCTGGCTGGACTGGACAACTGAAATCTGCCACTCACGCTCGCTGCCTACTTGGGTGCGTCCTTTGAGACCACCTTTGCACGTAGCTGCTTCATTTTAAGACGCTCACGCTCGCCGCCAACCTCAGTGCGTTGATTCATGCTGTCCTCGCGCGTCGCCACTTCGTCTCAAGGCATCCACACTTGCTGCCAACCTCGGTGCGTCGTTTCAGGCTGTCCTCGGGTGTCACTGTTTCATTCTGAGCCCTTCACGCTCGCCGCCAACCTCAGTTCGTCCTTTCAGGCTGCGTCAGCGTGTAACCGCTTCGTTTGAGTGGTTTCAGGATCCTGGTGCTCGCCATCGACCTCATCGCGTGATTTGGAACTTCCTGCATGCGTTGCCCTACAAATCTGGTTCTTTGAACCTGTCTTGGCCAATCACCGCTCTCATCCTGTTGGTTGAAGCGCTCATCTCACGAGGAGGCTTGCTGGAGACCATCCGAGGTTGAATTGATTTCGTCAAAGGTCATCCCTTTTTGATTTCAGGTTTGAGTTAAACAGTAGCAGGTTCGAAGCTATTCCTGGTTGGTCATCTCTTGCTCAAAATAAGCACAAGAATAAACTAGTGTTAGTATAACTTGCTCTCATCTACCAGCCCTTCAGATCCGTTGATCTGTCATCCTTGGTTCCACAAATAAAAAATCAAATTCGGGTGCAAAGAACACTTCATCTACAAACATGTTCCCTACCTCCGACTCCATTCTCAAGCCCCAGCTGATATGTCACGTCCTTGAAGTGCAAATCATTGTTGGTGAACATCTTGGGGTCACACAGTGTGAATCAACGAGTTCGCTTGCATGGTTAAAACCGAGGCAGAACTTACAACAACCCCAAATCGGAAAATGCTTCCTACACTTGAACCATGGACAACTCGAGGCCACAGGGTTGCTTGAGAACAACTTTCCTCCCCCCCTTGCTACAAAGTCGGCGCTGTTTGGGGCTGCCCAGCCCAGAACAGCTCCCGGACGCAGAAACACCACAAGGGCTGGTGAGAAATTTGGTGAGCTACTTCAACAATATGGCTTAACCAGGCAGCCAGGCTTCGGTACCAATGGATGCCGACACAGTGACGCGTTCCCGTGGGGGGGCGGCCACGGGACGCTGCGGGTGACACGCACAGGTGAGCAGGCGGGCAAAGCACTACGCTCACAAGGGCATCATTACGCTGGTGTCATGTGACAAAGCGTTTCAGGATCCTTGCCACTCTGAAACAAGGCAACAAAAGTATGTACAACAACACATCAGGATATGTACACATGGGGTTAAGACTGGACTCGGGTAAGACTATCACAAAACAATAGACACTCAGTCCCAACTCATATCCCAATCCCAGGTCCGACCCTCTCAGTGGCTGGTGGGGGCGGGGGCTCAAACACAACCCATGCCCTGCTCAGTCCGGACCCTGAAACCCTGCCAATAGGGGGGGTGTACCGCCTAGCCACAAGCGAGTTCCCAGGAACCAAGTAGCTCCAAGGCCAACAGATTGTGGCTCCGCATGCTCCCTCAACGGCAGGTCCGAACTCAACTCTGAGCCAGAGGAAAGGCCCCGCCATTATCCCCTAGGAGCTGGTAGCTGAAAATGGGCTGTTTCAGCCCAAACTGAAATTAGCTCAAAAATCTTCCAAAAATGACCCCTCGTCCGGACCCGCCAGAGGTAGGGACGAGGCAACTGACCCTATGCCCTATCGCGTACGGGCTCCCTGGAGCCCGCACCCAAACTGGTTCCCTCTGAGGACCTGGCATCAGGGCACCACGGGTTCGTCAAGTGGGGTCATGATGCCAACATCACCAAAATTGGCGTCATTCCCACGCGTGGCTCGCCCGGTCAGGGCAGGGCCAATGGCCCACAGGGTAGGAGACAGGACCTGAGACTCCTATCTGAGTGTACGAAATGAATTTAGGTCCAGGCTCCCTGTGAACATTGAGATATGGGCCCGCCAATTGACCACACGGAGGGGTGAAATTGGGGTCCCAAAAGGGGGTCATTTTGGCTACTCAAAATGAGCCAAAATTCGGGGTGCTCCCAATAGTACATCTCCACGCCGGCTTGGAGATCGAATCCGCCATTCCATACGCAATTCACCCGGAGTCCAACTGAGACTTCCATGCCCATGGCTCCTAAAAATTACCATGTCAACTGGCGTGGTGACAATCCCAATTGGGTCCACAAATGCCAAAATGGCAAAATTGCCCACACTCACTTTGGGCTAGCACCTTAACGAAGGTTGCTCCGCTTCGCCCACGTGGTGTGTGAACCATGGGGACCAATATGCATAACACCCATGTCATATATGGTCCATTGGTCCATGCGTCCGGCGTGCACGGGTGGGCTGAACATAGTGCACGGCGGGCAGAGAATGTGGAAAATTGCTCAAAATGGCCGAAAATGCGCACACCCACGGTTGGGGCAAATGAGGCACATGCTCGACTTGGACCGGAGTGTGCCATAGGATTGGTATCAAGTCATATGCGTCCAACATATCTTTTGGGCGTCGCCCAACTCCTCCGGTATTTGGAATGGCAGGGTCGCCAAGTGAGCCCATGATTTGGGATGGTCCCAAATCGCCAAAATGGCGGCCTCGGTATGCCAAGCCCAAGAGGAGTTATTCGCTGGGTCCAAGATATGTTGGGCACCGAATGTCAATTGAGCACAACGTTGAGATACACGGTCGCCACTTGACATCATGACGGGCCAAAAACGGCAAATATGGCAAAAAGACACGCAAAAGTGCCTTGAAAGGCGCACACTTATATAATAATATCTTCGGCTTGGATTGAGTAATCGACGAATCCTTCTAAACATAATGACTTGACACCAATGACCTCTGATTCCACATATGTGCCCCACTTGGGGCGCTTTGAAAGGTTACGAGCGCTACTTCCCAAGTGGGCACATGAAAATATGGAAAATTGCAAAATACACACCTTGCTCCCAACGCATCGCTTTGGAATCGCCACACAAGCTTCCCTCCACGAAGGTTAGGCCTGCAATTGATCGTGGGGAAAATGGAGAAGGGGCTTGCGCAATATGAGGTCAATTGGCGGGTTTGGTTTGGAGCGATGGACCCGCCAAATGGGCACGCAACACAACACATGGCACATACCACATATTGCCCAAAAGGGTAGCTCCCCCCACGATATGTCATGCCCCTCCAAGGGCATAACTTTGTGTCAATCGCTCATAGGAACTCAAGGAGAGTTCCTATGCAACACCAACACTCGCGCGCTACACTCGAAAGTTATGTTAACGCACTCAATATCATGGCCAAAGAGTTATAACGCAAACTCTACCCTCTTGACCATGATCCATTACGCTAGCGCGCACGTGTGGAGACGCAAGGCATATAAAGCTTCCTAAATTACGTCGGGAGTATTGTGAATACATCCCACGTTTCCTTATTGTCATTCCTCGCAAACGGCACGAGATATGACCCTCACAAGTGGCCTCACGAATCAACTTTGTTTTGCCCATATCTCTAAGACAAATGGAGGGCAAGATAAAAGGAAAGTTGATTCGTGCATAGGGAAGCACGTAGGTCCACTCGAAAGAGGTCAAATCAAGTGCGGGGATGTCTAAGTCGAAAATCCGATTTCGACATCCTGAAAAATTCGGATTAAGGTTGCGAGTGTAAGATGTGAAAATTGCGGATGCATCAATGCAATTCCTGAAGACTTTAGAGTCTTCGTCACGATTTGCGCTAAAACATCTGTATATAACAGTTAGACAGCCGGTTACGCTAAAGTCGCGAGCTAACCGCCAGCTGTCAAAACAGTGAATATCAGAACGGAAGCGGAAAAGTTGACGGAAACAATATGAAAATAAAACCCTGTTGATTCCTGATATTCTGATATATAAATCTCCGCTGGCGGTGCATCGGTTGCCGATGCGGGGCTCTACGGCACGGAACACGCTCCCGTCGGGCTCGCACCGGGCGTCAACGGGCGTCTTCCCTTCCGTACATGGGGTTAGCTGACCGGAGACCGGTTGTATGCCCTAACCTAGCCGTGGGGTTCTGGGTACCGCTTCACCCCCCTCCTTAGAGCAAACCCTGGGGGGGGCTCGATAACACCCACGCATGGCAGCGGGTACCCAGGACCATTTCCTGAAGGGGGGGGGGGTGTCACATCCTCACTTCAGGCTGACTCGCAGGTTAGGCTGCTCAAAACCCACAGTAAGACAGGTACGGTGCTGTAGCTGTTAGTAACTGCAAGTATAGTATCAAGTATCAAGTCCCGGGTCCTGGCGGCGATTGTTCGGCATCCAAAGGACCCGTTAACCCATACCAGGCGCACCGGGTGCCGGCTGCTACGGTCACCACCACATTGGCAGTGGCATACACGGCCAACATAGGCGTCACACGACGATCGAGGTGGTCCCACAGGTCGAAAGCGACCACAAAGATCCATCAGGCTACCCCAAGCTTCCCAAGGCCCGCCGGCTGGGGGAGAGTCCCCACGGGTCCTTCCTCGGGCGCACCATGTCCATATCCATACGACGCGAGTCCAGGGTGGTACAGCCGAACGAGCTCCTCCTTAAGGGATCGGGCGTCAAGGCCGTCTTTTCCCTCGCCCTATTACCACGAAGGCCATACATGAGGGAGTCCTCATGCAGTGTGGGCGGAGGCGTCGACTCCTCAAACCACCAGTTTCCCAGGCAGACTGACCAAGGTCAGGAGCACCGGAGGCCGCCATCCGACTGCAAGTGCGTCTGCGAGTCGATAGGCTCACACTGGGACTGACAGTGGCGGACTGTTGGGAGTGTAGTCAGGCAACTGGGCTTCCCGCCTGGCGCCATCAGGATCTCCACATCACAGCGAATAGGGCACACGGTATCACGGGCACTCAAACAGACGAATCTGTACCTAGGTACTGGTCCAGGCTGGACCTTGTGTGAGAACATGTAGACGGCGACTCAGGGCGCCTTCGTAGTCGATTCGCATCCCGTCGGGGGGAAAAAAACAGTCCACACTTCAGTGACGGGCTGACATACAGACGCACATATCCTGGGGAGCAGAAAGACAAGCAAGCGGGGTAATAGGCGTGTAAACACACTCTGGACAGAGCGCCAAACCACGCCCTGGTTAGGATAAGGCATGTGCAGGAGGGTGGACAGGAAAATGCCTGAGTTCAGGCCATATATAGTCGCGACACATGTAGACTGGCCTGGATCCCACAAGTGCCATGGGACCAGACCACACACTCAAAAATCGCAATGCCGATGACAGCTTCATCCGTTGCGCAACGTCGTATGGGCTTCAAGGCCCCAAGAGCTCAAATATACGAAGGTCAGTCGCCCTACCTGGTTTTCCAAGGATGCAGCAGGGGGGGGGTTGACGAATGGAAGAAGAGAGGGGCCATCCTCCTCTGGATTCAGCATGGGGGGGGTACATGGCCACTCTGATGGCAGGTCACCGGAAGATGGAAGAGAGCAAGCAAGTAAGGGACGATCCGTCGACCTCACAAGCGCTCATAACACATCAGGGGAGAGCTCAGGGCACTGATCAGGCGCCCCTGGCTGCAATCGCCCGGGTGAGTGCTGCCAAGTCAGAAACGTGGATCTTGGTCTTGTGCTTGCGGATGTACTCCATGAAGGGAGTATTGACCCGCGGCACGAACGAGGAGACGGGTTCCCAGGTGTCGTGGGACGGCCCATAGCCTCGCCAACGAATCTTGAACTCCAGACCTCCGGGTGCCGAGGCTTTCGGACGCTGGGCCAGGATCTTCTCGACGGTATAGTTGTCCTGCTCAGCATAGTCGTCGTCCAAATCGGCCTCATGTGCGGCATAGCTCAGGGACACATGTTGGCCACGGAGGTCGGGTTCCCGCACACGGAGTTGACTCTCGTGGCGCTCCCGGAACTGTCCGTGACCCACCTTGATGCGGTAGGTGTCCTCACCAATCCTGCAGACCACCTCGCCGGGTGTGAACCAGGTTTTGGTGCGGTGGGTGCCCATAGGGCGGAGTCTGATCACCCACACCGGGTCTCCCACCCTGAACTTCTGCGCTGTCAAGCTCGGGGCGGACTGCTGACGCTCAGCATGCTCCTTCTCGAGCTGCTGGCGGATGTCCCGCGCCGTTTGCTCTTGCCGCGCGAAGAATTCTTTGGCGTCCATAGCCATGCCATCACCAGACAAGGGAAGTCCCCGACCAAGGGGGTCCCTGCCGAACAGAATCTGGTGAGGGGACAAACCACCCGGCGTGGGGGTGTCATGATGGGCCTTCAGAGCAGGCCACATCTCCTCAAACCAGTTCCGACGTGGATTGGTGATGTGAATCTTGCGCAGCTTCTCAAACAGCTGCCGTCCAGCCACTTCAGCACGGTCGTTAGACCGGCTGAGATAGGCGACGCTCTTGGCATGACGTATTCCCATGAGGGAACACATAGCCTCGAACCAGCCACCAGTAAACTGGGGCCCTCGGTCACTGCAAATGGTGCGGGGGATGTCAAAGACGGGCAGCCAATGACGAATCGTCATGACTGCCACTTCCTTGGCAAGCAACCCCTTTTTGCGTGCTGGAACGAATACAACGTAGCCGCTGTGGCGGTCCACACAGAGAACCACACAGTCAAAGGTCTCCTTGCCAATGTGCACTTCGGGCATGGAGAAGACGTCCATGGCCACGCTCTCCATGGGCTGGTCAGGAACCGGGGTCCATTGGGCTTCCCCCTTGACGTTCCGGTTATCGGGATTGTAGGCCTGACAGACCGAGCAACCCTTCCTGACCTTCTTGATGGCGGTGTAGAGAACTATATGGTCGATCTCGAACCGACGCTGCATGTCAAAGGCTTGCTTCTTGACCCCGGGGTGCAGCATGTGGTGGTGCCAAGCTTCACATAGCTCGAGCACCCGGGACTCCGGTACTAGCAGCTTACCATTTCGGTAGAGCTTGCCATCTTCCTCAGTCAGCCCCTTTGGCCACTTCTTCCCATCATCAGGGTCGGTCACAGCCCTATACTCGGCCGCAAAGGCCTCAGACTTGGCGTAGTCGTCGGTCCAGTCAACCTGGAGGCAAGATTCAGGGAAGAGGTGCTTGTCGGACTCAGCTCCCTCAGGGGCGAGTACTCTGACCGCTCTGCTCACCCTCTTTCCGAGGGGGGCATCCGCAGCCATGATGACGAAGCAATTCACACCCTCCTCCTCCATCAGGCGCTCCATCTCAATGATCTCCTTGGCCTCAGCGGTCTCAGCCTCATCGCTATGGGCAGAGATATCCGTCATGCCCTTGCTGGCGGGATAGGCCCACCTACTGAGACGGTCCGCCACGGTGTCATCCTTTCCAGGAATATACACAACCGTGAGGTCGAACTTGGCCAAGGTCTCATGCCATCTTGCCCGTCGGGAGGCGGGACCTGAGGGGGTGTCCACGTGCTCCTTGTGCCAAGACTGCAGACTCTGATGGTCGGTGCAGACGGTGACGGGATGGAGGGCTATGTACCCAGCCCATTTCTTGAGAGCCATGACGATGGCATACGCCTCATTTTCACGGGGCGTCCACGTCCCTCTCTGGCCTACCGCCAGGACTTGGCTCCAGAAGGCCACGGGCACATGCCTCCCGTCGTCAAGCACTTGCTCCAAGACAGCGCCAACGGCGTAGTCGGAAGCATCAGTGCGCAGGACGAACCCTCGGTCGGGATCCACGAGGTGCAGACCCACTGCGGATAGCAGCGCCTGCTTCATCCCCTCAAAGGCACGGTCGGACTCAGCTGTCCAGACCAGAGCCTTCTTGGACCCCTTCTTGGTCTCCTCTCGGTTGCGCTTGAGCATGGTCGTCATGGGGGCTGCATACTCGGCATACATCTTGATATACCCCGAGTAGTAGCTGCAGAACCCCAGATACGCCCGTAGCTCAGAGACCGTTTTGGGCTTTTCCCAGTGCTCGATCGCAGACACCTTGCCAGGTATCGGCTTTCGCTGCCCGTTCCCGACTACGTGGCCAGCGAAGACCACCTCGCTTACCGCAATGGTGGCCTTGTCACTGCTGCCCGTGAGTTTGTGCCGAACCAGAAGGTCCAGCACTCGAGTGACGTCCCTCTCGTGTGCCTCCAGGAGCTCCTCGTAGATCATACTGGGGTCCCCGGACGTGATGATCACGTCGTCCACGAAGGGGTCCGCACAGTCACGCACCGGCTCAAGCAGGTTCTCCGGCATCCGCTGAAAAGCTGCATTGCCGTTGGTAACGCCCATGGGCATCACCTTCCACTGGAGAGGTCCAGGTGGGGTGCTCATGGCTGTGCAGGCACGGGACTCCTCGGCGAGAGGCATCTGATGATAACCATGTTTCAGGTCAATCACCGTGAGTATCCTCCGCCGGTGTTGTTTTTGCAGCATGTCCTCAATGGGGGGGCAGCGTATAGCTGTCGTGCTGCGTTTGGGTGTTCAGGTCGCGGTAGTCGACCACGAGCCGCCACTCACCGGCGACCTTCTTTGGGACGACGAAGCACGGAGAGGCCCATTCGGAGTGGCACGGCTCGAGGCAGCCTCTCTGGATGAAGTCACGGAGGATCTTCTCCATGGCCTCTTTCCTCTCGCCCCGCAGGGCGAACTCCCGGTGTCGATACACACGGGGGTCCTGCTTCGGTCGTATCCTGGCCTCGCCATACGGTCCACGCACCGGTGGGGGAAACACAGGCTTTCCGCTGAAGAAGGTATCCCCATACTTCTGTGTCAGCCTGGCCCTCAATGCCTGGATCTTGGGGCAATCATCGGACTCCGCCTTGGCTTTTCCGGGCACTTGGACCACGGAGCTTACTTGAGGGGTAGCTACTCCGCTCGCTTTCGGCTCAGGTGGTCTTCCCAGGTAGCCCAAAGGGCCATCTCTGGTCTTGCCTCGGAATAGATCGCCGTAGGTGGGTGGGTTACCCTCGATTGGTTCGTCCTGGCTGGATAGGTGGTCCAGCACCCTCTGCACGAAGGTGTTCCCATCATAGGAACCAGAGACGATCGAGTCCACTTCCCACCAGGCTCTGTCCTGGCCCTTGCCCTCACGCTGGCTACCCCAGTCGTGAAAGGGCTGATCCATATACCCCTGAACCAGATCCAGCTCTCCTTCTGTGAGGGGGTCCTCCGATTCTCCGATGTCAACAGGGGGAACCGCAAAGCATTGCCGCCATGGCTCTGCTATGATGCGGTTGACACACACGAAATCCGTGGCGTCGGCCTGATCAAGGCCCCCATCCACATAGTGGAATTCTGTTGGCCATCTCTGGGGTGGCATGGGCTGTCCCTTAGCGTCCTGATAGACACTCTCTCCAGCTGGTAGGACGACCTTGTTTAAGGTCATGTTGGTCAATGAGGCTACCCAATGTCGGGTACTTTCCTCCTCGGTGCATCCCATAGGAACAGCCAGCACTGCCTTGGAGCGGTCGTTGCGTATCTTCGCTACCGCCCTTGGAATGTCCCATCGAGGGCAATGGATCCACATCAAGCCCTGATGCGGACCCCAGTGCTTCTTCCACACGGAGTCCTGGGTGCTCCAGTACTTCTCACACACCCGAAGATGGGCGGAGGTTCCTGAAGAGAACGCATCCAGGGCCGGATCCGAAGCTCCCAGGTCCGCAACCACTCGGCTCGCCACTTCCGGCCTTACGCCGTACTCCTGGTTTGCTGGCCCAGTTGGCTCAGTGCCCAGTGCGGCTACTTCGAGCTGATCGCGTTCGGGGTGGATCCATTGGCATTCCACATGGTGCTCAGGTGACGAAAGCCACGAGAGCTGGTCGTCCTGGTACAGGGTCATGGAGGCCTGGGCCGGGAGGACGCCGGAGTCCGTCTCCATCATGAAGTCGTACCCAACAATCATGTCCCAGTCCATCTCGGCCTGGTAGAAGCGACCTTGCAGGAGGATTTCGTTGCCGAGGTCTGGGCGGCTCAGCTCACGATGGTTCACGAACTGCAGCCCAATGGCCGCTTCCTTCGTGTCTCCCACCATGTACTGGCCGTTCGCCACCTTCAGCCTGACAGGTTTCCGACTGTCGGTCAGACACTATGGTGGAAGTAGGCCAGCCTTGACCAAGCTGACCTGAGCTCCCGTGTCGACCAACACGTCGAAAGCCTTTTCCACTTCCCCGCATAAGGCACGAACCTTAAGGTGCAACTGCTGCTCACGCCCAACTCGGCGCACTGCGTGCAGGCTCAGGATCTCCGGCCGTTCCAGAAGCTCGACAAGCGACTGGTGCAGGTCGTGGACAATGGGCTTAGGCTGCCCATCTGCAGCATCCAGCTGCGGTCCGGGTGATCCTCCGATACTCTCGGATAGATCTTGTAGTACATCAAACACATTCTTGGTCGCGAAGGACGGACGGGTGCAAGGGTTCGTGCCTTCACTTGCCTTCACCCCGCCTCCGCGACTGGGTGCCGGTCCGGGCCTTCTGCCCGCGGCAGTCCCTTTGTGCTTATCGACTCCCGACTGGGATGGTTCGGCGCTTCCCACGTCACCATCCTGCGACCGCCCTAGCTGGGGCCCTTGGCTGCAGGGGCTCCGCTAGGGGGCGTCGGTTGTGGAAGTAGGGGTGTTCTTCTCCGCATCAACCTCGTTGACGCCCTTCTTCCTTCCCCCTCTAGTCTTCTTCTCCTTGTCCTTGTTCTGGTCGTTCTGGTTGTTCTCCTTCTTCTTGTTGTCCGACCTGGGGATCTCCTTGGCCAACTCGGTCCCCTGCGACATCAGCTTGGAGAGCTCGTCCCTGTCCACCTCCACTTTGGCCTCCCGGATACCCGCAGATGCACGCTTCTTCGACCCGTGCACCTTCTTGTAGGCCTCCGTGTGGGCCTGCTGGACCGGGCATGTTCGGTGGTCATGGTTGAAGCCTTTCTTCCTCCCATAACACACAAAACAGCCCTGAGGGTGAGCTCGTATGAACTCCCCAAAGGACAGCGGAGGGTCGCCAATGCGGCGAGGGTCCCTCTTCTCCTTCTTCCTCCAACCCTGCTGCAGGGGCTTCTAGTTTCCCGGTTTGTTCCCCGTGCTCAGGTTCTTGGCCACGAAGGCACAAACGGCCACCTCGGCGGGCTCATCGTCGTCGTCATCGTCGACGAGAGTCTCATCGCCGTCGGCTCCCGCTGGGTCCATGGCGGCTTCCCCGCCTTGTCCCTCGCCAACGTAGTTGACGTCGCGGTCGCCGGGCCTCAACCCGCGGGTGTGGTGGAGGTTCCGGTACTCCTTGAGCACCTCCTCTCCAACCCACTCCAGGATCTCGTCGCAGCTCATCCGCGCCGGGATGGCCTGCAGACGGATGGTCTGGCCGCTCACGTCACACTCGTCAAGGCGCCACATCGCGGTCCTCTCGCGATCGCCCGAGACGGTGATGAGGAGAGCGTTCCGCAGAGAGTGCCGTTTGACATCCCGGGCCACGTTCCTCCTTGCCCAAGCCAGCACGTTCGAATGATACTCCCTGGGGAGCATCATCTTGACCGTGTGGTTGGACTTGGCCCTCTTGGCTTCCTCCTTGGTGACCCTCTTGATCCATCCTTCCGGCAGCATGGAGAGCAGGCGAGCCTGCTCGTCACCCTCGTTCCAATCCTCCACGTTGCGGCGGAAGAGGGTATATTGCCCTCGGAAGTCCAGCCAGTCCCGTAGGCGGATCTGCCGTCCATCATGCTGAAGCTTGATGGACTTCCACCGCTTGGCAGCCACCTGCGGAGCGGCCACCCGCTCTTGCTCGTTGAGCCACTTCTTGGCCCCCTTGAGGGTCTTGATATTCCCCTCCTTGGTCGCCAGGAAGTACAGCTCTTGGAGCACATCCGGCAGGCGGTACCTGAACCGGCTGAAGACATATTTCTCCGCATCCGCGGGAGGCATGTCTTCAGTGATGGTCACCCCCCAATCGTCCAGCTTCTCCAAGAAGCGGTCGAGGTTGAGGGGGTTGCCATCGTACATGGGGGGCTTGATGTCCTTCAAGTCTTCCCACACGGCGGCATCCGCGGCCTTAGAGACCATGAACGCCGGCCGCGAGGTCGACCGAGGTTCCCATCGGCCTCGCCCACGTACTCACACGCCACGTCCATCTCCTCCATGGAATCCCTGTGGCTATGCCGAGGTTCCTCCATGTACGCTGAACCTAGATGTTCACGCCGTACTCCTTCCATGTACGCCTCCTCATCACGGCGCCGGCGGCTGCGTTCAGCAGCCTCCCGTCGTACACCACGTGGCGGGTCGATGTCGAACTCCTCCAGGTTCAGGTCCAGGTCCTCACCCTCGCCGACATCCCACTCCACGTCTCCTCTGGGGACCTCATCCCTGAGTCCACCATAATTAACGTCCACCAGCCATTGGGATTGGCTCAGGGGCTGGTGCGGGGCGCCGGGGGCGTAACGGTGTCCGCGGTGGAGCACGGCGGTTGCGGTACTCCGCGCTGAGCCACTCATCACGCCAATCCTCACTGCCACTGCCGGGCGGCACGCGTTCGTTGCGGCGGCCCGCGCTGTGGTGAGAGGGGGCGGTGAGAGAGGGGGCACTGGCGCTGGAACGACTCCTGGGGGCTCCGCCAGGGGCGTGGGGTCTGCCTGGACCTGGTCCGGGTCCCCAGCCGTCTTCCGACGAGCCAGACTCCAGGGGTGGGTGGTCGCTGCTGACGCTCCCACGGGCTTCCAGCGCGTCCAGCCTCTGCTGCAGTCCGCTGATGACCTTGTTCAGCGACTTGGTCTCGCCCCTGGCGATGTCCAGCTCTCTCTGCGCGCGCGCGGCGACCCTGGCGATGCGAGTCATCTCGCCCTTGCCCGTGTCTACCTCGCGCTCGAGGAACTGGACCCTCCTGCGGAGGTAGACAATCCACTGCCAGGTGGCATCCGGGTCGCCGTTCCCTGGTGGGTTGTCGGGGTCCCCAGGGGGTCCTCCAGGAGGGCCTCCGCCGGGTCTGCCCGGTCCAGGGGGTCCTCCCCCGCCCGGTGGTCCGCCTCCAGGGGGTCCACTTGGTGGGCGTCCTCCAGGGGGTCCTGATGGTCCTCCGCCAGGGGGTCCCGGTGGGTCTCCGCCGGGTCGCCTCGGTGGGTCCGAGGATGGGAGCTTCTTCGTGATGTGAAGTCCATGTCTTCATCCTCGTCCATGTCGCCCCACCTGGGCGTCTTGGTCTCGGAAGACTCCGAGCTCCGGTAGGGAGGAGGGAGATCCTCATCCTCACCTTCCGGCTCCATGGGGACGTCTCCGCCTCCTCCGCCCGTCCAAGCCACCACTTGGCGATGTCGGCGGCCTCGTTCATCCCCGTCGCTGGCGGTGAAGAAGGGGTCACTGTCGTGGGGGTGTCCACCCGCTGGCCTCTGCGGCCTCTCGGGGGTCTTCCCCTTGCCCTTCCTCCGTCGGTGGGCGGTGGGGCCACTGCTCCCACTGCTACCCGTGTCGGCCTCGTCCAGCGTCTTCTTGGAGGAGGCGTCCCCTTCGAAAAGCTTTCGAAGGGTCTCCACTCGTGATCCTCCCGGGGGAGTCTCGCGGCGGAGTTTGGCCTCTGCCTCCTCCATTGCGGCAGCTGTGGCTGCGGCAGCTCGCGCTTCGGCTTCCTCCCGGGCACGAGCCGCTTCGGCTTCCCGGGCCTGCTGCAGCCGAGCGTTGTCCGCTTCCAACGCCGCCAGCTCTGCCTCCGTCTTGGCCCTCTCCTCAGCGACCTTCCGTCGCGAGGCCTCGATGGCGTCCTTCTTGGCGGCGTCCGCCTGGGCCTTAGCCGTCGCTTCGGCGTGGGCCCTTTCCCCCGCCTCCTTCTTTGCCCTCTCTTGGGCAAGCGCCTCTTCCAGCGCCCTCACCTCGGCCTCCTTGCAGGCAATGGCCTCCTGCGTCAGGCGGGATTCCTCGTCGGCTGCCGCCAACTCACCGTTGACCTGGGCAGTCGGTGCCCCATGGGCGGCTACGGCCGTGAGTCCGGCCGCAATGGCCGCCACGGTCGAGGCGTGGATGGCCATGCCATGCGCCCACTCTGCAGCCTCCTCCTGGGCGATGCCGACGGCGCCCCCCAAGGCAGCGCTGTGCTGCTTGGCCCGTTGCCGGGCAACCCGAAGGTTGCAGGGCACCCCACAGGCGCGCTCACAGGCGCGCGCCACGTCCCTGTCGGGAGGGACGCTGCTGCTGGAGCTGGCCTGGTCGTCCGGCATCCTCCTGCGGTGGGCCGACTCCACGTCGCTGCTGGGGCCTGACTTCCTCAGGAGCAGCGGACGGGGCTTGGCCTGGGTCTGCTTGGCGACTTAGATGAAGTCGCCAAGGGTGGCGTGTCCGGGGTGGTGACCGCCATTTGCCCGTTGGGGACTGGGGGCTGGGGCTCCGCCCTTGGCGCCTTGGGCGCCTTCGGCGGCCAGGGACTCCTGGTACTCCCGCCACTTCCGGTCCCGCTTCCTGTCCCCGGCTGACCGCTTCCCCTTCCCTGGAGACGCGCTGCTGCTGCTGCCCTGCAGCCTGCCCTCGCTCCCCGGTTCCGGGAAGTTCTTTTCGATCATGTCCCACATGGAGACATTGATCGAGGCGCCTGACGGGTACTCGTTGGAGTTCTTGTCCTTCTCAATCCCGTCGGGGCGCAGCCCTTCGCCGGGCCTGTCTGGCCGGGTCCAGGTCCTCCAGCGCCTCTGCTGGAGGCGGAAGGCAAACTTTTCTGCCCGCAGCCAGTCCTCCACGGCCTGCAGGCGGTCGGGGACCATGTCCGTGCGGAGCTCTAAGCTCCCGGGCATGCCGCCTTCGCACTGGGGGTGGCTGTGGCGGTAGTGCTGGTCCCAAACCAACCCATGCAGCAGGTGTGCCGCATGGGGGTGGGGCCCCGGGCACGTCTTGCCCGCTTCTTGCCAGTTTACCATGGCAGCGGGGGGCGTAGGTGGTCTTGAGGTCCTTGGTGGTCACTCGTTCCGCTCAACGAACTGGTCCTGGTGGTGTTTGTTGAGGCGGGTGATGCAGCACTGGACTGGGTGTGCGGCTGGTGCTGGTCAGCCGGTGGTTGTGGAGGTGGTTGACGCGGCCTTGCTGGTCGGCCGATGGGACTCGCTGATGCAGGAGTCCTGGTCTGGACGGCGCTGCGGGCTCCGTGACGAACTCGGCGCTGTCGCTGGGCAGCGCTGCGAGCCGCTGCGCTGCGCTGCGAGCTGCGAGCTGCGAGCTGCTGCGCCGCGCTGCTCGGGGTTGGTGGCCCCGAGTGGCACGCGAGGGATGGGTAAGCCCGCGGCGGTGAAACTCTATTGACGCGTTCCCGTGGGGGGCCGGCCACGGGACGCTGCGGGTGACACGCACAGGTAAGCAGGCAGGCAAAACACTACGCTCACAAGGGCATCATTACGCTCGTGTCATGTGACAAAGCGTTTCAGGATCCTTGCCACTCTGAAACAAGGCAACAAAAGTATGTACAACAACACATCAGGATATGTACACATGGGGTTAAGACTGGACTCGGGTAAGGGCATCACAGGACAATAGACACTCAGTCCCAACTCATATCCCAATCCCAGGTCGGCCCTCCCAGTGGCTGGTGGGGGCGGGGGCTCAAACACAACCCATGCCCTGCTCAGTCAGGACCCTGAAACCCTGCCGATAGGGGGGGTGTCCCGCCTAGCCACAGGCGAGTCTCTGGGAGCCAAGTGGCTCCGAAACTGACCGACAGTGGCTCCCCATGCTCTCTCAACAGCACGTCTTAACTCCCTTCTGAGTCAGAGATTTGGCTCCGCCATTATCCTCTAGGAGCTGGTAGCTGAAAATGGGCTGTTTCAGCCCAAACTGAAATTAGCTCAAAAATCTTCCAAAATTGACCCCTCGTCCGGACCCGCCAGAGGTGGGGATGAGAGAACTGACCCTATGTCTGAGTGTACAACTTGAAATTAGGTCCGGGTTCCATGTGGGCATAGAGATATGGGGCCGCCAATTGACCACACGGAGGGGTGAAATTGGGGTCCCAAAAGGGGGTCATTTTGGCTGCTCTAAATGAGCCACAATTTGGGGTGCTCCCAATAGTATATCTCCACGCGGGTTGGAGATCGGATTCGCCATTCCATACGCGATCTACTGGGAGTCAAACTGAGACTCCCATGCCCATGGCTCCTGAAGATTACCATGTCAACTGGCGTGGTGACAATCCCAATTGGGTCCACAAATGCCAAAATCGCAAAAATGCCAACACTCACTTTGGGCTAGCACCTTAACGAAGGTTGCTCCGCTTCGCCCACGTGGTGTGTGAACCATGGGGACCAATATGCATAACACCCATGTCATATATGGTCCATTGGTCCATGCGTCCGGCGTGCACGGGTGGGCTGAACATAGTGCACGGCGGGCAGAGAATGTGGAAAATTGCTCAAAATGGCCGAAAATGCGCACACCCACGGTTGGGGCAAATGAGGCACATGCTCGACTTGGACCGGAGTGTGCCATAGGATTGGTATCAAGTCATATGCGTCCAACATATCTTTTGGGCGTCGCCCAACTCCTCCGGTATTGGGAATGGCAGGGTCGCCAAGTGAGCCCATGATTTGGGATGGTCCCAAATCGCCAACATGGCGGCCTCGGTATGCCAAGCCCAAGAGGAGTTATTCGCTGGGTCCAAGATATGTTGGGCACCGAATGTCAATTGAGCACAACGTTGAGATACACGGTCGCCACTTGACATCATGACGGGCCAAAAACGGCAAATATGGCAAAAAGACACGCCAAAGTGCCTTGAAAGGCGCACACTTATATAATAATATCTTCGGCTTGGATTGAGTAATCGACCAATCCCTCTAAACATAATGACTTGACACCAATGACCTCTGATTCCACATATGTGCTCCACTTGGGGCGCTTTGAAAGGTTACGAGCGCTACTTCCCAAGTGGGCACATGAAAATATGGAAAATTGCAAAATACACACCTTGCTCCCCACTCATCGCTTTGGGATCGCCACACAAGCTTCCCTCCACGAAGGTTAGGCCTGCAATTGATCGTGGGGAAAATGGAGAAGGGGCTTGCGCAATATGAGGTCAATTGGCGGGTTTGGTTTGGAGCGATGGACCCGCCAAATAAGCACGCAACACAACACATGGCACATACCACATATTGCCCAAAAAGGTAGCTCCCCCGTCGATATGTCATGCCCCTCCAAGGGCATAACTTTGTGTCAATTGCTCATAGGAACCCAGAGAGAGTTCCTATGCAACACCAACACCCGCGCGCTACACTCGAAAGTTATGTTGACGCACGCAATAACATGGCCAACGAGTTCTAACGCAAACTCTACCCTCTTGACCATGATCCATTACGCTAGCGCGCACGTGTGGAGACGCAAGGCATAAAAAGCTTCCTAAATTACGTCGGGAGTATTGTGAATACATCCCACGTTTTCTTATTGTCATTCCTCGCAAACGGCACGAGATATGACCCTCACAAGTGGCCTCACAAATCAACCTTGTTTTGCCCATATCTCTAAGACAAATGGAGGGCAAGATAAAAGGAAAGTTGATTCGTGCATGGGGAAGCACGTAGGTCCACTCCAAAGAGGTCAGATCAAGTGCGGGGATGTCGAAGTTGAAAATCCGATTTCGACATCCTGAAAAATTCGGATTAAGGTTGCGAGTGTAAGATGTGAAAATTGCGGATGCATCAATGCAATTCCTGAAGACTTTAGAGTCTTCGTCACGATTTGCGCTAAAATATCTGTATATAACAGTTAAACAGGCGGTTACGCTAAAGTCGCGAGCTAACCGCCAGCTGTCAAAACAGTGAATATGAAAACGGAAGCGTAAAAGTTGACGGAAACAATATGAAAATAAAACCCTGTTGATTCCTGATATTCTGATATATAAATCTCCGCTGGCGGTGCATCGGTTGCCAATGCGGGGCTTTACGGCACGGAACACGCTCCCGTCGGGCTCGCACCGGGCGTCAACGGGCGTCTTCCCTTCCGTACATGGGGTTAGTGGACCGGAGACCGGTTGTATGCCCTAACCTAGCCGTGGGGTTCTGGGTACCGCTTCAACAGGAGCCCCTCTCTGATTTGTAGCTACAGAACAGGTTAGGTAGGTTACCAAGTTGGGACTACCGGCCGAGCGAATTTCCCCGTTGGACTGGTCAGACGTGGTGCCCCAGGACCCCCAGCTCGCAAAAGGCCTGAGTGACATGGGCCAGGTAGTTCAGCAGTTGCAGGAGTTAGAGTCGGACCTGTTGCGCGCCAGGGGCAAGATACGCACCGAGACGGAACGCTGCGTTGGGCAAGCCGGGGCGGTAGGTTGTATAGTCAACGAGTGTGTGTAGGCCCTTGATGGCCAAACCACCAACCTCCGCCAGGCAGCCACGTCACGTGGACACCTTCAGGCCGCTGGCTTATCCTTGGGGTGCACGGTTGCCGAGGTTAAGGCCAGCCTGCAGGCTCACCAGGATAGCCTTGCGCAGGCGGTTGGTGAATTTGAGGGGCGGGCTAGCACGCTGGAATCGGGGGTGAATAGTCTGGCCACTGCCTCGGAGGTTTGTGTGGCCCATTGGAGCAGTAGGAACACACCGCAGCCGTAAACCAGCATCAGGTTCACCAGAGCCTTGAGGACGATACGCGTGAAGTTTGCGCAATCAGCATGTAATTAGCAGCATTTGGGGCATTGCAGACCACCTTACGGAACTGCAAGCACGCGTCTACACCCTAGAAGGACCCAATGCGCGACCAGGATACGCCCGGGACCGTTGGTCAGCGGCCCGCGGTGGCACCGGCCTGGGGGGGTGACCAATGGGCCTGACGAAGAGCACTCCCCACGGCACGTACTGCGGTTCGGGCCGAGCGAGGGGCTGCGGGTAGGGCACACCGTCCATCGGGGCAGGCAAGAGACGCGCCTATCCCGCAAGGACTCCCCAGCGACCCACAGTGTACCCGACCCCGGTGTGGGGAACGGCTGGAGTACCTGGCTACGGAGCAGGTCCATTTGTACCGAGCGAGTACAAATGGACGGCCCGTACAACAGAGTTACACCCTGACGGGGAGTGCAAGCAACAGCCCCCCCACGGGGAAACACCAGGGGAAGGGACCCGAGCCGGCGACAAGGACCCCCCCCACCCACCACAGCCGAGAAGGCCCGGGCACGACACCAGAGAAACACCGCCCCAAGCGACACGGAAAAGAGACAGAAAGAGGAGGGCACGCAAAGGGGACAGCAAGGGGACACACCACCAACAGACCCCAGCCAAGGGGGGCGGGAAACCACACAGCCGAGACAGGGGGGGGGGCACGACACACAGCCCCCACACCAAACAGGGCCGCCAAACCACGCCCACAAAGGCGAGGACAGGCACCCAAACGCACCACCAACACACCGCACACACGCCCGAGCGTGCACACAACACACACCCCCACAACCGCCACCGCCCCACAAACGCACACCACACACCAAAGCGCAGGCGCCGCCCGCACCACACACGCAACACACAAAAACCCAAACAACAGGAACCCAGCAACCCCCCCCGCCAGGCGGGCTGCAAGGCCGCCAGAAACCGCTAGGACGCAAAGGAGGACCCACCAAGCCCGCAGCCAGGAGTGGCGAACGGCCACACCCAGTGACACCCGAACGACCACGCCCAACACCAGGACCGGCCACTACGACACCCACACCAGCACTGCCACCAACGCCCAAACCGGACGCCACAACACCCTCACCAGCAGACACACCCGAAACCAACAGAGGCACCATCGGCAACACCAGCGACCCCAGCACCCACCAAAACACTAGGACATAGGACACTCTCACCAACAACAGACCAACACAAAAACCCACCCAACACTGACCAACGACCACACCCAGCCGATCCGGTTCCCCACCGACCCGCACCCAGAACCACCGCCACCGGCATACACGCCATCCGAAACACAAACACCGCCAAAAATCAAGCCAGCACAACACCCTCACCAACACCGTCACCGCCGGCACCAACGCCTACGAAACCTACGCACGCCACCGACGGTTCCAGCACCTACATCACCCAAGCCAACGGCATCAAGCACACCATCGCCGGCAACACCCCACCATCAGCGTCGCCACCAGCAACCTCTGCCACCGAAGGACACCGAACCCACCACAGCCGGTGAGCCAACAAACCACCAAGCCCCGGCCAGGGGAAGCGAGGCCACGCGCCCGGAACCACCATGCAATCCCCGGCGACACCCACACCACCGGCGCCGCCAACACCACCCTCACCCACGACACCACCCGGAGCAACGCCTGCGCCACCTACACCAACAGCAGCACCAGCAGACCACACCACCTACTGCACACCCTCCGAGACAGAGCCACAGAAACCGACCACCACCCAGAACACAAGCCGCTGACCACCCACACAGAGACCCACGCCAACCACCACCAGCATCAGCAGCGTCCGAGACGCCGTGAACCATAGCGACGCCCACAACGACCTCACCACCGACATCACCGACACCGACACCGGCAGTGCGGCCTCAGCACCGACAAACCAGAGCGTCAACGGCAACCGCCACGGCGACACCGCCCGGTACAACACCATCGGCATCAACGACACCAAGGGAGCCAACACGCAGGCCAGCGACAGCCGTGGGAGCCTCCACCAGGAGTGGCGAGGTCCCCCGCCGTCAGAATACCACCATCCAACAGGGCAACACCTGCAGCGCCCTCGCCTTCGACATCGCCCACAGCTCCGCCGGCGGCGCCCTCGCCAGCACCGTCACCAACACCGCGACGACCAGCCACGAGTGGCACGCCCGGAACCGCCGACCACCCAAACGCAGGCCGCGCCCAGCACCAACACCAACAACACCCACGCCAACAGACCACCACGACATACACCAACCACCAAGTAACACCTAAGGCACCCTCACCATCGGCAACACCAACGCCACCAACACCCACGGCACTATCCACACCACCACCAACCCCACCAACAACGGGCCGAGGTGCCGTCACCTACAACGCCCCCACCCCTACCACCACCACCACGGCCCCGCCACCTAGGGCAACCCCACCAACGGCGTCACCAAGGACGCCAGCAAGACCGGCGAACGAACGCCACCGAGCCCTCAGCCAGGAGAGGCGAACGCCCACACCCAGCAACACCCAAACGGCCATGCCCAGACCCAGGGCCAGGAACTGCGACACCCACACCTGCACCGCCGCCAACACCCAAACCGAACGCCACAACACCCTCACCAGCGGGGACGCCCGGAACCAACGGGGACGCCGTTGGCAACCCCAGCACCCCGACACCCAGCACGACGCCTGAGACACCCTCGCCAACAACGGACCAACACAAGAAACCACCCAGCGGCCAAGTTACACCCAAGGCGTTCCAACCGCGCCACCCACCGGCCCGCACCCAGAACCACCACCAGCACCAGCAGCAGCCACTGACAACCCACACACAGACCCACACCAACCACCAGCAGCATCAACAACATCAGGGACACCGTGAACCATAGCAACGCCCGCAACGACCTCACCACCGGCATCACCGACGGCGCCACCGGCAGTGCGACCTCACCGACAGCAACCCGGAGCATCCCACATCCCGCATCCCGGTGAGACACCATCGGCAGCAAGGACACCGAGGGGGCCAAGGCCAACCCACCAGCCAACGACGCGCATGGAAACCTCCGCCAGGAGTGGCGAGGTCCCCCCTCCGCCGTCAGAACACCGCCAGGGCAACACTTACAACACCCTACAATGCCAACACACACAGCTCCCCCGGCGGCACCCCCACCAACGCCAACACCGGCACCACCGACAGCGGCAGCACGGCGACACCACCACCCAACCGCAGCAAGGTCACCCTAAACCGCAACCGAAGCAACACCTATCACTACAGACCCACGGACAGCCGAAGGGAATATCCCAACACCAGGGACAACCGACACCACCAAGACCACAGGCCGGCCAAACGCCAGCCACGAATGGCACGCCCGGAACCACCGAACACCAACACACAGGCCACCCGGCACCAACACCAAAAACACCCACGCCACCAGACCACCACGAGACACACCGCCGCCAACCCCACCAACGACGAACCGAGGTACTGTCACCCACAACACCCCTAACACCACCACCACGACCCCGGCACAGAGTAACACCTAGGGCGCCCCCATCGACGACAACACCAAGGACGCCACCACGGCTGGCGAACAAACGCCACCAGCGCCGCCCACCAAGCCCCCAGCCAAGGGTAGAAACAACAACGGCACACACCATCGCACCCACCGCATCGAAAACACCCGGAGTATCGTCAACATCAACCAGGGGTCCCCACCACCCACCCAAGCAGCACAAAACACCACAGCAACACCAGCACACCCTCGCCACCAGCGACACCGCCAGCACCCCCCACCAGGAATGGCGAGGAGAAGGCCCAACAGCGCGGACCCACCCAACGTCCCCGGCACCCTCACCATCGGACTGCCACCACCGGCGCCGACCCCCAACACACCACCGTCACCAACGCCACCGACCCCTGACGCAAAAACCACACAGCCCGAACAAACGGCACCAGCCAGAGCAACACCGACACCACTCCCGGCCAACTCACACGAACGCCACCGAAAGGACCACCGTCGACCGAACGCCACGGCGACCCCAGGGTACGAGTCCCCCCACCATCTGCACAACCAGCGACACCATCACCGGCACCAACAGGAACACCGACAACGACAGCCTCACCAACAACCGACACCCCCCTACCGCAGCCACCCACCAGTCACGCCACCCACCGTCGAAGCCACCCACCAATCCCGCACCCCGAACCACACTTACACCCGAAACCGGCACCAGCACGCCCGGCCGAGCCGTCAATGGCACCACCGCCCATGGCACCGCCTACGCTCACCACCGCCACCACCACCCCACGCGAGGCCAGGAACCCCCGGCGTCACCAACGGCCTCAACGAGCACCGACACCACCAACACCACCAGGAACATCTCCACCACCAACAACCAATACACCACCCGCGGCACCCCACCATCGCCAACACCACCACGGCACCCATCACACCTCCACCACCGGAGGCGACGTGGGCCACACCACCCGTCAACTACAGCACCCTCGCCACCACCGCCACATCCGGCCCACAAACGTTACGCCCCAACGACCAGAAGCAACACCCTCACTATCGACACCACCGACAACACCACATACGCCCATACGTCACCCACGCCATGCTCACCAACCATCACCTCGTCATCAGAGGCACCAACACCACCGGCGACGACGACAGCGACAACAGCTGACCCACCAGCTAACCACCATCAACTATAGCCCAGCACAAACTTCATCTACTCTAACGCCCATACCACCCTCGCCAACAACGCTGCCACCGACACAATCTTCCACTCCGGCGCCCACACCACCCTCACCACCGACATCACCACCACCCCCCCAAGGTCAGGGCCCGCGGGAAACAGAACGGCAGAGCGAGCACGCCACCACCCGCACGCGTCGCCCACCCTATCATCGTACACCGCTCCGCAACACGCCCCCCCCCGCTTCCCCTGACAGGGCGTGCGCTCCAGCCCACTGCTGGGAAGACGACTTCGACATCCTCCCGGCCATCCGACACCTACTGGCAGCCACGGCCCCGCGCCCACAAGCCCACCAGCAACCCACGGAACCGCAAGAGCCCGACCACCCCATGCCACCACGCTCCATATCCCCCGCGTCCACCGCAGACCGGAACGCGGAACACCAGCGAGAGGAGCCCGACCCCGGCCGCGCCGCCACGCCCCCACCGCCCCCTCCCCCAAAGGACATCTACGCCACGCTGGCCAGCACCCTAGCCCCCATGGACGCCGAGCAGTACTACCAGTCCGTCCAACGAGACCTCCCTGAAGACCACGCGACCCTCCAGGGGTGGAAGCAGGAGAAAAGGAACGACAACGAGTGGGGCAGAGAGGAAGACCTTCTCTGGGAAGACACCTGGAAAGGCACCGTGGACGCCTTCCTGGAGGCAGCAGCCGAAACCTACCCCCGCCCGCCTGGGGACACCAGACACGGCCTCCACGCCCTCCTAGCGTTCCACAGCTGGAAACACCGCCACACCGTCACCCTCCACCCCCTCGACCAAAATCCACACCGATGGACACCTGAAGAAGACGCCACAGCCACCATCACCGTACAGCAAAGCCCCGAGAACCCGGAGGAATACCACATCACCTGGGACGATCCGGCACCCCACCCCCCCGCCTCCCCCACCCTCCCAGATGTCTTCGCCACCATCAGTGCAGAGCTCCCGGAGGCGAAAGCCCCCCAGCAACTGGACGAAGAGATGCCCCAGGCGCCATCACCATCAACCACACAAGACCAACCCCGCACAGAGCCCCTCACCCACCCCATCACCACAATGGAGCTCCCCCCACAACACCGCACCACCCCAGACCGAAACGAGTTTCGGGACCTGCCGCGGGAATGGGCGGTCCACAACAGCACACTCCGATGGGACGAAATCACACCGGGCCTCCAGGCCATCCGCCTCCACTCGATCACAGAGCCCACCACCACCTGGGCACTACCGATGGACCGCCACAACCTCCTCCTCACCGTCCAAGGCGATGCCACGATCACACCAACGGAAGGAGACCCCGTAACAGCAGCCCCCGCCCACGCCGTCCACGTACCCCCGCAAGCATCGTCGGCACCTATGACGGTGCATCCAGGCCCCACCCCTTGGCGGGCCATCGTCATCACCTACCCCGCCCCCAATGACCACACACACACCTGGCAGCAACGGTGTGAGGACATCCAAGGGGACCTCCTCCAAGAACACCTAGGGCTCACACGCACCCACCACACCCTACAACCGATACGAGGAGTAGGCCAAGCACCACACGGCATACACGCCCCGGGAGTATGGGCGTACGCCACACCCATAAACCCACAAGCAGCGGAGGACATCAAGACCGCCCTATCCATCCAGCAAGCCCAGACCCAAACCCTGCACCGCAACACCCAACGAGGCTACACAATTTGGTGGGCATACCAAGACCATGACACCCTCACCCCCCTACCGGGGGCCCCCCCTCTAGACACCAACACCACCGCCCTCCTCCAAGCTGCAACAGCGGCAGCCACACAGGTAGGGGCCCCGGAAACCTGGGGCCCACAATACCTGGTCGAAACCAAAGTGGCGCCCCACGCGAAGGGCCAAGACAAGCCCCCATAACACCGAAGCCGCTCAACCCCCCGCTCAAGCTAGACCCGACGGAACACACCCCCCAGGATGAATGGGCGACCCACTACATCATCCCCCACACCACCACCCGCAAGAACGACGCCGCCAAGATCACCGTCACCCGCCACCTCCCCCACACCACACAGGTGTATGAGCTGACAGCCCCCAACGTCCTCGTCACCCGTCGCCGACACGACGAGCGATACACCATACAGGCGGAAGGGGCAGCCGCGACCACCCTGTACACATGGGCAACACGGGGGGACCTCCCACACCCCACCCTCCACCACGCCCCCTCCTGGCCCACCCCCTTCCACACAGCGGACCGCCCCAACAAGAAGCCCAAACACACGGGTGTGCACACCCACGCCCAGGAGGCTCAGCACCGACACGAAGCAAGGCACAAGGCCCGCACCCTCCACGACGACCACACCATCCCCCGCATCGGCGCCCCCCCCGCCAGGGTATCAGATACCACCCACAACCGCACGATCACAGGCATCACCACGGACTGCCTGAACCCAGCGGCGTCACGGGCAGACGTCGTGTGGATCAGCGAAGGGCGCTCCCACACACGGGCGGTGGCGCGCCTCCACAACATCCAACCCCACAAACTCCAGCGCGCCGTTGGACCCTTCGCCGTACACGTCACCCCGTACGGGATCGACCACCCCCGGTGTGAGCACCATGACCCGCCCTGCTCCACCCCATGCACCTCGCCCCTGCGCCAACCGCTGCCGGCCCCCACCATCACGGGCAACATGTACCTGGGCACCGTACCGGGAGACCCGGGCATATACATCCTGCCCAACAGGTCCAGGGAACACGCCATCCCCCTCCACGGTGTAGAATCCCTCGCCCTGGGACCACCCCCACAAAAACACCAACACCAGCACATCCCGGGGGACAAACAGACACAACCCCCAGGCGGGGGAAAAAAGGCCCACCAACGCGCCCTGGCCCACATCACCGTCCACCCCGCAGCCCACCTACCAAAGGACTTCGGCACGGAGCGCCACATCGTCCTGGAGGGGCAAGCCCACCACATCATCACCGCCGCCCCGTACACCCTCGCCGCCCACGAACGCCACTGGGACCCCACAACCATCCCAGCAATGCCCCCACCGCCCCAAGGCCCCAACGATCCCGTCACCCCCTTGCACATCGATCAACTCCTAAGCCGCAAGGCCCCCCCACACCTCCACCCCTCCAGGATACCACTAGCCATCGCATCGTGAGACACCCTGGACACCCCCCCCCCAACAACCCGCCATCCACATCCTCAAAGCGGACACCCAATGGCGGGTCCTCCACTGGGCACACGGAGTCCTCATGGCGGCCCAGGCCTATACCCCGGAAATGGACCCGGAAGACCCCCCACGGGGCCAGCAGCGACTCCTCCAAGCCACCACCCTCACAGGACGCGAAGGCGCCCCCTGGGAAGCCCTCCACACAGCACTCTACTGGCCTCAAGGCTCCCCCAACGGCCCAGACACACCGGAACCCACAGAGGCCTGGGTCATGCAGGCCAAGGCCATGAGGAACTACCACCTACACCACCCCTTCGACGACAGCCCCGCCACACTGCCATGGCCAACAGATCCCCCGGAGACTGTGCGCAAGCTCGCCGACATCATACGCAGCCACGCGAAAGCGAAAATGCAAACACCGGCAGAACCCCCACTGAGGGATCCAGACCAGCAAGCAACGCACCCCTTCTTCAAACCCCATGCCCCCCCAGCCCCGCTACCTCCAGTCCCACCCAAGCGAACGAGACGACAAAAGGGCGCACCCGCCCCCAGCCAAGCCGGAAAAGCAGCGACCTCCCGACCCCCCGCATCCCAACCGACCCACCCGGCGAACCCAGACCAAGCATCCTCGTCATCCTCCCTCCCACCACTACCACCGCCCCACCCGGACCAGGCATCCTCATCATCCTCCCTCCCGCCACCAGCACAGCCCCCGCCCAAAGCGTGCCCAGGGTTCGAAAAAGGTGTGAAGGTCCAACAGCCCTTCCGCAACGACCACACAGGCGACTGGATCTGGTGTGAGGGCACGATCCAGTACCGCCTCAAGGGACCAGGGGACAACTGGGGGCCACAAGTCCGGGTGATCTGGCACCGCCAGAAGGAGCTAGACCAAGGCAGCAGCGCCCCGGACAAACCAGTCGGCGACACCCTGGAACTCACCAGCGCCCACCCCATCCGGCTCCTCACCGAAGAGAACAAGGCCCACACAGGCACCAAATACACTGGGGAGCTCCCCCCGGAGTGGAGCCAAGGCCTCCCCCCGCCGCGCCTACCCAAGCGCCCACAAACCGGCAAAAAGTCCCCGAGCCCCAGTCCCCCTCCCTGACGGGGCAAGGGCCGAGGGCACAAGCCTCCACAGCCCCGGCCCGCCCCAACCGAGGCCACCGTCAACCTCCTCGACCTCAACCACCCGGCCGTCACATACTCCAAGGACGCCACAACCGCCCTCCAAGAGCTCCTGATGGCACAGGGGCCGGGGTGGGTCCCCCACCTCCTCACCTTCCAGGAACAAGGCCTACAGTGCGACGACCCCCAGAAACCAGCCCCATATATACCCCGGACCAGAAAGCGTACAAGTGCTACTGGCACAAGGGGACCCCCCTATACGCCCAAACCGGCATCTACGTCCACCTCGTCCACCACCTCAGCGTCCCAGGGAGGCTAGGTGTCTATGAGGTCGTCGGGGACGGATGGCAACTCAACGTCATCAACACCCACGTCCCCTTCTGCGAAGCCACGGAACCCTTCCTCCAAGCCCTGTCCGAGGCATACCGCCAAATGGCCATGCTCGCCCCCACAGTCATCATCGGCGACATGAACGCCGCCCCCACCCCAGCGGACCGAGGGGGACAGGCCACACTTCAGGACCAAGCAGTCCGCGACACCATCGAAATGCTGGGGCTCGTGGACCTAACAGCCAGCCTCGAAGGCCAACCATCCCACTTCCCCCACCAAACGGATGCCGCCCCATCCCGCATCGACTTATGCTATGGCAACCCTACTGCCATCATCCGAGCGGAGGCCCGATATGGACCCCTCCCGCTGGGACCCACAGGCCATAGCCCCCTGCACATCCGCCTCACCATCCCGAACCTTCCCCCCAGCCCCCCAGAGGATGCGGACCAAGGCCTACCACCCCCCCTGAGGATGCCCCCGCTGCATGACAAGCATGCCTGGTCCCAATATCACAGGGCCATAGACCGCGCCCGGCGCATCCAACCAGACCCCACCGACCTACTCACAGCCATGCGCACGGCCGCCGTCGCCTGCGGCTCCCAGCAACACCCCCACACAGACGACGACCAACCACCCACGGCCCTGGGGGACATGCTCCATGACCTCTGGCATGGGAAGCAACAACTGGCGACCCTCCTCCACACCGACACCCCCCAAACCCGCCGCCAGATACACCACTGCAGGACACAGATAGCCGAAATCAGGGCGGACCTGCAGCGGTGGCACATCCACAGGCAACAGCGCATCGCCCAGGAACACGAACGGTATGCGCAACATGAACTCCCCTACAAGGCAATCCGCCACCTCAACGACGCCATGACCGACACCGGCCACCGCACCATCACCACGGTCCGGCAGGAGGACAGCTCCCTCACCAACGACCCAGCCACAGTGCTCCAAGCCACCCAAGACAGCTTCCTCCGGCAACACACCCCCACCCAAGACACACTGGACCCAGACACCCAGGCCAAAATCGACCGCCTCCCTCGGGTCTTCAACCACGCCGAGAGGAGCCACCTGGAAAAACGCCCCTTCACCATCCACGAAGTCCGGAGGGCCATCCACAGTCTCCGGCAACACAAAACCCCAGGCTACGACGGCCTCCCTACGGAGGCATACTACCACCTCCCCGCCCACCTCCTCCGCGTCCTCGCCCACCGCCTCTGGGACATCGTCACGGGGCGGACCTCCCTGCCACCAGACTGGGCAAACGTTGTCCGCCACCTCTACAAAAAAGGGGACTGGGCAAACCCGGACAACTGGCGCCCCATAGTCTGTGCGGTCACGGAGGTCAAAATCGTCTGGACCATCCTCCTGCGCCGCATCCGCCCCCACCTGGACCCCCACATACCAGCGAGCCTCTGGGGGGCCATCCCAGGCCGCTCCCCACACGAGGCCATCTTCCTCCAGGACACCATCGCGGACATGGACCCGGTGGACCTCATCATCGCCTCCCTCGACGTCAAGGGAGCCTTCCCGAACACCCCCTGGCTCCTTCTAGAAGCGGTGTGGAAACGCCTAGGCCTCCCCTTCTACAACTTCACCTCCGACTACATCCGCACCCGCAAATACACGGTCCGCACAGGAGCAGGCCTCACCCCCTTCCTGGAGCCAGGCAGCGGGGTCCCCCAAGGGGGAGCAGAGGGCCCCTTCCTGTACCTTCTAGTGACGCTCCCCCTGGCCCTCTCAATCGAGCAGGACTACCCGGCCTACGCACCCTACCCCCTCCTCTCCCCCCTGGTCGGCTTCGGGGACGACACCAACCTCACCGTCGCGCACACCCCACACGACCCCCATGCCCCGGACCCCGGACCAACGGTCACCCAACAGGCCAACGACTTACTGGACGTGACCGTCTCCTACCTCTCCCACAACAACCTCATTGTCCACCCCACAACGTCAGTGGCCATGATCAAGGGGTCTGCCACACCTCCCACCCTAGGGCCAAAAGGGCCCCCCATGCACGTCGTGACGACCACCACCCACCTGGGGGTAGTCCAGGACGCCAACCCTGAGGACGCCACCCTCCCTCCCAAGTTGCAGTCACACCTCGCCGATCTCCCCAGATATGCGTCCCCGACCACCAAGGCCCTCTCCCTGTCCCACCAGAGCCTGGCGTACTACCTCACCGGGGTCTTAAACGCCTCCATAGGCTTCCAAGCACTCCACCTGACACACCCCACCACCGCCCTCCAGCCGGCCACACGCGCCGTGACCAAGGCATGGGCAGCACACGGGGGCTGGCCCACCTCCATACCCACCCGCGCCATCCGAGCGGCATGGCCCCACTATGGAGACGCCATAGGGGACGAGGTGAAAGCGGCCTACACCAGACACACCGCCCTCCTCCTTCACCGCATGACCCACAACCACTCAACGGAGGTCCGCGAGGTCACCGCCATCCGCCTCCAAGCCGCACAACGGGCCCGCAACACATGCCCGCGCTGGGTACTCCACCAGACGGGCATGCCCACCAACATGAACACGCGCCTGTGGAACCACTTGCAACTTCTCCTCCCATCCCCACACCACGCCATACTCACCAACCACACGTGCCCAGAGAAAGGGCCACTAGCGGTCCTCTGCGGGGACCTCCACCATCACCCCAAGGGCACCATCCACACCATAGACCTTGTCGGGGCCTCCATCACCGTAGTATACGTCACCCTCCCCCAAATGCGGGTCCTGCACCACAGCAGGGCACACCACACCCCCTTTCTACAGCTTCCCGAATGGCCACAATACCGCCTCTTCCACCAGTACCTCACGCAGACGGCACGAGCAGCGGGACACACTCTACCGGGCAGCAAAGACATGCGCACAGCCTACCGAGAATTCACAAAGCAACACCCGCGACCCATCCCAGCGACACCGCCCTACGCACCCACCGGATCAAAACACGAACCCGTCCCCCCGGTAACGGGCCCAGTCCCACCACTAACCCTGCTACTGGCCCCGAATGAAGCCAAACCCACGCAGACCACCGTCATCCACCACGGGGCAAAATGGCGCATACCGAAACACCACATGACCGCCCGAGACCTACCAAAGGTCCCCCAAGATTCCCAGAGCATGCCACGCACATGTTGGGCCTGTGACCCCGAGGCACCAACCACACCATGGCCCGTATTACACCTCATAGCACGCCACCACGCCCACCCCACAACCCACCTACCACCACAGGCCTACGCATGGATAGCCCCATGGTTCCACCGCACCGACACTAACCCCACGGTAGCATGGAACCCCGACCACGCGCCCAAATGGCTCTTCATCACTACACCCACATGCCCCCGCCCCGACCCGGCAGGGGTCGCCATCCGTTACAGCATTTACGAGCCAGGCAGAACGGGCAAGCACGAGCACCCCTACTATCCGCTCCACCACTCCTGCCACACACCGGAGCACCGAACACAAACCCTCACATGCCACGACCTAAACCCCGACACAGCCTACATCCTCCACTACATCTACTCCTACCTCACACAGGGACAGCCGGAGCAGGGGCTCATAGCCCTGTCCCCCCAAAGCGAAGCACATCATCTCCAAAGGAATAGGGGTGTACGCCACCCCCATCCTACAGCCCACAACCCCAGTAGCCCACCTCGCCACGGGCCTTGCCATATACGCCTACCTGCCCATGAACCCATGCCGCCTCCCACAACCATCACCGGCGGACCGGCTCTTCTTCACCGACGCCTCAGGCGAATCCGCCCTCACGCCCATCACCGGGGGGGCCACCCTGCAGCTAACCCACACCGGGGGACACTACCACATGGACCACCACACGGGCCACACCACCTATGGGGCCTCTTCCCACGGGGAGCTAGGGGCCATGGCCGACGCCATCACCGAGGTCGCGGCCCACCTACCCGCCCACTCCCCGCACATCGTCCGGGTCTGGTTCGTGGTAGACGCCACTGTCGACACGCACCTGCTCCTCCGCATAGCAAGGCAACCACTTCACAAAGCAACCGCGACGAGCCTCGGCACCCAGGCACTGCTACTCTGGAAAGCCCTACACAGCCTTCCCCCCTACGTCCAACTCCACATCGTGAAACAAGAGTCCCACAGGCACCAATACGGAAATGGTAAGGTCGACAACCAGGCAGTACACCAGCGCACAACACACCTACCAGCCCTCCAGATCCCTGACCTCGGCCGCAACCACACACACCTCCAACACGTGCCCCCTGTACCCGAGCCCCATCAGACCCCGGACTGGGTACCAGAGGACGCCCCCTATTCCTCCCACGACAGAGCGTACCACTACCCCAACCCCATCCAACATCTCGCCCGCGTGCTCGGCGACGCAGACAGCCGGGCGCACATCCAGGAGCTCCAGGACAGACTGCAAGTCCCCCTCTACCACTCAGCGCTCCGCCCAGCAAACGTCCCAGCCCACCTCCAGAAACGACGCATCCAGCTCCTCAGGGAGCAACTGCCATTCCTCACCAGGGTCGCCAGATGGCTCGCCCGCAAGCACATCCACGTCCCCGACGAACACACCCGTTGCCCATGCGACCACACCACCCCGGAGGACTGGGAACACTTCAAGAAATGCCCCCTCCATACAGACAGGGACACCCTAGTGGGCTGGTCCCCGGCGGAAACCCTGCGACAACACGAAGGATGGCCAACCCACACCCACGCACACCAGGCCACCGAACACCTCTTCCGGGACCCCCTGATCAAAGAAGCCACCATGAGAAGGGCAGTGACACAGGCCCTGCACCGACACCTCACCAAACACACGGAAAGCCCCATGGAGGCAGCAGCACACCTCCAGCTAGAAGCGGCCCGCAGAGCAGCGGCCCAAATGGTACACCGCAAACACCTCCTGCTAACACACGCGGAACAACTCACCGACCCCACCGCCAGGGAACACATGCACCGTCTCATCCATTACCATGCCGTGCATGACCCAGACGTCCACTAACCCGCTCCACACCCCGCACGCGCCCCCCGTCTCCATCCACAGGTCTCCAAGGCACCACCACAGCGCCCTGAGACCCGTCTCGCACCCAAGAAGCCACCCGGCACCGCCCAGTCCGGCCGAGCCCAGCCAGGGCCAACCATGCATCGACGTAGACGCGCAAGACCCCGGCAGCCCATCCAGCCCACCCCCCCCGGACCCGGGGCACCCCCCCCTCACACCGGCCACCATCCGCGACCCCGACCTCCTCCGAGCGACCCTCCAAGACAGGGCCCCGACCACCCCCCTGGGCTGGTACCGCCTACAAGAGGACTGGACCAAGCTCACCGTCAAAGCCCTCCGGGACCTGACCAACCCAGGCAGCGGCCTCCACGAGACCATAGTAGACCTCGTGCTCTGGCGAGCCCGCAAACACACCCGGGGCCAGCCCATCTGGATCCCCCCGATCGAGTGGGGCCAGGCCCTGACGCACGACACCAGCATCAACGTCACGCGTCGAGGGACCGTACGCCTACGACGGGCCCAAACGGAGACGGACCACCCAGCGGACCCGAACCACCCGGAGCAGTGGGAACAGGCCACCGCGCCCAACCGCGACACCGCCCTCCGCGCCGCCGGCCTCCGCACCCCGGACGACGACCTCCCCCCCCCACCTACAGACAATGACCACCCCCCGCCGGAGGTCTGGGTTACAGTCCTCGAGCGCGGCCACTACTACGTGATAGCCGCTACGGCGGCGTCCCCCGGCCCGCAATGGATCATCCAGGGGACAGACACCATGTTCGCCCCGGAGACCGCCCCACCAGGGGCAGTGGGGGACCCCACCACCCAGCACAGGATCCTCAGGGGTGTCCTCCAGCCAGGGGACACGTCCCCAGCCCGCGCCCTGGCCCAAATCACCTCAGGGAAGGCGGGCTACCACCTGGGATTGGCCATGCTCTGCCTAACCCACTGGATTCAGCGCCACTGGCCACCCACGGGGACTGTGCCCTGGGTTTGGGCCATCCCCACCGCCCACACACAAGTCGAGGCAGGCCCGGACACACGACCAAACCCCCCCCCCCAGACCGCAGCAGTCCCTCACCTGCGGGTACCACGCCATCCACAGGGTCCTCAACCGCGCGGGTCTTAGCCCAAAGCTAGCATGCCCCCTTCCCACCACTGACCAAGAGGTCCACCAGATACGAAAGCTCGTCTGCGAAATCCTTGCCGCGGCAGCAGAAGACGGCAAGCTTCTCCTCCAAACCGCCCCCCTCGTCCTCAGCCTCGTCCACCTCCTCCACCTCATCCTCCGACCCCCCCCTCCCCGCCAAACTCATCCTCAAGGCCACAGCGAAAGCCAAAGCCGCGGCCGCACGCACCGGCCCCCCAACCCCCACACAGGCGACTCAGGCACCCCGGCAACCCACCAGGACGACCCCCGACCCGACATCGGCGCCCTCACACCTCCAGACAGAGGTACTCCTCAACCTGGAACCGGACCCCAACCCCAAACCCGACCCCAAACCCAAACCGGACCCCAACCCCAAACCCGACCCCAAACCCAAGCCGGCGCCCACGCGAGCACACACAACACCGCACACGCAACGAGACAAAACCACCCGACACCACCCCCGCCCGGGCCCTCGCCCAAGCCAGGACCCCCCACCCACCGCAACCCGCGCCCCCCTCCCGCCGGCACCCACCACCACCGCGGAGACGGCCACCCAGCACGACCCCGTCCAGGCCCTGGTCCACATCCCCGTCACCAAGCGCCCCGTCATCCATCCCCCACAAACCACCACCACCGCCGGCCAAACCGACCCAGGGACGTGGGACCCCTCAACCATCGTCACCGTCAAGCCCGGCCCCCAACCCTTCCCCCATGCCCACCACATAGTGCAGCCCCGGGGACTGCCCACGATGCCCAACCCCCCACCCCTACAAGGGGGACCGGAAAACCCACAAGGACTCCATGGGCCATACCCGCAACACCAACCCCACCACTACCCACACCACCACCACCAGCGGCCCCACCACCACCACTACCAACACCACCCCCACCACTACCACTGCCCACCGCCCTACCCCACCGGGCCACAACCCCCCGTACACGAACAGCACCAGCGGACGGGATGGCAGCCACCGAGCGCCCCGCCCGCATACCCCACCTACTGCCAGGAGCCACCCCCCCCGTACCAGCCACCACCCCCGTACCAGCCGTACCCCCGCGGCCACCATCCGATGGCCGAAGGGGCCCCATGGACGACGGGGGACCCCCCCCCCCAGGCGACACCGCGCGAGGCCCCGTACCCCCCCGGCCACCATCCGATAGCCGAAGGGGCCCGATGGACGACGGGGGACCTCCCCCCCCAAGCGGCACCGCGCGAGGCCCCGCAGGGGCCGCCGATGCTTCCGGCCTGGCCCGACTCGAGCGACGGGGGCCGGTCCCGCAAACGGCGGCGCTCCCGCTCCCCCCCCGCACGGCACACTCGCCCACGGCGCCCACACTCCCACCGCGCCTCAACCACCCACTCGCGCCGCTCCCGCTCCCCTAGGTACCACCACGACACCCAGGGACCCCGCTCCTGTCGCTCCCGCTCCCCCGGGCACCACCACGAGCGCCAGCGCCGCCCCATGTCCCCCTCCCCCTCCCCCCACCGGCCACCCAGCCCCCGCCACCACCACTCCCGCTCCCCCCGACGCAGCCAGGCACGCCACTGCCGCCCCACGTCCACCCCCTCCTCCCCCCACACGCCCCGCCGGGCTCCCCGTTCCCCCCGCCACCCGTACCCATCCACCACCCCCAGCCCCCGCCACCACCATTCCCGCTCCCCCGGACGCCACCGAGCGCGCCACCGCCGCCCCATGTCCACCTCCCCCTCCCGCTCCCCCCTCCGCCCGTACCCGTCCTCCACCCCCAGCCCCCGCCGCCGCCGCTCCCGCTCCCCCAGGCACCGCCAACCCCGCCACCACCGCAGGACCACGTCTTCCCCCCGCCGCCCCAGGACCCCGGGCACGGACCCCTCCCCCCCCGGGCCCCCGCCTACCTCGCCTGGTGGTCTCCCCCCGCTCTGCAGGAGCTCCGCCGCTGGGTGAAGTGGGCCGGAGGAGCGGGAAGGCACGAAGGGGTGCACATGGTGCATACCTTCGAGGAGGTGCGCACCCGCACCCCCGCAAACCCCAACGAGGCCGCCCCGGAGGCCATCATGCCGCAAGCGGCATGGGAGGCCCTCCTCCGCGATGCGGTCCAGGGCCTCCGCCCCTCCTACACCCCCCAGGCCCTCCGCCAGTGGCTCCAGGCCACCCACCCCCAGGCCTGGGCCACCGGCGCCCCCTCCCCACCCCGCCCCTCCCGCCACCACCACACCAGGAAGGGACAGGACAAGGGCAAGGGAAAGGCAAGGGGCACCAAGGAGCACACAGACAAGAGGGCACGGAAGGGCCCCAAGTGAGGGCAGGCACACGCAGGGACAGGGCGCCGGAAGCGACACCACATGGGGGCAGGAAACCACCCATTAACCAGGAAGGGGCGGGAACGGGGACCAAGACGCGGAGGAAAAGGGCACCACGGCAGGCACCACGACCCACACCCAGGAAGGGCACACCACGACGGGGAGACCAGCGCCGCCCCAGCCCCACCAAACACCCCAACACACACCACCGAAGCAAACATCGGACGCCAAGCGGATCACACCAGCGCACGCCCACCGGCAACCGAAAACCACACAAAGAACGGAGGGCACACCTACACGGGGAGAACGGGCCACACCCACAGAGGAAGCCGCAGGGAACGCCGCCGCACCTCGCACCACCACGCCCTCATCGCCAGGCGACGACCCCGACCACCACAAAGGCCACCTCACAGGCACCGGAAGAGGACGAAAGCACGGCCGCGGCACCCACGACTAGGGACCGAAACCCCCAAAGGACACAGGCCCCCAGGGAGGGCAACCCCACGGACCGTCACGCGACCACACCATGGGCTATAAGGGCCGGGCTGCGTTACCGTAGCGGTTTGACGCAGAGTATAGCTATGCACTTGGATTGACGGCCGGGGGCTTGATCTCAGCTGGTCTCACGTCCGTGAGGGCGTCCGTCACCAACCTGTTGCGTCCAGTGGAGGAATGGCACTGCGGCGGCACGCCGATCCCGTCCATGATGAATTTCGAGCGCCGCAAGGGGAAGTGAAAGGCTGTGATCGATCGCGAAGGCCTCTGTGCTGCTGGACGGTGCCCCCTTCAAGGCCTTCTCCGAGCGCCGTGAAGACTGGAAGTGCCAAGATTACTACCGGTGCCCCGGACCCCTGCAGTTCAGCACCGGAGATATGGACATCTCCCTGACGCTGAAGTATGAGCTCATCCCTACCGGCGGCACCGACCCGGACCCTCATGTCCCTGCCAGCGCAGCCGAGCTACAGTGCAAGCCTTTCGCCACTCAAACAGCGTTCGGAAGCCACCTCCACCGTCCGACTCCTGATTTCTGTTTGTCTGCCTTGGAGAAGGAACGCCTTTCCTACACCCCGAGTAGGCCTGCCTGTCTGCGAGGCCCGGTGAAGATTGAGTCCATGGGTGAGGGTCAGCGTGCACGCCCCAAGGACACCGTGATCATTCAGCAGAATTTCCCGAAGACCTACCCGACCCACCAGCCCGAGCGGCACGCCCAAGCCCCCACAGCACGGACCCAGCGAGCCACCCACACCTAACCGCACCCCCCAACCACCAGCCGGCCACACTCCAGCCCGCACTCCGCACCACGACACAGGCCAGGCTGACCTCCACTGACCCACCGCGGCATCACGCGAGACCACGGCACACCGCACCACAGCGCACCACAGAGCAACGCACCACAGCACGACGCGATGTGACGCGGCACAGAGCGGCACAGCACGACACAACTGACCCTAACCTGAGGGACTAACCGAAGCCAGCCGGCGCACACCCTGAAAGGCGCCGCGCCACCACGCCACGCACCAGCACCGCAGGCCACACACGGGGCCACAGCGCGCCAGGCGACAACGGTGGCGGACCACCCAGAAGATTACAGCCGGCACCGCAGAGGAGTAAGCACACGAACAACCCCAGCCTCCTAACCCAAAACCACAAGCAGCCGCCTGGCGCAGCCGCCCAGCCGGCAGAGCCAGGACCTAACCCGGCAAGAAGGGGCGCCGAGCCCACCGTGTACAAAGTGCACCCGACCCATGGGGCCGGAACGTGGCCACGCAGGACGCAACTGAAGACGGCAGCCCGGAAGACAACACTGAATGCAGGCCAGTGCGTGCGCCAGCCCAGGGAAGGCAGAGGGAGGAACAGGCAACCCCCCCCCCCCCAAAAAAAAAGAAAGAAGGGTGGAGGGGGAAAAGGCACGAAAACAGCCCACAGCCGCGGAAACCGCCCGCCAACACCACCACAGGCGGCCAAGCCCCCCCCCAGAAGGCAACGAAAAAAGAAAAAGAAAAAAAAAGGACCCCCACAGAGGCACGGGGGGACCACCCACCCAAAACTGGCAACACCAAGCCAGTAACAGCGGACCACGGGGAAAAGGGACACGGAAAGAAAAAAAAAAGAGAGCCACCAGCCCGGCACGAAAGAAAGAGATGGAGGGACAGGGACCACAAAGCCCGGAAAAAAAGAAAAAAAAAGAAAGAAAAAGAATAAACCAAAGCGCAAAAAAAAAAAAAAAAACACAGCCCGACAACCCAGCCAAGAAGGGCTGGGCACAGGCAAGACCCGGGCCAGCACACACGCCCACACCGCGCGCCGGAACCGGAAACGGCGGGGGGCAAGCGGGGCGCCCACGAAACCACACACGTCCCAAAAGCAGGCCGAAACCGAAGCCCAACCACGAACACCATAAACAGCTGACACTAGAGAGACAACACCACAAACCGTGCCCAAACACACCCACCCAAGACCCCAGCCAGGACTGGCAGGGTTAACAAAACCCGCACCAAACCGCCAACCGGACCCAAACACAAACGCCACACAACAGTAGGAAACCCAGTGCCCACAGCCCGGGCACTGAAGCAGCCCGTGCCATGCAGGTGACCCGGCCAAACGAGATCCGGAGACCGGGGGTAAGGCTGCATCCTAAGGCCTGCGCTGTTTTGGGACTCGAGGCGGAGCGTGCGACACCCAAGCGCCTCGGAACCCTAGTACCAAGAACGTGCATGCACGCCTTCGGAACGGGATACGCCAGGAAGTCCGGTGAACCCCTAGGGTTCCGCCCAAAGGAGGGGACGTGCGCAAGCACGGGGGCACACCCTCCCGGCGAGACAGGCATGTCACGCTGGCGGCGATCAGCCCTCCCGGCGTAGCCCGGGGCCGCTTTGTTGGGGGCCAACAGTCAGGTCTAGTGGGATGTAAGCCGCCTCCACTCTTCACGCGCGAAGCCTCTTCCTGTTCGTCACAGGGGCGACGCCAGGGGGAACCATGGGGCGCCTCTCCACGACCGAGTGCACCTACCTACCTACCTACCTGCGCCGTGGTAACGCCCGGGACCTTTTTGTCCTCGTCAACGGCCTTTTCCATTTCGAAAACGACCACATCTCGGTCAACTCCAAAAATGCTCTCTTTCCGGAGGAACGCATACAGCCTCTACAATCATCCTCTGAACACATGTTCTGCTTTGACTACACCATTCCAACCCCCCTCGCCGAGAAGCTTCTCTCCACCATCTTACAACCCCCTTTGTGGACGCTTGGCAAAGTCTTTTGCATCCGGGGTTCCGATCTAGGGAAGGACAAAACTTTCAAAGTTGTCCCTTCTAAAGCATACAAACAGGCGACGCCGGACTTCAAACAAATTGACGTGTGGAAATCCCTCCTTACTAGCGAAGCCGCGCGACGGTGCGGTATCCTAGGGGCCATTCCCAGAACACAACACGAGTTTTACGTGTGCATGAAGTATCACAACATCCCCTTGCTCCACCAACAAGACTCCCTGGGTTCCATGAGTTACATGCTCTTCCAAGAGAATAACCTGGTCACGTATCAGGGCACTACGCGAGCCATGATCTCTTGGGGGGGATACTCCTCTTGGCGCTCCAAAAACCCGGGACACAAAATGGACCTCCCCGCTTCTCCCCGAAATGTGCACAAAGATGCCCCTCGCCCACCCTCCACACTGAAGGCTTGCTTCAACCCCCTCCCCGAGCCTCCCGATCCAGAACTGGTCGAAGTTCACGCCCCGTCATCCACACCGGACGTTAATGTAATGTTCGGGGTCTCCCTGCTTGGGAAGACTCGGCACATTTCCTTGTTCAGCGCCCCCATGGCTAAGGTGCGAGTGTACGGAGTGAAATATGTTCATCACGAATCCGCGCTCCTTGCAGAAGGCTTCACTGTGTCCCAACTCGTATTTCACCCCGAATGCCCCGACACGGCGGCGCGCAACAACATTTTGGGTCCCGCCAACCCTTTAGTCTCGGAAGCCCAGAATTTTCTATCACGTGTCATCGAGGCGGCGACTGCCTACGGCAGCGCGGAACAACTAAGTCTCGCGAGGGACCATTACTTGTCCACAAGCAAGCCCCTCTCCCTCACAGAAAAGATCGCGCAGCTCCACCTCCAAACGGGGAACATTTTTGACCCCATCCCGGAAATAGCAGGAGCCTTCATATCCAATGAATTTTTCTGAGGAGAAGAAAAAGCCCTGGTGATGTCCTTCAGTGCAGATGAAGAGCACCAGTGGCTGTCCGAAGGGCACCGCACAATGCTTCATTACAGATTCAGGTACAATCCGGAATCAAAAGAAGTTGAACTTTTTGAACCGACCCCTCCTGAGTTTATTCAAGCGATTGGGCTACGGGCATTCTCTGCCTGCGCCCAGGTCCTGCCTTCCTCTCTCTTATGCCCCAATATGTGGTCAGTGGCTCGATACGAGCCCAGCAGTGGCCTGAGGAGCCACGTAGACGTCCCTCAACTAGGCCCTTATATCCTGGATGGCTCCTTTGGGTCAGGTGCGGAAATGTTTTTCGAACCGCGTCCCCTCCCCGGATCTACCCTCTTTAAGAAAAGGCAAAAAGTCTTCCTACAGCGCCGCAGCCTCCTCCTGATTTCTGGGGAGGCCCGCCACAAGTGGAAGCACCAAATCCCAGCTCGCGACTTTGACACAGTGGAAAAGCGGCGCATTCCCCGAGACGCCAGGGTATCCCTAGTCTTCCGTCACACTGGTGTAGGAACGGACCTCCATACGACATCCTCAGAGCCCCCTGACCCAGGGCAACATGAGACGGATTAATGAACCTACGCTCGGCGTCACCCTTCTGTGCACACGAGACGTGGCCTTCACTTCTAGACCACGAATACCCTCCATCACCGTTATTGCATGTTCTCAGGCGTGGCACGGCCATCGCTCTACCACTCCCCCTGTGCCTGACATGAATTCCTGAACCCTTGTGGCCGCCAGGTATGCCCTGACCGGGCTGATCTGCGCTCAATGTGTACCAGACCACAAAGTCCTGTGGTTCTCCTTGTGGTAAGCTCTGATGAGTCTACCGAATGCTACCCGTCCCCATATTCTTTCTGACCCCCTCCCACCCGTCAGTGCCACTGCAGGAGAAGTAACATGAGACGGTGTCAAGAGGTCCTCGCCTGCGTGGGCGTGCACGGTGCCTCCCTCACCGCCACCGTCTCTCGCATCGCGGAGATTCTCCCTGTGGAGCAAGCACACATCAACCCGAGAATATTGGTCCCAGACCCAAGTGTCTCTACAGACCTGACTATACACCCCTCTCTTCGCACTGCCTGTGACACAGCCCCCAAAAGCATACGCACAAGCACTTCACTCACGGATTTCTGCACCAGAACAGTGCGACCCCGACCCCTCAATACAGAATGAGGACCCTGCCCACATACCAACGCTCCTGACACCGGACTCCCCCCTGGATGCCCGCTATTCCTCCATTCGGACACCCTCCTTCCCCCCCCCCCCCAAGTGCACAAGCCCTTGAAGCCTACACGCTTGCGCTGCCTCCCCCCCTGTTTTCCCTCCGCCCCGGCCATCAGTGTCGTGTCCTTCAACACGGCAAAGAGCCAGAACACGCCCGCGTTAATTTTGCATTTCGTAAACGAGGGATATGACATTATACTCCTTCAGGAGCTAAACTCTCCCCCTCTCCTCCCACAGCGGTACGCCATCGGCGATGACTGCGCTAAAGTCTTCTCAAATGTCTGCGGCAACAAACACGGGGTTTCGGTCATTGCAGGCCCGCGCATCGCGAGATATACCAGCTGCGTCCCGCCCAGAGACAGCGACGGCCTTATCTGTGGTGCCAAAATATCCCTTCCGGAAGCGACTCCCCTGCATGTCTTCTCAGTTTACTACCCCCCGGTGCGCACGGGGGCCCCAGCTCCGTACCGTGACACCATACAGCGAACTCTTGCTTCTTATTTCAACGATCATCCCAATCACATCCTCGGGGGTGGTACCTAAGTCCCTATGGTCCTGCTTCTCCCAGCCAATCCCGGGCTCCACTCGCGCCGAGCACAGGGCCATGCTTGGCCTTGCCCTGGAGGAAGGCGTAAAGCACCTGCACAAGGCTGTCAAACAAGCACATGACTGGCTGTGTTTGAATCCTCTCCCTTCGGACCCAATACTTTGGGCGCACTCCTCCGACCCTCTCAACCCATTCTCGGTTTTGCACGGTACGTTCAGTACCTCCGTTCACATGCCCCCTGGGACCCGCCCCGTATACCAGCACCCCCCACCTCTCCCCCAAACCCGCCTTAAGAAAACCGTCCAGGCCAGCGTCAGCCAAAGCACAACCAGCCACTCGCCGCGCGCCAAAAAACTTCAAACGCCCGTCCAGCCGCGCATCCACACCACGGCCCCCTGCCCCCTTGGCCATTCCTCGCCCTCCTCAGCACTCACGCCCACAGCCATCACAGAAACGCCATCGATCACCACAAACCTATCAGACCAAAAACGTTTGGGCGCCCCCAAAGCGCGCCAAGACCGCTCTCCCTCTCTCTGCCCCACGCTCCAGGGCGCGCTACCGTCAAACACGCCTACCCCTCCCCTCCAGGCCCACCGCTACTAGGTGCCCAGGTCCGTCTGCCCCTCCCCCCCCCCACTCCATCGCCTCACAGGACATCCGAAATTTTTTCCGCCGGTCCAGCGACATTCTGTCTCCCCCTCTCGACACCTTCAGCCCTCTGCCCCTTCCTGAACCCCCCCCCCCCACAGGGTAAATCAGCGTTCATCTAACCTTACCATCAGAGCAATCGTGTGCATATCTCAATATGCTGTTGTGAATACTTTCCTTGGGGGACGTCAGCCCCAGAACAAGTTGATGCTGTTAAGAACATTGAAAAAAAAACAATGAAAAATTCACGGAGGAGAAAGACACGGTCCTCTTGGGTATTGGTACCCAAACTCCGGTCATCGATTCGGGCCTCCATTTCTGCACCTTGAGAAATCAACTCCTGTACTAGAGGTCTGCGCCTCAGTATGTACAAAATTTTGTTCATTCTTTCCTGGAAGACTGCTGGGGCATTAGCCACCCCGAAAGGCATGACTTTCCACTTAAACACGCGACCCTTAGGCGTTGAAAAAGCCAGCAGTTCCTGAGCTGCGGCGGTTAGGTCTACCCGCCAGAAACCACTGCGTTTGTCCATTTTGGTCTTGTACCGGCATTTGGCAATACGCTCCAGGGTATTTTCCATGTTAGGAATACTCCCTGAGTGGTTTTTGGGTTCCTTGTTGACCTCACCATAGTCAACAACCAATCGTAGGGCAGTCGATCCTGGTTTAGCAAACAGGAAACAGGGACTGCAGTGATGGGGGTAGTCTTCCTTCTTGTATTCTTCGACGAGGCCAGCATCAATACATTCCTGGATCGAGCGCTCCATTTCTTCAACCTGTTCCTGAGGAGCAGGGTAGGGTGGACGCCTCAGTTGCGTCTTCTCAAATTCAGGTTTCAGTTTCACGTCCATCTGGACCAGATTTTTACAGGAAAGGGGAGGCGGCAGGGCGCCGAACACCTCTTCATAGGTTAGGAGCAGTTCCCTCAGTGGGGGGTCAAGGTTAAGACTCTCGATTTTCCGCAGGAAATCCTCCTCAGCATGGAGGTTGCTCTTTCCATGCTCTTTCTTTTTCTGCCGATCAGCAGTTTTGGCAGGTACTGAACCATCGTCCCACTTAGGGGAACTTTGCTGCCCATAGTGCAGAGAATACACTAGGGGTACCTCAGGGTCAGGCAGCGTGTAGGAATCATCGTCCTCCTTAGACCAGATGGAGGATTTCCAGGTCTGTCTGAGGTATTGTAGCCGCTCTTGGCGCTCAATACCTTCGGCCTTCAGGTACAACAGCCGTCGGAGTTCCTGAGTGTCATGCTCAGACAGTGGCATTTTATTAGAAGCAGGTCGTGCTAGACCATCAGGACTCTGGGCCACGGGTTCACCTGAGTGCATATGCTGCATGTGCAGCACCGGTTTCCCAACAGGGGAAGTTGGTTGTGAGGTTGACTCTAGATCTACCTCCTCCAGCAACAGCTGGGCCAGGAAGGCACTGTGTTTTAGTTCAACACAGCTGGGATTAGCAGGAAGGATAGTGCTGGCGATCTCAGACAGTTGGTCGTCAGCATTCTCCTTTACAGCTGCAGGTTCCGAATAGCCATCCTGAGATTCACACCCTGTAAGTCTGGCAGATAGGTGCTCAGGAGATCGTCTTTTGAGATCAGACAGGGGCAGGCCACGATTTTTCAGCCATGACCTCTTTCAGTAGCACCTGATCCAGATCTCACAGGGGTACAGGATTGAGGGATCCATTGACAATGGATAAGAAACTGGCCCACTCAGAGGCCTCCATAGCTGTGTCTGAGTCCTCAGGCACGTAAATGGGACCGTCAGGGAGTTGTACTCTCCCCGCGGTTCGACTACTTGTAATAGGTCTGAGTGCTGAAGTGCGCGCGCTGAATTCGCCCAAATAAAATGCCAGATCAGCGCCGCGCGCACAGCGCATTGTGAAATATTTTGTTGATGAAAACTATTGCTTTCAATAGTTAATTATCAATAATTTATCATTATTTCATTCATAGGCATCCATGTGCCATTTCTGTGTATCATGTCACAGGATGCCTGTTTTAACATGTGATCAGAGCTGAACAACGACTCACAACGAGTTTCCGGATTTCATTGCAGTGCTCTGCTATGGAAGATACGGGTGCTGAAGTGGCGGAGATCCAATAGATCAGGGTAAGAACGTAGATGCTCACGTAAGTTCTGATTACAAAACAGGTCATCCGATTGTCTTTTGTTGTCTATTGGGTCTGTGTGTTTCAGTGCTTCAGTGCTTCAGTGCTTCAGTCACCGGCAGCCGCGACTCTACGGCGCTGCTATGGCGAGCAGTGTGGCTGGTGAGGAGTCACTGCTTTAGCGCTGCACGAGATACCGACGTGAAGGAGACATTGCCCACTCTGATGTTGACCACTTCAAAGATGCAAACGCGCGGCTGAGTGTGACTGTCCGTGACTTGGAGGAGACTGTGGCGCGGCTGCGCCGCGAGCGTAATGAGGCTCATGACAAGTTAACAGAATTGCGTGAACAAGTTCGCAAAGGTCAACCTCCGCGTTTGCAAACTGGTCGCAAGAAGAGTCACCACGGACAGCGCCACAACAGAAACTTCGGCTCGAATCGTGCAAAGTCAGTTCCGATTGTACAACACAAGTGAGTGCAAGGTGCATTGAACTTCCCCTTGTCTGTCATTGCCTGAAAAGTTTGTTAAAAGTCTGCGTGCCCACGTGAGCGCCTTGAGCATGTGTCAGAAGCCCGACAAGTACCTTTGACGCTGATGCCTACAACTGAGGAGCCTGCTACTGAGATGCGACTGCTGAGTGCTCGGCTTCGTGAAGGCCGGCGTGTGTTGGCGCGGAACGACTGCGTCTTGAGGAGCGAGTGCAGCCAGGGACGTGTGTTCGGCGACCCGCACGTGGAGCGCGCTGCCGCAGTCAGAGGTGTGCCGGTTAGCAGTGATGGCCCTGGTTGGCAAGAGCGCGGTCAAGTGAGCGCTGGCGAGAGGGGCCTGGGTAGCCTGTGGTGAAGAGCCGTGAAGTCCTCTCGTGAAGGGACATTGAAGAGATACTTCCAAGCCTGACCAAGGACCTTTTTCAGTTTGTCTTCGCATCTTGTCCACACTCACAGCGCTGGCCTTGCCGCCAGTTGCGACACCCCACCTGGGGTCTCAGCCCCACCTTTGTTCACCGAGTTTTGCACTTTCATTGAGCTGTGCGAGCACCAAGGGTGCTGATTTTTGTTTTGCGCCTCTGTGCCCTGCCTTTGCAGGCGCGGTGGTGGCAGATTTTGCTTGAAATCTACTATATGTGAAATTTGGACTTTGCGCAGAGGTGTTTTTGCACCTCAGCAGTGCTTCTAAAGGCACTGCCTATACGGATGCATTGTGCAGTAGACCTTTGTTTTGGCTGGTCGCTGTCTTTTTGTACACTTTTGCAGTGACCACTATGGGGACGGGGCTGCTGTGGGCAGCCACTGCCTTTGTGGGCATACAGTGCCCTGTCCTGATGAGACGGTGAACGCTGCCCTTTCTTTGTGCGCAAACATACTCAGATATGCATGGTTTTTTATTGCGAAGCATGCCAGGGCCCCGTGTTGAACTTCTTCTGTTATTTTGGTGTTCAGCCAAAACCAGCAGGGAAAGTAAAACACCAACACACTTATCGCTCACTTTTGGCAGTGTCACGCAGGTTTTCTGAAACTGCAGGATTTTCAGAAACTTGCAGAGTTTTCCCCTTAGGTTGGGAAACCTTTGCAGGGTTTTTTAAACTTGTTGTTTTTAAATAGGCGAAAGCTTCTGAAATTGCTTTGCAGTTTTGGGATTGCCCCTAGGAACATTTCTGTGAGGGGAGTGTTTACAGCACCCCCTGAATCATTTCACCAGGAATGGGGTTTTTGTCAGCCTCAACCACTTCAGGCTTTTCCCCAACCCTTTCTTTTCTTTCTGAGTGTCTATTTCCTATGGCTAGGCACTAAGACCTATCATTTTCTTTTCAGCCCAAGCAAGGTGACTCAGACCAGAGAAACCATGCTTCAGCTTGTGAGGGGAGTGTAATAAGTCTGACTGCTCAAGTGCGCGCGCTGAATTCGCGCAAATAAAATGCCAGATCAGCGCCGCGCGCACAGCGCATTGTGAAATATTTTTTTGATGAAAACTATTGCTTTTAATAGTTAATTATCAATAATTTATCATTATTTCATTCATAGGCATCCATGTGCCATTTCTGTGTATCATGTCACAAAATGCCTGTTTTATCATGTGATCAGAGCTGAACGACGACTTACAACGAGTTTCCGGATTTCATTGCAGTGCTGTGCTATGGAAGATACGGGTGCTGAAGTGGCGGAGATCCAATAGATCAAGGTAAGAAAGTAGATGCTCAAGTAAGTTCTGATTACAATTTGGTCTAGCATACGGCGCCAATAAGCGTGTCCACCTGAGCAACCCCAGTCAGGGGTGCAAATGACAACCGTTGCCCCCTCATAAGCGATTTTGGTTAGAACCTTCGCGAGCAGGGAGAGGGGAGGCTCAGCATACGCTAGGCCCATTGCTTTGCAGAAGAAACGGAAAGCGTTGTACAAATGTTTCGAGCAATACAACTGCATGATATGCTGTTGTTGGCTCTCGAACAAATCCACCTGGATCTCATGCAGGGTTACCTGAGGGGCTGCCAGTCGATTTTCAAGAACGAGATGGGCCAATTGGTAGTTTTTAGTACGATAGTTAGTCTTGGCTGCATAGCGCAGCCCAGACCCTTTTCGTCCTGACAGCTCCAAAGGTACGGAGAAGAGCCCACTGCCAAAGTTGCAGTGGAGAGGGTAGGGGCGCTGGAGGGACAACATTTTTACCTGGGGGTTTTATCACAGGAAGTCGGTACCAATGACGATGTCAAAGGCGTCAATGTCCAACACTCTGCAGTGTTGGGTCACAGTTTCTTCGCCAAGACAAATAGTCACATCGACTCCCCCCAAGAAATGGATGGTAAGCCCATCCCCTACTCTTATGGCTACTGTGTTAGTTTTCTTGAAAGTCTTTAGCAGAGCCCGGGCCACTATAGAAAGTGTTGCGCCGGTGTCAAGCACTGCTCGAAAAACTTGATCCCCGATTTTCACGAGGATCCAGAAAACCAAGTCCTCCTCTTCGGAGCCGCCCCCCTACTCCTCAGCAGGGAATTTGACATCCACACCAGCAGCCATGAGGGACTTGGCCATCCAGGCCAGTCGGCTCTTCTTGGATCTATTCCCCTCAGAGGAGGCGTTATCCCCCTGTGGGCGCTTCTTGGGGTCACCCTCGGCAGGAGAGGGAGAAGTAGCGGCTGCTGATGAGCGCCTCTGGGGGGATCGGGGTTCCACCCTTGCCGCCCCCCTTACCACCTCCTTTACCATCCTTATCCCCATTCTGGGGAGTTCTGGTGGGTGTTTGGGTCTTCTGGCGTTCAGCCTCCTGCCACTTGTGTTTGTCACTTTCTCGTTTCTTTATGTGACACTCGTCCTCGTAGTGACGACGTTTGCCACAGTAACCACTGGTGATAGTACACCTAAAGTGGTCCTGATGGGTCACAGTTTTCCCATCTTTGGAGTGCTGCTGTCGTTGCATCTGCAGCATACAACCACTGCGGTGGTCGCAGTCAGGGGCGTGACAAGGTTCCCCCTTGTCATTGACAGGCTTACAGTAGAATAGAGGGGGTGTACCTGCTTCAGGCTGGGGGGTAGGGGTACCACCTCGACCCAGGTGCTTTTTGATAAATTCCTCTTTTTGGGAGTCAATCTCCCTCTCAAGGGCTAGCTCGATCAGCAGGTCCACCAAGTCTTCGTACGTGTGGGTCCAACTCTTCCTCTCAGAGGTAATGCGGGAATCGTCCCACGTACGTGAAGTGATCTTACTCATGAGCCACAGATGCGGCTCTGTGGCTCGATAGGAACCCATGTTCATCTGTGAAAACAGATACTGTAGGTCGCACACGTATTAAGAGACTTGCGCAGCGGAAGGAAACTCAGGGAGCATAGGTAGCTCCTCTATCTGTGTGCACAAACTGAGGTCAGTCTCATAGACCGGGAGAGGTTTCTCCAGTCTCTGGATCACCTCGGCCCATGTTGAACAGGTTTTCACAATCTGCTTCACCTGTTGTTGCAAAAACGTTTTTTTGCATGAGTGTTACAACAGTGAACATTTACTGGCCACATCCACATGGGACTGGCCAGTCAGCAAAAGAAACTCAGCAAATTCTTCTGCCCATTCGGGCAGATTTTTTGGGTTGAACTCCGGCAATTCCAGCTGGATGTTCGCCTGGGCAATGGGTCTGCCACTCCTCCCACCCCCTGGGGTTAGGCCTGAAGGGGGGGGGAGGTACGCCGGCGAGGGCTGCCAGGGCTGGCAGCTCTCTTTTGTCAGTCTCTGTCACAGGCACGTCCTCTAGTTCAGCGATAGGGACTGTCCTAGCGCGAGGATGAAAAGGGCTGGGGCAAGTGACCTTGGGTAGCAACCTGGACACCTTTGATCTTTTGAGATCTTCAGCCAGCGTGCTCAGTCCGGCTGAGGCTGAGGCCAGTGCTGGCTGGGGTAAGGGTTCAGTGATACCAAATTTACCTTTGACAGCCTCATAAAGGGCTGTCACATCAGGGTCTTCAGACCCAGACAGTAATTTGGCCAGTAGTTCGGCCGTACGATCCAGGGCCCCATAAGTTGGCTCTGGGAGATGGGGATCTTTCACAGGGCTCCTGTTAGTGTTTGGCAGCTCTGGACGCCATACTGGCCTTCTCGGTTGCCTGGGTAGAGACACTGTGTCGGCCAGGTCCGTAGCTGGGCCGGAGTAAGGGTAAGAACCCAAGTCCGTGTACGGTGGGGATCCCAAGGCGTCTAGTGGTTCCTCTCCATCTTCGCCTGTGACGGACTTGTGGTACTCCCCGTGGGGAATCTATTTGTTGATTCTCCGCCTTGTTCCTCAGGTCCTCCAGCTGGAGTAGCCGTTGAAGAAGAAGCAGGGCAAACAGATCGGGAGATAGACGCAGCAACTCTTCGGCGGAGATGCTGCAGGCTGTCACCATGGGCCGCTACGGCCTCTGTGGTCCATCTGGGCGCTTCTTGTTCCGCCCTTCTGTGTACTGGATCTTCTTGAGACCCAGATGCAGCTGTGAGCTTGGGCTCACTCATTGAAGTGGGCCCACTGTTGCCAAGTTGAACTTGTACACTCTGAACTGGCGAGGTCCTGGCAGATATCTGTACTGATGGTGTGGACATTTTGTTTCTGGCTTTGGCTTGTGTACTTCTCAGAGTCGGTTCGAAAGGGTCTCAAGGGTTGCCTCTGCTACCAGAAAGATGTCCCTGATTAGTGCCCTAATAATTTTGATAAACTCCTGCAGGTTTGGATGTTGAAAACCCAAATCAAAGCAGTAAGTAGAGCAACAACAGGATCTGGATCCAATCAATGAACAGTTTTGAAATCCGGTGTATCACAGAAGGGCTGCAGATAGACAAAGCAGGCTTAATTACAAAGGTTCAATCACAAAGAGATGAACCAAATGCATTTAAGTAAAAACTGGCCTGACTGTAGCCTCCAAGTTAGCATCAGGCACTTCAAGTGCACTCTTTTGGATGCAATGGAGCTGGTTACGAATATCGGGCAAAGGAGTTAGGCCAGACACAGAATATGACTTGGCCAAGCAACTGAATTCGAAAACAGTTAAAACGTAGAACCACAATAAGTGGTAGAAACAGTTGAGTATAGGGGTCTTGGGCTGGGGGACCACTAGGCTTAACCTCCAAGGCCTTAGGCATGAAATGCCTATTCAATTTTAGTATAACCTCCATGAATGAAGATACCTCCGCTCAGTCGAGTGGTAGGGGTGAACTTCTTGGGGGGCTAGGGTTATAACCCTAGTTACTTTGAGAAAGTGTACCTTAAGCTTCAAAAGAGAGATTAAAATACTTAAGTAAGTCTTGGCATCAACAGAAGGGTTTTAAGGGGGGCTTGGCCTGGATCATGCCCTCCAAGAAAGACATGGCTGTGACTTTTTCTTACTTCGGGGGCATCCTTTGAGTCGAATCACTTCACGTAGGAACACATAGACAGGGTTGTCGGCTGTCATGTCTTTGCCGCAAGGGATGAACATTCTACGTTTGGACAGTCATGATAGCGTCTGGTGGTCGACGGCAATGCTGAAACCCAATCGACAGACACAGTATGCCACTTGGTGTCGGGCACCCGAAGGGGCCTAGGCTGTCTGGCGGTGTCGACACGCTGTGACTTAGCCGCTTGACACACATCGCAACTCAAGATGTAACGCTCCACGTAATGTCAAAGATGAGAACAGACGTAATCACGTTTGATCAAAGTAAGAAATGGTTCTTTTCCACTGCTTTAGGGTATACTTTAGTTGTAGTAGAGGTGCTCTAGGCATCCTTGCATTTTTCCCTTAGTATTGGCCTAACCAAAATGGGTGATAACACATTTTGACCTAGAGAACCAAACACCAAATGATGATGTTGTGTGGACCCCTTAATCCCCAAGCTATATGCACTAAAACATCTCTTCCTGGGTGACTGAGGCACTGATATACTGAAGGAAGAGCCTAGGAATTTATCCATGTTTTCTCATGAATTCTTGGCTATCCTAGTGGTATGCACCCTAGGGGGCTGGGGCACCTCTCTTTGAGAGGCCCTGGGTTCAACACCCAGTCAGCCTAGCTAAGTAGGAATATCCCATGTGACATGGCAGTGACCTCAGCGCCACAAGCCATGCCACCTCAGCATTTATGGGACCCAAAAACAAAGAGTGCACATCTCTAGATGGCATTATCGAAGAGAGTGAGGCCTAGGGGCATTTTTCGAATCAGTTTTTCTCAAACATGTAAAATACTTCATCCTGAGTTGCTTTGAATGTAAATTGCTGTGGTCTATTGCTGATAGGTGTCTTTATCTAACTCTTTGTGACTGCAGCCCTTCATGCTTTGATCCTGCTTATCTTCTACTTGCTTATCTCTGGCTTGGGTTATCCTGGAGTGGTTGTATTTCAACAAATGAAACATTTTCCTCATCAAAAACATGCAGCAGGAACCCTACACCAGCAGCAAGCAGCAGGAGAGGCACATGAAAAACATAGTGCTGGAAACACTATAAAATTTTCTGGTAGCAAGAGGCAGACAGTCTCTGCGTACCAGCAGCAGCCCCGTACATCCAGTGCGCCGAGTACTGTCATAAGCAAGAAGGGCGAATATGGACACAAAGAAGGAGGTCAACGACGCAAGGACGGCGCCTGAGGCGCCAGCAATGCCAGCACCTGGTGAACCTGGACCTGCACCTAGCGCTGTACCTTCGGTGCCCTTACATGGGCCAGTACATGTTGTTGATGACTCGCTGGAGGGACCTTAGTCGGCCTTCAGGGGCCCTCTCAGTCGAGGAGGTGGACACGAAACCTGTGAAGAGAAAGAGGGAGAGAGATAAGGATGCCTGAGAAAGCTGAAGCCGGTTCGGACCCCCGTGGCCATCTTGGGGTCACTTGGGGTGTGTATCTATGTGTCGGCAAGCCGCCATTGGCTGATATCATACTCTCCTGTCCACCCGAACTAACCCGATGTGATAGTGTGATAGGTTTGGCCATTCCGGCTACGAGCGGCCATATTCTGTACCGAGGCGCCGCCAGCGGAGATTTATATATCAGAATATCAGGAATCAACAGGGTTTTATTATCATAATGTTTCCGTAATTTTTCAGCCTTTCGTTCTGATGGTCAATGTATCGGCGACTGTCAGTTGGCTCGCGATTTTGCGTTAACTGATTGGGTAACTGTTATTTCCAGATAATTTGGCGGAAACCCCGATGAAGGGTCAGATTTCATCAGTAAAGGGTTCGTTGCTTCCGCAATTTTCTAAATATGCACTCGAAATTGTATTCTGAATTTTTCGCGATGTGGAAATCGGATTTCCGACTTCGACATCGCCGCACTTGATTTGGTCGTCTTCGAGTGGTCATACTCTTTTCCCTATGCCCGAATCAGGTTTCCCTTATACTTGCCACCCATTTGACCTGGAGATATAAGGGAAACAAAAGTGAATCGTGGGACCACTTTGAAGGGCCATATCTACGCGCGAGTGTGAGGAAAGAGAATAAGAAAGGTTGGGTTGCAAGCGCCTCAGTCTCAACTTAATTTGGGAAGCATCAAATGCCTTTGGTGTGCACACATGCCTGGTATAGCAAGGGATAATGGTCAAGAGGGTAGAAAGTGATAAAACACTCGGAGACTGTGCAACCGAATATTTTATTGCGACTTTCGAGTGTACCGCATGAGTGTTGGGGTTGCATAGATACTTTCCATTGGGTTCCCACGTATTTTTAACGTGAAGTTATGTCCATGGAGGGACATGGCATACCATGGTGGGGGCCACTTTTGAGGGTATGCGTCATATGCATGGTATGTGCTTCGATATGCTCACGCCCATGTTATATATCTTCGTGTGGCCGAAGAGATGGGGAGCCACACGTGACAAGGGTCTTGCCCATGTCCCAATTGTGGAATTCAAAGCGCGAGACTAAGTCTACCGCGTATGTATTGCTCATGGTATGTTTGGCGAAGAGATCCATGAGTGCACTCCCATTTTCATGGGGCATGTAGATACGAGTGGCGAAGGTATCTCCATGCGCCCGATTGGGGATCCAAGTGGGGGAATTGTTCGCAAATGGTTCCAATCATTTGTATATTGAACCATGCGCGGATATCATGGGTGAGCATAGAGATATACTATCATGACAACTTTGTATTTGGTCATATTTTCATGTTTTTGACCTCAATTTTTGCTCATTTTTGTGTTTTATGTGCTCAACTGGTCGGCTAACAGTAAAGTGCCTAGAGATCTGTGAACTATGGTATGTTGCTTATATGTTGGCATATGCTTCGGTGTCGTACCTCACCATATGCTGGATCACATGGTCACTTTGGCGTGGCACACGAGGCCTTACAAGATTAGGTCTCAAATTCATGAGTTGACTTGTGAAACATGTCATGTACATAACTGGAAGGGTTTCGGAGCCAATGATGGAATATTCTTGGGCATGGACCTTTGGTCTATATGACCCTTGTATTATACTTTCCGGTTTGGCACATGCATGGATCATTTGGATATTTGCCGTATGCATTTTTGAGTATATAATTGACTTTTGGGCATAATGGTGGGATTTGCCTGATTTTGCCATGTTATGAGGTCATCCTCATGGGGCAGTTCTTCAAGCCCAATCAACTCCAGGTCCAACCAAGGTTATGTCAGGGTAGGGCATAGTCCTGAGTTCCGCTCTAGGCCATGACACGCCACCTCCCCTAGTGGGCTAGGATTTATAGGCTTGGTAGTGAACACATTTTTGAGGTTTGTGTAGTGACTTGTGACACATGGCATTTAGCCATCTCATTTGACCTGGTTCAGGGCAATATGTTGGTGAGTCAAGGGAAGGTCTTCAGTCCAGGGAATGAGGGGTTTATGGCTGTGAATGTGTATGTTTACCTCTTTCCCCAACTTTGCTTTATTTGTGTTCATATGCCAATTTCAGGGCTTTCTTCCTTGGTGCAATTCTTGTACATGTCCGCCATCGTGAGACCATCGATGTGCTGAACGGAAGCCCGCAGTGTGGATTGGATTATTGCTGAATTTGTGGGATCTGGTTGCTGTTCAGGGTAGAAGGAGGATTGTATTTTCTTTTCTATATTTTTGGATTTTGGACCCTGGAATTTGAAGAATGCAATCGCTGATCCGGAGTAAATCAGCGGGGGTAACAGGCGGAAGGGGAATAGCGGGGGCCGGTCCTGGTAGGGATCTTCTTTATGGTAGCAGAGGCTTACCTGATGCCCCTACCAACCGCCGACCCGGGGACTTGGGCCCTTATGAGCCCTGCCCAAGTACGCCCCGGGTGCGTATTGTGGACTCGGTGGAGACCACACCGGAGATTGGAGCCATAGAAGAACCGATACGTTCAAGAGCATGGCGAACTCCGGAAGTTGAAGCCCGAAGAGAAGTACGACATTCGGGAAGAGGAGGACGTGACATGGAGGACCTGGTCTCCATGTGTGAGCGTCGCTGCCGAAAGGCATGCAACCTCCGCTCCGCCGCGGAGGACTCTGATGAGGCCTGCCATTCAGGCAGCAGTGGAGGACGGGCCCGGCGCTACCGGAAGCGCGGGTCACCCAAGTCCGCGGCAAGGGACGCCGGGGCTATGGATACCGACCCTAGCCCGGTCAGGCTGTGGGAATCCGAGGGGCACTCCGAGGGCTATCGGACAGCCTATGAGCCACCTTCGGAGTCAGAGGAGACAGCCAGACCGCCCACAAGGGCGAACACGGCCCCAGAACCGAGCCTGGAGCACGACGCCGAGGGCTTGGAGAGGCCAGCCAGGGCCCGGACGGCACCTGTGCCCCGGCACACGGGACCAGAGACGGACACCATAGGCGATACACCCATGGGCGATGAGTCTGAGGCGCCGGGAACCGCGGGATGCGCTGGATCGGGTGGAAGGCACGCTGAATGCCACTGCGCGCACGTGTCCTTCCTCATGGGCAAGTACCCAAAGATGGGGATGGACGCTATCGTGCATCGACTCGACCGCCTGGACAATGCGAAGGACGGCCTAGAGGAGGACGTCGGGGGGATCCTGGATGACCAGTCGGCCGCGGAAGAAAGACATGGAGGAGCTGCGAGCGGAACGGAACCGGTACCGGGAGAATCTGGAGCTGGCCCTGGAGAAGCAGCAGCGAGTGGTGGACAGCCTCCCCCACCTGGTGGAGGACATGTCGGGACGCCTGAAGAGGCTAGAGGAGCTACAGCCCCTCGCCTCGGGTCCGGAGCTCCCGGGAAAGCCGGCCGCGGCAGAGCTGGTGGAGCGGGTTAAGACCCTCAGGAGCGCCATGGATAAACCCATGGGCGGCCCTGCAGAGGCACCCTACGCGCCTCAGCGTGTTGACCCGGGTGCGCTGCCGTTTGTCCCCATGTTCAGCGAATCCACAATGCTCGGGGAACACACGGCACCAGCTGGGTCCATGCGGGAAGGGCACGTAACCACGGACCCGAGGAGCCTGACGGTACAGATGTCCCATGCCGCCCAGGATGTACCGATTACGACGAATATGGTAGTTTATGCGGACGATGAGATCCAGAGCCAGACCATGCAGGGGCGAACCATGGGAAGCGCCGACGGACATGGTGGAGGTCATCCAGGCGGAAAACTGTGGGCGAAGGACCCCAATACGGGGATATGGACGGCCGATGGAGCAAGTACTTCCCGCATTCCAAACCCCATGGGTTCAGGCCCAACTGGACCGCACTCCATGGAGGAGAGGGATGTACGGGGAGTGTACTCACACCCCCCGGCCACAGGTGGTATCCGTCTCGGTGGAGTGGTGGCTGGGGACGTCGGAGACTCGATCAGGATTGACGACCTCAGGGGAATCAAAATCCCCTATTACGACGGGAACCCGTCCAACCTGGATGACTTCATCCTATACTGGGAGGACTTCGCCGAGGAGGTCGTCGGCGAGATGCGGGGAGCGCCGCGGGCCAAGTGGGTATGTCGGACATTCCGACATCGGCTGGCGCAGGACCTGAAGGAGGAGCTGCGGGATCAGATCCGGGAAGGATTGATCCGTACGGAGCAGGCCTGCCTCCAGTGGTTGGAGGATGAGGAGCGGGTGGACGCTCCGGACCAGAAGCTGGAGGACCTGTCGTCCATCCCGCTGCCGCTGGACCGCGGTGAGTTGCGGGTCCGGGAGTGGAACCGGTATCTGCGGAAGTACCGCAGATGCCTCAAGCTGGTGGAGGACTGGAACGAGGCCAGCGAGATCCGCCACCTCCTGAAGGACGTCCTCCCCGGCAACTGGAAGAGGCGAGTGGAGGACGAGGAGAAGAAGCGCGCCAAGAAGCGGGTCGCGGTGAGGATCATGGCGGCGGAGGATACCCATGCGGGTATCATGGAGTTCTTCAGGAGGAACCTGGGCGAGCCCAACCGGATGTTGGGACTGAAGAACGCCGTGTACGTGGAGGTGTTTGGAGACTCCATGGGGCAAAGGCTGCTGCGCCTCAACAACGTGGAGTGGAGGCGCGGGGAGCCGCTGAGGATGCAGGTCATCCTCGCCCGCATGAGCCTGGACGAGATCGTGAAGTACATCACGGTGGAGTTGAAACTTAATGCGAAGAACGAGGCCCACGTGCAGGATCGACATGGTCATGGACAACGAGGCCACCGAGAAGACCGCCAGCATCGGGAGATCCAGGAGGACACGGCCAATTCTGCGAAGGATGGTAGTGGAAGTGGCCAAGACCACTGGTCCCGGGAGGATCACGAGGAGGCCCATTTCTTCGCGTTTGTGGCGCACAACGTGAGGAACCATGGGCAGGATCGGTCGAGATGGACCCCGGTGGCCCAATGAGGGCAACGCGCCAAAGAGGATCTGGAACCCACCGCTCTCGTTCCGAGAGTACAGGTCTCAGCACGACGGGTGCTGGGTCTGTTATGGCAAGGGAAACAACCATGCACACGACCACCGTCAGTGCAAGGTGTATGAGGCGGACAAGAAGGCCTACTTCGCCGCCCACCCCGAGAAGAAGCCCAAGGAGCAGCGGATTTCCGATTGGAAGGCGAAGGGCGGAGATGGGGGAAAAGGCCAAGGCAAAGGCCAAGGGAAAGGCGGAGGAAGAGGCTATGGTGGTGGACCTGGCCAAGACCGACGAGTGAGGTCGATCGAGGAGGTTGCTGAAGACATGTTGAGGACATTGGAGGAACTCAAAGCCCAGCAACGTGGTGGACAAAGTCCTGGCAGATCGCAGCCGGAAGGGGCTGCGGGAAGCCAAGTCTAGAGGAGCCCCCACGGGAGTGGGACCTCGGAGGTCTCTCCTCCGGAAATCAGTGGAATCGCAGAGAAAGCGAAGGCACATCTGGTGCCGAAGAAGGCTCCGGAAGAGCCAAAACCACTGAGTTTCGCCACTCCCAACCCCTGGAGCGCCCTGCCAAGGGAAGTACATGTGGGTACGGGACATGGCAAGAAAGAAGGAGCGACCACAGAGACACCCGTGGACGGGCAGGACCAACCCAAGATCTACACCATCCGTGACCATATTCTTGAAGTCCTGATGCACCCGGACGTGCTAGAGTTGCATGCCGTGAGAGTCGTCCATACACCTCATGGCGACCAGCGGCAGTTGCACTTGAAAGTGCGAGTACGGTGTGGACGAGAGGAGAAGGTGGTGGATGTGTTAGTGGATACGGGTGCCCAGGTGATCCTGGTCCGGAGAGGGTTGTTCAAGGAGGAACTCCTGCAGCCCAGCCGGAGACCGGTCCGCCTGAAGGTCGCCAACGGAGGGATCATGGGTGGCGGCACCCATGAGGCCACCATCAGTATGGAATTCTGGGAGCATGAGCGCTTGAACCGCCCTGATCAGGCGAAGAGAAGCACTCTATCCGGGAACTTCTATGTGGCCGACATTACAGATTGGGATATGATCATGGGGTATGACTTCATGGTGGCAAACGCCATTGGAGCCCTTCCCCATCGCGCAACGCTGGTCCGGGAGGATGATGAATGCCTCACATGGCTGTCCACGGACTATGCATGCGGATTATCCCGATGGAATGCTGAGGAAGAGGATCGGATCGTCCAAGCAGTGCAAGCTGTGGGTGCCAAGTCCAGGGGAGACCGCGGAGTTCAGCTCACGGAGTATGGAATGGCGCCACAGGTGTATGCCAGGATGATCCAGACGCTGGGAGCCGAAACGCCCGAGACGGACGTCTTTGCTTCCCGGGATGCCCCACTTCTGAGGAAGTGTAGGCGGCATTGGCATCGAGGAGACTCAGCCTGGCACCGGCATTGGGGTTTGAAGGAGTGGGGACCCATGTACTGGCATGGCTCCCTGGACAATACCAGACGTACGGTGGAGAAGATCATCGCGGATAGGGCGAAGGAAAACCCTGGTCATAACCGGCATAGGATCCACCCAATGTCCGCTGGAGGGTCTCAAGTCGACGCTGGACTCCATCACCCTGAACGGGATGTCATTCGGGCCAGAGGACGAGTCGTTCATCGACGCCAAGGGTGTATCAATGCCCTCCCCGGGTCAAGCGTGGGGTACCAAGGCTTTCTTGGTGGATGGGGCGCAAGCCCAGCCCACGGGTGATGAAGCATTCATCCGTAGGGTGGAGGCGGTGCCCATGAAGGTCATGTTTGAGCCCAAGGAGGGGACGAATCGGCCTATTGATGGCATTGACGTCCTGTCCCATGCCGAGATCGACGACGTCGTCAACTACATGCGGATGGTGATGTACGACCGTGTGGCAGCCAAGAAGAGGCGGGCCATGGTTACATCTCCGCATTGGTGGGATGACAAGATGTTGGTCACCGGCAAGTACGCGAAGGACGAGTTCGTGGCGAGGGTCATGGATCACATCACGGACCAATACGATGGTCCGGTTGGGTCGGACCCACCAACCTGGGATTTTCCAAGAATGGGTGCCGATAGCGACAGTCACCAGCCCGAGGCCGCAAATTTCCGAAGATTATCGGTGGGAAGAGCTCCCCACGACGATGAAGACGGCATATCGGACGAGGAGAAGTCGGAATCGGACCCAGAAGAGGCCTATACCGCAGTGCGGTCGGTTGTATCTATACCAAAGCAAGCGGCTGAAGAGGCCCAGGAGAACCTGAAGGTCGCCGAGCTGAAGGAGAGGCTGATCAAAGCCTATCCGCGGCTATTCAGTGGCGTCGCCAACAAGAGCCCTCCAGATCGTGGGAGGTTTGGTACAGCGAAGATCAAGCTGAAGCCGAACCCGAAAATCTATCGTCATCGGGAGTACCAACTTCAGGGCGATCGGGCCGAGGCCATGAAGAACTTGTTGGCCGAGTTCATTGAGCGAGGATGGATCGAACCCTCCGACAGTGAGTTGGCAAGCCCAGCCTTCATCGTGCCCAAGAAGGAGAAGGGCGAGTGGAGGTTGGTGGTGGATTACAGGGGTTTGAACGAGCAAACCGAGCACGACTCGTACTTGCTTCCCCTGATCGACTCCATCCTCCAAAAAACAACAGAAAAAGCGGATCTTCACGGTGTTGGACCTGAAACACGGTTATCACCAGATGCCGCTACACCCGGACTCCAGGCCCTGCACAGCGATGTCGACGCCGCTGGGGCCCATGCAGTGGAAGGTGGTGCCTATGGGCGCCAAAAATGGCAACGCCGCTTTCCAGCGCATGATGGAGGACCTACTCTGTCCAGTCCGGGACTGTGCCGATCCCTTCGTGGATGACATCATCATCGGGTCCGGCACGAGAACATGACTGAGGACGAGCTCATCGGCGCGCATGAGAAGGATCTGCGCCGAGTGCTCAGAGAGTTGGACAAGCACAACATGGTGTGCAAGCCCACCAAAGCCTCACTCTTCGTGAAGGAAGTGGAGTTCGCGGGTCACGTGGTCGGTCACGGGCAACGCCGTCCCATGCCTGGGAAGCTGGCGTTCCTGCACCACTGGGAGAAGCCCCAGACCATCAGCGAACTCCGGTCCTTCATGGGGTTCTGCAATTACTATTCGGGCTATGTCCGGATGTATGCAGAACTCTCGGGGCCGCTGCACAAGATGCTGCAGGTGGGGAAGTTCGATGGCTCGAGGGGGAGCAAGAAGAAGCTTGCCCGGACCCCTGAGGCTGAAGATGCGTTCAACCGCCTGAAGAAGCGACTCCTGGGGCAGTTGGGGCTGTTTCTGGTGGACCCGGACAAGGGATTTGTGCTACGGACAGACGCCTCGGACTATGCGGTGGGGGCAGTCCTCGAGCAAGTCCAGGACGACTGGACTCATGTTCCCGCGGCGTTTTGGAGCAGGATCCTGGCCGAGGGCCAACGCCGAACATGGACCGCGAGGGAGAAGGAGACATAAGCCATTGTATGTGCGCTCAGGAAGTGGTCTGGCCACATCCAACTGCAGCCGGTGGTGGTTTGCACGGACCACCAGTCCCTACAGAGCTGGCACAAGGAGCAGGTCGACACCCCCTCAGGACCAGCGGCTAGGAGGGCCCGATGGCACGAGACGTTCGCCAAGTTCGACCTCAGCGTCGTGTACGTCCCGGGGAAGGACAACACTGTGGCAGATTGCCTCAGTCGCTGGGCCTACCCCGCTCGCAAGGCGTGGACGACATATCCAGCCATGGCGACGCCGAGGAGACCGAGGAGGCCAAGCGCATCATCCAGATGGAGAAGGCCATGGAGCAAGAGGGGGTCAAGTGCTTTGTGGTGATGGCAAATCGTACGGACCTGGCCAAGTTCCGGGGTGCCTGAGTCCAAGCTATTCGAGAGGAAACCCTCGAGCAATGGATGGTGGCCCCTGTAGAGCTAGTCAGGTCGGTGCTCACAGAGGACTGGTCGGATGACTATGCGGCATCCGAGCACTGGAGCAAGTACTGGAATGCCGTGAGCGCCCCGTCGGACGACGAATGGCCCGAGGACTTGACCGAGGATGGCGACAAGTTGTTCCTCAAGGACAAGCTGCTGGTGCCCGAGAACCGAGTGGAGGAGCTCATTGACCATTGGCACAACGCCCAGCTCATGCACCCTGGCCGAGACAAGATGCAGCAGGACCTGGAGTGGCGTTTCAAGTTCCCTCTGGGGTACTACGCCATCCTGGATAGGTACTGCAGCGACTGTGCCGTGTGTCGGGCCACGAAGAGCCCCAATCACTCCACAGCGGGTAACCCGGTGTATACGGCTATACCGGAGGCCCCTATGCGGTCCGTGGCCATGGATGTATTCGCCATGCCTGAGGTCACCGTGGAAGGAGAGACCTATGACTGTGTCATCCTGGCGGTGGACAGGCACAGTGGGTATATCGTGGCGGTCCCTGGCAACAAGTCCAAGAAGAAGGACAAGAAGGACAAGCATGGAGTGGGGCTGCAGGCCAAGACCGTCGCTAATGCCATGATCAGGCATTGGCTGACGATTTTTCATGTCCCGGCTGTCATCTGCAGCGATCGGGGCAGTCAATTCGTGTGGACGTGGTTCAAGACGATGTGCAAGCACATGGGAATTCGGCACGCCAAGACCGTGGCATACCACAGCCGGTCGAATGGCCGGGCTGAGGTGGCCGGGCGGCAGATGTTCGAGAAGTTCTGCCAGCTGCACATCGACGAACCGGGCCGGAATTGGTACAATTCGCTGTGGAGGGTACTCCAAGCGTATCACGACCTTCCGGGGCCCACTGGACTGTCGCCCCATCGCATCCTGTTCCTACGGGATCGAGTGTCACGCACTCTCCCGTTGTTGAACCATGGCAAAGTGGCCCGAGATGCGAACGCCATGATGGCTGAGGCGGACGACACGGCGGCCAAGGTGTGCAAGGCACTACAGGACGAGCATGACAAGAGGGCCAAGTACTTCAAGCAGGGGAAAGTCCAGAAGTATGCTCTCCAAGACACCGTGTGGGTGGAGCGGCACCACAAGGATGTCCTGTCCAGGCATCAGCAGTCATCTTGGTATGTGCCGGGGGTAATCGTTTGAAAGGTCGGGCAGGATGTGTATGCGGTTCGTGTGGGGGATAACAAGATCCTGGACCGCGACCATACCCAGCTTCGTCCCCGAGCACCAGACCCCACCGGACGTCCCGTCACCTTCGAGTTCGCGGCCGGCGATGTGGACTCGGACGACGAGGGTGAGGACGATGACTTCACCGCTGAGAAGATCCTGGCGGACAAGCCGGACCCGGGGACGCCTGGGGGTAGGCTTTATAAAGTCCGTTGGAAGGGATTCGCCGCATCCAGGGATTCGTGGGAACCTCCAAGCAGTTTCGTGCCGAGGTACGCCACGGTCTGGATGGACTACCTGAAGAAAAAGAATATTTCTTTGGATGTCAAGGACATGTTGGTCCATTTGGTTGCTGCAGTAGCACCGTAATGGATTCCCTTTGGCATTTCTGTTTGTTTCTGTGCTTGGAAGATGGGTGAGGGCGTTCATCCGGGGATATGTCGGCCTTGATTGGCCGTATACCCCCTTCACTTGATCTCCACGTATCTATTTTACTGTGGTATACTTATTTAGGTCGACCGACGACATTTTTCTATCTTTGATCCCCTTGGTCCATGTTGTAGATCAAGTGGAGACCGGATATGGCGTAGGGCACCGATTATCAGTGTCCTCACCCCTCTCTTGGGGCATGGAAGACACCTACGGCGTGTGTGGGGCCTCCATGTGTCCTTGGGACATGGGGGGGGAGGGTGTGGAGCCCATTGGGGTCCTCCCGTCCTCTCTTCAATGACTTCCGAGCGGTGACAACGCTCTGAGCAGGGGGGTGAAGCCGGTTCGGACCCCCGTGGCCATCTTGGGGTCACCTGGGGTGTGTATCTATGTGCCGGCAAGCCGCCATTGGCTGATATCATACACTCCTGTCCACCTGAACTAACCCGATGTGATCGTGTGATAGGTTTGGCCATTCCGGCTACGAGCGGCCGTATCCTGTACCGAGGCGCCGCCAGCGGAGATTTATATATCAGAATATCAGGAATCAACAGGGTTTTATTATCATAATGTTTCCGTAATTTTTCAGCCTTTCGTTCTGATGGTCAATGTATCGGCGACTGTCAGTTGGCTCGCGATTTTGCGTTAACCGATTGGTTAACTGTTCTTTCCAGATATTTTGGCGGAAACCCCGATGAAGGGTCAGATTTCATCAGTAAAGGGTTCGTTGCTTCCGCAATTTTCCAAATATGCACTCGAAATTTTATTCTGAATTTTTCGCGATGTCAAAATCGGATTTTCGACTTCGACATCGCCGCACTTGATTTGGTCGCCTTCGAGTGGTCATACTCTTTTCCCTATGCCCGAATCAGGTTTCCCTTATACTTGCCACCCATTTGACTTGGAGATATAAGGGAAACAAAAGTGAATCGTGGGACCACTTTGAAGGACCATATCTACGCGCGAGTGTGAGGAAAGAGAATAAAGAAGGTTGGGTTGCAAGCGCCTTAGTCTCAACTTAATTTAGGAAGCATCAAATCCCTTTGGTGTGCACACATGCCCGGTATAGCAAGGGATAATGGTCAAGAGGGTAGAAAGTGATATATAACTCTTGGACCGTGCAACCGAATATTTTATTGCGACTTTCGAGTGTACCGCATGAGTGTTGGGGTTGCATAGATACTTTCCATTGGGTTCCCACGTATTTTTAACGTGAAGTTATGTCCATGGAGGGACATGGCATACCATGGTGGGAGCCACTTTTGAGGGTATGTGTCATATGCATGGTATGCGCTTCGATATGCTCACGCCCATGTTATATATCTTCGTGTGGCTGAAGAGATGGGGAGCCACACGTGACAAGGGGCTTGCCCATGTCCGAATTGTGGAATTCAAAGCGCTAGACTAAGTCTACCGCGTATGTATTGCTCATGGTATGTTTGGCAAAGAGATCCATGACTGCACTCCCATTTTCATGGGGCATGTAGATACGAGTGGCGAAGGTATATCCATGCGCTCGATTGGGGATCCAAGTGCGGAAATTGTTCGTAAATGGTTTCAATCATTTGTATATTGAACCATGCGCGGATATCATGGGTGAGCATAGAGATATACTATCATGACAACTTTGTATTTGGTCATATTTTCATGTTTTTGACTTCAATTTGTGCTCATTTTTGTGTTCTATGTGCTCAACTGGTCGGCTAACAGTAAAGTGCCTAGAGATCAGTGAACTATGGTATGTTACTTATATGTTGGCACCTCACCATATGCTGGATTGCCTGGTCACTTTAACGTGGCACACGAGGCCTCACAAGATTATGTCTCAAATTCATGAGTTGACTTGTGAAACATGTCATGTACATAACCGGAAGGGTTTCGGAGCCAATGATGGGATACGCTTGGGCATGGACCTTTGGTCTATCTAACCCTTGTATATTACTCTCCGGTTTGGCACATGCATGGAGCATTTGGATATTTGCCGTATGCATTTTTGAGTATATAATTGACTTTTGGGCATCATGGTGGGATTTGCCTGATTTTGCCATGTTGTGAGGTCATCTTCATGGGGCAGTTCTCCGATCCAATTCATTCCCAGGTCCAACCAACGTTATGTCAGGGTAGAGCATGGTCCTGAGTTCTGCCCTAGGCCATGACACGCCACCTCCCCCAATGGGCTAGGATTTATAGGCTCGGGAGTGAACACATTTTTGGGGTTTGTGTAGTGACTTGTGACACATGGCATTTAGCCATCTCATTTGACCTGGTTCAGGGCAATATGTTGCTGAGTCAAGGGAAGGTCTTGAGTCCAGGGAATTAGGGGTTTATGGCTGTGAATGTGTATGTTTACCTTTTTCCCCAACTTTGCTTTATTTGTGTTCATATGCCAATTTCAGGGCTTTCTTCCTTGGTGCAATTCTTGTACATGCCCGCCATCGTGAGACCATCGATGTGCCGAACGGAAGCCCGCAGTGTGGATTGGATTATTGCTGAATTTGTGGGATCTGGTTGCTGTTCAGGGTTGAAGGAGGATTGTATTTTCTTTTCTATATTTTTGGATTTTGGACCCTGGAATTTGAAGAATGCAATCGCTGATCCGGAGTAAATCAGCGGGGGTAACAGGCGGAAGGGGCATAGCGGGGGCCGGTCCTGGTAGGGACCTTCTTTAAAGCATGGCAGACAAGGGAGTAGCCCATGGGCAAGACCCGACGAGTGTGTCAGCCTTCGAGGGCGCACCAAGCGCCTCTGGCCTCCACGCATCACCCTCTCCTACAACCAACACACTCCCAACTCCAGAACCAGCTGCTGCAACATCCACACCCATAACCCCTCCGCCTATTACTGAGGGCACAGGCTTTAATGGTATGCCTACCTACCCTGCCTATGGTGTGGACCCATCTACCACTGCGTTTCCAGAGGCAACTACTGCCCGTGAGCCAGTGGCCTCCAGTTCTGCGCCGCGCTGGTATGCGGCAGACTATCACCATCCTCTACCCGCTACAGGAGCCTATGTTGATGTTCCTGGGTATGCAAACCTGAGTGGGCTGGGGAGAGGCCCTGGGTCATGCGAGGGCAGGAGTAGAGGATCTGGGAGATCCTCCAACAGGTCCCTGACGCGGTCGGAGATCAATGAGGCACTCCGAGGAGCCACCTTCAAAATTGTGGGTGATCTCACTCAAGAGATTCGGGCTAAACTGGAGCCCCTGATTCCTCCCCAAGTGTCACCTACCGTCCTGGGAGTTTCACCCCACCGAGTACAAGCCAATCATCTGGTGGCAGGGTTGACAAACACCCCGGGAAGCCTGAGGAGCCGACCGATGCCGACCCCTGCTGTGATACCGAGAAGCCCTTTCATACCGAGAACGGCCCAGCCTCCCTACAGCCACGTGGGGAATTCCACGAGAGCCGAGCTGGACCGTCTGGGGCTGACAGCCCTAAGGGCAATGGTTGATGTGGAGCCCTATGGCTCTACTGACCCAGGCGGAGACCCCTCTGACGATCAGCCGCCGTCCATGACTTCTGCTTTGCCCTCGGAGGACGACGACCCTGAGGACCCCGGGAACCCGAGTTGGCGGAAGAAGAAGAAGAAGTGGAAGACCAAGCGTCCTGAGGGACGTAGATCTCAGGAGGCTAAGGCAATTGCCACCTCCAAGATCGTGGTGAACCCGCCTGAGTTCACAGGCAAGCATCTCAGCGGGTTTGCTGAGAACTTTGGCCGGTTCCTCAAAATGACCGGCCAAACCGATGCCAGTGGGCGAGTCAAGTGTGATTCGCTCCTGCAGTGCTGCAAGACCAAGTACCTGGAGAAGCACGTGAAGCAGATCGTGACTAAGTCCGCCACCTTTGCTGATCCGTTGGTTGCCTCGGAGAGGCAGTACCCTACCTACGAAACCGACCTCTCCATCAGGGACGGGATCTAGAACCTGGCCGTGCCAAGGATCCAGACCTGAACAAGGGGACTACCCCCAAGCACGCCTATATCATGGACACTGTCAAGAAGCTCTTCTGGTGTGACGCCAGAGATGAGCATGGCCACCTGCAGCACGCCCCTGACTGCGAGCAGCGAGACTGCTTCTGAGTGCAAGGGAAGAGGCAGGAGACCAACACCGGCGCCAGGCCTAAGATGCCGGATGACTACAGGTGTACTATCACATGTGCCTTCTGTGGGAAGAGGAAGCACTACGAGGATGAGTGCTACCACAAGCAGCGCCTGTCGGCGAAGCTGAAGGGCGAGGATCCTGGCAAAGGCCCTGGCGAGGGCGGTGGCAAGGGCAACGGCAACGACTCCGGTAAGGGCAAGTCGAAAGGATGTGGAAAAGGACAAGACAAGAGCCAAGGTGGACGAGGAGGAGGCGCTAACCGCCAGCCAGACAGGGACAACAAGAACCCAGACAAGAACGGAGGCAACCCCAACCCTAATCCAGAGGGGAACCCCGAGCTCAATACAGGGCAGTCTGGTCTCACCACACGCTCGCAAACTCAGGCCCAGGGAGAGCAAGGGGCCAAGCGTGAACATGAAGGTGGTGATGACGGCAACGCCAAGAAGAGAAGCCGTTTCATGAGGATGGCCGGCAAATTGCGGAACAGGGGGTTCGAGGTGACCTGTCCCGTGGAGTTCTGACGGGGATGCTCCGGTGGGGACCTGCACCTGGTGTTCTGGGTACGTATTTGACTAGGGGGACGTGAATACCTGGGGGTACTCGATACTGGATTCTGCGAACCTGAAGAACACCATGACCACCGCGGCTATACAAATGGGGCATGGACATGTGGTGCACAGCTGCGGGGACTGTGAAGCCGAGGTACCAATGGGCTCCCCAACTATTGCCCATCGGTTCTATGTGATGGACGCTGAGGCCTTCGACTTGGTATTGGGGACTGACTTTTTCGTGCAGCACTCCCAGATACAGTCCCTGACGCTACAAGCGCCCTACCTCCTCTATGTGAACCACGGCAATGGCAAAGAGTCCGTGCCACTTGAGCAGTCGGAGTATACCTCGAGCTACCTGAGGGTATCGAAGGAGGAGCCCTCGAACATGATGGCGGCCTCCAAAACTGAGGACTATCAACTATTGGGGGAAGTCCTAGACCAAGGTCTGAAGGAGTTGGGTTACTCCAGAGAAGACCTGAGCGTGGAGTTGTTCGCCAGCGACAAGCAACATGTCTTGGACCTTTACTGCAGCAAGGGGAAAAACTGCAGTTTCAAATTTTACTGGCCCTCTTTCGGGATGGCCTACGGGAACCCCAGGTTCAGTGAACTGGGGAAGGTCCTGACCAAGGTGGCCCTGGAACGTTCCCGTAAGGTCCTGTGTTCCCCCGATTGGGGAGCCCATGGGGGCAACGAGTACTGGCGAACCCTCCTCGACAGGCTGACTATCAGCTCTGTTCGGTTACCTGATGAGGCCATCTATGTGTCTCTAGGGCATAAGACGCCCATCAGGAAACCCGGATGGGGAAGTATGCTCAGCGTGGTGGACGCAGGTCTTACCTGCATCCCCTGGGAGGACCTGGACTCGACTCTGGTCCAGGCTATACAACGAGAAAGCGATGGACTCACCCTGGGTGACTTGAAGGATAGACTACGACCTCAGGATGCTATTGATACTATACCAGGGGAAGATGAATACGTGGTGACTAACACCAACGCCCCCAACTCTCCCTGCCATGTACCTGTTCCTGATGGAGTCTCTGAGTGTGGACTATCTGAGCTCGCAAGCTCTATCCACTCAGATGACGAAACTGAGCACGACGCCTTCCTCGTGCAGACATGCGTGGAGGAAGTGGACAACGCCGAGTACGTCGCCCCACTAAAACCCCTACTCTCCATGAGGATGGAAGACCCCGTGGACGAAGAGCTGGACCCCCGATCCAGGCTAAGGGAGTACGTGGACTGCAAGAGGAGGTTGGTGGCGAAGAAGCTATGCTACGCTAAGCCTACCTGCAGCTCATGGCCACTGAAGCAAGGACGTATGGGAGATCTATCCCAATTGAAGGAGGACCTCGAACAGAAGATCAGCACCTGGCAAAGGGAGGTACATCTTAAGCTCGTGAAGAGCTGGTGGGGTGCCCATGTGAGGACCCCAGAGGAGGACGACCTCTCGGAGGAATGTGTATGTGAAGCCCCTCGAGCGTGCCTATGTTGCCATCGTCCACCGGGGATGGTTGAACGAGACCTACTGAATGTGTGCCTACCAAGGGTTGAAGGATACTACCAAGGGCAAAGAGTCGTTGGAGGATCACCTCCCGACGTCTCTTACTCAGGGCGCAAGCAACTTACACTCTGACGAGGACATGGAGGACAAGATCAAACTATTGGACCCGCGGGTGCAGAAGCTTATAAGGACCTATCTGGAGGTGTTCCAGGAACTGCCACCCCGGGCCTCATGTGACAAGCTGGTACAGATGGACCTCAAGCTGAAACCCGATTTCGTGGGTCACAAGATCCGGAGGAGACACTATCCGGCTCCTAAAGTGCAGGCCGACGAGATTGAGTGACAGATACAAGAATGTATCGACGCCGGCCTAGTCCTGGAGTACAAGGACGGGAACTACCCCCAACACTGCAGCCCCTGTGTCCTGGTGGCGAAACCTGGGTCTACAGCCAAACGGCTAGTAGTGGACTACGGAGAGCTGAACAACAAAACGCTGAGCCACTCAGGGTCCATTCCTAATATGGAGTCTACCCTTGAGAAGATAGCCTCCTGTCGCTACAAGACCAAGATGGATAAGAGGAGCGGATTCTGGCAGGTGGACCTGACGCCCAACGCTCGGGAGCTACTAGCCTTCATCACCCCTCAGGGGAGGATGTTCAAGTGGAAGGTCATACCCTTTGGCGTGGCCAACGCACCCGCCCTATTTCAAGAGCTGATGAACAAGATCTTGTCCATCCTACGGCGGCGACCCAAGGCGCAAGAACTCATATCCCATGGGGCCCTGATGGAGGCACACATCGACGATGTATGCCTCGGGACTAATACCAAGGAGGATCACCTAATCCTCTTGGGTGAGTTCTTTGCGGTCTGCCAGGAGAACCACACATGACTCAAGCTGGAGAAGTGTGAGTTCATGCAGGAGACCAGGCAGTACCTGGGGTTCGACGTTGGCTATGGGTGGTGGACCCCAGCGGCCTCTAAGGCCAAACCCCTGATGGAAGCTAAGGTACGACACGAAGACCCCAAGAAAGGACTCAATGATGTATGCAGTTTCATTGGGGCGTGGAACTTCTATCGCTGCCATATCAAAATCTTCACCTACACCAGCGCCATTCTGATGGACTTGATCAAGAAGAGTACTACTTGGCGCTAGGGCCGACACGAGCAACAACCGTTTGACGAGCTCAAAGACGAGGTGGCCAACGCTAAGTGCTTGGGCGTGCCTGAAGCACAAGGGTGGATTATCCTGGTGACCGACGCCAGTAATGTGGGCGTTGGTGGAACGTTGTTCCAATGGCAAGCACTAGAGAAGGAGGAATTCGACTCGGCTATTTCCCAATGGGGGACTGAAGGTCTCAACCAAGATGGAACTCTCAAGCACAGCTTCGCTGACGACCAGTGGGTCCTAGTACCCCTGGGCCACTGGAACTGGAAATGGAACCAGGCCAGGGGGAACTACTCCACCTATGAGGAGGATTTGCTCGCGGGTATGCTGGTGCTATCCTCTCCGGCACGACTGTTGGGGAGTCGCCCCGTGGTCTGGCTGTGTGACCAAGAGCCGATTCGCACTTTCCAGAAGCGTCCCCCACCTGAAAAGGCAAAGCTACGGCGCTGGTGGACCTATCTCAGCCAACTACGGCTGACGGAACAGCATATCCGGGGAGTGAAGAACCAATGTGCAGACTACATGAGCCGCAACAACTTCGACGCCCTGATTGGTGCCCGGTCTGAAGCACTTGCTAAGGAGGCGTTCAGCCGTATGGACGTACACTTGCACCTCAACATGACTATGATATGCCCCCTAGATGGACTCCAACAAGCGCAGTACCTGAAGGAGTTTCGGGATATCTACAAGCGCCTGGAGAAACGGCTTGAACCCCTCCTGGTCAACCAAGAACAGTGGAAGAGGGAGAAGAGCTACCTCTGGCACGAGGACCGCATCCCCTTACTGTGTGACAGCTTCCCAGCGCTGCTGAAGTGGACCCATGAGTCCAGCGGTCATGTGGGTGCTGACCGTACCCTGAGGCTTTTCAAGCAGTGGTTCCACACTACGTGGACTGATGACGTACTGCGAAAGTCCCTCCAGCCTATCGTGGACAAGTGCCCGTGTAGATCCTGCAAACCTGGGGATGTCAGGGACAGGGGTCTCTACTCGACCCTGCCGATCCCTCACTGTGCTAACAGTGTTCTCTACGTGGACTACACGGAGATGCCCAAGTTTGGGGGCTATGACTTCGTTCTCGTGGTAACCTGTGGGTTGACCAAGTTTACCAGGGTGTTTTCATGTACTAAGCACATTACCGGGGAGGAGACTATCAAGATACTCCTGGAGGAGTGGTGTGGTGTCTATGGGGCGCCCAAGGAGATCAACTCCGAAGAGGACGTACGAGTACGCTCAGATACCGGCTGCTACAAGAGGGTCCTGAGATCCCTCAATGTCCAGGTGTCTACAGGGATCCCCTACTCTCATACGAGCAAGCCCCTATGTGAGCGGCAGATTCGTGTGCTCAAGGAGAATGTAAGGATATGGTGCAAAACTGAGCGCACCAGAGACTGGGTGAGACTACTCCCCGTCATATTCTTGAGGATGAACTCCGAAGAGAGTTCGGCGACTGGCTACTCGCGCCATGAGCTAATCCTAGGGCGCCCGGCGTGGTTCCTACATGCTTGCTATCCAGAAGACACCCGTTCTTCTGTGGCTGAGTGGGTCCAGGAGCAACAAGCGAAGGTGGACAAGGACAAGGCTATGCTCCAGAGAGCGAGGGAGCGTCAGTGGAACAAGAAGAACAAGCACCGAGTACCTGCCACCTACCAAGAAGGGGACTGGGTGCTGGTGCACCACAACCGACTACCCGCCTGGCCACGCTATACCAGCGATGACCCATACTTCGGGCCCTACAAGATTCTATCTGTGGATGGACACCGTATCACAGTGCGGTGTTCTCCCCGTTTAGGAGGGACCCTGGTGTGCGCTGCTCAACACCTGAAGCGCTACTATGATCCTGAAGACCTATGTGGGGAAGAGTGGGAGCTGAACGACGAGGAGATCGCCGCCCTAGACCTACAGGGGGCTGCCAGCCCTATGGAAGTTGAAGAGGACCTCCCTGACATGAACACCGAGGAGATGGCGAAGGAGGGCTTCTACCTGGTGAAGTCTGTCCTACGCCACCGCTATTGCCAGGGTTGGCGCTTCCTCACCCTCTGGGAAGGGTTTGAAGTCAAATAGGCCACCTGGGAGCCCTTTCCAGCCTTTGTTCTACCTCAGGGACGCCTAAACTCAGTTCTGGTAGACTACTTGTCCCAGAACAACCTTGGTGAGTTGCTGAGGCTCGCTGAGACGCTTGCCTCCAAGACTAAGGCTAGGGACTGAACCTTACCCTTACCTGCGCAAGCGTATGTGTGAGTGTGCTATTCCTAAGGTCCCGAGAGCAAGCCGCAGAAATGGTGTCCTAATTATACCAAAGTCTGCACGCTTGCTAAACCTGGAGGATGTCCTACCGGTGCCACGGGGTACGCCTCGGGTCTCTCCTCCCCTAAGCGCCCAGTTTCTGTGCTGGCGCAAAGCCTTGGGGGAATACCCAGCATACTAATCCAGGTATTGTTTTCCCTACCTATCTGCCTACTACAGGGGAGGGGTGGCCAAAAGCTATGAAGGCTTGAAAACGCCTATTTGCTATGATGGCCAAAATCTAGCCTAACCACTGCCACTGCCCACCAACCCCGCTAAAATTGCAGGAAACGGGGGGGACAGTGACACACGCACTACAGGTCCTACACCCTCTGCAGTGGCACCATCCTGGTGGGCGAGCACTTCTGCAACTGGCTCAAGCCCCAACTCAGGACTACCACTCCTACACGCACGCTCTACTGGGTGGCGTTGAAGGAGAAGTCACGAGCCCTAGCGGCTCACCTGTGAAATGGCAGGCGAACACAGAGCTACTAAGCATCTGTGGCCTAGCAAGGACGCCACAACGCGTTTCCCTGCTAGGGCTTGGCGGGAAGGAGTGCTCTTGTGGCGTGCACAGCGCATATGTCGATGGAGTCGGACTCACTGCCCTGCCACAGGCAGAGGCGGAGTTATTTGTTTGTGTGATCAGCGCCCGTGTTTAGCAGCGCAGGAAAAAAGGCATCGCTGCTGCAGCAATTGCCCTGACATTCCCACCTGTAAAGCAAACGCAGATGACTGAGGTTTGCGGCTGAGGAACGAAGAATACCTCCGCGTGTTATACGCTTCTCAGGTAACCCTATAATACACTGTCCGCAAACCTCAGTACAAGCAAGCAAGCTTAAGGAACTCCACCCGTTCTCTTATAGAACGTGGGGTGCAGCCCCTGGGTAACCTAAACAACGGTTGTACCGAGCGCACCACGCGTGGCCTACCCTTTAATGCATGTGTGAATGCACGAGCATGCACAAGTCTTCCCACCTGTCAACAACCTTGTTCAATCCTTCCTTTTTCCTAACAATCTTACCCACAATCACGAACTCCACCAGGGGGTGGCCCCACCTGGGCTTACCTACCTTACCTACCGCTGCAGAGTGAAGCAAGGTGAGGGAAAAGCGAGACACAAGCGAAAAACGGCGCTATGCATATGTGTGAATGTTCCATCACCCTGAACTTACCTCTAATCATCTGCAATCTTCTAATCTCTCCCTCTATCGTTGGTTACCGCTGCTACAAGGCACGTTCACGGAGACACGAGACGAGCAATGTGCATGCTGCATACGAGACGAGCACACCGGTGGTTTATACCTGATTCATTGAAGTCCTTCTGTTGATTTTCGAATTCTTGAATCTTGAATTCTTTCTGTCAGTGTGAGTGGAATCTTTTTGTCTATTTGTATACCTGTGTTTCGTCATTTTCGTCATTATATGTAACATGCATTTATAATCTCATTAATTCTTTGTTTTCCGGCGCTTCGCTGAGAGCCGCCCCTGCGCGCCGTCTTTTTCTGCGTGACAAGTTCTGGATTTAAAAAATCAGGAGATGACCAAAAATTTTATAAAAATGTGCATCTGATGCACAATCGGACTCTGTTCAGGCGTGTGCTTTCAGAACAATTCTGGGCCGACATTTGACGGACTTAGGTGTTCTCGCTTCGTTTGCGTGGATTCGTCCCTCATCCTCACATTCCACTGTTGTACAGATATCGTCGCAAGGCGTCGCTGAGTAGGCTGCTGTTTGGGCCGAAAAGCAGCAGCAGGAGACTAAACCAGACCCAAAACCCCTCCAAGGGGCAATTCTAATTTCAGAGTCGCCCCCTGGCCCTAGCACCAGAACAGGTGGCTCCATCAGGTCCCATGAGACTTAAGTCGAGCGTCCTATGAGCGTCTGGCTTTGGGTTGTGTTACCCTGGAGCTTGGATGGAGGGATGCATATCCATATGGTCTTTGTATGCCCTACTCTAACCCCACCAAGCTACAGGAACCCCTGCAGCGCCAGGAGCGCTGAGCTTTCTGTTGGAAATTGTCATGAACAGTGCAGCAAGAGTTCCTGGCCATGGTAAAACGCTCTCTTCCGGTGTTGGGGAAGCTATAGGTATTTTAAAGTAGGTGTGGAAACCAAGGTAAGGCGAAGAAAGAAATCCCCTTTTCCTGAAATGCGACAGTGATGGCCACCACAGCACAAGGGGGGAGTAAAAAAAAGTGGTTTTCCGATGTGTTAGGGTATACTCTGGTTATATCAGAGGTGCTCTAAGCACTCTTGCATTTTTATCTTAGTATTGGCCTCACCAAAATGGGTGATAACACATTTTGACCTATAGAACCAAACACCAAATCAGGATGTTGTGTGGACCCCTTAATCTCCAAGCTATATGCACTAAAACATCTCTTCCTGGGTGACTGAGGCACTGATATACTGAAGGCAGAGCCTATGAAATTATCTATGTTTTTTTATGAATTCTTGGCTATCCTAGTGGTATGCACCCTAGGGGGCTGGGGCACCTCTTTTTGAGAGGTCCTGGGTTCAATACCCAGTCAGCCTAGCTAAGTAGGAATATCCCATGTGACATGGCAGTGACCTCAGCGCCACAAGCCATGCCACCTCAGCACCTATGGGACCCGAAAAGAAGGATTGCACATCTCTAGAAGGCACTATGGAAGAGAGTGAGCCCTAGGGGCAGTTTTCCAATCAGTTATTCTCAAACAGGTAAAATATTTCATCCTGAGTTGCTTTGAATGTAAATTGCTGTGGTCTATTGTTGATAGTTGTCTTTATGTAACTCTTTGTGACTGCAACCCTTCATGGTTGGATCCTGTTTATCTTCTACTTGCTTATCTCTGGCTTGGCTTATCCTGGAGTAGTTGTATTTCAACAAATAAAACATTTTCCTCATCAAAAACAAGCAGCAGGAACCCTACACCAGCAGCAAGCAGCAGGAGAGGCACATGAAAAACATAGTGCTGAAAGCACAATAAAAATTTCTATCAACGCCAAGGTACGAAGTACTCCCGAATGGCCGTAAAACTCAGACTCGTGGTACATTGCCACAATTCAGGTGACCAGCGTTCGAGGTACAAGCACACGCTTGCCCATTGTCCACAAAGGGAAGAACTTACCATCATCGAAGGACAACTTGGCGGCTGGGAGTTGGTGTCGTGCCGTAGGGCTTCAAACTGCGATCTCGTAGATTTGTTTTGTACGTGGGTCTTATCGATAGGCTGCTGCCCACACGGCCGTCGAAGTCAAATGCTTACTCTGATAGTGTCGGTATACTCGACGGTGTGTACCCTTAAGACTCGAAGGGTACAGTGTGTTCGGTCCAACCTTCGGCAGGGAAACTGGCTGTAGTGTACTGTCTCGGCGGCGTCAACAGCGGATCAGTTCCGTCAAGGTCAAGCATATCGAAGTTCTTTGCCAAAGGTGACTCGAAGGGGGGGGTCCATGTCTACGTCGGGAAGGTCATCGGTGTCGGTCGACAGATCTGGTACCTCATTGCCAGCATCCTCTAAACGTACTGTAGGCTGGTGCGAATCCTCAGCCAGCACCTCTTGCGACGGCAGTCGCTCCAGTTGCTCGGGCTGGACGACTGGCTCAGTGTCGAATTCGAGGGTTGGTTCGGTGTCTCCGTCAACATCAGGTGCCTTCGCCACAGAAGTTCCGCTTGGGAGTAACACGTACAGGTGGTCGTATGGCTGAGGCCACACTTCATTGTGTGAGAACGAGTCTTCGGGCACATGTAGGAACTCATCGACAGGTTCCTCTTTAGGTGAAGCCCAGTTCTCGCCCAAAGGTACCAGGAAGGCGTGTGTACGTGTAGCATTCTTGATGTCCATCAACTGTCGCGAAGTCAGGCAGGAACAGGCGTCCACTGCTGGATTTTCAAGACCCGGTGCATACCTCAATTTGAGGTTGCATTCTTCGATGAACTGGGACCAACGTGCTTGTCGTGGTGTCAGTGGTCGAGGACACCTCTTAAGATAACGAAGGCTCTCTTGGTCAGTGTGCACATGCACCTGCTGTGCTCCTCGAAGTAGATAAAACCACTGCTTCAGAGCTAGCACGATGGCCAAAGACTACTGTTTCTCGAATCGGGTATCGAGTTTCAGCAGATTGCATCTTCCGCGACATAAAGGCAATAGTTCGAAGATGTCCCTTGTACTTCCCATGAGCACATCGCTGTGCTAGCATGGCCCCCACGCAATCTTTCGAAGCATCCATGTACAAGTGATACGGCAGCCGCGGGTCGATGGCACTGAGATGTGTCGCATTGATCATTGCTTGCTTCAGCTCGTCGAAAGCAGCTTGGTGGACAGCTGTCCGCTCCCACTCGAAGTCTGCTTTAAACATTGCGGTCAGAGGGGCCGCCACAGCCTGGAATCCTTTGACAAACTGCTGGTAAAATCCACACAACCCGATAAATTGTTGAACTTCATGAACGGTGGTTTGCGGAGGCCAACCTCGAATGACCTTGATCTGTTCGGGGTCCATGTGTACTCCATCTTTATCGATGATGTATCCGCAAAGGGGTACTCGAGTCTGGAAGAACGTGGATTTATCGATGCAGGGAAACAGTTGGTGTCGACGTAGTAGTTCATGTACCAAATTGAGATGACATTGGTGTTCCTCAGCATCCTTCGAGAAGACGAGGATTTCGTCGATGTACACCGGTACAAAAAGCCCAAAGTGGTCTCGTAGGACGTCATTCACGACGCGTTCGAACATCGATGCTGCGTTACAGAGGACAAAGGGCATAACAACCCAGTCGAAGGTGCCAAGCTGTGTGTTGAAGGCGGTTTTTTGGACATCCTCGTCATGGAATTCGAATCTGATGGAACCCACTGACAAGGTCTATCTTCAAAAAGACGGTGGAACCCCCCATTGTACTCAGTAAGAATTGGATCGAAGGTAAGGGATATCAATCTCGAACAGTTCGCGTATTCCAAGCTCGGTAGTCCGAGAACATAAGCCATTTACCATTTCTTTTTTTCACCAGCAGGCATCTGCTCCATATGGACTTGAGGATGGTCAGATTCCGCCAGATCGATGTAACTTGTCCAGGTCACGTCGAAGCTGATCCAATTGACTCGCGTCCATTTTGTAAGGGTGTACCCACGGTGGATTGTCTTCCGTATCGAGGCGTATTCGATGGTCTCTCCCAGGGCGATGCGGAGGTAAATCTCCGAACTCTGCTTTCTCCCGATTGTAGAGGCCTGCCAATTTGTGTATCCGAATAGGCAACTTGCGTCAAACGGGGGCAAGCCCGTCATTGTCACTGTTTTCTTGCATCTTGTACATTTGATCGACCGGCACTGCGGGTCGAGGCATGCAGCACACAAACACTTGATCACCGGTGAGATCAGCTCGACGGATCTCCCGCCTAAGCTTCGGCAACGAGATGTACTCGATCTCCATGTCGCTGCTCTCCTCATCGGTGATACCATCTTCCGTTTCGGACTCATCGAACACGCCAGCACCGCTCTGGGCGTGTGTCCACGAGTGTGGGTCAGGGGGTTCTTTGGCAGGTGGTGTAGGGCTTCCAACCGGACTTGCTCTTGAGGTACTGGATGAAAGTGTCGAAAGAAGGTCCAACTTCGAAGCTGCTCCGAACTGCAGCTGGGTGTAATGCCTTGACTCGTATAGACAGTCGGTGTGAACTCGGACCATGTCGTACATCCGCATACCGTTCCTTCCAGTTCACAGTCGGATTATAGCTTCGAAACCATGGTAGCCCAAGTACCACATCCGGTAGAATCTCCAAAACTTTGAATTGATGTCGAAATACAAGTTCATCACCTGTTACGATGTGTCCAGGGTTGGTCATCTCATAGAGGGGAAGTCGCGCCCTCTTTGCAGTTTGTATCAACATGAAGTCACTCGTTGCTCCATAGTCGATTAACAATGCCACGCTAGAGTCAGAGGAGTCGTCACGACATGCACAAATGCGCCCTGGATTCGTGAACAGAGTCGCATGCTCAGCTTCGGTTCCTTCGACGTTGACACTCCCAAGTTCGAATTGTTTTAGGGTTTGTTGGTACTGATGGCGGAGTTGAGCTCTTCTCAACGACGCCAGCACCAGGTCTTCAAAGATGCTCCTTAGGCCGTCGTGAGCCGTTCCCTGCTCCTGGAGCCTGATCGAAATCGTTCATTACTGTCTCGACTGAGATCTCTTTGAGGTGTGCCCGATCTTGACTCTCCACGTTCTCTTCCTTGAGATGGCGGTCGGCTCTTCTGACAGTTGCGGGCCAAGTGGCCTTGTTCGGCACAGTTGTAGCAGCGCCCAGTTTCTCGACCATCTTGGCGATTGAACCGATCATTTTGACGTTCGCCAATGTAGGCGTGTAGTTTTTCTCGAAGGTTGGCAACTGTATTCATGGGCTCCGGCACAGTTGAAGCCTATGGAGCCGCAGCTGGAGTCGGCATAGGATTGACGTGCGGTGTTGGCATAGGACTTGACGGAAACATTGTGGAAGTCGAAGTTTGCGGAACCATCATAGGCAGGGGTCTCGAGACCGCAGCACCCGCGGTCTCCCCTGTTGGTCTTGACGCGTTCCGTACCTCTTCGAGTTGATAGCCGGCTCCCATGTAAGCCTCTGCAATGGTCTCCACCAGCGTATCGAAGCCGAATGGTCTTCCGAAACGCCATTTTGACCGGACCTCGACGATGTACTGTCGGCGAACTGCGTCATTCGACAACCCTTCAAGAAAATTGAGAGTTAACGAGGTAAGCCATCTGGAGGTCACTGGTATTGACCTTCGACTTGATGACGCAAATTTGAAACCCTCCACGTAGCCCGCATGTCGAGGGAACTCACTTTCTCGCAAGGTCAGCATTCTTGACAGGTACACTGGCTGATGGGATATGCAATCAAAGCGCTGACCCAATACACACATGAGCTCGAACCAACCGTAATGTACCTGTTTTGTTAAACTGGGATAATACTCGACAGCGTCGCCTTCGAGGAGGAACAGTATGGTGGTGACTTGATCGAGTGGTGAAGTGATGTCCGACAGGGCGAAGGCTGGCATAAGATCCTCCTTCCCTGTTCCAAAAGTTCAGAAAATAATCGAATCAGCTTGCGTAGGCGTTCAACACGACGTCCCAGGTTCTCGAACATTGGAGCACGAGGATTCGTGGTATTCACCGGATTGGCTAGATTCATCGGATTGGCTTGATTCATTGACGGATGAGAGTGAGGTGCTTGTAGAGGTCGTTGTTCCGGTGTATAATGTTGAGGCGGCTGGTTGTTCGATGGCGAATACCGCGGATGGCTCAAAGGAGATGGTTGTGGTTCAGGGTGTTGTGGTGGAAACTTTGAGTGACTTGAAGGTTGTTGACTCGCAACTTGTGCAAACTCGTTGAGAAGGACATAACATTGCGAAAGCTCATGTTCGAGGCGTCAAAGTTTACTTACTGCTTCTTGTGTTGCATTCTCCGTCGAGGATTGCAAAATGTCGGCTCTGTGATCAGTTGCCACAGTGGTATTTGCTGCTGATATCTGCGACGCATCGATGCATTGCTCCTATTCGATGACCTTCACCCCGGCTTCCGCAAGCTTGTGAGCCAAGCTGTGAAGATCACGAGATATGCAGGGAAACCACTCACTTTCTCGACTTGCGATGCGCTCTGCGATGAACGTTTTCAGCGAACTCAAAAACTCGTGATGCAACGGCGAGTCGGATCGAAACAGGCAATCTCGAATGAAGTGCAGCACAGCTGCGTCGTCAAAAGGTCGCTCCATTTCAAGTTGAATTCAAAGACGGTGTGGAAGATTGTAAGGCAGAGGTCGACGATATTGATCTCCCTGCCACCTATGTGGCTACCACTTGTTATGGTTTGACTTGGGAACTGTCCTGTTTCTCAAAAACTCCAAAATACTACAAACCTCTTTCTGCGCAGGATCTTTAGGCGGAGCACCAATTCATACACACTTCATAAATTGGAAGACAAAAACCCTGTTCAAAGATATCGAAGTATTATACACCACTTTGTTCACAGCAACTGGCATCCCGATGCTTCAGATGTATTCGCAGACTGCAGTGTGATTGCGACTCGCGTGCTCGCTGCGCTGCTGCTACTGGAAACCATAACAAAGGTTCTCATCGCTGCAATGGAGAAACAAGACATTACGATGAGGTGCGAAGAGTACCTTTGGCGGAAAAACACCCTCGTACAGCACCTCTGGACCATCTCCTTCATCTTGCGAGCTTGTTGAAGGCCATGATCAGGAGAAGACAGGTTCCAGTGACATTGCGCACACATTGCGTTACGTTGAGGGATCATATACGTTTGAAGAAACAAGTTTCGGGGAAGAGATTGCTGGTGGAGCTATCACCGATCAGAGAATACTTGGAAGCTGGATATATACAAAATTGGGAATAGATTGATACATCCAGACAACTAGCGGATGAACTGACTAAAAGTACGTTCCCGGTATTACTGACATTCTGCAATTCTACCATAATCGTTGATTGTGGGCATTCAATATATCATTTTTGGCATGATGCGTTCTCTTTCGTTTACCGCAAAATTGGACTTATAAGTTTGGTCTTAACTGCGCATATCGCTGTGAGAGGGACTTGTTTTTGGAATACGCCATTGCTGGAATTTTCAGTAAGTTATCGTTAAGTAATAGTGTTCTATATGCGTGAAAAAGAAAAGAAACGGATGTCAAAGCATCCAAAACTGTAACAGTGTGAATGACTGTTTACAGTGAGTTTTGAACCAATTTTGATCATTGAATTTTTGGAAAAAGTCATGATTTGAGAAGGACTTTTAGGAAAGAAAAGATGTTGTTCAAGACTTCGCATGATGGACAGATGGACATGGTGGATACTACTTAGCCAAGTGCATGAAAGTGAAAGTTTCAGAGAAAGTGGTAAATCCTAATTTTTGGAGTCACAGACGTGTCAGAGCTTCATTACGTTCAATAAATTTTGAGCTTTGATTTGTATCATTCTATATCATGTTTGTTGTGTAGATTTGTGTTTTACTTTGGAGAACGAAGACTGCTCATTGGCATGCTCAGGGGTTCGGAAGTCTTCAATTGATTTGCCTGCTGATCCTGCTCTATTGATTATCCAAAAGGTTTGAACAATACTTGGGAAGTTTTAACACGGTCTACCGCAAAGTGCGCCAGGGTGCTTTAGGACACCTTGAGGTAGGCTCTAGTATGTCTTAGTCGTTTGGCGTTCCTAGGAAGAGACCCCTTACAATAAGGTAGTTTCGCCTACCTTGATGTGGCTGGGATAGGTTAAGTGATGTTGTCCTGGTTGCGGACAGCTTGCGGGAGGTACATTAAAATAAGTTCGGGCGACTTGCGGTACCTTATAATCACGAAGGAAAAACTTGAAATTCGCCTGTATAGGCCGTGAGTGTTGGTTCGTCTAAATCAACTGTCGCTAACCCGCCAAAGGGCGCGATGATGGCGCGCGAAGGTTTGGTCCTTGGCCTTAAGCCGGAGTGGAACGCCACCAGAGCTTTTTCATCCTGCGGCCTTCCGAGCCGCGTGTGTGTGCGGCTGTGCGGTGACAGAGTTGGTTGACACAAGTTGCTTTGGCTTCTGAGCGGTAAGGGACTGCGTTGGGAATATATGCAAATTGGGGTAGCTTGAGATAGCCTTGCAAAGGTTGTAGTGCGTTGAATTCTGTGATGTGTGATGGATGCGCAAGCTACCGCAATTATCAATCCAGAACCAGGCGTCTACAGAGTTCTCGTGCTGAAACTAGCTATCTTGACATTGGTCACCACAACATAGGCAGAACACATCAATGCCTAACAACCAACAATACCATCCCGCAAACTTCGTCTGGTGACAGAAAGGTTCATCATCTTTGCGTACACGTTTGGCACTACGGGCGTCACACCGGCAGACGGCGGGGCGGTGACACAATCTTGAGTACACGAAAAGGGGCATTTGGAATACCACCATCCCACGGTGAAATGAAAAGATCTGCGATCATTGTAGACGTCATCAACGACAGACGCAAACGGCGGTGTGACCATGGACTCCATGTCTGAGTCCTTGTCGATGCGGCTGTGGACTTCTAAATTATACCGCGACTGGCCATGAAGCCACTACATAAGGTGACACACTTCAACCTCGGCACACAAGCGCTCTACTTGTGGGCGGCACTACAAAACCTACCCGGATACGTAGTCTTGCACCTGTTCAAGCAAGAGTTGCATCGTCCTAGCTTGGGCAACGGGCACATAGAGGTTTGAGGTTTGAGGTTTGATTTTGCGGGTACTAGACGCCTTTCGGCCCCGGGGGGCCACCTGGTCGGGCAAGGTGATATCCTCCCCACCGGGTCCTAGTGGCAGGCCCTCCAAGACGCACCTCCTGCCTGTTGGCGGAGTCCCCCGGGTTCACAGAGCTCGGAGCCCCGTCCTTCCCCGGCGTCCCCGTTTCACCACTCCCCGGTCAGTGCATCAATTCGCAGCCGTGGCTGCGGGCGCTTACCCACTGCGTCGCCCCCCTAATGCGTGGTCGCCCGGGGCGCCGGCGCCGCCAGGCCCGTGCTACTGGCTTGTCGCCAGTGGGACCCCCTTGGGCTGGCGCGGAGGCTGCCTGGCCTAGGGGTTGGGGCGTGGCGCTGTGCACCACTACTGCCTTGGCGGGTGCGGTGTCCCGTCTGTGTGTGCGCGGCGCTCGCGGCCGGTTCGGGGGGGGTTCGGTGCGGTGCCTGGTGTTGTGTCTCCCCTTCTTCCCCAAGCAAGAGTTGCATCGTCCTCGCTTGGGCAACGGGCACATAGACCTACATGCCAACATTCTACTTGCGGAACGCGTACCGGATCCTGACCTACCTCCGTTAATATACAACATGCACACACACCTCCAACACGTGCGGCCTATCCCCAACGCCGGAGAACCGCCAGCCCTGTTACTAGAAGGCGTGGTATACAATAGTATGGGACAAGCGTACCATTACCGACACCCTCTGAGTACCATGGCATACATCGGAGGAACCCATGCCGACACCGCTCTCATGAACCGCCTACAGCATGAGCTAGCAATTGCACTATATTTCTCGGCTCTGGAGTCAGCCCTACTGCCGGTGCACCTACAAACACAAGGAGCATAGCACCTACTCGAAGAATTTGCATTACTGTACAGGATCGCATGCTGGTACGACAAGATAGGCATCAACATACCCCCGACTACACATATGCCCATGCCACCTACTAGAGCATGAATCATGAAAACATTTCACATAGTGCCCCGTAGCTCAGGGTGGACTACGCTTGGCCACATGGGAACCAGCAAACACAATCATACAAAATGCTAGTTGAAACCAATCAGCACCGCCGGCCAGGGAAATAGGACGCCTCCTCGGACAATCCGGAATAAATTTGTTAACAAATGAGGCAGTATCGGGAGGAGCAGTGCTGACTCAGCCCTCCAATGTCCACAAAGACCACGTCCCCGAACCACATGCAACGGCAAACTACATGCAACTCACAACCATGAAACGAGCGGAAGGGGGAAAGAATGCTACGCCATAGTGGCGGCACTTTTAGAATGGCATGGTTGGGTGGGGAACAAGCGAGTCAAGGTCCGTACAGACCACCGTAACCTTGAAAATTGGGCTACGAAGGGCCTCAAAACTGTGGGGGGTCTCTCTCCACGCCAAGCGCGTTGGCAAGAGTTTATTCCTAAATTCGACCTCCATGTGGTTTACACACCGGGGCCAGTGAACCCCGTGGGTGATTTCTTGTCCCGTTGGGCTTACCCTGCTAACCCGGCGTTGGGCGATGTGTCCATACATGGGAGAGCCCAAGCAGCCGGGGATGTGCAGGACATGATGGCGGCCGAGAAGGAGGAACTTCTCGCCCCCCCCTGTTGTATTTAGGGCGGTTGTGGCGCTTGTTGTTACTAGGTGTAGGGCGGCGCCTCTGGCTCAAGGGGAGCCAGCGTGTGATCCACCCCGTCTGGCTTTGGCTCCAGTGGGGAGGGGGACGAAGCAAAAGAGAAGACTTTGGAGACGGGAGCGAATTGCCAAGAGAAAAAAATCTTGGAAGTCCCACAAGAACGCACCTTCTTTACATGGGGAGGATGCTCCCAATTTTTTTGAGATAAATTGGACTAGACACTACCCAAATTGTCAATGCCACAAAAGAATGTGGCAAGATGCCTTGAATGGGAGCTTCAGAGATGGGGTGAGGTTGGTGGATAACAAGCTCGTCCGTAATGGACGGTGGTGTGTTCCTACGTCGCTAGTGCATCGTTTGGTGGCCGAATACCACGATGCACTTCACTCAACTACCTCCAGTGTGGAAAAAGACTGGAAGGAGATTAACCATGGCGTGGAAGGTGAGGGGCTTTACAAAGCAGTGGAACTGCAATGTCAAACGTGTCCCTCATGTGCCATTCACACGCATGACACTAAGCGCAAGCAAGGGTACATGACCCCTATGCCTATACCTATGGAGCCCATGGACTCCATAGCACTTGATGTGTTTCACTACCCTTCCACCTCCCATGATGGAGAGGTGTATGACCGAATGCTCCTATGTGTTTGCCGGCTTTCCGGCTACCTCATCGCCATCCCTATTCCTAAACCCCGTCATGAAGACAAGGATCAAGGCCTAACGGGGAAAAGAGCGGCGCATTTGGTAATGGAACGCTGGGTTGATAGGTTCGGAGCGCCTCGTGAAATATGCTCGGACCACGGGCCACAATTTATGAGCCAATATTTCCAAACCCTTTGTTTTAAGATTGGTTCCCGCTCTACTATGTGTCTCGCGGGTAGGCAGGAAGGTAATGGCAAAGCTGAAAATACAGGCAAGCAGCTAGGGCGTGCCGTTGCTAAAGCCCTTACCTTGAAGAAGGGTACTAATTGGGTGGAGCCTTTGCCCGCCGATGTACGAGCGTGGCATGAGACTACAGGTCCTTCAGGTTATACGCCCAACGAGATTGTGTTTGGTAAACACAACCGTACCAAGGGGCCCCCTCTTGCTGAGCCTAAGGGGGTTGCCCAAGACGCCGCTCACCACTTCCAGCCGGCTGAGGCGCTTATTGCTGTTGCATGTAGGGATATGATTCAAGTGCAAGAGACAATGGCTCATAAGTATAATAAGAGGAGGAGGATGTCCCCGAATTTCTCAGAAGGGGACCGCGTCTGGGTCCGTCGCCAACGCAAAAATCTTGGCGATAAGACTTGCCCCTATGGGGATGGGCCCTATGAGGTTGTGGCCAAGAAGGTTCACGACCTCTATGTTATTCAAGTGGACCAACGGAGGTTAGTTGACGTCCACGTTGATTGTCTAATGAAGACGGTCCACTCCCCTTGCTCCCCTGTGCCTCTAAATTACATGGAGGAGGTTGCTAGAGTGCCCTCCCACTTTGAGGAGGACACTGATAATGTCAAGAAAATATTGGGTCACCGTACTCACCACAAGAGACTTCTCTTCAAGGTTCGTTGGGAGGGTTATACCAAGGACTGGGATACCGAGGAACCGGGTGAAACCTTCTTACCATCCTACAATAAGGTTTGGAGAGATTACTGGCAGAAACGAAATCTCACCCAAACCATTGACCTCCTCGCCCACCTTGGTGGACCGCTCCCATGAGCGTGCCACGAAAAGAGAACCCTAACCAATATGGGGATATATTATTGTCTGGGGAAAGGAGGAGAGAGCAAGAAGCGGTGGCAGACAGGAAAGAAGATGAAGATGACGTGCATGCATGGCGCGCTCCTCGGTTACAAAAATCACTACCGGAGCAGGGCGGTGGGTACCGCATGTTTACCCCACCGTTTACCTCTCTCATCGCTAAAGGCTTGAGAGTCCTTGGTGTGCGGTGGCGTGGCGTATAGCCTGGGGCGGAAGTGGGACGTGTTCTTTTGGGAGTCTTAATGCCATTCAAACCCCTATCCTTGGGTCTTACTGGAGCACTCCTACCACCACCAGGACAAAGTTCTGCCCACGATGACGAGGGTGCTAACAACGTGACAAGCACTTCCTGAAGAGTCTACCGGGTTGTGCGCATGGTGGTTCTTGCAAGGTTGCGGAGTGCCGCCCCGTACCGAAACCACGACCCCACGACCGTCCCTGACCCGTGACCCAAGCCAACGAGCTAAAACATTTTCTCAAAATGGCGAAGGCCTGAAAACTTCGTTGGGTTGGCGGGTACAATCCATTTTCCCTTTTTGTGTTGGGCGTGATGGCTTTCCACCGATTTGCCCTTGTCCACACGAGTGTAGGTATACAAGGTACGAAGTACTCGTGTGGCTGACATTACATGGAACAGTTTTCGTGGCGCGAAAAGTTGCCACTACACACGGCGAGGACTTAAGCCTAGAGGGAGGGGTCGTCCTCTACGTACTAAAGAAGGTCCCTACCAGGACCGGCCCCTGCTGTACCCCTTCCACCATATCCCGTCACTCCTAGGGTCTTGCTTCTCACCAGGGTCTGCATGATCTTGCCCTATCCTGCACAATTTCCCACAAAAAATAGAAATATATGGCTCCTTCACACAGCTCTAGATCCCTTGCAATACCCAACTCCCAAGTACAATCCAAATCCAATCAATCCACACTGAGGGCTTCCTCTCAACACGCCGGTTGTCTCACGGTGCACACGGAGACACGGGCGATGGGCATGTACAAGAATTGCACCAAAGAAAAAGGTCTGAAATTGGCATATGAACACATCTCAGGCCAAGTTGGGGGAAAATGGAAACATACACAATCACAGCCATAGACCCCTCATTCCCTGGACTCAGGACCTTCCCTTGACTTGCCAACATGATGCCCAAGTCAAATAAGATGGCTGAATGTCATGTGTCAAAAGTCACTACACAAACCCAAAAAATATGTTCCCTCCCAAGGCTCCAAATCCTAGCCCAATGGGGGAGGTGGCGTGTCATGGCCTAGAGTAGCACTCAGGACCATGCCCTACCCTGACATAACCTTGGTTGGACTTGGGGTTGATTGGGCTTGGAGAACTGCCCCATGAAGATGACCTCATAACCTAGCAAAATCCGGCAAATCACACCATAGTGCCCAAAATTTAATTATATACTCAAAAATGCATACAGCAAATATTCAAATGCTCCATGCATGTGTCAAACCGGATAGTAATATAGAAGGGTTTTATAGACCAAAGGTCCATGCCCAAGAATATTCCATCATTGCCTCCGAATCCCCTCCAGTTATGTACATGACATGCTTCACAAGTCAACTCATGAATTTGAGACCTAATTTGTTGAGGCCTCGTGTGCCACGCCAAAGTGACCACGCGATCCAGCATATGGTGAGGTGCAACACCGAAGCATATGCCAACATAGAAGCAACATACCATAGTTCACGGATCTCTAGGCACTTTACTGTTATCCCACCAGTTGAGCACATAAAATATTAAAATGAGCATAAAATGAGGTCAAAAACATGCAAATAATGCCAAGTTCAAGATAATTAGAATAGTATATAACTTCGCTCACCCATGGTATCAACATATGATTCAAAACACAATTGCTTGGTACCCTTTTCAAACAATCCCCCGACTTGGATCCCAACACAGACGCATAGGGACACCTTCGAACCTCCTCCCAACACGCACCATGAAAATGGGAAAATTGGCAATGGCGCTTGTGGGTCGCTCTGTAAGCCCTCCCACATGCACCATATGTGCGGTAGACTTAATCTAGCGCTACGGACCTCACCATTAGGACATGAGCCAAGCCCTTGCCACGTATGACTCCACATATCTTCCTACAAACGGTGATATATAACATGGGCGTGAGCATATCGAAGCACATACCATGCATTTAACACATACCCTCAAAACGTGGCTCCCACCATGGTATGCCATGCCCCTCCATGGACATAACCTCCCGTTAAAAATACGTAGGGACCCAAGAAAAGCTTCTCTGCAACACCAACACTCATGCGGTACACTCGAATGTCACATTAAAATATTCGGTTGCATGGTCCAAGAGGTATATATCACTTTCTACCCTCTTGACCGTCATCCCTTGCTACACCAGACATGTGTACACATCAAAGGCGATTGATGCTTTCCTCAATTAAGTTGAGACCAAGGCTGTTCCAACCCGATTCTCGAAATTGGAATTCCTCGCCGTGAGCCGGAGATATGACCTTTCAAAGTGGCCTCACGAGTCAATTTTGTTTCGCCTATATCTCCAAGAAAGACGAAGGGCATAACAAAAGGAAGGTTGATTCGTGATCGGGGAAAAATGTAGGACCACTCGAAATTCATCATATCAAGTGCGGCGATCTCGAAGTCGAAAATCCGATTCTGAATGTCTGAAAAAATCAGATTAATTTTGCGAGGGTATAAGATGAAAATTGCGGAAGCAACGAACCCGTTACTGATGAAACCTGACCCTTCAGCGAGGTTTCCGCCAAAATATCTGCAAATAACAGTTAACCGATCGGTTACCGCAAAATCGCGAGCCAACTGACAGTCGCCGATACATTGACAATCAGAACCGAAGGCTGAAAAATTACGGGAACATTATGATAGAAAAACCCTGTTGATTCCTGATATTCTGACATCTACATCTCAGCCTGCGGCGCCCCGATATTGAATATCGCCGCTCATAGCTGAACTGGCCAAGCCTATCACACTATCACATCAGGTTAGGTCAGGTGGATGCGAGAGTATGATATCAGCCAATGGCAGCGTGCCGGCACATAGTTACACAGGCAAAGTGACCCAAAGATGGCCACGGGGGTCTGAACCGGCTTGAACCCCCTTCTCAGAGCGTTGTATCCGCTCGGAAGTCATTGAAGAGAGGACAGGAGGACCCCAATGGGCTCCACACCGCCCCCCCCATGTCCCAAGGACACATGGAGCCCCGGCACACGTCGTAGGCGTCCTCCATGCCCCAAGGGAGGGGTGAGGACAATCATAATCGGTGCCCTACGCCATATCCGGTCCCCTCTTGATCTACAACATGGACCAAGGGGATCAAAGATACTGAAACGTCGTCGGTCGACCTAAATAAGTATACCACAATGAAATATATATGTGGAGATCGAGTGAAGGGGGTATATGGCCAATCAAGGCCCAAAAATTCCCGGATGAACGCCCTCACCCGTCTCCCAAGCACAAAAACAAACAGAAATGCCAAAAGAGATCCATTGCGGTGCTACTGCAGCCACCAAATGGACCAACACGTCCTTGACATCCAAAGAGATCTTTTTCCTCTTTAGATACTCCATCCAGACCGTGGTATATGTCGGCACAAAGCTGCTCGGAGGCTCCCATGAGTCCCTGGATGCGGCGAATCCCTTCCAACGGACTTTATAAAGCCTCCCCCCAGGCGTCCCCAGGTCTGGCTTGTCCGTCAGGATCCTCTCAGCGGTGAAGTCGTCGTCCACACCCTCACCGTCCGAGTCCACATCGCCGGCCGTGAACTCGAAGGTGACGGGACGTCCGCTGGGGTCTGGTGCTCGGGGACGAAGCTGGGTATGGTCGCGGTCCAGGATCTTGTTATCCCCCACACGACCTGCATACACATCCTGCCCGACCTTCCGCACGATTACCCCGGGCACATACCAGGACGCCTGCCGATGCCTGGACAGGACATCCTTGTGGTGCCGCTCCACCCATACGGTGTCTTGGAGAGCATATTTCTGGACTTTTCCCTGCTTGAAGTACTTGGCCCTCTTCTCATGCTCGTCCTGAAGTGCCTTGCACACCTTGGCCGCCGTGTGGTCCGCCTCAGCCATCATAGCGTTCGCATCCCGGGCCACTTTGCCATGCTTCAACCACGGGAGAGTGCGTGACACTCAATCCCGTAGGAATAGGATACGATGGGGCGACAGTCCAGTGGGCTCTGGAAGGTCATGGTACGCCTTGAGTACTCTCCACAGCGAATTATAACAGTTCCGGCCCGGTTCGTCAATGTGCAGCTGGCGGAACTTCTCGAACATCTGCCGCCAGGCCACCTCAGCCCGGCCATTCGACCGGCTGTGGTATGCCACGGTCTTGGCGTGCCAGATCCCCATGTGCTTGCACATCGTCTTGAACCACGTCCCCACGAATTGACTGCCCTGATCGCTGCAGATGACAGCTGGGACATCAAAATATGTCAGCCAATGCCTGATCATGGCATTAGCGTAGGTCTTGGCCTGCAGACCCACTCCATGCTTGTCCTTCTTGTCCTTCTTCTTGGACTTCTTGCCAGGGACCGCCACGATATACCCCCTGTGCCTATCAACCGCCAGGATGACACAGTCGTAGGTCTCTCCTGCCACGGTGACCTGGGGCATGGCGAATACATCCATGGCCACGGACCGCATAGGGGCCTCCGGTATAGCCGTATACACCGGATGGCCTGCCGTGGAGTGGTTTCGGGCTCTTCGTGGCCCGACACACGGCGCATCGCTGCAGTACTTGTCTAGGAGGGCGTAGTACCCCGGTGGGAACTTGAAGCGCCACTCCAGGTCCTGCTGCATCTTGTCCCGACCAGGATGCATGAGCTGGGCGTTATGCCAGTGGTCAATGAGCTCCCCCATCCGATTCTCAGGGACCAATAGCTTGTCGTTGAGGAATAGTTTGTCCCCATCCTCGGTCAAGCCCTCAGGTCATTCGTCGTCCGACGGGGCGGTCACGGCATTCCAGTACCTGCTCCAGTGCTCGGATGCCGCGTGGTCATCCGACCAGTCCTCTGTAAGCACCGACCTGACTAGCTCTACAGGGGCCACCATCCATTGCTCGAGGGTTTCCTCTTGAATAGCTTGGACTCGGGCACCCCGGAACTTGGCCAGGTCCGTACGGTTTGCCATCACCACAAAGCACTTGACCCCCTCTTGCTCTATGGCCTTCTCCATCTCAATGATGCGTTTGGCCTCCTGTATCTCCTCGGCGTCCCTGTGGCTGGATATGTCCATCCATGCCTTGCCCGCGGGGTAGGCCCATCGACTGAGGCAATCCGCCACAGTGTTGTCCTTCCCCAGGAGGTACACGACGCTGAGGTCAAACTTGGTGACCGTCTCATGCCATCGGGCCCTCCTTGCTGCCGGTCCCGAGGGGGTGTCGACGTGCTCCTTGTGCCAGCTCTGCAAGGACTGATGGTCCGTGCAAACCACCACCGGTTGCAATCCGATGTGGCCAGACCACTTCCTGAGCGCACAGACAATGGCGTACGTCTCCTTCTCCCTCGCCGTCGAGGTTCGACGTTGGCCCTCGGCCAGGATCGGACTCCAAAACGCCACGGGTGCGTGCGACCTGTCGTCCCGGATCTGCTCAAGGACTGCCCCTACAGCATAGTCTGAGGCGTCCGTCCGTAGCACAAATCCCTTGTCCGGGTCCACCAGGAATAGCCCCAGCTGCGCCAGGAGTCGCTCCTTCGGGCGGCTGAACGCATCTTCGGCCTCATGGGTCCAGGCAAGCTTCTTCTTGCTTCCCTTCCGGCCATCGAACTTGCCCGACTGCAGCATAATGTGCAGGGGCCCCGATAGTTCTGCAAACATCCGGACGTAGCCCGAATAGTAGTTGCAGAACCCCATGAAGGATCGGAGTTCGTTGATGGTCTGGGGCTTCTCGCAGTGGTGCAGGGACCCCAGCCTCCAAGGCATGGGACGGCGTTGCCCGTGACCAACTACGTGACCCGCGAACTCCACTTCCTTCACGAGGAGTGAGGCTTTGGTGGGCTTGCACACCATGTTGTGCTTGTCCAGCTCGCTGAGCACTCGGCGCAGATCCTTCTCATGCGCTTCGATGAGCTCATCCTCAGTCATGTCCTCCGTGCCGGACCCGATGATGATGTCATCCACAAAGGGGTCGGCACAGTCCTGGACAGGACCGAGTAGGTCCTCCATAATGCGCTGGAAAGCGGCGTTGCCATTCTTGGCGCCCATGGGCACGACTTTCCACTGCATGGGCCCCAGCGGCGTCGACATCGCTGTGCAGGGCCTGGAGTCCGGGTGTAGCGTCATCTGGTGATAGCTGTGTCTCAGGTCTAACACCGTAAAGATCCGCTTTTTCTGTTGTTTTTGGAGGATGCTGTCGATCAGAGGAAGCAAGTACGAGTCGTGCTCGGTTTGCTCGTTCAAACCCCTGTAATTCACCACCAACCTCCAGTCTCCCTTCTCCTTCTTGGGCACAATAAAGGCTGGGCTGGCCCACTCACTGTCGGAGGGTTCGTTCAAGCCCCGCTCAATTAACTGGGCCAACAACTTCTTCATGGCCTCGGCACGATCGCCCTGAAGTTGGTACTCCCGATGACGAAAGATCTTGGGGTTCGGCTTCAGCTTGATCTTCGCTGTGCCAAACCTCCCAGGATCTGGAGGGTTCTTGTTGGCGACGTCACTGAATAGCCGCGGATAGGCATTGATCAGCCTCTCCTCCGGCTCAGCAACCTTCGGGTTCTCCTGGGCCTCTTCAGCCGCTTGCTTCGGTATTGATACAACCGACCGCACTGCGGTATAGGCCTCTTTCGGGTCCGAGTCCGACTTCTCCTCGTCCGATATGCCGTCTTCATCGTCGTGGGGAACTCCTCCCACCGATAATGTTCGGAAATTTGCGGCATCGGCCTGGTTCTTGTCGCTACTGGCCCCTATTCCTGGAAAATCCCATGTTGGCGGGTCCGACCCAACCAGACCATCATATTGGTCCGCGATGTGATCCATGACCCTCGCCACGAACTCATCCTTCTCGTACTTGCCGGTGACCAACATCTTGTCATCCCACCAATGCGGACATGTGACCATGTCCCGCCCCTTCTTGGCTGCCACACGGTCGTGCATCCCCATCCGCATGTAGTTGACGACGTCGTCGATCTTTGAGTTGGACAGGATGTCAACGCCGTCCATTGGCTGATCTGTCCCCTCCTTGGGCTCAAACATGACCCGCATGGGCACCGCCTCAACTCTACGGATGAATGCTTCATCACCCGTGGGCTGGGCTTGCGCACGATCCACCAGGAAAGCCTTGGTACCCCACGCTTGACCCAGGGAGGGCATTGATACACCCTTGGCGTCGATGAACAACTCCTCCTCTGGCCTGAATGACATGTCTTTCAGGGTGATGGAGTCCAGCGTCGACTTGAGATCCTATGCCGGTTATGACCAGGATCCCCTTCGCCCTATCCGCGACGATCTTCTCCACCGTACGTCTGGTATTGTCCAGGGAGCCATGCCAATACATGGGCCCCAACTCCTTCAAACCCCAATGCCTGTGCCAGGCTGAGTCCCCTCGATGCCAATGCCTCCTACACTTCCGCAAACGTGGGGCATCCCGGGAAGCGAAGACGTCCGTCTCAGGCCCTTAGGCTCCCAGCGTCTGGATCATCCTGTCATACATCTGCGGCGCCATTCCATACTCCGTGAGCTGAACTCCGCGGTCTCCTCTGGACTTGGCACCCACAGCTTGCACCGCTCCGACGATCTGATCCTCTTCCTCAGCATTCCATTGGGATGATCAGCATGCATAGTCCGTGGACAGCCATGTAAGGCATTCATCATCCTCCCGGACCAGCGTTGCGCGATGGGGAAGGGCTCCAATGGCGTTTCCCACCATGAAGTCATACCCCATGATCATATCCCAATCAGTAATGTCGGCCACATAGAAGTTCCCGGATAGAGTGCTTCTCTTCGCCAAATCAGGGCGGTTCAAGCGCTCATGCTCCTAGAATTCCATACTGATAGTGGCCTCATTGGTGCCACCACCTATAATCTCTCCATTGGCCACTTTCAGACGTACCGGTCTACGGCTGGGCTGCAGGGATTCCTCCTTGAACAACCCTCTCCGGACCAGGCTCACCTGGGCACCCGTATCCACCAAAACATCCACCACCAACTCCTCTTGTCCGCACCGTACCGCACCTTCAAGTGCAACTGCCGCTCGTCACCATGCAGTGTATGGACGACTCTCACGGCATGCAACTCTAGCACATCCGGGTGCATCCGGACTTCGAGGGTATGGTCACGGATGGTGTAGATCTTGGGCTGGTCCTGCCCGCCCACGGGGCTCTCCGTGGTTGCTCCTTCCTTCTCCCCACGTCCCTTGCCCACATAAACTTCCCTTCGCAGGGCGCTCCAGGGGTTGGGAGTGGCAAAACTCAGTGGTTTTGGCTCTTCTGGAGCCTTCTTCGGCACCTGATGTGCCTTCGCTTTCTCTGGGAGTCCACTGATTTTCGGAGGAGAGACCTCCGAGGTCCCACTCTTGTGGGGGCTCCTCTAGACATGGCTTGCCGCAGCTCCCTCCTGCTGCGATCCCCTCAGCCTTTGCCCACCCTGTTGCTGGGCTTTGAGTTCCTCCAACGTCCTCAACATGTCCTCAGCAACCTCCTCGATCGCCCTCACGCGTCAGTCTGGACTGGGTCCTCCACCATAGCCTTTTCCTCCGCCTTTCCCTTGGCCCTTTCCTTGGCCTTTTCCACCGTCTCAGCCCTTTGCTCGTTGGGCTTCTTGTCGGGATGGGCGGCGAAGTAGGTCTTCTTGTCCTCCCCATATACCTTGCAATGCTGGTGGTCATGTGCATGGTTGTTCCCGTTGCCGTAACAGACCCAGCAACCGGTGTGCTGCGATCTGTACTCGCGGAACGAGAGCGGCGGGTTCCCGATCCTCCGCGGTTCTCTGCGGTTCTTGGTCCTGGGGTCCAAGCAGTTCCACCTGGACCTGTCCTGCCCTTTCTCCTTCATGTTGTGCGCTACGGACGCGAAGAAGTGGGCTTCTTCATGATCCTCTGGGGTGGTCGCGGTCCAGAGATCTTGGCCGCTTCCACTCCCTTCCTCCGCTCTGCCGACCGTGTCCCCCTTGATCTCTCGCTGGTGGCGGTCTTCTCGATGACCTCGATGTCCTCGGCCTTGTCAATCCTGCACGTGGGCCTCGTTCTTGGCGTTGAGCTTCAGCTCCACCGTGATGTACTTCACGATCTCGTCCAGGCTCATGCAGGCGAACATGACCTGCATCCTCTGCGGCTCTCCACGCCTCCACTCTGCGTTGTCGAGGCGCATCAGCCTTTGCCCCATGGTGTCGCCTAATACCTCCATGTAGACGGCGTTCTTCAACCCCAACATTCGGCTGGGCTCGCCGAGGTTTCGCCGGAAAAACTCCATTATTCCAGCCTGGGTGTCCTCCGATGCCATGAACCGTACGGCCACGCGCTTCTTTGCTCTCTTCTTCTCCTCATCCTCCACTCTTCTCTTCCAGTGCCCGGGGAGGACGTCTCTCAGCAGGTGTCGGATCTCGCTGGCCTCATTCCAGTCCTCCACCAGCTTCAGGCTTCTTCGGTACTTGCGGATGTACAGATTCCATTCTCGGACCCTCAGTTCCCTGCGCTCCAGCGGCAACAGAATGGACCACAAATCCTCCAATTTCTTTTTGGGGGCGTCCAATCGCTCTTCGTCCTCCAGCCACTGGAGGCAGGCCTGCTCCGTCTGGATCACTCCCTCGCGGATCTGGTCCCTGAGTCCCTCCTTCAGGTCCTGCGCCAGCCTGTGCGGGAATGTCTGACATACCCACTTATCACTTGGCGCTTCCTTCATCTCGCCGACGACCTCCTCGGCGAAGTCCTCCCAATCCAGGATGAAGTCATCCAGGTTGGAGGGGTTGCCATCGTAATAGGGGATTTTGATTCCCCTGAGGTCGTCAATCCTGATGGCATTTCCGACGTCCGCAGCCACCACTCCACCGAGACGGATACCACCTGTGGCCGGAGGGTGTGAGTACACTCCCCGTACATCCCTCTCCTCCATGGAGTGCGGTCCAGTTAGGGCTGAACCCATGGGGTTTGGAATGCGGGAAGGACTTGCTCCACCGGCTGTCCATATCCCCGTAGTGGGGTCCTTCACCCACAGGTTTCCGCCTGGATGGCCTCGACCATGTCCATCGGCGCTTCCCATGGTTTGCCCCTGCATGGTCTGGCTCTGGATCTCCTCTTCCGCATAAACTGCATGGGCAGTCGTAGTGGTCGGTGGATCCTGGGCGGCATGGGACATCTGTACCGTCAGGCTCCTCGGGTGCGTGGTTGCGTGCCCTTCCCGCATGGACCCAGCCGGTACCGCGTGTTCCTCGAGCATTATGGATTCGCTGAACATGGGAACAAACGGCAGCGTGCCCGGGTCTACACGCGGAGGCGCGTAAAGTGCCTCTGCAGGGCCGCCCATGGGTTTCTCCATGGCGCTCCTGAGGGTCTTAACCCACTCCACGAGCGCTGCCGCTGCCGGCTTTGCCGGGAGCTCCGGACCAGAGGCGAGGGGTTGTAACTCCTCTCGCTTTCTCAGGCGTCCCGACATGTCCTCCACCAGGTGGAGGAGGCTGTCCACCACTGGCTGCTGCTTCTGCAGGGCCAGCACCAGCTTATCCTGGTACCGGGCCTGTTCCGCTCGCAGCTCCGCCATGTCTCTTTCCGCTGCCGACCGGTCATTCAGCATCCCCGCGACGTCCTCCTCTAGGCCGTCCTTCGCGTTGTCCAGGCGGTCGAGGTGATGCACGATGGCGTCCATCCCCATCTTTGGGTACTTGCCGATGAGGAAGGACATGTGCTCGCAGTGGCACTCAGCGTGCTTTCCACCTGATCCGGCGCATCCCACGGTTCCCGGCGCCTCGAACTTCTCCGCCATGGGTGTGTCACCCATGCTATCCCGCGTTGGTTCCGTGTGCCGGGCCACAGGCGCCGTTCTGGCTCTGGCAGGCCTCTCCAACGCCTCGGCGTCATGCTCCAGGCTGGGTTGTGGGGCCGTGTTCGCCCTTGTGGGCGGTCTGGCCATCTCCTCCGATTCCGAAGGGTAAGCTGTCCGATAGCCCTCAGAGTGCCCCTCGGAATCTGCGGCTGACAACAGCCTGACCGGGCTGAGATCCGTCACCATCGCCCTGGCTTCCGCCGCGGGTTTTCGGGACCCGCACTTCCGGTAACGCCGAGCTCTGCCGTTGCTGCCAGTCTCCTCCAACTCCTCCGCAGCGGAGCGGAGATTGCAAGCCTTGCGGCATTGCCTTTCACACATGGAGGCCAGGTCCTCCATGTCTAGCCCATGTCCTGCAAGGGCTCTCCGTTCTGAGCATCTTCCCTCTTCTCGGGCTTCCCAGTCCGGCGTCGACTGGACGGACTCCACGATCTGCACCTGGGGCGTCCTTGGGCAGGGCTCATGAGGGCCCGAGTCCCCGGTGCGGCAGTAGGGGGCAGGTACTCCTCTGCTACGATAAGGAAGGTCCCTACCAGGACCGGCCCCTGCTGTACCCCTTCCACCATATCCCGTCACTCCTAGGGTCTTGCTTCTCACCAGGGTCTGCATGATCTTGCCCTATCCTGCACAATTTCTGACAAAAAATAGAAAAATATGGCTCTTCCACACAGCTCCTGATCCCTTGCAATACCCAACTCCCAAGTACAATGCAAATCCAATCAATCCACACTGAGGGCTTCCTTTCAACACGCCGGTTGTCTCACGGTGCACACGGAGACACGGGCGATGGGCATGTACAAGAATTGCACCAAAGAGGAAGCCCTGAAATTGGCATATGAACACATCTCAGGCAACGTTGGGGAAAGATGGAAACATACACAATCACAGCCATAAACCCCTCATTCCCTGGACTCAGGACCTTCCCTTGACTTGCCAACATGATGCCCTGAACCAAGTCAAATAAGATGGCTAAATGTCATGTGTCAAAAGTCACTACACAAACCCCAAAAATGTGTTCTCTCCCAAGCCCCTAAATCCTAGACCAATGGGGGGGGTGGCGTGTCATGGTCTAGAGTGGCACTCAGGACCATGCCCTACCCTGACATAACCTTGGTTGGACTTGGAGTCGATTGGGCTTAGAGGACTGCCCCATGAAGATGGCCTCATAACCTAGCAAAATCAGGCAATTCACACCATAGTGCCCAAAATTCAATTATATACTCAAAAATGCATACGGCAAATATTCAAATGCTCTGGGCATGTGTGAAACCGGATAGTAAAATACAAGGGTTCTATAGACCAAAAACCCATGCCCAAAAATATCCCATCATTGGCTCCGAAACCCCTCCAATTATGTACATGATATGCTTGACAAGTCAACTCATGAATTTGAGACCTAATTTTGTGAGGCCTCGTGTGCCACGCCAAAGTGACCACATGATCCGGCATATGGTGAGGTGCAACATCGAACCATATGCCAACATATAAGCAACAGAGCATAGTTCACGGATCTCTAGGCACTTTACTGTTAGCCGACCAGTTGAGCAAATAAAATACAAAAATGAGCATAAAATGAGGTCAAAAACATGCAAATGATGCCAAATTCAAGATAATTACAATAGTATATAACTTCGCTCACCCATGGTATCAACATATGATTCAAAACACAATTGCTTGGGACCATTTGCAAACAATCCCCCCACTTGGACCCCCGACATGGACGCATAGGGACACCTTCGAACCTCCTCCCAACACACATCATAAAAAGGGAGAAATTGATAATGGCGCTTGTGGGTCGCTCTGTAAGCCCTTCCACATGCACTATATGTGCGGTAGACTTAGTCTAGCGCTACGGACCTCACCATTAGGACATGGGCGAAGCCCTTGCCACGTATGACTCCATATATAATCCTACAATTGGAGATATATAACATGGGCGTGAGCATATCGAAGCACATACCATGCATATAACACATACCCTCAAAAGGTGGCTCCAACCATGGTATGCCATGCCCCTCCATGGACATAACGTCACGTTAGAAATACGTAGGAACCCAATGAAAGTTTCTATGCAACACCAACAGTCATGCGGTACACTCGAAAGTCACATTAAAATATTCGGTTGCATGGTCCAAGAGGTATATATCACTTTCTACCCTCTTGACTGTCATCCCTTGCTACACCGGGCATGTGTACACATCAAAGGTGTTTGATGTTTCTCAAATTAAGTTGAGACCAAGGCCGTTCGGACCCAGTTCTTGAAATTGGTATTTCTCGCCGTGAGCTGGAGATATGACCTTTCAAAGTGGCCTCACAAATCAATTTTGTTTCGCCTATATCTCCAAGAAAGGCGAAGGGCATAACAAAAGGAAGGTTGATTCGTGATCGGGGAAAAATGTAGGACCACTCGAAATTCATCATATCAAGTGCGGCGATCTCGCAGTCAAAAATACGATTCTGAATGTCTGGAAAAATCAGATTAATTTTGCGAGTGTATAACATGAAGATTGCGGAAGCAACGAACCCGTTACTGATGAAATCTGACCCTTCAGCGAGGTTTCTGCCAAAATATCTGCAAAAAACAGTTAACCGATCGGTTACCGCAAAATCGCGAGCCAACTGACAGTCGCCGATACATTGACAATCAGAACCGAAGGCTGAAAAATTACGGGAACATTATGATAGAAAAACCCTGTTCATTCCTGATATTCTGATATATAAATCTCAGCCGGCGGCGCCTCAGTATTGAATATGGCCGCTCATAGCTGAAATGGCCAAGCCTATCACACTATCACATCAGGTTAGGTCAGGTGGATGAGAGAGTATGATATCAGCCAATGGCGGCTTGCCGACACATAGATACACACCCCAACTGACCCAAAGATGGCCACGGGGGTCCGAACCGGCTTCAGTACAAGTACTCCAATATGAATTGCAATGGGTCCCTTTGCTCCGTCACTCCGTGAGTCGGTGGGGTCTTCAAAGGCAATGGCGTTGCAGATTTGGTCCATCGCCGCTGCCTGGGTGTTTATCCCCGGTCGCTATGCGTGCCCAGGTTGGGAGTGGGTACACTCTAATGCGATTGCATGGGGCCGCATGCTGACCGGGTGTTTTCTCCATGTCTTCGATCAATTTCATGGGGGATATTCCTGCCTGCAACGAAAGGGAATAAACAACATGACGAAAAGGACGGGTGTGCACATGCATATGTTTATGAGAGGATATGTATGTTCATATTTTCTCTAGAGTTCCCCACGAGTGGACTTGGATCTCCACAACACCCGAGGGGTCCTCTATCCCAACGCCCAACCAAACGGGTTGGGATATCGGCGTGGCATGTTTTTGTGGAGTCCCGTGCGTGGACTTGGGTTTCCACAACACACACGGACCTTCCTCTCTGTAACACATCAAAACCGGGTGTGTCCTGTGTCCGTTAGATTGCGTGCGTGTGTGTGCATGCGCTCATTTTAATTACGGGTGTGTATGGTTGCCTCTTATGTGGGTCATCACCCGCCCCCCTATCAAGCAAGACCTAGGTTGACCTACCTTTGGGTTTTGTAACCTTGTACACCGTAGCAAGTTTACACACGGATGTGTAAACATGCACACTCATACACAGTGTATGGGGGTAGGGGGAGTAAAGGCTCCTTTGGGGCGTGTCATCGTGCCCCAGGGGAGCTGGGTGGGCTGATATACCAGCAGGACAGTACGGGCGACCTCCACAGGTGGGCGCACGGAGGTGACCCCCTACCTTACTGCCCACCGGTAACACACCCACCGACAATAGGTAACACTCAAGCTAACGTAAGTGTCTATACACAGGCCCCCAAGACACACACGAACACCAAGCAACAAGGTGGCATATCTATACACGTGTTCTATTGTGAGTATGTTTACCGTTTGTTGTATGTACGTGAGTGGTTTGTGTGAGATTTTGTTTGTGTAAGCGTGTGGCGACATGTGCTCCAGGGCCGCCACCGCGAGACCCACACCCTTTGATGTCCTCCGGGCCGGTGTGTGCCTCTGAGCCCTGCCAAGGGATGTGCGCGCACAAGTATGTCTTGTGTTTGTCAGCGCTCATCGCTCTATTATGTGTATATGTGATATACATGCGTAATATGGCTCCTAGGTGGAGGGTTAGCAGTGAGGCCAGGTTATCATTATATGGGTAAGAGGTTTGCCTATTCAGTTGTGTCTACTCACATCCTCATCCCGTCTCCGTACCTCCTCCTTTACCCTCTCGTTGGTGCATCAAGTGTGTCACAGCTAGATTAAGCATCCACACGGACACGGCCCTTCGCTGAGCCGTGCCCGTAGCGTTGAGCCACAACCGTGGCTTCCCTGGTGACCCCTTTTGCACACCTTTGAGCGTAGCGGTTGAACAGCGGTTGAACCCAGTTGAACAGCATGTTGCTGTTCAACCCCCCAGTTGAACTCGGTTGAACGCGGTTGAACAGTTCAACTGGCCTATCGCGCCAATCGGTGGCGCGTGCTCACGCGATCACGCGTTCAACAGTGGTTAATTGGTAAATGTAGCCTGTCCCACAATTTTGGTTTTGAGCTGTTCCCTAAAACCCAGTTAAAACCTGGAACCTACTACCAATGGGCAGGTGGCGGTGTGGTGACCACATACATGAAAACTGGAGCCGGCACGTGGTGGCCAACACGTGGCGGTAAAGGGAATGCACATGGTGTGTAGTAGTTGCCACCTGCTCGCTTTTTACTATATACATGACGCATTGAATTGAAGAATATTTAATTTCACCTTTGTGCAATATGGTAGTGTCACCAAAAATAACGTAACAATAAGAACAAATTAGAGCACCAAGAGATTCCCCATTGTGGTTTCTTACTTGTATGCAAGGATCCCTCTCATTTTACAATCAAAAATGCCAACGTCAAACTTGAAGCAATGTATTGCAGATCACTACACTGGATTACAATCGGATGAATTGATGAGTGATTTGGTCAACTTGTTCACCGCATCCAAGGGTGGTCGTACACTATGGGAACGCCTCAAGACTAGAATGGGTAGTGGGCGGCGTAGTCGACGCAATGACCGGAAGGTCATGGAAAGGGTGTTTACACCCAAGGATGCCGTCCGGATGATCCTTGACTTGGAAATGCCGAAAAATAGGTGCTCTACATGTCCTACATGCATACCATGGTGCGTTGCATGTATGCAAGGAGTGTTCAACCGTATGCGAGATGCGTTCAAGTGTGCGGTTGAACACATATGAAACAAATGCGACTCATGTTTGTGCGTCATAGAGTGCCTACCTAGGTTTCATCGAACTATCATGTATATGTCTTCTTCCACATGCAATTGTGGCCCCATTTACATGCTACCATCAAGTGTTTTTTCATGAAAACAACAAATTGAACATTTGTTAAAGTCATGTTCAACTGCCCGGTTGAACAAGTTGAACGATTTCAACCAACGCTCACGTTGTGCACCAACGTTCACGTTGTGCGTGTCACTTTGTTCGAATTAACATGCCTCAAATTTAGGTACAAGAATCTAATATCTTGGGCCAACCGGCGAACAAAAGGTGCCCAAGAAAAGTTGGATGTTCATTGGGTGCACCCATTTCCATCTCTCAAGCGTATGCACCGTGAATGGCAACGATTGGGTAAGGCGCAAAAATTGGAAACCACTATTCACAATGGCAAAGTTGGTGTACGATGGGACTTACCGCATTTCTTTAATTATGTCGCAACACAAAAGGAGCTCATGGAGGCCATGGACTTTCCAATGATCGATGGCGAGCAATTATTCGTCATCATAATTAGAGGCGACGGGTTCCCATGTGGCTCACGCCCATGGGTGCAAATTGCAATTGGCTTTGCCAATCACATGGAAAAGGCCCGCACTCTTCAATATAATTGGACATTGGATGTCGCATTGACATCTGAACATGACGACGAAGCAATGCGTGTCTTATTTTGTGCCACGTTGCAACACATCCAAACTATCATTGATAGTGGATACATCCAAATGAATAATGTTTATTATCGTGCACGAATCATGTTGGGTGGAGACTCTCCATGGTTGCGTCTACTTTTAGGATTGTCTCCTTACTATGCCATTGGAAGCATCTACTGTTTTTCCACATGGTGTAGTAGGCGTGAACGATGGATGAACACTAAGGTGCGGCGCACAACGCACCTTGATGGAAAGTTCCGCGCTTTGTACGATAAAGGTTTGGATTGCACTACGGCCAAAGGGTGCACTTCAAAACCAATGCTCCGCGTGGATGACCGCACACGGTTCATTGTGATGTGCATTTTGCACTTGGTGATCCGACTTGGCGACTACCTTACACACTTCATTCGCGCGTTTTGCAAACGTTTGCCGCCTCTTGTCCGTGCACGCGTGCAAACCGTGTTGAATGAATCTAAGACTAATATTAGTCTCAAACGTAAGGCAAGCCCGGACGGTGAGGAGACATGGCGTACGAGTGCGGGTGGAGAATGATCAAACTCTAGGTGTGGGCTATGTGGTTTGTCGTTGGTGCTTCATACTTTATGCTCCGTGTTCCGTGTGCAACCGTGTTCAGCGGCACTTTAAGTTGTTCAACCGGTCGGTTGAGGTGTGCAAGCATGTTCAACCGCGCGAGTGTCTATTTTTCTTTGTTTTTAGGGGGGCGTCATGGAAGGACAACAAGCGTCGGCGCAACAAGCGATTGGGCTCGCACTCATGCAGTTCTTACAAGCCGCACAAGGGGTACAAGGACCGCAAGCACCACAAGGTGCCCAAGTGCCGCAATTGGGACCACCGCAATTGGCCGCGCCGCAATTGCCACACCCAAATGTAATTGCGCCGACCCAAAGTGGGCCTACGGGATCAACGGGGCCGATAGGCGGGGGTACAACAGGAGGAGCATCCTTGCCTTTGCCACAAGTGGTCCCAGCGTTGGATGCTTTGTTCCCAGCGAAGGAGGAGTTGACCCAACTTGGGGTGTGCCACGACTCATCGTCGTTGGCGGATGACTCCCCTCAATGGAGATGGCTCCGGGACATCACACCCCGGTTCATGTACCGGAGGAGTGTCGGGGTGTGGATGAAAAAAAACGCCCAGTATGACCTCTATGGCCACCGGAGCCACCCGTGGACAACGGAAGCACTCACAGCCCAGAATTGGGCCGAGTGGAAACTTTTGAGGATTGGTTTGAGCACGCGCCCCGGAATTGCCATGACGTTGTCGGAGACCGCCCTCCATGCCCTCTTTAGGGTATGGGAGTCCTACGGGCTGGGGACTGCAGTGGCACCCCAATGGACCGGCCCTGGGTGTGCTGGCCGAAGTCGCGGCCATGGCAAGGGCCATGGGCCGCAATTCTTTTTTAAAAACGTGGAGTCCGTGCCGCACAATTGGTATGACGCCTCTGACGCCACCAACTACAACGCGTCACCTGCCATCCATGGTCGAGGTCGGGGGAACCATATCAAGTGGCGGGCGCAGCAAGAAGTCCAGCATGGAGGAGGCACCTGCAGCGGTTGCACCACCAACCACACTACCCAATGCGGCCACAAGCACTTCGTCAATGATGCGAGGCGTGGAGCAGGTGTGTGCAACAAGTGTTCAACCGGTGTTCAACCGTGTTCAACCGGGCAGTTGAAGCAAAGCGAACGGAGAGAGTATGGATACAGTCCGTGTGTGACACGTTCGGAGTGGATGTTTTGGGCAATTGGTGGCTAGGACATTGAGACCTGCATGTCTGGGATGCATACATGGTTCAATAATTGAATACCCTGTGTTAGTGCGCTGAGGGTGCCGTGCATATGAGGTGGTGGCCACATGTGTTCAACCGGTGTTCAACCGGTCGGTTTCGCACCTCGACCCCATTCAACCGCTCATCTCTCTTAGTTGTCGGCCCAAGACGTTGCACCCCACATGTTCGTCATTGACAAACGCGGACCGGCGGTCATGCTCCATGGAGCATGGCCGCCATTACCCATCGATGAATGGTGTCATGGGCCAGGTGCACGGGTTTCCGATCGCGACGCCCTCGTGAAGAAATGGACCCGAGGACTCCATCGCGCACTCCAAGAGCTTGCACATGGCGGGTCCCCACATGCGATTGACACACATGCGATTGGCACACCCATGGAGTCCGACCCAAAGCATCGGAGTCAGTCGGGCAAGGCGAAGCAATTCCCCCAACCAATGTTTGGCGTGAAGGAGGAATTGAGGGATGACATGAACACCGACGATGGCACGTGGTGGGAGAATTCTAATGCATGGTTTGCGCCGGATCATGGAGACATGAAGAGTGAAAATCCCGTGGTCGACGAGGCAGAGAGCTCAACATCACCCTTCCGAGAAGAGCCAAAAGTCCACGTCCCCATTCGTGGACTCTTGAAGCCTCCACCAAAGGCAATTCCACAAGCAAAGGGAGGAAGTGCAAGCCCAAAGGTTTTGCTCCTCCAAGCGCAAACTGCGCTCAAACAAAGGGTGCAAGACAAAACCGACAAGAAAAAGAAGAAGGACGGGCGGGGAGTGCATTCCGAAAAGCGGCAACGGGTGGCAACGTCAGCGGACTCGTCGTCCGACTCAAAAGGGTCAAGTGCAAGCCAATTGTCAGACAATGATGAGGGGTGGACACCTCCCAAGAAAAAGGAGGCTCCCAAGGCAAACAAGAAGAAGAAGATCGAAGCAAAACCAAAGAAGGACAAAAAGGACAAGGACAAGAAGGAGAAGGCATCTCTGCGGCCCAAAGACGCCAACAACGCAAATGTGGGAGCAAAGGAAGGACAACGGTCAACACCGAACGTGACGGAGGCATGTGGCACAGCGAAGGCAAGTGGCGCGACGAAGGCAAGTAGCGCGATGGAGGCAAGTGGCGCGACGGAGGCAAGTGCCGCGACAGAGGCAAGTGGCGCGATGGAGGCAAGTGGCGCAATGGAGACAAGTGCAAGCACAAGTACCACGGTGCAAGCAAGCGCACCAGCGGAATAGGTGATGTCCCCATGTTCCTGCGTATGCATATGCCTCTACATTTGGTTGCAATGCGCCTTCACAACGTCGAAGCATGCCGGTGCTATAGTGTGTGGCGGTACGTCGTGAAACACGGTCGAACACGGTTGAACACTTCAACCGGTCGGTCGAACACGGTTGAACGCGGTTGAACTCGGTTGAACTCTCTGCAACGCTTTTGCATAGGAGATGGTGAAAGTGCAACGATTGGAGGAAGAACGCCGCCTCGACGAGAAGCGCCAAGAGGCACGTGAGAAGTTCGGGTTGCCAGCGGGATCCGCAGTACGGTGGTTGCTGACCGAGGGTCCAGACAAGCGCCACCGCATCGCAGTGGGCGCCGTGGCAAAGCCAACGAAGGACGACCCCAAGCCACGGAAGGGGGAGGAGATGGTGAAACTCCCCCCCCAATGGCCCGGAGAGCAGGGTGAGGCCAACGTCACGTGGCCAGTCATTGTGCGCCTCCGCCACACAGCGTTCACGAGCGAGGATGAGGCAAAGGCCATGTTGGCGAAGTGGGAGGAGAACATGGAGAAAGCGACCAAGGAAACCGAGAGCGGAGATGCAAAACATGGAGGCCAAGACGCGGCAACCGAGAGCGGAGATACAAAAGATGGAGGTCAAGATGGGGCAAGCACGGAAGCAATCGCAAGCACGGAAGCAATCGCGGGAAGTACCACCAATGCGTCGGACAATGGCACCAAGGAGGACTCCGAGGATCCCATGAAGGAGAGCACTTCAAATGACGTGGACGATTCCAACAAGGAGGGCATGTCCGTGGAGGATTCGAACAAGGAGGGCACGTCCGTGGACGATGCGTACAAGGAGGGCATGTCCGATGCCCTCAACAACCCCAAGGTGGAGCACGATGCCAAGGAGAATGAACGACCTCATGTTGGAGATGATGCAAAGGAGGAAGGTGGACCTCAAGACGGCATGCACGAAGGTGGGAGCGAAAGGGCAATGGCGAGCACAAGGGAGAAGGAGTGTGCCGATGATGGGAAGGAGGAGGTCGGACCAGAGACGCAAGCGCTATGGGCCGTGGACTCAAAGTGACTAGCCGACAAGGTCCATGAAGCCTTACAAGGCTTTAAGGGATGGCTCCACAAGAAGAAACATGGAGGAGAGTACCGCCGGATCCTATGGGGAGCAACAAGGAAGTTTCCGACGTTTACACACGTGGGCATGTCTAAGAGGACACATGATGATGCACATGTTGTGCGCCTTGTAAATAATTTCCTCACGGTTTGTTTACCGTCCCTCAGTTACACCGCAATTTCCATCGTGTGGGGCAACGGATGTGCACCCATGGATGTACACAAACATCCAAGGGATGACTCCGCGTTGAGTGGGGTGGTGGCGGTGGGTGATTTCCGTGGTGGTGGTTTCTTTACTACGGCGTGGATGGGTGGTGGGGGGGAGGGGGGGGCGCAGCGTCAAGCATGGATGCAATGTGGGCGTCAAATTGTGCAAGGGGTTGTTGTGGATGCACGAAAGGGGGTGATTTTCAATGCGTGGCGTAAACATGGGCCGGAGCGATGGGAGGTTGAAAGGTATGCCATCGTGGCGTATACATCTATCGCGTGGCACCGCCTTCCCGCTCCGATGCGCACTGAACTCCTGGACCTGGGGTTCCCATGGTGACAGGCACTGGGATTGTTCATCCAATTTGACGTGAATTGTTGGTGCCATTGTTGTGTGATTGCGATTACGTGCGGCATTTCTCCTAACGCGCTCCAGTGTGTGTTCAACCGTGTTCAACCGTGTTCAACCGTGTTCAACCGCGCGGTTGAACACGCAGTTGAACATGGCCGAACGCGTATGGGCGGCAATATGAAAGTAGCAGAAAATCCATGGTTTTGTGGTTATAATTGATTTGGATAAGGCAGGTGCACACTGCAAAAACCTCTGAACACCATCCACGATAGAATGGAAGCCAAAGGACCACAATGAAGGTAAAAGCTTAGGGGAATGTGTCAAGTGGGGTGTTCAACCGCATGGTTGAACACCAAGGCGGCGTTGACGCTACTCTTGGACATGATAGAAAGGGAGTGGCAATGTGAGGGGTATGGCATGGAATAGTGCATTGGGCATTAGTATGTTGTTAAAAGCATGGTACATCGTCATGGATGGTTTGGAATGGCATGGTGATACGTCAAAAGTTTAATTTTTGGTAAAATTGCACTACGCGCGGTGGGGGTGTTCAACCGCTGTTCAGGGGTGGTTCAAGGGCCCAGGTGAAGTCATTTGAACACCGGTTGAACATAGGACATGGCACCATGGTGTGCAAAAGGGGTCACTAGGGTTGTTTTTGACACTCCACGAGGCACACTGGCACTCCGCAAGATTCATCTTGTTGTGTGTCGGGTCAGTTTACAAGTGGGCCTTTGGCTAGGCCTTGTCTGACGATTTGCAAGCATATGAGCAAGCAAGCTTACATCTTTCAAGCAAGAACTCAGTTGTTACTACAAGCGTTAAAGGTAAGCACATCAAACACATCAAGCACATGCAAGCCCTCTTAAATGCTCCGAGACATGAAGGTGGAATGTGTGGGCATTGTACCAGTAGGTTTTCTTTGTGCCTAGTGTTGGCGGTACTTACCCTGAGGCCATCGTGGCCTCTTTCCTCTAATTAGTGAGCTACCGCGTGCACGCTTGGCCATCGTGGCCGTGTTTTTTTGGTGGCCTAAGCATGCACAAGACAGAGGCAGGCACAAGGCATAATGCAACATTCAAGCATCATTGTTTCCCTGACCTCCAACTCTACTTTGCCACGAGCCCCCTGTTTCAGGCACAGTCCTAAGATTCCGTCAGGCACTCCTGTCACTGTTGCTAGCAGTTCTTTCCCAAAAGTAAAACTTTGGCACTGTCGCATCGCGCCGTTTTGCAGGTACCGTTACATTCGGAATTGCTTAACAGTGTGATTTCACTTTGCCTTTAGTTCTAATTCTTGATCTTACTCATGAGCCACAGGTGCGGCTCTGTGGCTCGATAGGAACTCATGTTCATCTGTGAAAACAGATACTGTAGGTGGCACACGTATTCAGAGACCTGCGCAGCGGAAGGAAACTCAGGGAGCATAGGTAGCTCCTCTATCTGTGTGCACAAACTGAGGTCAGTCTCATAGACCGGGAGAGGTTTCTCCAGTCTTTGGAGCACCTCGGCCCATGTTGAACAGGTTTTCACAATCTGCTTCACCTGTTGTTGCAAAAAATATTTTTGCATGAGTGTTACAACAGTGAACATTTAGTGGCCACATCCACAAGGGACTGGCCAGTCAGCAAAAGAAACTCAGCAAATTCTTCTGCCCATTCGGGCCGATTTATCGGGTTGAACTCCGGCAATTCCAGCTGGATGTTCGCCCGGGCAATGGGTCTGCCACTCCTCCCACCCCCTGGGGTTAGGCCTGAAGGGGGGGGGAGGTACGCCGGCGAGGGCTGCCAGGGCTGGCAGCCCTCTTTTGTCAGTCTCTGTCACAGGCACGTCCTCTAGTTCAGCGATAGGGACTGTCCTAGCGCGAGGATGAAAAGGGCTGGGGCAAGTGACCTTGGGTAGCAACCTGGACACCCTTGATCTTTTGAGATCTTCAGCCAGCGTGCTCAGTCCGGGTGAGGCTGAAGCCGGTGCTGGCTGGGGTAAGGGTTCAGTGATACCAAATTTACCTTTGACAGCCTCATAAAGGGCTGTCACATCAGGGTCTTCAGACCCAGACAGTAATTTGGCCAGTAGTTCGGCCGTACGATCCAGGGCCCCATAAGTTGGCTCTGGGAGATGGGGATCTTTCACAGGGCTCCTGTTAGTGTTTGGCAGCTCTGGACGCCATACTGGCCTTCTCGGTTGCCTGGGTAGAGACACTGTGTCGGCCAGGTCCGTAGCTGGGCCGGAGTAAGGGAAAGAACCGAAGTCCGTGTACGGTGGGGATCCCAAGGCGTCTAGTGGTTCCTCTCCATCTTCGCCTGTGACGGACTTGTAGTACTCCCCGTGGGGAATCTATTTGTTGATTCTCCGCCTTGTTCCTCAGGTCCTCCAGCTGGAGTAGCCGTTGAAGAAGAAGCAGGGCAAACAGATCGGGAGATAGACGCAGCAACTCTTCGGCGGAGATGCTGCAGGCTGTCACCATGGGCCGCTAAGGCCTCTGTGGTCCATCTGGCCGCTTCTTGTTCCGCCCTTCTGTGTACTGGATCTTCTTGAGACCCAGATGCAGCTGTGAGCTTGGGCTCACTCATTGAAGTGGGCCCACTGTTGCCAAGTTGAACTTGTACACTCTGAACTGGCGAGGTCCTGGCAGATATCTGTACTGATGGTGTGGACATTTTGTTTCTGGCTTTGGCTTGTGTACTTCTCAGAGTCGGTTCGAAAGGGTCTCAAGGGTTGCCTCTGCTACCGGAAAGATGTCCCTGATTAGTGCCCTAATAATGTTGATAAACTCCTGCAGGTTTGGATGTTGAAAACCCAAATCAAAGCAGTAAGTAGAGCAACAACAGGATCTGGATCCAATCAATGAACAGTTTTGAAATCCGGTGTATCACAGAAGGGCTGCAGATAGACAAAGCAGGCTTAATTACAAGGATTCAATCACAAAGAGATAAACCAAATGCGTTTAAGTAAAAACTGGCCTGACTGTAGCCTCCAAGTTAGCATCAGGCACTTCAAGTGCACTCCTTTGGATGCAATGGAGCTGGTTACAAATATCGGGCAAAGGAGTTAGGCCAGACACAGAATATGACTTGGCCAAGCAACTGAATTCAGAAACAGTTAAAACGTAGAACCACAATAAGTGGTAGAAACAGTTGAGTATAGGGGTCTTGGGGTGGGGGACCACTAGGCTTAACCTCCAAGGCCTTAGGCATGAAATGCCTATTTTATTTTAGTATAACCTCCATGAATGAAGATACCTCCGCTCAGTCGAGTGGTAGGGGTGAACCTCTTGGGGGGCTAGGGTTATAACCCTAGTTACTTTGAGAAAGTGTACGTTAAGCTTCAAAAGAAAGATTAAAATACTTAAGTAAGTCTTGGCATCAACAGAAGGGTTTTAAGGGGGGCTTGGCCTGGATCATGCCCTCCGAGAAAGACATGGCTGTGACTTTTTCTTACTTCGGGGGCATCCTTTGAGTCGAATCACTTCACGTAGGAACACATAGACAGGGTTGTCGGCTGTCATGTCTTTGCCGCAAGGGATGAACATTCTACGTTTGGACAGTCATGATAGCGTCTGGTGGTCGACGGCAATGCTGAAACCCAATCGACGGACACAGTATGCCACTTGGTGTCGGGCACCCGAATGGGGCCTAGGCTGTCTGGCGGTGTCGACACGCTGTGACTTAGCCGCTTGACACACATCGCAACTCAAGACGTAACGCCCCACGTAATGTCAAAGATGAGAACAGACGTAATGGCGTTTGATCAAAGTAAGAAATAGTTCTTTTCCAATGCTTTAGGGTATACTTTAGTTGTATTAGAGGTGCTCTAAGCACTCTTGCATTTTTATCTTAGTATTGGCCTAACCAAAATGGGTGATAACACATTTTGACCTAGAGAACCAAACACCAAATGATGATGTTGTGTGGACCCCCTAATCCCCAAGCTATGTGCACTAAAACATCTCTTCCTGGGTGACTGAGGCACTGATATACTGGAGGAAGAGCCTAGGAATTTATCCATGTTTTCTCATGAATTCTTGGCTATCCTAGTGGTATACACCCTAGGGGGCTGGGGCACCTCTTTTTGAGAGGCCCTGGGTTCAACACCCAGTCAGCCTAGCTAAGTAGGAATATCCCATGTGACATGGCAGTGACCTCAGCGCCACAAGCCATGCCACCTCAGCATTTATGGGACCCAAAAACAAGGAGTGCACATCTCTAGATGGCATTATCGAAGAGAGTGAGGCCTAGGGGCAGTTTTCCAATCAGGTTTTCTCAAACATGTAAAATACTTCTTCCTGAGTTGCTTTGAATGTAAATTGCTGTGGTCTATTGTTGATAGTTGTCTTTATCTAACTCTTTGTGACTGCAGCCCTTCATGCTTTGATCCTGCTTATCTTCTACTTGCTTATCTCTGGCTTGGGTTTTCCTGGAGTGGTTGTATTTCAACAAATGAAACATTTTCCTCATCAAAAACATGCAGCAGGAACCCTACACCAGCAGCAAGCAGCAGGAGAGGCAGATGAAAAACATAGTGCTGGAAACACTATAAAACGTTCTGGTAGCAAGAGGCAGAAAGTCTCTGCGTACCGGCAGCAGCCCCGTGCCGTACATCCAGTGCGCCGAGTACTGTCATAAGCAAGAAGGGCGAATATGGACACAAAGAAGGAGGTCAACGACGCAAGAACGGCGCCTGAGGCACCAGCAATGCCAGCACCTGGTGAACCTGGACCTGCACCTAGCGCTGTACCTTTGGTGCCCTTACATGGGCCAGCACATGTTGTTGATGACTCGCTGGAGGGACCTTAGTCGGCCTTCAGGGCCCTCTCAGTCGAGGAGGTGGACACGAAACCTGTGAAGAGAAAGAGGGAGAGAGATAAGGATGCCTGAGAAAGCTGAAGCCGGTTCGGACCCCCGTGGCCATCTTGGGGTCACTTGGGGTGTGTATCTATCTGCCGGCAAGCCGCCATTGGCTGATATCATACTCTTCCGTCCACCTGAACTAACCCGATGTGATAGTGTGATAGGTTTGGCCATTCCGGCTACGAGCGGCCATATCTCGTACCGAGGCGCCGCCAGCGGAGACTTATATATCAGAATATCAGGAATCAACAGGGTTTTATTATCATAATGTTTCCGTAATTCTTCAGCCTTTCGTTCTGATGGTCAATGTATCGGCGACTGTCAGTTGGCTCGCGATTTTGCGTTGACCGATTGGTTAACTGTTATTTCCAGATATTTTGGCGGAAACCCCGATGAAGGGTCAGATTTCATCAGTAAAGGGTTCGTTGCTTCCGCAATTTTCCCAATATGCACTCGAAATTTTATTCTGAATTTTTCGCGATGTCGAAATCGGATTTTCGAATTCGACATCGCCGCACTTGATTTGGTCGTCTTCGAGTGGTCATACTCTCTTCCTTATGCCCGAATCAGGTTTCCCTTCTACTTGCCACCCATTTGACTTGGAGATATAAGGGAAACAAAAGTGAATTGTGGGACCACTTTGAAGGGCCATATCTACGCGCGAGTGTGAGGAAAGAGAAGAAGAAAGGTTGGGTTGCAAGCGCCTCAGTCTCAACTTAATTTGGGAAGCATCAAACGCTTTTGGTGTGCACACCTGTCTGGTATAGCAAGAGAGAATGGTCAAGAGGGTAGAAAGTGATATAAAACTCTTGGACCGTGCAACCGAATATTTTATTGCGACTTTCGAGTGTCCCGCATGAGTGTTGGGGTTGCATAGATACTTTTCATTGGGTTCCCACGTATTTGTAACGTGGAGTTATGTCCATGGAGGGACATGGCATACCATGGTGGGAGCCACTTTTGAGGGTATGTGTCATATGCATGGTATGTGCTTCAATATGCTCACGCCCATGTTATATATCTTCGTGTGGCCGAAGAGATGGGGAGCCACACGGGACAAGGGCCTTGCCCATGTCCCAATTGTGGAATTCAAAGCGCTAAACTAAGTCTACCGTGTATGTATTGCTCATGGTATGTTTGGCAAAGAGATCCATGAGTGCACTCCCATTTTCATGGGGCATGTAGATACGAGTGGCGAAGGTATCTCCATGCGCCTGATTGGGGATCCAAGTGGGGAAATTGTTCGCAAATAGTTCCAATCATTTGTATATTGAACCATGCGCGGATATCATGGGTGAGCATAGAGATATACTATCATGACAACTTTGTTTATGGTCATATTTTCATGTTTTTGACCTCAATGTTTGCTCATTTTTGTGTTTTATGTGCTCAACTGGTCGGCTAACAGTAAACTGCCTAGAGATCTGTGAACTATGGTATGTTGCTTATATATTGGCATATGCTTCGGTGTCGTACCTCACCATATGCTGGAACACATGGTCACTTTGGCGTGGCACACGAGGCCTCACAAGATTAGGTCTCAAATTCATGAGTTGACTTGTGAAACATGTCATGTACATAACTGGAAGGGTTTCGGAGCCAATGATGGGATATTCTTGGGCATGGACATTTGGTCTATATGACCCTTGTATTATACTTTCCGGTTTGGCACATGCATGGAGCATTTGGATATTTGCCGTATGCATTTTTGAGTATATAATTGACTTTTGGGCAAAATGGTGGGATTTGCCTGATTTTGCCATGTTGTGAGGTCATCTTCATGGGGCAGTTCTCCAAGCCCATTCGACTCCAGGTCCAACCAAGTTTATGTCAGGGTAGGGCATAGTCCTGAGTGCCGCTCTAAGCCATGACACGCCACCTCCCCGAATGGGCTAGGATTTATAGGCTTGGGGATGAACACATTTTTGGGGTTTGTGCAGTGACTTGTGACACATGGCATTTAGCAATCTCATTTGACCTGGTTCAGGGCAATATGTTGGTGAGTCAAGGGAAGGTCTTGAGTCCAGGGAATGAGGGGTTTATGGCTGTGAATGTGTATATTTACCTCTTTCCCCAACTTTGCTTTATTTGTGTTCATATGCCAATTTCAGGGCTTTCTTCCCTGGTGCAATTCTTGTACATGCCCGCCATCGTGAGACCATCGATGTGCTGAACGGAAGCCCGCAGTGTGGATTGGATTATTGCTGAATTTGTGGGATCTGGTTGCTGTTCAGGGTTGAAGGAGGATTGTATTTTCTTTTCTATATTTTTGGATTTTGGACCCTGGAATTTGAAGAATGCAATCGCTGATCCGGAGTGAATCAGCGGGGGTAACAGGCGGAAGGGGCATAGCGGGGGCCGGTCCTGGTAGGGACCTTCTTTATGGTAGCAGAGGCTTACCTGCTGCCCCTACCAACCGCCGACCCAGGGACTTGGGCCCTTATGAGCCCTGCCCAAGTACGCCCCGGGTGCGTATTGTGGACTCGGTGGAGACCACACCGGAGATTGGAGCCATAGAAGAACCGAGACGTTCAAGAGCATGGCGAACTCCAGAAGTTGAAGCCCGAAGAGAAGGACGACATTCGGGAAGAGGAGGACGTGACATGGAGGACCTGGTCTCCATGTATGAGCGTCGCTGCCGAAAGGCATGCAACCTCCGCTCCGCCGCGGAGGACTCTGATGAGGCCTACCATTCAGGCAGCAGTGGAGGACGGGCCCAGCGCTACCGGAAGCGCGGGTCACCGAAGTCCGCGGCAAGGGACGCCGGGGCTATGGATACGGACCCTAGGCCGGTCAGGCTGTGGGAATCCGAGGGGCACTCCGAGGGCTATCGGACAGCCTATGAGCCACCTTCGGAGTCGGAGGAGACGGCCAGACGGCCCACAAGGGCGAACACGGCCCCAGAACCGAGCCTGGAGCACGACGCCGAGGGCTTGGAGAGGCCAGCCAGGGCCCGGACGGCACCTGTGCCCCGGTACACAGGACCAGAGACGGACGCCATAGGCGATACGCCCATGGGCGATGAGTCTGAGGCGCCGGGAACCGCGGGATGCGCTGGATCGGGTGGAATGCACGCTGAGTGCCACTGCGAGCACGTGTCCTTCCTCATGGGCAAGTACCCAAAGATGGGGATGGACGCTATCGTGCATCCACTCGACCGCCTGGACAACGCGGAGGACGAATTAGAGGAGGACGTCGGGGGGATCCTGGATGACCAGTCGGCCGCGGAGAACGACATGGAGGAGCTGCGAGCGGAACGGGACCGGTACCGGGAGAATCTGGAGCTGGCCCTGGAGAAGCAGCAGCGAGTGGTGGACAGCCTCCTCCACCTGGTGGAGGACATGTCGGGACGCCTGAAGAGGCTAGAGGAGCTACAGCCCCTCGCCTCGGGTCCGGAGCTCCCGGCAAAGCCGGCCGCGGCAGAGCTGGTGGAGCGGGTTAAGACCCTCAGGAGCGCCATGGATAAACCCATGGGCGGCCCTGCAGAGGCACCCTACGCGCCTCCGCGTGTTGACCCGGGTGCGCTGCCGTTTGTTCCCATGTTCAGCGAATCCACAATGCTCGGGGAACACACGGCACCAGCTGGGTCCATGCGGGAAGGGCACGTAACCACGGACCCGAGGAGCCTGACGGTACAGATGTCCCATGCCGCCCAGGATGTACCGATTACGACGAATATGGTAGTTTATGCGGAAGATGAGATCCAGAGCCAGACCATGCAGGGGCGAACCATGGGAAGCGCCGACGGACATGGTCGAGGTCATCCAGGCGGAAACCTGTGGGCAAAGGACCCCAATACGGGGATATGGACGGCCCATGGAGCAAGTACTTCCCGCATTCCAAACACCATGGGTTCAGGCCCAACGGGACCGCACTTCATGGAGGGGAGGGATGTACGGGGAGTGTACTCACACCCCCCGGCCACAGGTGGTATCCGTCTCGGTGGAGTGGTGGCTGGGGACGTCGGAGAGTCGATCAGGATTGACGACCTCAGGGGAATCAAAATCCCCTATTACGACGGGAACCCGTCCAACCTGGATGACTTCATCCTGGACTGGGAGGACTTCGCCGAGGAGGTCGTCGGCGAGATGCGGGGAGCGCCCCGAGACAAGTGGGTATGTCGGACATTCCCACACCGGCTGGCGCAGGACCTGAAGGAGGAGCTGCGGGATCAGATCCAGGAAGGATTGATCCGTACGGAGCAGGCCTGCCTCCAGTGGTTGGAGGATGAGGAGCGGGTGGACGCTCCGAACCAGAAGCAGGAGGACCTGTGGTCCATCCCGCTGTCGCTGGACCGCGGTGAGTTGCGGGTCCGGGAGTGGAACCGGTATCTGCGGAAGTACCGCAGATGCCTCAAGCTGGTGGAGGACTGGAACGAGGCCAGCGAGATCCGTGAGGAACCATGGGCAGGATCGGTCCAGATGGACCCCGGTGGGACCCAAGAAGGGCAACGCGCCAAGGAGGATCTGGAACCCACCGCTCTCGTTCCGAGAGTACAGGTCTCAGCACGACGGGTGCTGGGTCTGTTATGGCAAGGGATACAACCATGCACACGACCACCGTCAGTGCAAGGTGTATGAGGCGGACAAGAAGGCCTACTTCGCCGCCCACCCCGAGAAGAAGCCCAAGGAGCAGCGGATTTCCGATTGGAAGGCGAAGGGCGGAGATGGGGGAAAAGGCCAAGGCAAAGGCCAAGGGAAAGGCGGAGGAAGAGGCTATGGTGGTGGACCTGGCCAAGATAGACGAGTGAGGTCGATCGAGGAGGTTGCTGAGGACATGTTGAGGACATTGGAGGGACTCAAAGCCCAGCAACGTGGTGGACAAAGTCCTGGCAGATCGCAGCCGGAAGGGGCTGCGGGAAGCCAAGTCTAGAGGAGCCCCCACGGGAGCGGGACCTCGGAGGTCTCTCCACCGGAAATCAGTAGAATCGCAGAGAAAGCGAAGGCACATCGGGTGCCGAAGAAGGCTCCGGAAGAGCCAAAACCACTGGGTTTCGCCACTCCCAACCCCTGGAGCGCCCTGCCAAGGGAAGTACATGTGGGTACGGGACATGGCAAGAAGGAAGGAGCGACCACGAAGAGCCCCGTGGACGGGCAGGACCAACCCAAGATCTACACCATCCGTGACCATACCCTTGAAGTCCTGATGCACCCGGACGTGCTAGAGTTGCATGCCCTGAGAGTCGTCCATACACCTCATGGCGACGAGCGGCAGTTGCACTTGAAAGTGCGAGTACGGTGTGGAGGAGAGGAGAAGGTGGTGGATGTGTTAGTGGATACGGGTGCCCAGGTGGGCCTGGTCCGGAGAGGGTTGTTCAAGGAGGAACTCCTGCAGCCCAGCCGGAGACCGGTCCGCCTGAAGGTCGCCAACGGAGAGATCATGGGTGGCGGCACCCATGAGGCCACCATCAGTATGGAATTCTGGGAGCATGAGCGCTTGAACCGCCCTGATCAGGCGAAGAGAAGCACTCTATCCGGGAACTTCTGTGTGGCCGACATTACAGATTGGGATATGATCATGGGGTATGACTTCATGCGGGCAAACGCCATTGGAGCCCTTCCCCATCGCGCAACGCTGGTCCGGGAGGATGATGAATGCCTCACATGGCTGTCCACGGACTATGCATGCGGATCATCCCGATGGAATGCTGAGGAAGAGGATCGGATCGTCCAAGCAGTGCAAGCTGTGGGTGCCAAGTCCAGAGGAGACCGCCGAGTTCAGCTCACGGAGTATGGAATGGCGCCACAGGTGTATGCCAGGATGATCCAGACGCTGGGAGCCGAAACGCCCGAGACGGACGTTCTTGCTTCCCGGGATGCCCCACTTCTGAGGAAGTGTAGGCGGCACTGGCATCGAGGAGACTCAGCCTGGCACCGGCATTGGGGTTTGAAGGAGTGGGGACCCATGTACTGGCATGGCTCCCTGGACAATACCAGACGTACGGTGGAGAAGATCATCGCGGATAGGGCGAAGGGGATCCTGGTCATAACCGGCATAAGATCCACCCAATGTCCGCTGGAGGGTCTCAAGTCGACGCTGGACTCCATCACCCTGAACGAGATGTCATTCGGGCCAGAGGAGGAGTTGTTCATCGACGCCAAGGGTGTATCAATGCCCTCCCCGGGTCAAGCGTGGGGTACCAAGGCTTTCCTGGTGGATGGGGCGCAAGCCCAGCCCACGGGTGATGAAGCATTCATCCGTAGGGTGGAGGCGGTGCCCATGAAGGTCATGTTTGAGCCCAAGGAGGGGACGAATCGGCCTATTGATGGCATTGACGTCCTGTCCCACGCCGAGATCGACGACGTCGTTAACTACATGCGGATGGTGATGTACGACCGTGTGGCAGCCAAGAAGAGGCGGGCCATGGTTACATCTCCGCATTGCTGGGATGACAAGATGTTGGTCACCGGCAAGTACGAGAAGGACGAGTTCGTGGCGAGGGTCATGGATCACATCGCGGACCAATACGATGGTCCGGTTGGGTCCGACCCACCAACATGGGAGTTTTCAAGAATGGGTGCCGATAGCGACAGTCACCAGCCCGAGGCCGCAAATTTCCGAAGATTATCGGTGGGAAGAGCTGCCCACGACGATGAAGACGGCATATCGGACGAGGAGAAGTCGGAATCGGACCCAGAAGAGGCCTATACCGCAGTGCGGTCGGTTGTATCTATACCGAAGCAAGCGGCTGAAGAGGCCCAGGAGAACCCGAAGGTCGCCGAGCTGAAGGAGAGGCTGATCAAAGCCTATCCGCGGCTATTCAGTGGCGTCGCCAACAAGAGCCCTCCAGATCGTGGGAGGTTTGGTACAGCGAAGATCAAGCTGAAGCCGAACCCGAAGATCTATCGTCATCGGGAGTACCAACTTCAGGGCGATCGGGCCGAGGCCATGAAGAAGTTGTTGGCCGAGTTCATTGAGCGAGGATGGATCGAACCCTCCGACGGTGAGTTGGCCAGACCAGCCTTCATCGTGCCCAAGAAGGAGACGGGCGAGTGGAGGTTGGTGGTGGATTACAGGGGTTTGATCGAGGAAACCGAGCACGACTCGTACTCGCTTCCCCTGATCGACTCCATCCTCCAAAAACAACAGAAAGAGCGGATCTTCACGGTGTTGGACCTGAAACACGGTTATCACCAGATGCCGCTACACCCGGACTCCAGGCCCTGCACAGCGATGTCGACGCCGCTGGGGCCCATGCAGTGGAAAGTGGTGCCTATGGGCGCCAAGAATGGCAACGCCGCTTTCCAGCGCATGACGGAGGACCTACTCGGTCAAGTCCGGGACTGTGCCGATCCCTTCGTGGATGACATCATCATCGGGTCCGGCACGAGAACATGACTGAGGACGAGCTCATCGACGCGCATGAGAAGGATCTGCGCCGAGTGCTCAGCGAGTTGGACAAGCACAACATGGTGTGCAAGCCCACCAAAGCCTCACTCTTCGTGAAGGAAGTGGAGTTCGCGGGTCACGTGGTCGGTCACGGGCAACGCCGTCCCATGCCTGGGAAGCTGGCGTCCCTGCACCACTGGGAGAAGCCCCAGACCATCAGCGAACTCCGGTCCTTCATGGGTTTCTGCAATTACTTTTCGGGCTATGTCCGGATGTATGCAGAACTCTCGGGGCCGCTGCACAAGATGCTGCAGGTGGGGAAGTTCGATGGCCGGAAGGGGAGCAAGAAGAAGCTTGCCTGGACCCCTGAGGCTGAAGATGCGTTCAACCGCCTGAAGGAGCTATTCCTGGGGCAGTTGGGGCTGTTCCTGGTGGACCCGGACAAGGGATTCGTGCTACGGACAGACGCCTCGGACTATGCCGTGGGGGCAGTCCTCGAGCAAGTCCAGGACGACGGGACTCATGTTCCCGTGGCGTTTTGGAGCAGGATCCTGGCCGAGGGCCAACGCCGAACATGGACCGCGAGGGAGAAGGAGACATAAGCCATTGTATGTGCGCTCAGGAAGTGGTCTGGCCACATCGGACTGCAGCCGGTGGTGGTTTGCACGGACCACCAGTCCCTACAGAGCTGGCACAAGGAGCACGTCGACACCCCCTCAGAACCAGCGGCTAGGAGGGCCCGATGGCACGAGACGTTCGCCAAGTTCGACCTCAGCGCCGTGTACGTCCCGGGGAAGGACAACACTGTGGCAGATTGCCTCAGTCGCTGGGCCTACCCCGCTCGCAAGGCCCGGATGGACATATCCAGCCATGGCGACGCCGAGGAGACTGAGGAGGCCAAGCGCATCATCGAGATGGAGAAGGCCATGGAGCAAGAGGGGGTCAAGTGCTTTGTGGTGATGGAAAATCGTACGGACCTGACCAAGTTCCGGGGTGCCTGAGTCCAAGCTATTCGAGAGGAAACCCTCGAGCAATGGATGGTGGCCCCTGTAGAGCTAGTCAGGTCGGTGCTCACAGAGGACTGGTCGGATGACTATGCGGCATCCGAGCACTGGAGCAAGTACTGGAATGCCGTGAGCGCCCCGTCGGACGACGAATGGCCCGAGGACTTGACCGAGGATGGCGACAAGTTGTTCCTCAAGGACAAGCTGCTGGTGCCCAAGAACCGAGTGGAGGAGCTCATTGACCATTGGCACAACGCCCAGCTCATGCACCCTGGCCGAGACAAGATGCAGCAGGACCTGGAGTGGCGTTTCAAGTTCCCTCCGGGGTACTACGCCATCCTGGATAGGTACTGAAGCGACTGTGCCGTGTGTCGGGCCACGAAGAGCCCCAATCACTCCACAGCGGGTAACCCGGTGTATACGGCTATACCGGAGGCCCCTATGCGGTCCGTGGCCATGGATGTATTCGCCATGCCTGAGGTCACCGTGGAAGGAGAGACCTATGACTGTGTCATCCTGGCGGTGGACAGGCACAGTGGGTATATCGTGGCGGTCCCTGGCAAGAAGTCCAAGAAGAAGGACAAGAAGGACAAGCATGGAGTGGGGCTGCAGGCCAAGACCGTCGCTAATGCCATGATCAGGCATTGGCTGACGATTTTTGATGTCCCGGCTGTCATCTGCAGCGATCGGGGCAGTCAATTCGTGGGGACGTTGTTCAAGACGATGTGCAAGCACATGGGAATTCGGCACGCCAAGACCGTGGCATACCACAGCCGGTCGAATGGCCGGGCTGAGGTGGCCGGGCGGCAGATGTTCGAGAAGTTCCGCCAGCTGCACATCGACGAACCGGGCCGGAATTGGTACAATTCGCTGTGGAGGGTACTCCAAGCGTATCACGACCTTCCGGGGCCCACTGGACTGTTGCCCCATCGCATCCTGTTCCTACGGGATCGAGTGTCACGCACTCTCCCGTGGTTGAACCATGGGAAACTGGCCCGAGATGCGAACGCCATGATGGCTGAGGCGGACGACACGGCGGCCAAGGTGAGGAAGGCACTACAGGACGAGCATGACAAGAGGGCCAAGTAGTACAAGCAGGGAAAAGTCCAGAAGTATGCCCTCCAAGACACCGTGTGGGTGGTGCGGCACCACAAGGATGTCCTGTCCAGGCATCGGCAGGCATCTTGGTATGTGCCGGGGGTAATCGTTCGGAAGGTCGGGCAGGATGTGTATGCGGTTCGTGTGGGGGATAACAAGATCCTGGACCGCGACCATACCCAGCTTCGTCCCCGAGCACCAGACCCCAGCGGACGTCCCGTCACCTTCGAGTTCGCGACCGGCAATGTGGACTCGGACGACGAGGGTGAGGACGATGACTTCACCGCTGAGAAGATCCTGGCGGACAAGCCGGACCTGGGGACGCCTGGGGGTAGGCTTTATAAAGTGCGTTGGAAGGGATTCGCTGCATCCAGGGATTCGTGGGAACCTCCAAGCAGTTTCGTGCCGAGGTACACCACGGTCTGGATGGACTACCTGAAGAAAAAGAATATTTCTTTGGATGTCAAGGACATGTTGGTCCATTTGGTTGCTGCAGTAGCACCGTAATGGATTCCCTTTGGCATTTCTGTTTGTTTCTGTGCTTGGAAGATGGGTGAGGGCGTTCATCCGGGGATTTGTCGGCCTTGATTGGCCGTATACCCCCTTCACTCGATCTCCACATATATATTTCACTGTGGTATACTTATTTAGGTCGACCGACGACGTTTTTCTATCTTTGATCCCCTTGGTCCATGTTGTAGATCAAGTGGTGACCGGATATGGCGTAGGGCACCGATTATCAGTGTCCTCACCCCTCTCTTGGGGCATGGGGGACGCCTACGGCGTGTGTGGGGCCTCCATGTGTCCTTGGGACATGGGGGAGGAGGGTGTGGAGCCCATTCGGGTCCTCCCGTCCTCTCTTCAATGATTTCCGAGCGGTAACAACGCTCTGAGCAGGGGGGTGAAGCCGGTTCGGACCCCCGTGGCCATCTTGGGGTCAGTTGGGGTGTGTATCTATGTGCTGGCAAGCCGCCATTGGCTGATATCATACTCTCCCGTCCACCTGAACTAACCCGATGTGATAGTGTGATAGGTTTGGCCATTCCGGCTACGAGCGGCCATATCCTGTACCGAGGCGCCGCCAGCGGAGATTTATATATCAGAATATCAGGAACCAACAGGGTTTTATTATCATAATGTTTCCGTAATTTTTCAGCCTTTCGTTCTGATGGTCAATGTATCGGCGACTGTCAGTTGGCTCGCGATTTTGCGTTAACCGATTGGTTAACTGTTCTTTCCAGATATTTTGGCGGAAACCCCGATGAAGGGTCAGATTTCATCAGTAAAGGGTTCGTTGCTTCCGCAATTTTCTAAATATGCACTCGAAATTTTATTCTGAATTTTTCGCGATGTCGAAATCGGATTTTCGACTTCGACATCGCCGCACTTGATTTGGTCGCCTTCGAGTGGTCATACTTCTTTCCCTATGCCCGAATCAGGTTTCCCTTATACTTGCCACCCATTTGACTTGGAGATATAAGGGAAACAAAAGTGAATCGTGGGACCACTTTCAAGGGCCATATCTACGCGCGAGTGTGAGGAAAGAGAATAAGGAAGGTTGGGTTGCAAGCGCCTCAGTCTCAACTTAATTAGGAAAGCATCAAACGCTTTTGGTGTGCACACATGCCTGGTATAGCAAGGGAGAATGGTCAAGAGGGTAGAAAGTCATATATAACTTTTGGACCGTGCAACTGAATATTTTATTGCGACATTCGAGTGTACCGCATGAGTGTTGGGATTGCATAGCAACTTTCATTGGGTTCCCACGTATTTTTAACGTGAAGTTATGTCCATGGAGGGACATGGCATACCATGGTGGGAGCCACTTTTGAGGGTATGTGTCATATGCATGGTATGTGCTGATATGCTCACGCCCATGTTATATATCTTCGTGTGGCCGAAGGGATGGGGAGCCACACGTGACAAGGGCTTTGCCCATGTCCCAATTGTAGAATTCAAAGCGCTAAACTAAGTCTACCGCGTATGTATTGCTCATGGTATGTTTGGCAAAGAGATCCATGAGTGCACTCCCATTTTCATGGGGCATGTAGATACGAGTGGCGAACCATTCGCGGATATCATGGGTGAGCATAGAGATATACTATCATGACAACTTTGTATTTGGTCATATTTTCATGTTTTTGACCTCAATGTTTGCTCATTTTTGTGTTTTATGTGCTCGACTGGTCGGCTAACAGTAAAGTGCCTAGAGATCTGTGAACTATGGTATGTTGCTTATATGTTGGCATATGCTTCGGTGTTGTACCTCACCATATGCTGGAACACATGGTCACTTTGGCTCGGCACACGAGGCCTCACAAGATTAGGTCTAAAATTCATGAGTTGACTTGTGAAACATGTCATGTACATAACCGGAACGGTTTCGGAGCCAATGATGGGATATTCTTGGGCATGGATCTTTGGTCTATATGACCCTTGTATTATACTTTCCGGTTTGGCACATGCATGGAGCATTTGGATATTTGCCGTATGCATTTTTGAGTATATAATTGACTTTTGAGCATAATGGTGGGATTTGCCTGATTTTGCCATGTTGTGAGGTCATCTTCATGGGGCAGTTCTCCAAGCCCATTCGACCCCAGGTCCAACCAAGTTTATGTCAGGGTAGGGCATGGTCCTGAGTTCCGCTCTAGGCCATGACATGCCACCTCCCCCGATGGGCTAGGATTTATAGGCTTGGGGATGAACACATTTTTGGGGTTTGTGTAGTGACTTGTGACACATGGCATTTAGCCATCTCATTTGACCTGGTTCAGGGCAATATGTTGCTGAGTCAAGGGAAGGTCTTGAGTCCAGGGAATGAGGGGTTTATGGCTGTGAATGTGTATGTTTACCTCTTTCCCCAACTTTGCTTTATTTGTGTTCATATGCCAATTTCAGGGCTTTCTTCCCTGGTGCAATTCTTGTACATGCCCGCCATCGTGAGGCCATCGATGTGCTGAACGGAAACCCGCAGTGTAAATTGGATTATTGCTGAATTTGTGGGATCTGGTTGCTGTTCAGGGTTGAAGGAGGATTGTATTTTCTTTTCTATATTTTTGGATTTTGGACCCTGCAATTTGAAGAATGCAATCGCTGATCCGGAGTAAATCAGCGGGGGTAACAGGCGGAAGGGGCATAGCGGGGACCGGTCCTGGTAGGGACCTTCTTTAAAGCATGGCAGACAAAGGAGTAGACCATGGGCAAGACCCGACGAGTGTGTCAGCCTTCGAGGGCGCACCAAGCGCCTCTGGCCTCCACGCATCACCCTCTCCTACAACCAACACACTCCCAACTCCAGAACCAGCCGCTGCAACATCCACACCCAAAACCCCTCCGCCTATTACTGAGGGCACAGGCTTTACTGGTATGCCTACCTACCCTGCCTATGGTGTGGACCCATCTACCACTGCGTTTCCAGAGGCAACTACTGCCCTTGAGCCAGTGGCCTCCAGTTCTGCGCCGCGCTGGTATGCGGCAGACTATCACCATCTTCTACCCGCTACGGGAGCCTATGTTGATGTTCCTGGGTATGCAGCCCTGAGTGGGCTGAAGAGAGGCCCTGGGTCATGCGAGGGCAGGAGTAGAGGATCAGGGAGATCCTCCAACAGGTCCCTGACGCGGTCAGAGATCAATGAGGCACTCCGAGGAGCCACCTTCAAAATTGTGGGTGATCTCACTCAAGAGATTCGGGCTAAACTGGAGCCCCTGATTCCTCCCCAAGTGTCACCTACCGTCCTGGGAGTTTCACCCCACCGAGTACAAGCCAATCATCTGGTGGCAGGGTTGACAAACACCCCGGGAAGCCTGAGGAGCCGACCGATGCCGACCCCTGCTGTGATACCGAGAAGCCCTTTCATACCGAGAACGGCCCAGCCTCCCTACAGCCACGTGGGGAATTCCACGAGAGCCGAGCTGGACCGTCTGGGGCTGACAGCCCTAAGGGCAATGGTTGATGTGGTGCTCTATGGCTCTACTGACCCAGGCGGAGACATCTCTGACGATCAGCCGCCGTCCATGACTTCTGCTTCGCCCTCGGAGGACGGCGACCCTGAGGACCCCGGGAACCCGAGTGGACGGAAAAAGAAGAAGAAGTGGCAGACCAGGCGTCCTGAGGGATGTAGATCTCAGGAGGCTAAGGCAATTGCCACCTCCAAGATCGTGGTGAACCCGCCTGAGTTCACAGGCAAGCATCTCAGCGGGTTTGCTGAGAACTTTGGCCGGTTCCTCCAAATGACCGGCCAAACCGATGCCAGTGGGCGAGTCAAGTGTGATTCGCTCCTGCAGTGCTGCAAGACCAAGTACCTGGAGAAGCACGTGAAGCAGATCGTGACTAAGTCCGCCACCTTTGCTGATCCGTTGGTTGCCTTGGAGAGGCAGTACCCTACCTACGAAACCGACCTCTCCATCAGGGACGGGATCGAGAACCTGGCCGTGCTGCCCAATAACCCCAAACCTGCCAGGGTCTCCGAGCTACTGGCTGACCTGGATCACTGGGCTGGACGACTGACGCCCGGTTCCTACAGCAGCGACGACCTGCTTTTCTGGTTGGTGGCTAAGCTCCCTCGGGAGCTGTCGGATGAGTGCCGGTCAGCGGCAGAGCGCAAGGCTAGAGCCCTCAACTACGAGGATTTGTCTGTGCTACTCTTGGAGCTGGCACTGGAGAAAGAAAGCGACCAGCACCTGAATGCGTACCGTCCTGCAGGCGGAGGCTCTGGAAGCCATGGCAAGGGGTACCAAGGACCCAGACCTGGACAGGGGACTACCCCCAAGCACGCCCATATCATGAACACTGTCAAGGAGCTCTTCTGGTGTGACGCCAGAGATGAGCATGGCCACCTGCAGCACGCCCCTGACTGCGAGCAGCGAGAGTGCTTCGGAGTGCAAGGGAAGAGGCAGGAGACCAACACGGGCGCCAGGCCTAAGATGCCGGATGACTACAGGTGTACTATCACCTGTGCCTTCTGTGGGAAGAGGAAGCACTACGAGGAAGAGTGCTACCACAAGCAGCGCCTGTCGGCGAAGCTGAAGGGCGAGGATCCTGGCAAAGGCCCTGGCAAGGGCGGTGGCAAGGGCAACGGCAACGACTCCGGCAAGGGCAAGTCGAAAGGATGTGGAAAAGCACAAGACAAGAGCCAAGGTGGACGAGGAGGAGGCGCTAACCGCCAGCCAGACAAGGACAACAAGAACCCAGACAAGAACGGAGGCAACCCCAACCCTAATCCAGGGGGGAACTCTGAGCCCATTACAGGGCAGTCTGGTCTCACCACACGCTCGCAAACTCAGGCCCAGGGAGAGCAAGGGGCCAAGCGTGAACATGAAGGTGGTGATGACGGCAACGCCAAGAAGAGAAGCCGTTTCATGAGGATGGCCGGCAAATTGCGGAACAGGGGGTTCGAGGTGACCTGTCCCGTGGAGTTCTGACGGGGATGCTCCGGTGGGGACCTGCACCTGGTGTTCTGGGTACGTATTCGACTAGGGGGACGTGAATACCTGGGGGTACTGGATACTGGATTCTGCGAGCCTGAAGAACACCATGACCACCGCGGCTATACGAATGGGGCATTGACATGTGGTGCACAGCTGCGGGGACTGTGGAGCCGAGGTACCAATGGGCTCCCCAACTATTGCCCATCGGTTCTATGTGATGGACGCTGAGGCCTTCGACTTGGTATTGGGGACTGACTTCTTCGTGCAGCACTCCCAGATACAGTCCCTGACGCTACAAGCGCCCTACCTCCTCTATGTGAACCACGGCAATGGCAAAGAGTCCGTGCCACTTGAGCAGTCGGAGTATACCTCGAGCTACCTGAGGGTATCGAAGGAGGAGCCCTCGAACATGATGGCGGCCTCCAAAACTGAGGACTATCAACTATTGGGGGAAGTCCTAGACCAAGGTCTGAAGGAGTTGGGTCACCCCAGAGAAGACCTGAGCGTGGAGTTGTTCGCCAGCGACAAGCAACATGTCTTGGACCTTTACTGCAGCAAGGGGAAAAACTGCAGTTTCAATTTTTACTGGCCCTCTTTCGGGATGGCCTACGGGAACCCCAGGTTCAGTGAACTGGGGAAGGTCCTGACCAAGGTGGCCCTGGGACGTTCCTGTATGGTCCTGTGTTCCCCCGATTGGGGAGCCCATGGGGGCAACGAGTACTGGCGAACCCTCCTCGACAGGCTGACTATCAGCTCTGTTCGGTTACCTGATGAGGCCATCGACGTGTCTCTAGGGCATAAGACGCCCATCAGGAAACCCGGATGGGGAAGTATGCTCAGCGTGGTGGACGCAGGTCTTACCTCCATCCCCTGGGAGGACCTGGACTCGACTCTGGTCCAGGCTATACAACGAGAAAGCGATGGACTCAGCCTGGGTGACTTGAAGGATAGACTACGACCTCAGGATGCTATTGAGACTATACCAGGGGGAGATGAATACGTGGTGACTAACACCAACGCCCCCAACTCTCCCTGCCATGTTCCTGTTCCTGATGGAGTCTCTGAGTGTGGACTATCTGAGCTCCCAAGCTCTATCCACTCAGATGACGAAACTGAGCACGACGCCTTCTTCGTGCAGACATGCGTGGAGGAAGTGGACAACGCCGAGTACGTCGCCCCACTAAAACCCCTACTCTCCATGAGGATGGAAGACCCCGTGGACGAAGAGCTGGACCCCCGATCCAGGCTAAGGGAGTACGTGGACTGCAAGAGGAGGTTGGTGGCGAAGAAGCTATGCTACGCTAAGCCTACCTGCAGCTCATGGCCACTGAAGCAAGGACGTATGGGAGATCTATCCCAATTGGAGGAGGACCTCGAACAGAAGATCAGCACCTGGTAAAGGGAGGTACATCTTAAGCTCATGAAGAGCTGGTGGGGTGCCCATGTGAGGACCCCAGAGGAGGACGACCTCTCGGAGGAATGTGTATGTGAAGCCCCTTGAGCGTGCCTATGTTGCCATCGTCCACCGGGGATGGTTGAACGAGACCTACTATGTGCCTACCAAGGGTTGAAGGATACTACCAAGGGCAAAGAGTCGTTGGAGGATCACCTCCCGACGTCTATTACTCAGGGCGCAAGCAACTTACACTCTGACGAGGACATGGAGGACAAGATCAAACTATTGGACCCGCGGGTGCAGAAGCTTATAAGGACCTATCTGGAGGTGTTCGAGGAACTGCCACCCCGGGCCTCATGTGACAAGCTGGTACAGATGGACCTCAAGCTGAAACCCGAGTTCGTGGGTCACAAGATCCGGAGGAGACACTATCCGGCTCCTAAAGTGCAGGCCGACGAGATTGAGTGACAGATACAAGAATGTATCGACGCCGGCCTAGTCCTGGAGTACAAGGACGGGAACTACCCCCAACACTGCAGCCCCTGTGTCCTGGTCGCGAAACCTGGGTCTACAGCCAAACGGCTGGTAGTGGACTACGGAGAGCTGAACAAGAAAACGTTGAACCACTCAGGGTCCATTCCTAATATGGAGTCTACCCTTGAGAAGATAGCCTCCTGTCGCTACAAGACCAAGATGGACAAGAGGAGCCGACTCTGGCAAGTGGACCTGACGCCCAACGCTCAGGAGCTACTAGCCTTCATCACCCCTCAGGGGAGGATGTTCAAGTGGAAGGTCATGCCCTTTGGCGTGGCCAACGCACCCGCTCTAGTTCAAGAGCTGATGAACAAGATCTTGTCCATCCTACGGCGGCGACCCAAGGCGCAAGAACTCATATCCCATGGGGCCCTGATGGAGGCACACATCGACGATGTATGCATCGGGACCAATACCCAGGAGGATCACCTAATCCTCTTGGGTGAGTTCTTTGCGGTCTGCCAGGAGAACCACACATGACTCAAGCTGGAGAAGTGTGAGTTCATGCAGGAGACCAGGCAGTACCTGGGGTTCGACGTTGGCTATGGGTGGTGGACCCCAGCGGCCTCCAAGGCCAAACCCCTGATGGACGCTAAGGTACGACATGAAGACCCCAAGAAAGGACTCAATGATGTATGCAGTTTCATTGGGGCGTGGAACTTCTATCGCTGCCATATCAAAATCTTGACCTACACCAGCGCCATTCTGATGGTCCTGATCAAGAAGAGTACTACTTGGCGCTAGGGCCGACACGAGCAACAAGCGTTTGACGAGCTCAAACACAAGGTGGCCAACGCTAAGTGCTTGGGCGTGCCTAGAGCACAAGGGTAGATTATCCTGGTGACCGACGCCAGTATTGTGGGCGGTGGTGGAACGTTGTTCCAATGGCAAGCACTAGAGAAAGAGGAAATCGACTCGGCTATTTCCCAATGGGGGACTGAAGGTCTCAACCAAGATGGAACTCTCAAGCACAGCTTCCCTGACGACAAGTGGGTCCTAGTACCCCTCGGCCACTGGAACTGGAAATGGAACCAGGCCAGGGGGAACTACTCCACCTATGAGGAGGATTTGCTCGCGGGTATGCTGGTGCTATCCTCTCAGGCACGACTGTTGGGGAGTCGCCCCGTGGTCTGGCTGTGTGACCAAGAGCCGATTCGCACTTTCCAGAAGCGTCCCCCACCTGAAAAGGCAAAGCTACGGCGCTGGTGGACCTATCTCAGCCAAGTACGGCTGACGGTACAGCATATCCGGGGAGTGAAGAACCAATGTGCAGACTACATGAGCCGCAACAACTTCGACGCCCTGATTGGTGCCCGGTCTGAAGCACTTGCTAAGGAGGCGTTCAGCCGTATGGACGTACACTTGCACCTCAACATGACTATGATACGCCCCCTAGATGGACTCCAACAAGCGCAGTACCTGAAGGAGTTTCGGGATATCTACAAGCGTCTGGAGAAACGGCTTGAACCCCTCCTGGTCAACCAAGAACAGTGGAAGAGGGAGAAGAGCTACCTCTGGCACGAGGACCGCATCCCCTTACCGTGTGACAGCTTCCCAGCGCTGCTGAAGTGGACCCATGAGTCCAGCGGTCATGTGGGTGCTGACCGTACCCTGAGGCTATTCAAGCAGTGGTTCCACACTACGTGGACTGATGACGTACTGCGCAAGTCCCTCCAGCCTATCGTGGACAAGTGCCCGTGTAGATCCTGCAAACCTGGGGATGTCAGGGACAGGGGTCTCTACTCGACCCTGCCGATCCCTCACTGTGCTAACAGTGTTCTCTACGTGGACTACACGGAGATGCCCAAGTTTGGGGGCTATGACTTCGTTCTCGTGGTAACCTGTGGGTTCACCAAGTTTACCAGGGTGTTCCCATGTACTAAGCACATTACCGGGGAGGAGACTATCAAGATACTCCTGGAGGAGTTGTGTGGTGTCTATGGGGCGCCCAAGGAGATCAACTCCGATGAGGACGTACGAGTACGCTCAGATACCGGCTGCTACAAGAGGGTCCTGAGATCCCTCAATGTCCAGGTGTCTACAGGGATCCCCTACTCTCATACGAGCCAGCCCCTATGTGAGCGGCAGATTCGTGTGCTCAAGGAGAATGTAAGGATATGGTGCAAAACTGAGCGCACCAGAGACTGGGTGAGACTGCTCTCCGTCATATTCTTGAGGATGAACTCCCAAGAGAGTTCGGCGACTGGCTACTCGCGCCATGAGCTAATCCTAGGGCGCCCGGCGTGGTTCCTACATGCTTGCTATCCAGAAGACACCCGTTCTTCTGTGGGTGAGTGGGTCCAAGAGCAACAAGCGAAGGTGGACAAGGCCAAGGCTATGCTCTAGAGAGCGAGGGAGCGTCAGTGGAACAAGAAGGACAAGCACCGAGTACCTGCCACCTACCAAGAAGGGGACTGGGTGCTGGTGCACCACAACCGACTACCCGCCTGGCCACGCTCTACCAGCGATGACCCCTACTTCGGGCCCTACAAGATTCTATCTGTGGATGGACACCGTATCACAGTGCGGTGTTCTCCCCGTTTAGGAGGGACCCTGGTGTGCGCTGCTCAACACCTGAAGCGCTACTATGATCCTGAAGACCTATGTGGGGAAGAGTGGGAGCTGAACGACGAGGAGATCGCCGCCCTAGACCTACAGGGGGCTGCCAGCCCTATGGAAGTTGAAGAGGACCTCCCTGTCATGAACACCGAGGAGATGGCGAAGGATGGCTTCTACCTCCTGAAGTCTGTCCTACGCCACCGCTATTGCCAGGGTTGGCGCTTCCTCACCCTCTGGGAAGGCTTTGAAGTCAAATAGGCCACCTGGGAGCCCTTCTCAGCGCTTGTTCTACCTGATGGACGCCTAAACTCAGTTCTGGTAGACTACTTGTCCCAGAACAACCTTGGTGAGTTGCTGAGGCTCGCTGAGACGCTTGCCTCCAAGACTAAGGCTAGGGACTGAACCTTACCCTTACCTGCGCAAGCGTATGTGTGAGTGTGCTATTCCTAAGGTCCCGAGAGCAAGCCGCAGAAATGGTGTCCTAATTATACCCAAGTCTGCACGCTTGCTAAACCTGGAGGATGTCCTACCATTGCCACGAGGTACGCCCCGGGTCTCTCCTCCCCTAAGCGCCCAGTTTCTGTGCTGGCGCAAAACCTTGGGGGAATACCCAGCATACTAATCCAGGTATTGTTTTCCCTACCTATCTGCCTACTACAGGGGAGGGGTGGCCAAAAGCTATGAAGGCTTGAAAACGCCTATTTGCTCTGATGGCCAAAATCTAGCCTAACCACTGCCACTGCCCACCAACCCCGCTAAAATTGCAGGAAACGGGTGGGACAGTGACACACGCACTACAGGTCCTACACCCTCTGCAGTGGCACCATCCTGGTTGGCGAGCACTTCTGCAACTGGCTCAAGCCCCAACTCAGGAGTACCACTCCTACACGCACGCTCTACTGGGTGGCGTTGAAGGAGAAGTCACGAGCCCTAGCGGCTCACCTGTGAAATGGCAGGCGAACACAGAGCTACTAAGCATCTGTGGCCTAGCAAGGACGCCACAACGCGTTTCCCTGCTAGGGCTTGGCGGGAAGGAGTGCTCTTGTGGCAAACACAGCGCATATGTCGATGGAGTCGGACTCACTGCCCTGCCACAGCGCAGGAAAAAAGGCATCGCTGCTGCACCAATCGCCCTGACCTTCCCACCTGTAAAGGAAACGCAGATGACTGAGGTTTGCGGCTGAGGAACGAGGAATACCTCCACGTGTTATACGCTTCTCAGGTAACCCTATAAGACACTGTCCGCAAACCTCAGTACAAGCAAGCAAGCTTAAGGAACTCCACCCGTTCTCTTATAGAACGTGGGGTGCAGCCCCTGGTTAACCTAAACAACGGTTGTACCGAGCGCACCACGCGTGGCCTACCCTTTAATGCATGTGTGAATGCCCGAGCATGCACAAGTTTTCCCACCTGTCAACAACCTTGTTCAATCCTTCCTTTTTCCTAACAATCCTACCCACAATCACGAACTCCACCAGGGGGTTGCCCCACCTGGGCTTACCTACCTTACCTACCGCTGGAGAGTGAAGCAAGGTGAGGGAAAAGCGAGACACAAGCGAAAAACGGCGCTATGCATATGTGTGAATGTTCCATCACCCTGGACTTACCTCTAATCATCTGCAATCTTCTAATCTCTCCCTCTATCGTTGGTTACCGCTGCTACAAGGCACGTTCACCGAGACACGAGACGAGCAATGTGCATGCAGCATACGAGACGAGCACACCGGTGGTTTATACCTGATTCATTGAGATCCTTCTGTTGATTTTCGAATTCTTGAATCTTGAATTCTTTCTGTCAGTGTGAGTGGAATCTTTATGTCTATTTGTATACCTGTGTTTCGTCATTTTCGTCATTATACGTAACATACATTTAAAATCTCATTAATTCTTTGTTTTCCGGCGCTTCGCTGAGACCCGCCCCTGCGCGCCGTTATTTTCTGCGTGACAAGTTCTTGATTCAAAAAATCAGGAGATGACCAAGATTTTTATAAAAATGTGCATCTGATGCACGATCGGACTCTGTTCAGGCGTGTGCTTTCAGAACAATTCTGGGCCGTCATTTGACGGACTTAGGTGTTCTCGCTTCGCGTTTGCGTGGATTCGTCCCTCATCCTCACATTCCGGTGTTGTACAGATATCGTCGGATAGCGTCGCTGAGTAGGCTGCTGTTTGGGCCGAAAAGCAGCAGCAGGAGACTGAACCAGACCCAAAACCCCTCCAAGGGGCAATTCTAATTTAAGAGTCGCCCCCTGGCCCCAGTACCAGGACAGGTGGCTCCATCAGGTCCCATGAGACTTAAGTCGAGCGTCCTATGAGCGTCTGGCGTTGGGTTGTGTTACGCTGGAGCTTGGAGGGAGGGATGCATATCCATATGGTCTTTGTATGCCCTACTCTCACCCCACCAAGCTACAGGAACCCCTGCAGCGCCAAGAGCGCTGAGCTTTCTTTTGGAAACTGTCATGAACAGTGCAGCAAGAGTTCCTGGCCATGGTAAAGCGCTCTTTTCCGGTGTTGGGGAAGTTATAAGTATTTTAAAGTAGGTGTGGAAACCAAGGTAAGGCGAAGAAAAAAATCCCTTTTTCCTGAAATGCGACAGTGATGGCCACCACAGCACAAGGGGGGAGTAAAAAAAAGTGCTTTTCCGATGCGTTAGGGTATACTTTGGTTATATTAGAGGTGCTCTAAGGACTGTTGCATTTTTATCTTAGTATTGGCCTCACCAAAACGGGTGATAACACATTTTGACCTATAGAACCAAACACCAAATCAGGATGTTGTGTCGACCCCTTGATCCCCAAGCTATATGCACTAAAACATCTCTTCCTGGGTGACTGAGGCACTGATATACTGAAGGCAGAGCCTATGAAATTATCTATGTTTTTTTATGAATTCTTGGCTATCCTAGTGGTATGCACCCTAGGGGGCTGGGGCACCTCTTTTTGAGAGGTCCTGGGTTCAATACCCAGTCAGCCTAGCTAAGTAGGAATATCCCATGTGACATGGCAGTGACCTCAGCGCCACAAGCCATGCCACCTCAGCACCTATGGGACCCGAAAAGAAAGAGTGCACATCTCTAGAAGGCACTATGGAAGAGAGTGAGCTTTGGGGGCAGTTTTGCAATCAGCTTTTCTCAAACAGGTAAAATATTTCATCCTGAGTTGCTTTGAATGTAAATTGCTGTGGTCTATTGTTGATAGTTGTCTTTATGTAACTCTTTGTGACTGCAACCCTTCATGCTTGGATCCTGTTTATCTTCTACTTGCTTATCTCTGGCTTGGGTTATCCTGGAGTAGTTGTATTTCAACAAATAAAACATTTTCCTCATCAAAAACAAGCAGCAGGAACCCTACACCAGCAGCAAGCAGCAGGAGAGGCACATGAAAAACATAGTGCTGAAAGCACAATAAAAATTTCTATCAACGCCAAGGTACGAAGTACTCCCGAATGGCCGTAAAACTCAGACTTCTGGTACATTGCCACAATTCAGGTGACCAGCGTTCGAGGTACAAGCACACGCTTGCCCATTGTCCACCAAGGGAAGAACTTACCATCATCGAAGGACAACTTGGCGGCTCGGAGTTGGTGTCGTGCCGTAGAGCTTCAAACTGCGATGTCGTAGATGTGTTTTGTACGTGGGTCTTGTCGATAAGCTGCTGCCCACAGGGCCGTCGAAGTCAAATGCTTACTCTGATAGTGTCGGTATACTCGACGGTGTGTACCCTTAAGACTCGAAGAATATAGTGTGTCCGGTCCAACCTTCGGCAGGGGAACTGGCTGTAGTGTACTGTCTCGGCGGCGTCAACAGCGGATCAGTTCCGTCAAGGTCAAGCATATCGAAGTTCTTTGCCAAAGGTGACTCGAAGGGGGGGGTCCATGTCTATGTCGGGAAGGTCATCGGTGTCGGTCGACAGATCTGGTACCTCATTGCCAGCATCCTCTAAACGTACTGTAGGCTGGTGCGAATCCTCAGCCAGTGCCTCTTGCGACGGCAGTCGCTCCAGTTGCTCGGGCTGGACGACTGGCTCAGTGTCGAATTGGAGGGCTGGTTCGGTGTCTCCGTCAACATCAGGTGCCTTCGCCACGGAAGTTCCGCTTGGGAGTAACACGTACAGGTGGTCGTATGGCTGAGGCCACACTTCATTGTGTGAGAACGAGTCTTCAAGCACATGTAGGAACTCATCGACAGGTTCCTCTTTAGGTGAAGCCCAGTTCTCGACCAAAGGTACCAGGAAGGCGTGTGTACGTGTAGCATTCTTGATGTCCATCAACTGTCGCGAAGTCAGGCAGGAACAGGCGTCCACTGCTGGATTTTCAAGACCCGGTGCATACCACAATTTGAAGTTGCATTCTTCGATGAACTGGGACCAACGTGCTTGTCGTGGTGTCAGTGGTCGAGGACACCTCTTAAGATAACGAAGGCTCTCTTGGTCAGTGTGCACATGCACCTGCTGTGCTCCTCGAAGTAGATAAAACCACTGCTTCAGAGCTAGCACGATGGCCAAAGACTACTGTTTCTCGAATCGGGTATCGAGTTTCAGCAGATTGCATCTTCCGCGACATAAAGGCAATAGTTCGAAGATGTCCCTTGTACTTCCCATGAGCACATCGCTGTGCTAGCATGGCCCCCACGCAATCTTTCGAAGCATCCATGTACAAGTGATACGGCGGCCGCGGGTCGATGGCACTGAGATGTGTCGCATTGATCATTGCTTGCTTCAGCTTGTCGGAGGCCGCTTGGTGGACAGCTGTCCACTCCCACTCGAAGTCTGCTTTAAACATTGCGGTCAGAGGGGCCGCCACAGCCTGGAATCCTTTGACAAACTGCTGGTAAAATCCACACAACCCGATAAATTCTTGAACTTCATGAACGGTGATTGGCGGAGGCCAACCTCGAATGACCTTGATCTGTTCGGGGTCCATGTGTACTCCATTCTTATCGATGATGTATCCGCAAAGGGGTACTCGAATCTGGAGGAAGGTGGATTTATCGATGCAGGGAAACAGTTGGTGTCGAGTTCATGTACCAAATTGAGATGACATTGGTGTTCCTCAGCATCCTTCGAGAAGACGAGGATTTCGTCGATGTACACCAGTACAAAAATCCCAAAGTGGTCTCGTAGGACGTCATTCACGACGCGTTGGAACATCGATGCCGCGTTACAGAGGACAAAGGGCATAACAACCAAGTCGAAGGTGCCAAGCTGTGTGTTGAAGGCGGTTCTTTCGACATCCTCGTCATGGATTCGAATCTGATGGAACCCACTGACAAGGTCTATCTTCAAAAAGACGGTGGAATCCCCCAGTGTACTCAGTAAGAATTGGATCGAAGGTAAGGGATATCAATCTCGAACAGTTCGTGTATTCCAAGCTCGGTAGTCCGAGAACATACGCCATTTACCATTTCTTTTTTTCACCAGCAGGCATCTGCACCATATGGACTTGAGGATGGTCAGATTCCGCCAGATCGATGTAACTTGTCCCGGTGTCGTCGAAGCTGATCAAATTGACTCGCGTCCATTTTGTAAGGGTGTACCCACGGTGGATTGTCTTCCGTATCGAGGCGTATTCGATGGTCTCTCCCAGGTCGATGCGGAGGTAAATCTCCGAACTCTGCTTTCTCCCGATTATAGAGGCCTGCCAATTTGTGTATCCGAATAGGCAACTTGCGTCAAACGGGGGCAAGCCCGTCATTGTCACTGTTTTCTTGCATCTTGTACATTTGATCGACCGGCACTGCGGGTCGAGGCATGCAGCACACAAACACTTGATCACCGGTGAGATCAGCTCGACGGATCTCCCGCCTAAGCTTCGGCAACGAGATGTACTCGATCTCCATGTCGCTGCTCTCCTCATCGGTGATACCATCTTCCGTTTCGGACTCATCGAACGCGCCAGCACCGCTCTGGGCGTGTGTCCACGAGTGTGGGTCAGGGGGTTCTTTGGCAGGTGGTGTAGGGCTTCCAACCGGACTTGCTCTTGAGGTACTGGATGAAAGTGTCGAAAGAAGGTCCAACTTCGAAGCTGCTCCGAACTGCAGCTGGGTGTAATGCCTTGACTCGTATAGACAGTCGGTATGAACTCGGACCATGTCGTACATCCGCATACCGTTCCTTCCAGTTCACAGTCGGATTATAGCTTCGAAGCCATGGTAGCCCAAGTACCACATCCGGTAGAATCTCCAAAACTTTGAAGTGACGTCGAAATACAAGTTCATCACCTGTTACGATGTGTCCAGAGTTGGTCATCTCATAGAGGGGAAGTCACGCCCTCTTTGCAGTTTGTATCAACATGAAGTCACTCGTTGCTCCACAGTCGATTAACAATGCCACGCTAGAGTCAAAGGAGTCGTCACGACATGCACAAATGCGCCCTGGATTCGTGAACAGAGTCGCATGCTCAGCTTCGGTTCCTTCGACGTTGACACTCCCAAGTTCGAATTGTTTTAGGGTTTGTTGGTACTGATGGCGGAGTTGAGCTCTTCTCGACGACGCCAGCACCAGGTCTTCAAGGATGCTCCTTAGGCCGTCGTGAGCCGTTCCCTGCTCCTGGAGCCTGATCGAAATCGTCCATTACTGTCTCGACTGAGATCTCTTTGAGGTGTGCCCCATCTTGACTCTCCACGTTCTCTTCCTTGAGATGGCGGTCGGCTCTTCTGACAGTCGCGGGCCAGGTGGCCTTGTTCGGCACAGTTGTAGCAGCGCCCAGTTTCTCGACCATCTTGGCGATTGAACCGATCATTTTGACGTTCGCCAATGTAGGCGTGTAGTTTTTATCGAAGGTTGGCAACTGTATTCATGGGCTCCGGCACAGTTGAAGCCATTGGAGCCGCAGCTGGAGTCGGCATAAGATTGACGTGTGGTGTTGGCATAGGACTTGACGGAAACATTGTGGAAGTCGAAGTTTGCGGAACCATCATAGGCAGGGGTCTCGAGAGCGCAGCACCCGCGGTCTCCCCTGTTGGTCTTGACGCGTTCTGTACCTCTTCGAGTTGATAGCCGGCCGCCATGTAAGCCTCTGCAATGGTCTCCACCAGCTTATCGAAGCCTTATGGTCTTCCGAAACGCCATTTTGACTAGACCTCGACAATGTACTGTCGGCGAACGGCGTCATTCGACAACCCTTCAAGAAAATTGAGAGTTAACGAGGTAAGCCATCTGGAGGTCACCGGTATTGACCTTCGACTTGATGACGCAAATTTGAAACCCTCCATGTAGCCCGCATGTCGAGGGAAATCACTTTCTCGCAAGGTCAGCATTCTTGACAGGTCCACTGGCTGATGGGATATGCAATCAAAGCGCTGACCCAATACACACATGAGCTCGAACCAACCGTAATGTACCTGTTTTGTCAAACTGGGATAATACTCGACAGCGTCGCCTTCGAGGAGGAACGGTATGGTGGTGACTTGATGAAGTGGTGAAGTGATGTCCGACAGGGCGAAGGCTCGCATAAGATCCTCCTTCCAAGTTCCAAAAGTTCAGAAAATAATCGAATCAGGTTGCGTAGGCGTTCAACACGACGTCCCAGGATCTCGAACATTGGAGCACGAGGATTCGTGGTATTCACCGGATTGGCTTGATTCATCGGATTGGCTTGATTCATTGACGGATGAGAGTGAGGTGCTTGTAGAGGTCGTTGTTCCGGTGTATAATGCTGAGGCGGCTGGTTGTTTGATGGCGAATACCGCGGATGGCTCAAAGGAGATGGTTGTGGTTCAGGGTGTTGTGGTGGAAACTTTGAGTGACTTGAAGGTTGTTGACTCGCAACTTGTGCAAACTCGTTGAGAAGGACATAACATTGCGAAAGCTCATGTTCGAGGCGTCAAAGTTTACTTACTGCTGCTTGTGTTGCATTCTCCGTCGAGGATTGCAAAATGTCGGCTCTGTGATCAGTTGCCACAGTGGCATTTGCTGCTGATATCTGCGACGCATCGATGCATTGCTCCTATTCGATGACCTTCACCCCGGCTTCTGCAAGCTTGTGAGACAAGCTGTGAAGATCACAAGATATGCAGGGAAACCACTCACTTTCTCGACTTGCGATGCGCTCTGCGATGAACGTTTTTAGCGAACTCAAAAACTCGTGATGCAACGGCGAGTCGGATCGAAACAGGCAATCTCGAATGAAGTGCAGCACAGCTGCGTCGTCAAAAGGTCGCTCCATTTCAAGTTGAATTCAAAGACGGTGTGGAAGATTGTAAGGCAGAGGTCGACGATATTGATCTCCCTGCCACCTATGTGGCTACCACTTGTAATGGTTTGACTTGGGAACTGTCCTGTTTCTCAAAAACTCCAAAATACTACAAACCTCTTTCTGCGCAGGATCTTTAGGCGGAGCACCAATTCATACACACTTCATAAATTGGAAGACAAAAACCCTGTTCAAAGATATCGAAGTATTATACACAACTTTGTTCACAGCAACTGGCATCCCGATGCTTCAGATGTATTCGCAGACTGCAGTGTGATTGCGACTCGCGTGCTCGCTGCGCTGCTGCTGCTGGAAACCATAACAAAGGTTCTCATCGCTGCAATGGAGCAACAAGACATTACGATGAGGTGCGAAGAGTACCTTTGGCGGAGAAACACCCTCGTACAGCACCTCTGGACCATCTCTTTCATCTTGCGAGCTCGTTGAAGGCCATTATCAGGAGAAGACAGGTTCCAGTGACATTGCGCACACATTGCGTTACGTTGAGGGATCATATACGTTTGAAGAAACAAGTTTCGGGGAAGAGATTGCTGGTGGAGCTATCACTGATCAGAGAATACTTGGAAGCTGGATATATACAAAATTGGGACTAGATTGATACATCCAGACAACTAGCGGATGAACTGACTAAAAGTACGTTCCCGGTATTACTGACACAATTTCGAATTGTGCAATTCTACCATAATCGTTGATTGTGGGCATTCAATATATCATTTTTGGCATGATGTGTTCTCTTTCGTTTACCGCAAAATTGGACTTATAAGTTTGGTCTTAACTGCGCATATCGCTGTGAGAGGGACTTGTTTTTGGAATACGCCATTGCTGGAATTTTCAGTAAGTTATCGTTAAGTGATAGTGTTCTATATGCGTGAAAAAGAAAAGAAACGGATGTCAAAGCATCCAAAACTGTAACAGTGTGAATGACTGTTTACAGTGATTTTTGAACCAATTTCGATTATTGAATCTTTGGAAAAAGTCATGATTTGAGAAGGACTTTTAGGAAAGAAAAGATGTTGTTCAAGACTTCGCATGATGGACAGATGGACATGGTGGATACTACTTAGCCAAGTGCATGAAAGTGAAAGTTTCAGAGAAAGTGGTAAATCCTAATTTTTGGAGTCACAGACGTGTCAGAGCTTTATTGTGTTAAAGAAATTTTGAGCGTTGATTTGTATCATTCTATATCATGTTTGTTGTGTAGATTTGTGTTTTACTTTGGAGAACGAAGACTGCTCATTGGCATGCTCAGGGGTTCGGAAGTCTTCAATTGATTTGCCTGCTGATCCTGCTCTATTCATTATCCAAAAGGTTTGAACAATACTTGGGAAGTTTTAACACGGTCTACCGCAAAGTGCGCCAGGGTGCTTTAGGACACCTTGAGGTAGGCTCTAGTATGTCTTAGTCGTTTGGCGTTCCTAGGAAGAGACCCCTTACAATAAGGTAGTTTCGCCTACCTTGATGTGGCTGGGATAGGTTAAGTGATGTTGTCCTGGTTGCGGACAGGTTGCGGGAGGTACATTAAAATAAGTTCGGGCCACTTGCGGTACCTTATAATCACGAAGGAAAAAGTTGAAATTCGCCTGTATAGGCCGTGAGTGTTGGTTGGTCTAAATCAACCGTCGTTAACCCGCCGAAGGGCGCGATGTTGGCGCGCGAAGGTTTGGTCCTTGGCCTTGAGCCGGAGTGGAACGCCACCAGAGCTTTTTCATCTTGCGGCCTTCCGAGCCGCGTGTGTGTGCGGCTGTGCGGTGACAGAGTTGGTTGACACAAGTTGCTTTGGCTTCTGAACGGTAAGGGACTGCGTTGGGAATATATGCAAATTGGGGTAGCTTGAGATAGCCTTGCAAAGGTTGTAGTGCGTTGAATTGTGTGATGTGTGATGGTTGCGCAAGCTACCGCAATTCTCAATCCAGAACCAGGCGTCTACAGAGTTCTCGTGCTGAAACTAGCTATCTTGCCATTGGTCACCACAACATAGGCAGAACACATCAATGCCTAACAACCAACAATACCATCCCGCAAACTTCGTCTGGTGACAGAAAGGTTCATCATCTTTGCGTACACGTTCGGCACTACGGGCGTCACACCGGCAGACGGCGGGGCGCTGACACAATCTTGAGTACACGAAAGGGGGCATTTGGAATACCACCATCCCACGGTGAAATGAAAACATCTGCGATCATTGTAGACGTCATCAACGACAGACGCAAACGGCGGTGTGACCATGGACTCCATGTCTGAGTCCTTGTCGATGCAGCAGTAGACTTCTAAATTTTACCGCGACTGGCCATGAAGCCACTACATAAGGTGACACACTTCAACCTCGGCACACAAGCGCTGTACTTGTGGGCGGCACTACAAAACCTACCCGGATACGTAGTCTTGCACCTGTTCAAGCAAGAGTTGCATCGTCCTAGCTTGGGCAACGGGCACATAGACCTACATGCCAACATTCTACTTGCGGAACGCGTACCGGATCCTGACCTACCTCCGTTAGTATACAACATGCACACACACCTCAAACACGTGCGGCCTATCCCAAACGCCGGAGAACCGCCAGCCCTGTTACTAGAAGGCGTGGTATACAATAGTATTGGACAAGCGTACCATTACCGACACCCTCGGAGTACCATGGCATACATCGGAGGAATCCATGCCGACACCGCTCTCATGAACCGCCTACAGCATGAGCTAGCAATTGCACTATATTTCTCGGCTCTGGACTCGGCCCTACTGCCGGTGCACCTACAATCACAAGGAGCATAGCACCTACTCGAAGAATTTGCAATACTGTACAGGATCGCATGCTGGTACGACAAGATAGGCATCAACATACCCCCAACTACACATATGCCCATGCCACCTACTAGAGCATGAATCATGAAAACATTTCACATAGTGCCCCGTAGCTCAGGGTGGACTACACTTGGCCACATGGGAACCAGCAAACACAATCATATAAAATGCTAGTTGAAACCCATCAGCACCGCCGGCCAGGGAAGTAGAACGCCTCCTCGGACAATCGGGAATAAATGTGTTAACAAACGAGGCAGTATCGAGAGGAGCAGTGCCGACTCAGCCCTCCAATGTCCACAAAGACCACGTCCCCAAACCACATGCAACGGCAAACTACATGCAACTCACAACCATGAAACGAGCGGAAGGGAGAAAGAATGCTACGCCATAATGGCGGCACTTTTAAAATGGCTTGGTTGGGTGGGAAACAAGCGAGTCAAGGTCCGTACAGACCACCGTAGCCTTGAGAATTGGGCTACGAAGGGCCTCAAAACTGTGGGGGGTCTCTCTCCACGCCAAGCGCGTTGGCAAGAGTTTATCTCTGAATTCGACCTCCATGTGGTTTACACACCGGGGCCAGTGAACCCTGTGGGTGATTTCTTGTCCCGTTGGGCTTACCCTGCTAACCCGGCGTTGGGCGATGTGTCCATACATGGGAGAGCCCAAGCAGCCGGGGATGTGCAGGACATGATGGCGGCCGAGAAGGAGGAACTTCTCGCCCCCCTCGTTGAATTTAGGGCGGTTGTGGCGCTTGTTGTTACTAGGTCCAAGGCGGCGCCTCTGGCTCAAGGGGAGCCAGCGTGTGATCCACCCCGTCTGGCTTTGGCTCCAGTGGGGAGGGGGACGAAGCAAAAGAGAAGACTTCGGAGACGGGAGCGAATTGCCAAGATAAAAAAATCTTGGAAGTCCCACAAGAACGCAACTTCTTTACATGGGGAGGATGCTCCCAATTGTTTTGAGATAAATTGGACTAGACACTACCCAAATTGTCAATGCCACAAAAGAATGTGGCAAGATGCCTGGAATGGGAGCTTCAGAGATGGCGTGAGGTTGGTGGATAACAAGCTCGTCCGTAATGGACGGTGGTGTGTTCTTACGTCGCTAGTGCATCGTTTGGGGGCCGAATACCACGATGCACTTCACTCAACTACCTCCAGTGTGGAAAAACACTGGAAGGAGATTAACCATGGCGTGGAAGGTGAGGGGCTTTACAAAGCAGTGGAACTGCAATGTCAAACCTGTCCCTCATGTGCCATTCACACGCATGACACTAAGCGCAAGCAAGGGTACATGACCCCTATGCCCATACCTATGGAGCCCATGGACTCCATAGCACTTGATGTGTTTCACTACCCTTCCACCTCCCATGATGGAGAGGTGTATGACCGAATGCTCCTATGTGTTTGCCGGCTTTCCGGCTACCTCATCGCCATCCCTATTCCTAAACCCCGTCATGAAGACAAGGATGAAGGCCTAACGGGGAAAAGAGCGGCGCATTTGGTAATGGAACGCTGGGTTGATAGGTTCGGAGCCCCTCGTGAAATATGCTCGGACCACGGGCCACAATTTGTGAGCCAATATTTCCAAACCCTTTGTTTTAAGATTGGTTCCCGCTCGACTATGTGTCTCGCGGGTAGGCAGGAAGGTAATGGCAAAGCTGAAAATACAGGCAAGCAGCTAGGGCGTGCCGTTGCTAAAGCGCTTACCTTGAAGAAGGGTACTGACGCGTTCCCGTGGGGGGCCGGCCACGGGACGCTGCGGTGACACGCACAGGTGAGCAGGCAGGCAAAGCACTACGCTCACAAGGGCATCAATACGCTCGTGTCATGTGACAAAGCGTTTCAGGATCCTTGCCACTCTGCAACAAGGGAACGAAAGTATGTACAGCAACACATCAGGATATGTACACATGGGGTTAAAAAACTGGACTGGGGTAAGGGCATCACAGGACAAAAGACACTCTATCCTAACTTGTATCCCAATCCCAGGTCCGACCCTCTCAGTGGCTGGTAGGGGCGGGGGCTCAAACACAACCCATGCCCTGCTCAGTCCGGACCCTGAAACCCTGCCCGTAAGGGAGGTGTCCTGCCGGGCCACAGGCGAGTTCCTGCGAACCAAGTGGCTTCACGGCCAACCGACAGTAGCTCCCCATGCTCCTCTAACAGCAGGTCTCAACTCCACTCTGAGCAAGAGATATGCCCCCGGCATTATCCCTCAGGAGTTGGTAGCTGAAAATGGGCTGTTTCAGCCCAACCTGATATTAGCTCCAAAATCTCCAAAATTGACCCCTCGTCTGGACCCGCCAGAGGTAGGGACGAGGCAACTGACCCTATGCCCTTCGAGTACGAACTCCCCGGAGCCCTCACCCAACCTGGTTCCCTCTGAGGTCCCGGCATCAGGGCAACACGGATGAGTCAAGTGGGGTCATGATGCCAAAATCACCAAAATTGGCGTCATTTCCACGCGTGGCTCGCCCGGCCAAGGTAAGGCCAATGGCTCACAGGGTAGGAGGCAGAACTTGAGACTGTGATCTGAGTGTACAACCTAACATTGGGTCGCGGCTCGTTGTGGGCCTAGAGTAATGGGGCCGCCAATCGACCACACGGAAGGGGGAAATTGGGGTCCCAAAATGGGGTGATTTTGGCTGCTCTAAATGAGCCACAATTTGGGGTGCTCCCAATAGTATATCTCCACGCTGGCTTGCAGATCAGTTCCGCCATTCCATACGCGATCCACCAGGAGTCTAACAGAGACTCCTATGCCGCTGGCTCCCAAAGATCTCCATGCCACTCGGCGTGGTGACGATCCCAATTGGGTCCACAAATGCCAAAATGGCAAAATTGCCCACACTCACTTTGGGCTAGCACCTCTACGAAGGTTGCTCCGCTTCGCCCACGTGGTGTGTGAACCATGGGGACCAACATACATAACACCCATGTCATCTTTGGTCCATTGGTCCATGCGTCCGGCGTGCACGAGGGTTAGAACATGGGGCACGGCGGGCAGCAAAAGTGGAAAATTGCTCAAAACGGCCAAACATGCGCACACTCATGGTTGGGGCAAAAGAGGCACATGCCCGACTTGGACCTGAGTGTGTAATAGGATTGGTATCAAGTCATATGTGTCCAACATATCTTTTGGGCGTCGCCCAACTCCTCCGGTATTGGGAATGGCAGGGTCGCCAAGTGAGCCCATGATTTGGGATAGTCCCAAAGCGCCAACATGGCGGCCATGGTATGCCAAGCCCAGGAGGAGTTTTCCGCAGTGTCCAAGATATGTTGGGCACCGAAGTATGTACCCTCATAACATACTTGGGTCATGATGTCAATTGAGCGCAACGTTGAGATAGACGGTCGCCACTTGACATCATGACGGGCCAAAAACGGCAAAATTGGCACAAAGATACACAAAAGTGCCTTGAAAGGTGCACAATTATATTATAATATCTTCGGCTTGGATCGTGCAATAAACTAATCCTTCTAAACATGATGACTTGACACGAATGACCTTCGATTCCACATATGTGCTCCACTTGGGGCGCTTTGAAAGGTCACGAGCGCTACTTCCCAAGTGGGCACACGAAATTATGGAAAATTGCAAAACACACACCTTGCTCTCAACGCATCGCTTCGGGATCGCCACACAAGCTTCCCTTCACGAAGGTTAGGCTTGCAATTGATCGTAGGGAGTACGGAGAAGGGGCTTGCACAATATGTGGTCCATTGGCGGGTTTGGCTTGGAGCGATGGATCCGCCAAATGGGCACGCAACACTACACATGGCACATGCCACATATTGCCCAAAAAGGTAGCTCCCCCCACGATATGTCATGACCCTCCAAGGGCATAACGTTGTGTCAATCGCTCATAGGAACCCAAAGAGAGTTCCTATGCAACACTAACACTCGCGCGCTACACTCGAAAGTTATCTTAACGCACGCAATATCATGGCCATAGAGTTACAACGCAAACTCTACCCTCTTGACCATGATCCACTACACTAGCGCGCACGTGTGGAGACGCAAGGCATATAATGCTTCTTAAATTACGTCGGGAGTATTGTGAATACATCCCACGTTTTCTTATTGTCATTCCTCGCAAGCAACACGAGATATGTCCTTCACAAGTGGCCTCACGAATCAACTTTGTTTTGCCCATATCTTTAAGACAAATGGAGGGCAGGATAAAAGGAAAGTTGATTCGTGCATAGGGAAGCACGTAGGTCCACTCGAAAGAGGTCAAATCAAGTGCGGGGATGTCGAAGTCGAAAATACGATTTCGACATCCTGAAAAATTCAGATTAAGGTTGCGAGTGTAGAATGTGAAAATTGCGGATGCATCAACGCAATTCCTGAAGACTTTAGAGCCTTCGTCACGGATAGCGTTAAAATCTCCATTATAGACAGTTAAACTGGCGGTTACGGTAAAGTCGCGATCCAACCGCCAGCAGTCAAAACAGTGAATATCAGAACGGAAGCGTAAAAATTGACGGAAACAATATGAAAATAAAACCCTGTTGAGTCCTGATATTCTGATATACAAATCTCCGCTGGCGGTGCATCGGTTGCCGATGCGGGGCTTTACGGCACGGAACACGCTCCCGCCGGGCTCGCACCAGGCGTCAACGGGCGCCTTCCGTACATGGGGTTAGTGGACCGGAGACCGGTCTTCTCTTCCATACATGGGGTTAGTGGACCGGAGACCGGTTGTATGCCCTACCCTAGCCATGGGGTTCTGGGTACCGCTTCACCCCCCTCCTTAGAACAAACCCTGGGGGGGGCTCGATAACACCCACGCATGGCAGCGGGTACCCAGGACCACTTCCTGAAGGGGGGGGGTGTCACATCCTCACTTCAGGCTGACTCAGGTTAGGCCGTTCAAATCCCACAGTAAGATAGGTATGATGCTGTAAAAGCTCGTAGCACATGTAAAGTATCACGTATCAAGTCCCAGGTCCTGGCGGCGATTGTTGGGCATCCAAAGGACCCGTTAACCCATACCAGGCGCACCGGGTGCCGGCTGCTACGGTCACCACCACATTGGCAGTGGCATACACGGCCAACATAGGCGACACACGACGACCGAGGTGGTCCCACAGGTCGAGAGCGACCACAAGGATCCATCAGGCTACCCCAAGCTTTCCAAGGCCCGGCGACTGGGGAGAGTCCCCACGGGTCCTTCCTTGGGCGCACCATGTCCATATCCATACGACGCGAGTCCAGAGTGATACAGCCGAACTCCTTAAGGGATCTTAAGGGAGCTCCTCCTTAAGGGATCGGGCATCAAGGCCGTCTTTTCCCTCGCCCTATTACCACGAAGGCCATACATGAGGGAGTCCTCATGCAGTGTGGGCGGAGGCGTCGACTCCTCAAACCACCAGTTTCCCCGGCAGACTGACCGAGGTCAGGAGCACCGGAGGCCGCCATCCGGCCGCAAGTGCGTCTGCGAATCAGTAGGCTCACACTGGGACTGACAGTGGCGGACCGCTGGGAGTGTAGTCAGGCAACTGGGCTTCCCGCCTGGCGCCATCAGGATCTGCACACACACAGCGAATAGGGCACACGGTATCACGAGCACTCAAACAGTAGAATCTGTACTCAGGTACTGGTCCAGGCTGGACCAGGCTGTAAGAACATGTACACGGCGACTCAAGGCGCCTTTGTATACGATTCGCATCCCTTGGGGGGAAAAAACAGTCCACATCTCAGCGATGGGCTGACCAAACTGAACATACAGAAGCACATATCCTGGAGGGGCGGAAAGGCAAGACAAGCGGGGTAAAGAGGCGTGTAAACACACTCTGGACAGAGCGCCAAACCACGCCACAGTCAGGATAAGGCAAATGCAGAAGGGTGGACAGGAAAACGCCTGAGTTCAGGCCAGATATAGTCTGCAGACACACGTGGACTGTTCTGGATTCCGCAAGTGCCATGGAACCAGACCACACACTCCAAAATCGCAATGATGATGACAGCGGCATCCGTTGCGCAACGTCGTATGGGCTTCAAGGCCCCAAGAGCTCAGAAAAATCAAGGTCAGTCGCCCTACCTGGTTTCCCAAGGATTCAGCAGGGGGGGGGGAGTGACGAATAGAAGAAGAGAGGGGCCATCCTCCTCTGGATTCAGCAGGGGGGGGTATATGGCCACTCCGATGGCAGGTCACCGGAAGATGTAAGAGAGCAAGCAAGCAAGGGACGATCCGTCGACCTCACAAGCGCTGAAAACACATCAGGGAGGAGCTCAGGGCGCCAATCAGGCACCCCTGGCTGCAATCGCCCGGGTGAGTGCTGCCAAGTCCGAAACGTGGATCTTGGTCTTGTGCTTGCGGATGTACTCCATGAAGGGAGTATTGACCCGCGGCACGAACGAGGAGACGGGTTCCCAGGTGTCGTGGGACGGCCCATAGCCTCGCCAACGAACCTTGAACTCCAGACCTCTGGGTGCCGAGGCTTTCGGACGCTGAGGCAGGACCTTCTCGACTGTATAGTCGTCCTGCTCCGCATAATTGTCGTCCGAGTCAGCCTCATGTGCGACATAGTCCAGGGACACATGCTGGCCACGGAGGTCGGGTTCCCGCACACAGAGCTGACTCTCGTTGCGCTCCCGGAACTGTCGGTGACCCACCTTGATGCGGTAGGTGTCCTCACCAATCCTGTGGACCACCACGCCGGGTGTGAACCAGGTCTGTGTGCGGTGGGTGCCCATAGGGCGGGGTCTGATCACCCACACTGGGTCTCCCACCCTGAACTTCTGCGCTGTCGAGCTCGGGGCGGACTTCTGACGCTCAGCATGCTCCTTCTCGAGCTGCTGGCGGATGTCCCGCGCCGATTGCTCTTGCCGCGCGAAGAATTCCTTGGCATCCATAGCCATGCCATCACCCGACAAGGGAAGTCCCCTACCCAGGGGGTCCCTGCCGAAGAGAATCTGGTGAGGGGACAAACCACCGGTGTGGGGGTGTCATGATGGGCCCTCAGAGCAGGCCACATCTCCTCAAACCAGTTCCGCCGTGGATTGGTGATGTGAATCTTGCGCAGCTTCCCGAACAGCTGCCGTCCAGCCACTTCAGCACGGCCGTTAGACCGGCTGAGATAGGCGACGCTCTTCGCATGACGTATCCCCATGAGGGAACACATAGCCTTGAACCAGCCACCAGTAAACCGGGGCCCTCGGTCACTGCAAATGGTGCAGGGGATGTCAAAGACGGTCAGCCAATGACGAATCATCATGACTGCCACTTCCTTGGCAAGCAACCCCTTTTTGCGTGCCGGAACGGCTACTACGTAGCCACTGTGGCGGTCCACGCAAAGAACCACACAGTCAAAGGAGTCCTTGCCAATGTGCACTTCGGGCATGGAGAAGACGTCCATGGCCACGCTCTCCATGGGCTGGTCAGGAACCGGGGTCCATTGGGCTTCTCCCTTGACGTTCCGGTTATCGGGATTGCAGGCCTGACAGACCGAGCAACCCTTTCTGACCTTCTTGATGGCGGTGTAGAGAACGATATGGTCGATCTCGAACCGACGCTGCATGTCAAGAGCTTGCTTCTTGACCCCTGGGTGCAGCATGTGGTGGTGCCAAGCTTCACACAGCTCGAGCACCCGGGACTCTGGTACTAGCAGCTTACCATTCCGGTAGAGCTTGCCATCTTCCTCAGTCAGCCCCTTTGGCCACTTCTGCCCGTCATCAGGATCGGTCACAGCCCTATACTCGGCCGCAAAGGCCTCAGACTTGGCGTAGTCGTCGGTCCAGTCGTCCTGGAGGCAAGACTTCGGGAAGAGGTGCTTGTCGGACTCAGCTCCATCAGGGGCGAGTACTATGACCGCTCTGCTCACCCTCCACGCGAGGGGGGCATCTGCAGCCATGACGAAGAAGCATTTAGCACCCTCCTCCTCCATCAGGCGCTCCATTTCGATGATCCTTTTGGCTTCAGCGGTCTCAGCCTCATCGCCATGGGCAGAGATATCCGTCATGCCCTTGCTGGCGAGATAGGCCCACCTACTGAGACAGTCCGCCACGGTCTTATCCGTTCCAGGAATATACACAACCGTGAGGTCGAACTTGGCCAGGGTCTCATGCCATCTTGCCCGTCGGGAGGCGGGACCTGAGGGGGTGTCCACGTGCTCCTTGTGCCACGACTGCAGACTCTGATGGTCGGTGCAGACGGTGACGGGATGGAGAGCTATGTACCCAGCCCATTTCCTGAGAGCCATGACGATGGCATACGCCTCCTTTTCACGGGGCGTCCACGTCCGTCTCTGGCCTTCCGCCAGGACTCGGCTCCAGAAGGCCACGGGCACGTGCCTCCCGTCGTCAAGCACTTGTTCCAACCCTCCACGTTGCGGCGGTAGAGGGTGTATTTTCCTCGGAAGTCCCGCCAATCCCGCAGGCGGATCTCCCGTCCATCATGCTCAACCTTGATGGACTTCCACCGCTTGGCAGCCACCTGCGGAGCGTCCACCCGCTCCTGCTCGTTGAGCCACTTCTTGGCTTCCTTGAGGGTCTTGGTTTTTTTCCTCCTTGGTCGCCATGAAGTATAGCTCTCCGAGCACTTCCGGCAGGCGGTACCTGAACTGTCTGAAGACCTATCTCTCCGCATCCGCGTGAGGCATGTATTCAGTGACGGTCAGCCCCCAATCGTCCAGCTTCTCCAAGAAGCGGTCGAGGTTGAGGGGGCTGCCGTCGTACATGGGGGGCTTGATGTCCTTCAAGTCTTCCCACACGGCGGCGTCCGCGGCCTTAGAGACCATGAACGCCAGCCGCGAGGTCGACCGAGGTTCCCATCGGCCTCGCCCACGGACTCCCACGGCCGCCACGTCCATCTCCTCCATGGAATCCCTGTGGCTACGCCGCGGTTCCTCCATGTACGCTGAACCTGGATGTTCACGCCGTACTGCTTCCATGTACGCATCCTCATCACGGCGCTGGCGGCTGCGTTCAGCGGCCTCCCGTCGTACACCACGCGGCGGGCTGATGTCCAACTCCTCCAGGTCCAGGTCCAGATCCCCACCTTCGCCGACATCCCACTCCACGTCTCCTCTGGGGACCTCATCCCTGAGTCCACCATAACGTCCTCCAGCCATTGGGATTGGCACCGGGGCTGGTGCCGGGCGTCGGGGGCGTACAGGCGTCCGCGGTGGAGCACGGCAGTTGTGGTAGTCCGAGCTGAGCCACTCATCACCCCAATCCTCACTGCCACTGCCGGGCGGCACGCGCTCGTTGCGGTGGCCCGCGCTGTGGTGAGAGGGGGCGCTGGGAGAGGGGGCGCTGGCGCCAGGGCGACTCCCTGGGGCTCCGCCAGGGGCGTGGGGTCTGCCTGGACCTGGTCCGGGTCCCCAGCCGTCGTCCGACGAGCCAGACTCCAGGGGTGGGTGGTCGCTGCCGACGCTCCCACGGGCCTCCAGCCCGTCCAGCCTCTGCTGCAGGCCGCTGATGACCGTGTTCAGCTGTCTGATCTCGGCCCTGGCGATGTCCAGCTCTGTCTGCGCGCGCGCGGCGACCTTGGAGATGCGAGTCATCTCGCCCTTGCCCGTGTCTACCTCGCACTCGAGGGAAAAGACCCTCCTGCGGAGGAAGACAATCCACCGCCAGGCGGTATCCGGGTCGCCGTTCCCTGGTGGGTCGTCGGGGTCCCCAGGGGGTCCTCCAGGAGGGCCTCCGCCGGGTCCGCCCGGTCCAGGGGGTCCTCCCCCGCCCGGTGGTCCGCCTCCAGGGGGTCCACTTGGTGGGCGTCCTCCAGGGGGTCCTGATGGTCCTCCGCCAGGGGGTCCCGGTGGGCCTCCGCCGGGTCGCCTCGGTGGGTCCGAGGATGGGCGCTTCTTCGTGATGCCGAAGTCCATGTTGTCATCCTCGTCGATGTCGCCCCACCTGGGCGTCTCGGTCTCGGAAGACTCCGAGCTCCGGTAGGGAGGAGGGAGATCCTCATCCTCACCTTCCGGTTCCATGGGGACGTCTCCGCCTCCTCCGCCCGTCCAAACCATCACTTGGCGATGTCGGCGGCCTCGTTCATCCCCGTCACTGGCGGTGAAGAAGGGGTCACTTACCCTTCCTCCGTCGGTAGGCGGTGGGGCCACTGCTCCCACTGCTGCCCGTGTCGGCCTCGTCCAGCGTCATCTTGGAGGAGGCGTCCCCTTCGAAAAGCTTTCGAAGGGTCTCCACTCGTGATCCTCCCGGGGGAGTCTCGCGGCGGAGTTTGGCCTCTGCCTCCTCCATTGCGGCGGCGGTGGCTGCGGCAGCCCGCACTTCGGCTTCCTCCCGAGCACGAGCCGCCTCGGCTTCCCGGGCCTGCTGCAGCCGCGCCTTCTGCGCTTCCAACGCCGCCAGCTCCGCCTCCGTCTTGGCCTTCTCCTCAGCGACCTTCCGTCGCGCGGCCTCGATGGCGTCCTTCTTGGCGGCGTCCGCCTGGGCCTTTGCCGTCACATCGGCGTGGGCCCTTTCCTCTGCCTCCTTCTTTGCCCTCTTTTGGGCAAGCGCCTCTTCCAGCGCCTTCACCTCGGCCTCCCTGCAGGCAATGGCCTCCTGCGTCCGGCGGGCTTCCTCGTCGGTTGCCCTGATCCGGGCAGCCACTGCCTCATGGGCGGCCGCAGCCGTGAGACCGGCCACGATGGCTGCCACTTTCGAGGCGTGGTAGTCCATGCCTCTGCCCCACTCGGTGGCCTCCTCATGGGCGATGCCGACGGCGCCCTCCACGGCAGCGTTCTGCTGCGTGGCCCGTTGCCGGGCAACCCGAAGGTTGCAGGGCACCCCACAGACGCGCTCACAGGCGCGCGCCACGTCCCTTTGGGCGGGAGCGGCGCTGCTGCTGGAGCTGGCCTGGTCGGCCGGCATCCTCCCGCGGTGAGCTGACTCCACGTCGCTGCTCGGGCCTGCTGGGGCCTGCTGGGGCCTCAGGAGCAGCGGACGGGGCTTGGCCCTGGTCTGCTTGGCGACTTCCATGAAGTCACCAAGGGTGGCGTGGCCGGGGTGGTGACCACCATTGGCCCGTTGGGGACTGGGGGCTGGGGTTCCGCCCTTGGCGCCTTGGGCGGCTTCGGCGGCCAGGGACTCCTGGTACTCCCGCCACCTCCGGTCCCGCTTCCTGTCCCCGGCGGACCGCTTCTCCTTCCCCGGAGACGCGCTGCTGCTGCCCTGCAGCCTGCGCTCGCTCCCCGGTTCGGGGAAGTTCTTCTCGATCATGTCCCACATGGAGACATTGATCGAGGCGCCCGACGGGTACACGTTGGGCTCCTCGTCCTCCTCAATCCCGTCGGGGCGCAGCCCTTCGCCGGGCCTGTCCGGCCGGGTCCAGGTCCTCCAGCGCCTCTGCTGGAAGCGGAAGGCAAACCCTTCCGCCCGCAGCCAGTCCTCCACGGCCTGCAGGCGGTCGGGGGCGATGTCCGTGAGGAGCTCGAAGCTCCCGGGCATGCCGCCTTCGCACTGGGGGTGGCTGTGGCGGTAGTGCTGGTCCCAAACCAACCCACGCAGTAGGCGCACTGCATGGAGGTGGGGCCGCGGCCACGTCCTGCCCGCTTCTTGCCAGTTTACCATGGCAGCGGGGGCGTAGTTGGTCTTCAGGTCCTTGGTATGCACTCGTTCCACTCAACGAACTGGTGGTGGTTGTTGAGGCGGGTGCTGCAGCACTGGACTGGGTGTGCGGCTGCTGCTGGTCAGCCGGTGGTTGTGGAGGTGGTTGACGCGGCCTTGCTGGTCGGCCGATGGGACTCGCTGATGAAGGAGTCCTGGTCTGTCCACTTCCTTCACGGTCGCCGCGCGGTCAGGGCGATGCTCTGGACGGCGCTGCTGGCTCCGTGACGAACTCGGCGCTGTCGCTGGGTGACACTGCGAGCCGCTGCGCTGCGCTGCGAGCCGCTGCGCTGCGCTGCGAGCTGCGAGCTGCGCCGCGCTGCTCGGAGTTGGTGGCCCCGAGTGGCACGCGAGGGTTGGGTAACCCCGCGGCGGTGAAACGCTTGACGCGTTCCCGTGGGGGGCCGGCCACGGGACGCTGCCGTGACACGCACAGGTGAGCAGGCAGGCAAAGCACTACGCTCACAAGGGCATCAATACGCTCGTGTCATGTGACAAAGCGTTTCAGGATCCTTGCCACTCTGCAACAAGGGAACAAAAGTATGTACAGCAACACATCAGGATATGTACACATGGGGTTCAGACTGGACTGGGGTAAGGGCATCACAAGACAGTAGACACTCTCTCCTAACTTGTATCCCAATCCCAGGTCCGACCCTCTCAGTGGCTGGTCGGGGCGGGGGCTCAAACATAACCCATGCCCTGCTCAGTCCGGACCCTGAAACCCTGCCCATAAGGGAGGTGTCCCGCCCAGCCACAAGCGAGTTCCTGGGAACCAAGTGACTTCAAGGCCAACCGACAGTAGCTCCCTATGCTCCCTTAACAGCAGGTCTCAACTCCACTCTGAGCGAGAGATATGGCCCCAGCATTATCTCTCAGGAGTTGGTAGCTGAAAATGGGCTGTTTCAGCCCAACCTGATATTAGCTCCAAAATCTCCAAAATTGACCCCTCGTCTGGACCCGCCAGAGGTAGGGACGAGGCAACTGACCCTATGCCCTTCAAGTACGAACTCCCTGGAGCCCTCACCCAACCTGGTTCCCTCTGAGGTCCGGGCATCAGGGCAACAGGGATGAGTCAAGTGGGGTCATGATGCCAAAATCACCAAAATTGGCGTCATTTCCACGCGTGGCTCGCCCGGCCAAGGTAAGGCCAATGGCTCACAGGGTAGGAGGCAGGACCTAGGACTAATATCTGAGTGTACAACTTGGAATGGGGTCGCGGCTTCTTGTGGGCTTAGAGGAATGGGGCCGCCAATTGACCACACGGAAGGGGGAAATTGGGGTCCCAAAAATGGGGTCATTTTGGCTGCTCTACAAGAGCCAAAATTTGGGGTGCTCCCAATAGTATATCTCCACGCTGGCTTGGAGATCGGATTCCCCATTCCATATGCGATTCACCAGGAGTCACACAAAGACTCCCATGCCCCTGGTCCCGAAAGATCTCCATGCCACGTGGCGTGGTGACGATCCCAATTGGGTCCACAAATGCCAAAATGGCAAAATTGCCCACACTCACTTTGGGCTAGCGCCTTAACGAAGGTTGCTCCGCTTCGCCCACGTGGTGTGTGAACCATGGGGACCAACATACATAACACCCATGTCATATATGGTCCATTGGTCCATGCGTCCGGCGTGCACGAGCCCATGATTTGGGATAGTCCCAAATCGCCAACATGGCGGCCATGGTATGCCAAGCCCAAGAGGACTTATTCGCCGGGTCCAAGATATGTTGGGCACCGAAGTATGTACCCTCATAACATACTTGGGTCATGATGTCAATCGAGCGCAACGTTGAGATACACGGTCGCCACTTGACATCATGACGGGCCAAAAACGGCAAAATTGGCACAAAGATACACAAAAGTGCCTTGAAAGGTGCACAATTATATTATAATATCTTCAGCTTGGATCGTGCAATCAACTAATCTTTCTAAACATAATGACTTGACACCAATGAACTTCGATTCCACATATGTGCTCCACTTGGGGCGCTTTGAAAGGTCACGAGCTCTACTTCCCAAGTGGGCACACGAAATTATGGAAAATTGCAAAACACACACCTTGCTCCCAACGCATCGCTTCGGGATCGCCACACAAGCTTTCTTTCACGAAGGTTAGGCTTGCAATTGATTGTACCGAGTATGGAGAAGGGGCTTGCACAATATGTGGTCCATTGGCGGGTTTGGCTTGGAGGGATGGACCCGCCAAATGGGCACGCAACACAACACATGGCACATACCACATATTGCCCAAAAAGGTAGCTCCCCCAACGATATGTCATGCCCCTCCAAGGGCATAACTTTAGGTCAATCGCTCATAGGAACCCAAGGAGAGTTCCTATGCAACACTAACACTCGCGCGCTACACTCGGAAGTTATCTTAACGCACGCAATATCATGGCCATAGAGTTACAACCCAAACTCTACCCTCTTGACCATGATCCATTACACTAGCGCGCACGTGTGGAGACGCAAGGCATATAATGCTTCCTAAATTACGTCGGGAGTATTGTGAATACATCCCACGTTTTCTTATTGTCATTCCTCGCAAGCAACACAAGATATGTCCTTCACAAGTGGCCTCACGAATCAACTTTGTTTTGCCCATATCTTTAAGACAAATGGAGGGCAGGATAAAAGGAAAGTTGATTCGTGCATAGGGAAGCACGTAGGTCCACTCGAAAGAGGTCAAATCAAGTGCGGGGATGTCGAAGTCGAAAATCCGATTTTGACATCCTGAAAAATTTGGATTAAGGTTGCGAGTGTAGAATGTGAAAATTGCGGATGCATCAACGCAATTCCTGAAGACTTTAGAGCCTTCGTCACGGATAGCGTTAAAATTTCCATTATAAACAGTTAAACTGGCGGTTACGGTAAAGTCGCGATCCAACCGCCAGCAGTCAAAACAGTGAATATCAGAACGGAAGCGTAGAAATTGACGGAAACAATATGAAAATAAAACCCTGTTGATTCCTGATATTTTGATATACAAATCTCCGCTGGCGGCGCATCGGTTGCCGATGCGGGGCTTTACGGCACGGAACACGCTCCCGCCGGGCTCGCACCAGGCGTCAACGGGCGCCTTCCGTACATGGGGTTAGTGGACCGGAAACCGGTCTTCTCTTCCATACATGGGGTTAGTGGACCGGAGACCGGTTGTATGCCCTACCCTAGCGATGGGGTTCTGGGTACCGCTTCAGTACTAATTGGGTGGAGCTTTTGCCCGCCGATTTACGAGCGTGGCATGAGACTACAGGTCCTTCAGGTTATACGCCCAACGAGATTGTGTTTGGTAAACACAACCGTACCAAGGGGCCCCCTCTTGCTGAGCCTAAGGGGGTTGCCCAAGACGCCGCTCACCACTTCCAGCCGGGTGAGGCGGTTATTGCTGTTGCATGTAGGGATATGATTCAAGTGCAAGAGACAATGGCTCATAAGTATAATAAGAGGAGGAGGATGTCCCCGAATTTCTCAAAAGGGGACCGCGTCTGGGTCCGTCGCCAACACAAAAATCTTGGCGATAAGACTTGCCCCTATGGGGATGGGCCCTATGAGGTTGTGGCCAAGAAGGTTCACGACCTCTATGTTATTCAAGTGGACCAACGGAGGTTAGTTGACGTCCACGTTGATTGTCTAATGAAGACAGTCCACTCCCCTTGCTCCCCTGTGCCTCTAAATTACATGGAGGAGGTTGCTAGAGTGCCCTCCCAGTTTGAGGAGGACACTGATAATGTCAAGAAAATATTGGGTCACCGTACTCACCACAAGAGACTTCTCTTCAAGGTTCGTTGGGAGGGTTATACCAAGGACTGGGATACCGAGGAACCGGTTGAAACCTTCTTACCATCCTACAGTAAGGTTTGGAGAGATTACTTGCAGAAAACGAAATCTCACCCAAACCATTGACCTCCTCGCCCACCTTGGTGGACCGCTCCCATGAGCGTGCCACGAAAAGAAAACCCTAACCAATATGGGGATATATTATTGTCTTGGGAAAGGAGGAGAGAGCAAGAAGCGGTGGCAGACAGGAAAGAACATGAAGATGACGTGCATGCATGGCGCGCTCCTCGGTTACAAAAATCACTACCGGAGCAGGGCGGTGGGTACCGCATGTTTACCCCACTGTTTACCTCTCTAATCGCTAAAGGCTTGAGAGTCCTTGGTGTGCGGTGGCGTGGCGTATAGCCTGGGGCGGAAGTGGGACGTGTTCTTTTGGGAGTATTAATGCCATTCAAACCCCTTTTCCTGGGTCTTACTGGAGCACTCCTACCACCATCAGGACAAAGTTCTGCCCACGATGACGAGGGTGCTAACAACGTGACAAGCACTTCCTGAAGAGTCTACCGGGTTGTGCGCATGGTGGTTCTTGCAAGGTTGCGGAGTGCCGCCCCGTACCGAAACCACGACCCCACGACCGTCCCTGACCCGTGACCCAAGCCAACGAGCTAAAACATTTTCTCAAAATGGCGAAGGCCTGAAAACTTCGTTGGGTCGGCGGGTACAATCCATTTTCCCTTTTTGTGTTGGGCGTGATGGATTTCCACCGATTTGCCCTTGTCCACACGAGTGTAGGTATACAAGGTACGAAGTACTCGTGTGGCTGACATTACATGGAACAGTTTTCGTGGCGCGGAAAGTTGCCACTACATACGGCGAGGACTTAAGCCTAGAGGGAGGGGTCGTCCTCTACGTACTAAAGAAGGTCCCTACCAGGACCGGCCCCTGCTGTACCCCTTCCACCATATCCCGTCACTCCTAGGGTAATGCTTCTCACCAGGGTCTGCATGATCTTGCCCTATCCTGCACAATTTCCCACAAAAAATAGAAATATATGGCTCGTTCACACAGCTCTCGATCCCTTGCAATACCCAACTCCCAAGTACAATCCAAATCCAATCAATCCACACTGAGGGCTTCCTTTCAACACGCCGGTTGTCTCACGGTGCACACGGAGACACGGGCGATGGGCATGTACAAGAATTGCACCAAAGAAAAAGGGCTGAACTTGGCATATGAACACATATCAGGCCAAGTTGGGGAAAAAAGGAAACATACACAATCACAGCCATAGACCCCTCATTCCCTGGACTCAGGACCTTCCCTTGACTTGCCAGCATGATGCCCTGAACCAAGTCAAATAAGATGGCTGAATGTCATGTGTCAAAAGTCACTACACAAACCCAAAAAATATGTTTCTTCCCAAGCCTCTAAATCCTAGCCCAATAGGGGAGGTGGCGTTTCGTCGCTTAGAGTAGCACTCAGGATCATGCCCTACCCTGACATAACCTTGGTTGGACTTGGAGTTGATTGGGCTTGGAGAACTGCCCCATGAGGGTGACCTCATAACCTAGCAAAATCAGGCAAATCACACCATAGTGCCCAAAATTTAATTATACACTCAAAAATGCATACGGCAAATATTCAAATGCTCCTTGCATGTGTCAAACCGGATAGTAGTTTACAAGGGTGATATAGACCAAAGCTCCATGCCCAGGAATATTCCATCATTGGTACCGAATCCCCTCCAGTTATGTACATGACATGCTTCAGAAGTCAACTCATGAATTTGAGACCTAATTTTGTGAGGCCTCGTGTGCCACGCCAAAGTGACCACGCGATCCGGCATATGGTGAGGTGCAACACCGAAGCATATGCCAACATATAAGCAACATACCATAGTTCACTGATCCCTACGCACTTTACTGTTAGCCCACCAGTTGAGCACATAAAAAATTAAAATGAGCATAAAATGAGGTCAAAAACATGCAAATAATGCCAAGTTCAAGATAATTAGAATAGTATATAACTTCGCTCACCCATGGTATCAACATATGATTCAAAGCACAATTGCTTGGTACCCTTTTCGAACAATCCCCCCACTTGGATCCCAACACAGACGCATAGGGACACCTTCGAACCTCCTCCCAACACGCACCATGAAAATGGGAAAATTGGCAATGGCGCTTGTGGGTCGCTCTGTAAGCCCTCCCACATGCACCATATGTGCGGTAGACTTAATCTAGCGCTATGGACCTCACCATTCGGACATGAGCAAAGCCCTTGCCACGTCCGACTCCACATATCTTCCTACAATTGGAGATATATAACATGGGCGTGAGCATATCGAAGCACATACCATGCATATAACACATACCCTCAAAACGTGGCTCCCACCATGGTATGCCATGTCCCTCCATGGACATAACCTCACGTTAAAAATACGTAGGGAACCAAGGAAAGCTTCTATGCAACACCAACACTCATGCGGTACACTCGAAAGTCACATTAAAATATTCGGTTGCATGGTCCAAGAGGTATATATCACTTTCTACCCTCTTGACCGTCATCCCTTGCTACACAAGACATGTGTACACATCAAAAGCGATTGATGCTCTCTAAATTAAGTTGAGACCAAGGCCGTTCCAACCCAATTCTCGAAATTGGTATTCCTCGCCGTGAGCCGGAGATATGACCTTTCAACGTGGCCTCACGAGTCAATTTTGTTTCGCCTATATCTCCAAGAAAGGCGAAGGGCATAACAAAAGGAAGGTTGATTCGTGATCGGGGAAAAATGTAGGACCGCTCAAAATTCATCATATCAAATGTGGCGATCTCGAAGTCGAAAATCCGATTCTGAATGTCTGAAAAAATCGGATTAATTTTGCGAGGGTATAAGATGAAAATTGCGGAAGCAACGAAACCGTTACTGATGAAATCTGACCCGAGGTTTCTGCCAAAATATCTGCAAATAACAGTTAACCGATCGGTTACCGCAAAATCGCGAGCCAACTGACAGTCACCGATACATTGACAATCAGAACCGAAGGCTGAAAAATTACGGGAACATTATGATAGAAAAACCCTGTTGATTCCTGATATTCTGACATATAAATTTCAGCTGGCGGCGCCCCGGTATTGAATATCGCCGCTCATAGCTGAAATGGCCAAGCCTATCACACTATCACATCAGGTTAGGTCAGGTGGATGGGAGAGTATGATATCAGCCAATGGCAGCGTGCCGGCACATAGTTACACAGGCAAAGTGACCCAAAGATGGCCACGGGGGTCTGAACCGGCTTCAACCCCCTTCTCAGAGCGTTGTATCCGCTCGGAAGTCATTGAAGAGAGGACAGGAGGACCCCAATGGGCTCCACACCGCCCCCCCCCATGTCCCAAGGACACATGGAGGCCCCGCACACGTCGTAGGCGTCCTCCATGCCCCAAGGGAGGGGTGAGGACAATCATAATCGGTGCCCTACGCCATATCCGGTCTCCTCTTGATCTACAACATGGACCAAGGGGATCAAAGATACTGAAACGTCGTCGGTCGACCTAAATAAGTATACCACAATGAAATATATATGTGGAGATCGAGTGAAGGGGGTATATGGCCAATCAAGGCCCAAAAATCCCCGGATGAACGCCCTCACCCGTCTCCCAAGCACAAAAACAAACAAAAATGCCAAGAGGGATCCATTGCGGTGCTATTGCAGCCACCAAATGGACCAACACGTCCTTGACATCCAAAGAGATCTTTTTCCTCTTTAGATACTCCATCCAGACCGTGGTATACGTCGGCACAAAGCTGCTCGGAAGCTCCCACGAGTCCCTTCCAACGGACTTTATAAAGCCTCCCCCCAGGCGTCCCCAGGTCTGGCTTGTCTGTCAGGATCCTCTCAGCGGTGAAGTCGTCGTCCACACCCTCATCATCCGAGTCCACATCGCCGGCCGTGAACTGGAAGGTGACAGGACATCCGCTGGGGTCTGGTGCTCGGGGACGAAGCTGGGTATGGTCGCGGTCCAGGATCTTGTTATCCCCCACACGACCTGCATACACATCCTGCCCGACCTTCTGCACGATTACCCCGGGCACATACCAGAACGCCTGCCGATGCCTGGACAGGACATCCTTGTGGTGCCGCCCCACCCATACGGTGTTTTGGAGAGCATATTTCTGGACTTTTCCCTGCTTGAAGTACTTGGCCCTCTTCTCATGCTCGTCCTGAAGTGCCTTGCACACCTTGGCTGCCGTGTCGTCCGCCTCAGCCATCATGGCGTTCGCATCCCGGGCCACTTTGCCATTGTTCAACCACGGGAGAGTGCGTGACACTCAATCCCGTAGGAATAGGATACGATGGGGCGACAGTCAAGTGGGCTCCAGAAGGTCATGGTACGCCTTGAGTACTCTCCACAGCGAATTCTACCAGTTCCGGCCCGGTTCGTCAATGTGCAGCTGGCTGAACTTCTCGAACATCTGCCGCCTGGCCACCTCAGCCTGGCCATTTGACCGGCTGTGGTACGCGACGGTCTTGGCGTGCCAGATCCCCATGTGCTTGCACATCGTCTTGAACCACGTCCCCACGAATTGACTGCCCTGATCGCTGCAGATGACAGCTGGGACATCAAAAATCGTCAGCCAATGCCTGATCATGGCATTAGCGACAGTCTTGGCCTGCAGACCCACTCCATGCTTGTCCTTCTTGTCTTTCTTCTTGGACTTCTTGCCAAGGACCGCCACGATATACCCGCTGTGCCTATCAACCGCCAGGATGACACAGTTGTAGGTCTCTCCTTCCACGGTGACCTCAGGCATGGCGAATACATCCATGGCCTTGGACCGCATAGGGGCCTCCGGTATAGCCGTATACACCGGATTGCCTGCCGTGGAGTGGTTGGGGCTCTTCGTGGCCCGACACACGGCGCAGTCGCTGCAGTACTTGTCTAGGAGGGCGTAGTACCCCGGTGTGAGATTGAAGCGCCACTCCAGGTCCTGCTGCATCTTGTCCCGACCAGGATGCATGAGCTGGGCGTTCTGCCAGTGGTCAATGAGCTCCCCCATTCGATTCTCAGGGACCAATAGCTTGTCCTTGAGGAATAGTTTATCCCCATCCTCGGTCAAGCCCTCAGGTCATTCGTCGTCCGACGGGGCGCTCACGGCATTCCAGTACCTGCTCCAGTGCTCGGATGCCGCGTGGTCATCCGACCAGTCCTCTGTAAGCACCGACCTGACTAGCTCTACAGGGGCCACCATCCATTGCTCGAGGGTTTCCTCTTGAATAGCTTGGACTCGGGCACCCCGGAACTTGGCCAGGTCCGTACGGTTTGCCATCACCACAAAGCACTTGACCCCCTCTTGCCCTATGGCCTTCTCCATCTCGATGATGCGTTTGGCCTCCTCTATCTCCTCGGCGTCCCCATGGCTGGATATGTCCATCCATGCCTTGCCCGCGGGGTAGGCCCATCGACTGAGGCAATCCGCCACAGTGTTGTCCTTCCCCAGGAGGTACACGACGCTGAGGTCAAACTTGGTGACCGTCTCATGCCATCGGGCCCTCCTTGCTGCCGGTCCCGAGGGGGTGTCGACGTGCTCCTTGTGCCAGCTCTGCAAGGACTGATGGTCCGTGCAAACCACCACCGGTTGCAATCCGATGTGGCCAGACCACTTCCTGAGCGCACAGACAATGGCGTACGTCTCCTTCTCCCTCGCCGTCCAGGTTCGACGTTGGCCCTCGGCCAGGATCCGACTCCAAAACGCCACGGGTATGTGCGACCTGTCGTCCCGGATCTGCTCGAGGACTGCCCCTACAGCATAGTCCGAGGCGTCCGTCCGTAGCACAAATCCCTTGTCCGGGTCCACCAGGAATAGCGCCAGCTGCCCCAGGAGTCGCTCCTCCGGGCGGCTGAACGCATCTTCGGCCTCATGGGTCCAGGCAAGCTTCTTCTTGCTTCCCTTCCGGCCATCGAACTTGCCCGACTGCAGCATCTTGTGCAGGGGCCCCGCTAGTTCTGCAAACATCCGGACATAGCCCGAATAGTAGTTGCAGAACCCCATGAAGGATCGGAGTTCGCTGATGGTCTGGGGCTTCTCCCAGTGGTGCAGGGACGCCAGCTTCCAAGGCATGGGACGGCGTTGCCCGTGACCAACTACGTGACCCGCGAACTCCACTTCCTTCACGAGGAGTGAGGCTTTGGTGGGCTTGCACACCATGTTGTGCTTGTCCAGCTCGCTGAGCACTCGGCGACGATCCTTCTCATGCGCTTCGATGAGCTCGTCCTCAGTCATGTCCTCCGTGCCGGACCCGATGATGATGTCATCCACAAAGGGGTCGGCACAGTCCTGGACAGGACCGAGTAGGTCCTCCATCATGCGCTGGAAAGCGGCGTTGCCATTCTTGGCGCCCATAGGCACGACTTTCCACTGCATGGGCCCCAGCGGCGTCGACATTGCTGTGCAGGGCCTGGAGTCCGGGTGTAGCGTCATCTGGTGATAGCTGTGTTTCAGGTCTAACACCGTAAAGATCCGCTTTTTCTGTTGTTTTTGGAGGATGGTGTCGATCAGAGGAAGCAAGTACGAGTCGTGCTCGGTTTGCTCCTTCAAACCCCTGTAATTCACCACCAACCTCCAGTCGCCCTTCTCCTTCTTGGGCACAATAAAGGCTGGGCTGGCCCACTCACTGTCGGAGGGTTCAATCCAGCCCCGCTCAATAAACTGGGCCAACAACTTCTTCATGGCCTCGGCACGATCGCCCTGAAGTAGGTACTCCCGATGACGATAGATCTTGGGGTTCGGCTTCAGCTTGATCTTCGCTGTGCCAAACCTCCCAGGATCTGGAGGGTTCTTGTTGGCGACGCCACTGAATAGCCGCGGATAGGCATTGATCAGCCTCTCCTTCAGCTCAGCAACCTTCGGGTTCTCCTGGGCCTCTTCAGCCGCTTGCTTCGGTATCGATACAACCGACCGCACTGCGGTATAGGCCTCCTTCGGGTCTGAGTCCGACTTCTCCTTGTCCGATATGCCGTCTTCATCGTCGTGAGGAACTCTTCCCACCGATAATGTTGGGAAATTTGCGGCATCGGCCTGGTTCTTGTCGCTACTGGCCCCTATTCTTGGTAAATTCCATGTCGGCGGGTCTGACCCAACCAGACCATCATATTGGTCCGCGATGTGATCCATGACCCTCGCCACGAACTCATCCTTCTCGTAGTTGCCGATGACCAACATCTTGTCATCCCACCAATGCGGAGATGTGACCATGTCCCGCCCCTTCTTGGCTGCCACACGGTCGTGCATCCCCATCCGCATGTAGTTGACGACGTCATCGATCTTTGAGTGGGACAGAATGTCAACGCCGTCCATTGGCTGATCTGTCCCCTCCTTGGGCTCAAACATGACCCGCATGGGCACCGCCTCAACTCTACGGATGAATGCTTCATCATCCGTGGGCTGGGCTTGCGCCCCATCCACCAGGAAAGCCTTGGTACCCCACGCTTGACCCAGGGAGGGCATTGATACACCCTTGGCGTCGATGAACAACTCCTCCTCTGGCCTGAATGACATGTGCTTCAGGGTGATGGAGTCCAGCGTCGACTTGAGACCCTCCAGCGGACATGGGGTGGATCCTATGCCGGTTATGACCAGGATCCCCTTCGCCCTATCCGCGACGATCTTCTCCACCGTACGTCTGGTATTGTCCAGGGAGCCATGCCAATACATGGGCCCCAACTCCTTCAAACCCCAATGCCTGTGCCAGGCTGAGTCTCCTCGATGCCAATGCCTCCTACACTTCCGCAAAAGTGGGGCATCCCGGGAAGCGAAGACGTCCGTCTCGGGCGCTTCGGCTCCCAGCGTCTGGATCAACCTGTCATACACCTGCGGCGCCATTCCATACTCCGTGAGCTGAACTCCGCGGTCTCCTCTGGACTTGGCACCCACAGCTTGCACCCCTCGGACGATCCGATCCTCTTCCTCAGCATTCCATTGAGATGATCCGCATGCATAGTCCGTGGACAGCCATGTAAGGCATTCATCATCCCCCCGGACCAGCGTTGCACGATGGGGAAGGGCTCCAATGGCGTTTCCCACCATGAAGTCATACCCCATGATCATATCCCAATCAGTAATGTTGGCCACATAGAAGTTCCCGGATAGAGTGCTTCTCTTCGCCAAATCAGGGCGGTTAAAGCGCTCATGCTCCCAGAATTCCATACTGATAGTGGCCTCATTGGTTCCACCACCTGTAATCTCTCCATTGGCCACTTTCAGACGTACCGGTCTACGGCTGGGCTGCAGGGATTCCTCCTTGAACAACCCTCTCCGGACCAGGCTCACCTGGGCACCTGTATCCACCAAAACATCCACCACCAACTCCTCTTGTCCGCACCGTACCGCACCTTCAAGTGCAACTGCCGCTCATCACCATGCAGTGTATGGACGACTCTCATGGCATGCAACTCTAGCACATCCGGGTGCATCCGGACTTCGAGGGTATGGTCACGGATGGTGTAGATCTTGGGCTTGGCCTGCCCGCCCACGGGGCTCTCTGTGGTTGCTCCTTCCTTCTCCCCACGTCCCTTGCCCACATAAACTTCCCTTCGCAGGGCGCTGCAGGGGTTGGGAGTGGCAAAACTCAGTGGTTTTGGCTCTTCTGGAGCCTTCTTCGGCACCCGATGTGCCTTCGCTTTCTCTGGGAGTCCACTGGTTTTCGGAGGAGAGACCTCCGAGGTCCCACTCTTGTGGGGGCTCCTCTAGACATGGCTTGCCGCAGCTCCCTCCCGCTGCGATCCCCTCAGCCTTTGCCCACCCTGTTGCTGGGCTTTGAGTTCCTCCAACGTCCTCAACATGTCCTCAGCAACCTCCTCGATCGACCTCACGCATCAGTCTGGACCGGGTCCTCCACCATAGCCTTTTCCTCCGCCTTTCCCTTGGCCCTTTCCTTGGCCTTTTCCACCGTCTCAGCCCTTTGCTCGTTTGGCTTCTTGTCGGGATGGGCGGCGAAGTAGGTCTTCTTGTCCTCCCCATATACCTTGCAATGCTGGTGGTCATGTGCAGGGTTGTTCCCCTTGCCGTAACAGACCCAGCAACCGGTGTGCTGCGATCTGTACTCGCGGAACGAGAGCGGCGGGTTCCCGATCCTCCGCGGTTCTCTGCGGTTCTTGGTCCTGGGGTCCAAGCAGTTCCACCTGGACCTGTCCTGCCCTTTCTCCTTCATGTTGTGCGCTACGGACGCGAAGAAGTGGGCTTCTTCATGATCCTCTGGGGTGGTCGCGGTCCAGAGATCTTGGCAGCTTCCACTCCCTTCCTCCGCTCTGCCGACCGTGTCCCCCTTGATCTCTCGCTGGTGGCGGTCTTCTCGATGACCTCGATGTCCTCGGCCTTGTCAATCCTGCACGTGGGCCTCGTTCTTGGCGTTGAGCTTCAGCTCCACCGTGATGTACTTCACGATCTCGTCCAGCCTCATGCAGGCGAACATGACCTGCATCCTCTGCGGCTCTCCGCGCCTCCACTCTGCGTTGTCGAGGCGCATCAGCCTTTGCCCCTATGGTGTCGCCGAATACCTTCACATAGACGGCGTTCTTCAACCCCAACATTCGGCTGGGCTCGCCGAGGTTTCGCCGGAAAAACTCCATTATTCCGGCGTGGGTGTCCTCCGATGCCATGAACCGTACGGCCACGCGCTTCTTTGCTCTCTTCTTCTCCTCATCCTCCACTCTTCTCTTCCAGTGCCCGTGGAGGACGTCTCTCAGCAGGTGTCGGATCTCGCTGGCCTCATTCGAGTCCTCCACCAGCTTCAGGCTTCTTCGGTACTTGCGGATGTACCGATTCCATTCTCGGACCCTCAGTTCCCCGCGCTCCAGCGGCAACAGAAGCGACCACAAATCCTCCAATTTCTTTTTGGGGGCGTCCAATCGCTCTTCTTCCTCCAGCCACTGGAGGCAGGCCTGCTCCGTCTGGATCACTCCCTCGCGGATCTGGTCCCTGAGGTGCTCCTTCAGGTCCTGCGCCAGCCTGTGCGGGAATGTCCGACATACCCACTTATCACTTGGCGCTCCCTTCATCTCGCCGACGACCTCCTCGGCGAAGTCCTCCCAATCCAGGATGAAGTCATCCAGGTTGGAGGGGTTGCCATCGTAATAGGGGATTTTGATTCCCCTGAGGTCGTCAATCCTGATGGCATTTCCGACGTCCGCAGCCACCACTCCACCGAGACGGATACCACCTGTGGCCGGAGGGTGTGAGTACACTCCCCGTACATCCCTCTCCTCCATGGAGTGCGGTCCAGTTAGGCCTGAACCCATTGGGTTTGGAATGGTCCTTCACCCACAGGTTTCCGCCTGGATGGCCTCGACCATGTCCATCGGCGCTTCCCATGGTTCGCCCCTGCATGGTCTGGCTCTGGATCTCCTCTTCCGCATAAACTGCATGGGCAGTCGTAGTGGTCGGTGGATCCTGGGCGGCATGGGACATCTGTACCGTCAGGCTCCTCGGGTCCGTGGTTGCGTGCGCTTCCCGCATGGACCCAGCCGGTACCGTGTGTTCCCCGAGCATTATGGATTCGCTGAACATGGGAACAAACGGCAGCGTGTCCGGGTCTACACGCGGAGGCGCGTAAAGTGCCTCTGCAGGGCCGCCCATGGGTTTCTCCATGGCGCTCCTGAGGGTCTTAACCCGCTCCACCAGCTCTGCCGCTGCCGGCTTTGCCGGGAGCTCCGGACCCGAGGCGAGGGGTTGTAACTCCTCTCGCCTTTTCAGGCGTCCCGACATGTCCTCCACCAGGTGGAAGAGGCTGTCCACGTCTCGCTGCTGCTTCTGCAGGGCCAGCTCCAGCTTATCCTGGTACCGGTCCTGTTCCGCTCGCAGCTCCGCCATGTCTCTTTCCGCTGCCGACTGGTCATTCAGGATCCCCGCGACGTCCTCCTCTAGGCCGTCCTTCGCGTTGTCCAGGCGGTCGAGGTGATGCACGATGGCGTCCATCCCCATCTTTGGGTACTTGCCGATGAGGAAGGACACGTGCTCGCAGTGGCACTCACCGTGCTCCCCACCTGATCCGGCGCATCCCAAGGTTCCCGGCGCCTCGAACTCCTCCGCCATGGGTGTGTCACCCATGCTATCCCGCGTTGGTTCCCTGTGCCGGGCCACAGGCGCCGTTCTGGCTCTGGCAGGCCTCTCCAACGCCTCGGCGTCATGCTCCAGGCTGGGTTGTGGGGCCGTGTTCGCCCTTGTGGGCGGTCTGGCCATCTCCTCCGACTCCGAAGGGTAAGCTGTCCGATAGCCCTCAGAGTGCCCCTCGGAATCTGCAGCTGACAACAGCCTGACCGGGCTGAGATCCGTCACCATCGCCCTGGCTTCCGCCGCGGGTTTTGGGGACCCGCGCTTCTGGTAACGCCGAGCTCTGCCGTTGCTGCCAGTCTCCTCCAACTCCTCCGCAGCGGAGCGGAGATTGCAATCCTTGCGGCATTGCCTTTCACACATGGAGGCCAGGTCCTTCATGTCTAGCCCATGTCCTGCAAGGGCTCTTCGTTCTGAGCATCCTCCCTCTTCTCGGGCTTCCCAGTCCGGCGTCCACTCGACGGACTCCACGATCTGCACCTGGGGCGTCTTTGGGCAGGGCTCATGAGGGCCCGAGTCCCCGGTGCGGCAGTAGGGGGCAGGTACTCCTCTGCTACCATAAAGAAGGTCCCTACCAGGACCGGCCCCTGCTGTACCCCTTCCACCATATCCCGTCACTCCTAGGGTCTTGCTTCTCACCAGGGTCTGCATGATCTTGCCCTATCCTGCACAATTTCTGACAAAAAATAGAAAAATATGGCTCTTTCACACAGCTCTTGATCCCTTGCAATTCCCAACTCCCAAGTACAATCCAAATCCAATCAATCCACACTGAGGGCTTCCTTTCAACACGCCGGTTGTCTCACGGTGCACACGGAGACACGGGCGATGGGCATGTACAAGAATTGCACCAAAGAGGAAGCCCTGAAATTAGCATATGAACACATCTCAGGCAACGTTGGGGAAAGATGGAAACATACACAATCACAGCCATAGACCCCTCATTCCCTGGACTCAGGACCTTCCCTTGACTTGCCAACATGATGCCCTGAACCAAGTCAAATAAGATGGCTAAATGTCATGTGTCAAAAGTCACTACACAAACCCCAAAAATGTGTTCCCTCCCAAGCCCCTAAATCCTAGCCCAATAGGGGAGGTGGCGTGTCATGGTCTAGAGTGGCACTCAGGACCATGCCCTACCCTGACATAAACTTGGTTGGACTTGGAGTCGATTGGGCTTAGAGAACTGCCCCATGAAGATGACCTCATAACCTAGCAAAATCAGGCAATTCACACCATAGTGCCCAAAATTTATTCATATACTCAAAAATGCATACGGCAAATATTCAAATGCTCCGGGCATGTGTCAAACCGGATAGTAAAATACTAGGATTCTATAGACCAAACATCCATGCCCAAGAATATTCCATCATTGGCTCCGAAACCCCTCCGGTTATGTACATGACATGCTTCACAAGTCAACTCATGAATTTGAGACCTAATTTTGTGAGGCCTCGTGTGCCACGCCAAAGTGACCACGCAATCTGGCATATGGTGAGGTGCAACATCGAAGCATATGCCAACATATAAGCAACATACCATAGTTCACAGATCTCTAGGCACTTTACTGTTAGCCGACCAGTTGAGCAAATAAAAAACAAAAATGAGCATAGAATGAGGTCAAAAACATGCAAATAATGCCAAATCCAAGATAATTACAATAGTATATAACTTCGCTCACCCATGGTATCAACATATGATTCAAAACAGAATTGCTTGGGACCATTTGCAAACAATCCCCCCACTTGGACCCCCCACATGGACGCATAGGGACACCTTCGAACCTCCTCCCAACACGCACCATGAAAATTGGAAAATTGATAATGGCGCTTGTGGGTCGCTCGGTAAGCCCTTCCACATGCACTATATGTGCGGTAGACCTAGTCTAGCGCTACGGACCTCACCATTGTGACATGGGCGAAGCCTTTGCTACGTATGACTCCACATATCTTCCTACAATTGGAGATATATAACATGGGCGTGAGCATATCGAAGCACATACCATGCATATAACACATACCCTCAAAAGGTGGCTCCCACCATGGTATGCCATGCCCCTCCATGGACATAACGTCACGTTAGAAATACGTAGGAACCCAATGAAAGTTTCTATGCAACACCAACAGTCATGCAGTACACTCGAAAGTCACATTAAAATATTCGGTTGCATGGTCCAAGAGGTATATATCACTTTCTACCCTCTTGACCGTCATCTCTTGCTACACCAGGCATGTGTACACCTCAAAGGTGTTTGATGTTTCCCCAATTAAGGTGAGACCAAGGCCGTTCCAACCCAATTCTCGAAATTGGTATTCCCCGCCGTGAGCCGGAGATATGACCTTTCAAAGTGGCCTCACGAATCAATTTTGTTTCGCCTATATCTCCAAGAAAGGCGAAGGGCATAACAAAAAGAAGGTTGATTCGTGATCGGGGAAAAATGTAGGACCACTCGAAATTCATCATATCAAGTGCGGCGATCTCGCAGTCAAAAAAACGATTCTGAATGTCTGAAAAAATCAGATCAATTTTGCGAGTGTATAACATGAAGATTGCGGAAGCAACGAACCCGTTACTGATGAAATCTGACCCTTCAGCGAGGTTTCTGCCAAAATATCTGCAAATAACAGTTAACCGATCTGTTACCGCAAGATCGCGAGCCAACTGACAGCCGCCGATACATTGACAATCAGAACGGAAGGCTGAAAAATTACGGGAACATTATGATAGAAAAACCCTGTTGATTCCTGATATTCTGATATATAAATCTCATCCGGCAGCGCCTCGGTATTGAATATGGCCGCTCATAGCTGAAATGGCCAAGCCTATCATACGATCACATCAGGTTAGGTCAGGTGGATGGGAGAGTATGATATCAGCCAATGGCGGCTTGCCGACACATACATACACACCCCAACTGACCCAAAGATGGCCACGGGGGTCCGAACCGGCTTCAGTACAAGTGTTCCAATATGAATTGCAATGGGTCCCTTTGCTCCGTCACTCCGTGAGTCGGTGGGGTCTTCAAAGGCAATGGCGTTGCAGATTTGGTCCATCGCCGCTGCCTGGGTGTTTATCCCCGGTCGCTATGCGTGCCCAGGTTGGGAGTCGGTACCCTCTAATGCCATTGCATGGGGCCGCATGCTGACTGGGTGTTTTCTCCATGTCTTCGATCAATTTCATGGGGGATATTCCTGCCTGCAACGAAAGAGAACAAACAACATGACGAAAAGGACGGGTGTGCACATGCATATGTTTATGAGAGGATATGTATGTTCATATTTTCTCTAGAGTTCCCAACGAGTGGACTTGGATCTCCACAACACCCGAGGGGTCCTCTATCCCAACGCCCAACCAAACGGGTTGGGATATCGGCGTGGCATGTTTTTGTGGAGTCCCGTGCGTGGACTTGGGTTTCCACAACACACACGGACCTCCCTCTCTGTAACACACCAAAACCGGGTGTGTCCTGTGTCCGTTAGATTGCGTGCGTGTGTGTGCATGCGCTCATTTCAATTACGGGTGTGTATGGTTGCCTATTATGTGGGTCATCACCCGCCCCCCTATCAAGCAAGACCTAGGTTGACCTACCTTTGGGTTTTGTAACCTTGTACACCGTAGCAAGTTTACACACGGAGGTGTAAACATGCACAGTCATACACAGTGTATGGGGGTAGGGGGAGTAAAGGCTCCTTTGGGGCGTGTCATCGTGCCCCAGGGGAACTGGGTGGGCTGATATACCAGCGGGACAGTACGGGCGACCTCCACAGGTGGGCGCACGGGAGTGACCCCCTACCTTACTGCCCGCCGGTAACACACCCACCGACAATAGGTAACACTCAAGCTAACCTAAGTGTCTATACACAGGCCCCCAAGACACACACGAACACCAAGCAACAAGGTGGCATATCTATACACGTGTTCTATTGTGAGTATGTTTACCGTTTGTTGTATGTACGTGAGTGGTTTGTGTGAGATTTTGTTTGTGTAAGCGTGTGGCGACATGTGCTCCAGGGCCGCCACCGCGAGACCCACACCCTTTGATGTCCTCCGGGCCGGTGTGTGCCTCTGAGCCCTGCCAAGGGATGTGCGCGCACAAGTATGTCTTGTGTTTGTCAGCGCTCATCGCTCTATTATGTGTATATGTGATATATATGCGTAATATGGCTCCTAGGTGGAGGGTTAGCAGTGAGGCCAGGTTATCATTATATGGGTAAGAGGTTTGCCTATTCAAGTGTGTCTACTCACAGGTAGGTAGGTAGGTAGGTGCACTCGGTCGTGGAGAGGCGCCCCATGGTTCCCCCTGGCGTCGCCCCTGTGACGAACAGGAAGAGGCTTCGCGCGTGAAGAGGGGAGGCGGCTTACTTCCCGCTAGACCTGACTGTTGGCCCCCAACAAAGCGGCCCCGGTCTACGCCGGGAGGGCTGATCGCCGCCAGCGTCACATGCTTGTCTCGCCGGGAGGGTGTGCCCCCGTGCTTGCGCACGTCCCCTCCTTTGGGCGGAACCCTAGGGGTTCACCGGACTTCGTGGCGTATCCCGTTCCCAAGGCGTGCATGCACGTTCCTGGTACTAGGGTTCCGAGGCGCTTGGGTGTCGCACCCTCCGCCTCGAGTCCCAAAGCAGCGCAGGCCTTAGGATGCAGCCTTACCCCCGGGCTCCGGATCTCGTTTGGCCGGGTCACCTGCATGGCACGGGCTGCCTCAGTGCTCGGGCTGTGGGCACTGGGTTTCCTACTGTTGTGTGGTGTTTGTGTTTGGGTCCGGTTGACGGTTGGGTGCGGGTTTTGTTAACCCCGTCAGTCCTGGCTGGGGTCTTGGGTGGGTGTTTTTGGGCACGATTTGTGGTGTTGTCCTTCTAGTGTCGGCTGTTTGTGGTGTTCGTGGTTGGGCTTCGGGTTCGGCCTGCGTTTGGGACGAGTGTGGTTTCGTGGGCGCCTCGCTTGCCCCCCGCCGTTTCCGATACCGGCGCGCGGTGTGGGCGTGTGTGCTGGGCCCGAGTCTCGCCTGTGCCGAGCCCGTCTTGGCTGGGTTGTCGGGGTGTGTTTTTTTTTTTTTTTGCGCTTTGGTTTTTTCTTTTCTTTTTTTATTTTTTTCCGGGCTTTGTGGTCCCTGTCCCTCCATCCCCTTTCTTCGGGCTGGGCTGGTGGCTCTCTCTTTTTTTTCTTTTTTTTCCGTGTCCCTTTTCCCCGTGGTCCGCTGTTACTGGCTTGGTGTTGCCGGTTTTGGGTGGGTGGTCCCCCTGTGCCTCTGCGGGGGTCCCCCTTTTTTTTTCTTTTTTTCTGGGGGGGGGGGCCTGGCCGCCTGTGGTGGTGTTGGCGGCTGGTTGGGCGGCTGTGGGCTGTTTTCGTGCCTTTTCCCCTTCCCCCCTCCTTTTTTTTGGGGGGGGGGGGGGGCTTGCCTGTTCCCCCCTCTGCCTTCCCTGGGCTGGCGCACGCACTGGCCTGCATTCTGTGTTGTCTTCCGGGCTGCTGTCTTCAGTTGCGTTCTGTGTGGCCATGTTCCGGCCCCATGGGTCGGGTGGGCTTTACACACGGTGGGCTCGGCGCCCCTTCTTGCTGGGTTAGGTCCTGGCTCTGCCGGCTGGGTGGCTGCGCCAGGCGGCAGCTTGTGGTTTTGGGTTAGGGGGCTGGGGTTGTTCGTGTCCTTACCCCTCTGCGGTGCCGGCTGTAATCTTCTGGGTGGTCCGTCACCGTTGTCGCCTGGCGCGCTGTGGCCCCGTGTGTGGCCTGTGGTGCTGGTGTGTGGCATGGTGGTGCGGCGCCTTCCCGGGTGTGCGGTGGCTGGCTTCGGTTAGTCCCTCAGGTTAGGGTAAGTTGTGTCGTGTTGTGCCGCTCTGTGCCGCGTCGCGTCGCGTCGTGCTGTGGTGCGTTGCTCTGTGGCGCGCTGTGGTGCGGTGTGCCGTGGTCTCGCGTGGTGCCGCGGTGGGTCAGTGGAGGTCAGCCTGGCCTGTGTGGGTCGGTTAGGTCTTCGGGAAATTCTGCTGAATGATCACCATGTCCTTGGGGCGTGCACGCTGACTCTCACCCATGGACTCAATCTTCACCGGGCCTCGCAGACAGGCAGGCGTACTCGGGGTGTAGGAAAGGCGTTCCTTCTCCAAGGCAGACAAACAGAAATCAGGAGTCGGACGGTGGAGGTGGCTTCCGAACGCTGTTTGAGTGGCGAAAGGCTTTCCCTGCAGCTCGGCTGCGCTGGCAGGGTCCGGGTCGGTGCCGCCGGCAGGGATGAGCTCATACTTCAGGGTCAGGGGGATGTCCATATCTCCGGTGCTGAACTGCAGGGGTCCGGGGCACCGGTAGTATTCTTGGCACTTCCAGTCTTCACGGCGCTCTGAGATGGCCTTGAAGGGGGCACCGTCCAGCAGCACCAAAGCCTTCGCGATCGATCACAGCCTTTCACTTCCCCTTGCGGTGCTCGATATTCATCATGGACGGGATCGGTGTGCCGCCGCAGTGCCATTCCTCCACTGGACGCAACAGGTTGGTGACGGACGCCCTCACGGACGTGAGACCAGCCGAGATCAAGCCCCCGGCCATCAATCCAAGTGCATAGCAATACTCTGCGTCAAACCGCGACCGTAGCGCAGCCCGGCCCTTATAGCCCATGGTGTGGTCGCGTGACGGTCCGTGGGGTTGCCCTCCCTGGGGGCCTGTGCCTTGGTCCCGTGTCCTCTGGGGGTGTCGGTCCGTAGTCGTGGGTGCCGCGGCCGTGCTTTTGTCCTCTTCCGGTGCCTGTGAGTTGGCCTTTGTGGTGGTCGGGGTCGTCGCCTGGCGGTGAGGGCGTGGTGGTGCGCCGTGCGGCGGTGTTCCCTGCGGCTTCGTCTGTGGGTGTGGCCCGTTCTCCCCGTGCAGGTGTGCCCTCCGTTCTCCGTGTGGTTTCCGGTGGCCGGTGGGCGTGCGCCGGTGTGATCCGCATGGCGTCCGATGTTTGCTTCGGTGGTGTGTGTTGGGGTGTTTGGTGGGGGTGGGGCGGCGCTGGTCTCCCCGTCGGTGTGGATCGTGGTACCTGCCGTGGTGCCCTTTTCCTCCGTGTCTTGGTCCCCGTTCCCGCTCCTTCCTGGTTCTTGGGTGGTGTCCTGCCCCCATGTGGTGTCGCTTCCGGCGCCCTGTCCCTGCGTGTGCCTGCCCTCACTTGGGGCCCTTCCGTGCCCTCTTGCCTGTGTGGTCCTTGATGCCCCTTGCTCTTCCCTTGCCCTTGTCCTGCCCCTTCCTGGTGTGGTGGTGGCGGGAGGGGCGGGGTGGGGAGGGGGCGCCGGTGGCCCAGGCTTGGGGGTGGGTGGCCTGGAGCCACTGGCGGAGGGCTTGGGGGGTGTAGGGGGGGCGGAGGCCCTGGACCGCATCGCGGAGGAGGGCCTCCCATGCCGCTTGCGGCATGATGGCCTCCGGGGCGGCCTCGTTGGGGTTTGCGGGGGTGCGGGTGCGCACCTCCTCGAAGGTATGCACCATGTGCACCCCTTCGTGCCTTCCCGCTCCTCCGGCCCATTTCACCCAGCGGCAGAGCTCCTGCAGAGCGGGGGGAGACCACCAGGCGAGGTAGGCGGGGGCCCGGGGGGGGGAGGGGTCCGTGCCCGGGGTCCTGGAGCGGCGGGGGGAAGACGTGGACCTGCGGTGGTGGCGGGGGTGGCGGTGCCTGGGGAAGCGGGAGCGGCGGCGGCGGGGGCTGGGGGTGGAGGACGGGTACGGGCGGAGGGGGGAGCGGGAGGGGGAGGTGGACATGGGGCGGCGGTGGCGCGCTCGGTGGCGTCCGGGGGAGCGGGAGTGGTGGTGGCGGGGGCTGGGGGTGGTGGATGGGTACGGGTGGCGGGGGGAACGGGGAGCCCGGCGGGGCGTGTGGGGGGAGGGGGAGGTGGACGTGGGGCGGCAGTGGCGTGCGTGGCTGCGTCGGGGGGAGCGGGAGTGGTGGTGGCGGGGGCTGGGTGGTCGGGCGGGGGAGGGGGAGGGGGACATGGGGCGGCGGTGGCGCTCGTGGTGGTGCCCGGGGGAGCGGGAGCGACGGGAGCGGGGTCCCTGGGGGTCGTGGTGGTACCTGGGGGAGCAGGAGCGGCGTTGTTGAGGCGCGGTGGGAGTGTGGGCGCCGTGGGCGAGTGTGCCTTGCGGGGGGGGAGCGGGAGCGCCGCCGTTTGCGGGACCGGCCCCCGTCGCTCGAGTCGGGCCAGTCCGGAAGCGTCGGCGGCCTCTGGGGAGCCTCGCGCGGTGGCGCTTGGGGGGGGAGGTCCCCCGTCGTCCGTGGGGCCCCTTCGGCCATCGGACTGTGGCCAGGGGGGATACGGGGCGTCACGCGGTGCTGGCTGGGGGGGGGGGTCCCCCGTCGTCCATGGGGCCCCTTCGGCCATCTGATGGTTGCCGCGGGGGTACGGCTGGTATGGGGGTGGTGGCTGGTACGGGGGGGGTGGGTATGCGGGCGGGGCGCTCGGTGGCTGACATCCCGTCCGCTGGTGCTGTTCGTGTACGGGGGGTTGTGGCCCGGTGGGGTAGGGCGGTGGGCAGTGGTAGTGGTGGGGGTGGTGTTGGTAGTGGTGGTGGTGGGGCCGCTGGTGGTGGTGGTGTGTGTAGTGGTGGGGTTGGTGTTGCGGGTATGGCCCATGGAGTCCTTGTGGGTTTTCCGGTCCCCCTTGTGGGGGTGGGGGGTTGGGCATCGTGGGCAGTCCTCGGGGCTGCACTATGTGGTGGGCATGGGGGAAGGGTTGGGGGCCGGGCTTGACGGTGACGATGGTTGAGGGGTCCCACGTCCCTGGGTCGGTTTGGCCGGCGGTGTAGGTGGTTTGTGGGGGATGGATGACGGGGCGCTTGGTGACGGGGATGTGGACGAGGGCCTGGACGGGGTCGTGCTGGGTGGCCGTCTCCGCGGTGGTGGTGGGTGCCGGCGGGAGGGGGGCGCGGGTCGTGGTGGGTGGGGGGTCCTGGCTTGGGCGAGGGCCCGGGCGGGGGTGGTATCGGGTGGTTTTGTGTCGTTGCGTATGCGGTGTTGTGTGTGGTCGCGTGGGCGCCTGCTTGGGTTTGGGGTTGGGTTTGGGGTTGAGGTCCGGTTTGGGTTTGGGGTCGGGTTTGGGGTTGGAGTCCGGTTCCAGGTTGAGGAGTACCTCTGTCTGGAGGTGTGAGGGCGTCGATGCCGGGTCGGGGGTCGTCCCGGTGGGTTGCCGGGGTGCCTGAGTCGCCTGTGTGGGGGTTGGGGGGTCGGTGCGTGCGGCCGCGGCTTTGGCTTTCGCCGTGGCCTTGAGGATGAGTTTGGCGGGGAGGGGGGGGTCGGAGGATGAGGTGGAGGAGGTGGACGAGGCTGAGGACGAGGAGGAGGTGGTGGACCCGGGTTGGGCTGTGATGCGGGCGGGCTTGCGGGCGGCGGCTTCTGCTGCGGCCACGGCGGGGAGGATGGAGGGCATGTCCCCGGGTTGTAGGTTGGGGGCGGGCGGCTGGGGGGGCCCGGTCGTGACCTGGCGGCCTGGCGGGCCGATCTGGTCGGCTGCGGCGGGGGAGGGAGGCGCGGGGCTGCGGCCTTCTCTTTCTGGGCTCGGCTGGGCCCGGGTCCTGCAATGTGCGAGGTCGTGTGGGTTGGTGTCCGCGGGGGGGAACAGTTCGCGTGGGCTGCATTCAGGGGCCGGGGGGGGTGGGCCTGGGTCCTCTGGGGTGTGTGTGGGGGGCGTGGGCGGGCCACTGGGTGGGGTGGGCGTGCCGCGGGGCGCGGGGCTCCCCTTGGCGGGTGTGTGTGGGTTGTCGAGTGTGGGGGGCGGTGAAGGGTGGCCGGTGGGTGGGTGTGTGGCGGGCGTGTGCTGGTGTTCGGGCGGGTGGGGGAGGCCCGTGTCGCGGGGCCCGGGGGTGCGCGCGATAGTGGGCGTGTGTGGGTCTCCGGTTGAGCAGCGAGAGGGGGGGGGCATGGGCGGGGATTGTGCGGGGGGGTGTGCTGTGCCGGTGTATGTGTCCGCTTGCTGCGCGCTTGCGTCGGCAGTTGTAGGCCGGGCGGTTTGGAGGAGAAGCTTGCTGTCTTCTGCTGCCGCCGCAAGGATTTTGCAGACGAGCGTTCGTATCTGGTGGACCTCTTGGTCAGTGGTGGGAAGGGGGCATGCTAGCTTTGGGCTAAGACCCACGCGGTTGAGGACCCTGTGGATGGCGTGGTACCCGCAGGTGAGGGACTGCTGCGGCCTGGGGGGGGGGTTTGGTCGTGTGTCCGGGCCTGCTTCGACTTGTGTGTGGGCGTTGGGGATGGCCCAAACCCAGGGCACGGTCCCCGTGGGTGGCCAGTTGCGCTGGATCCAGTGGGTTAGGCAGAGCATGGCCAATCCCAGGTGGTAGCCCGCCTTCCCTGAGGTGATTTGGGCCAGGGCGCGGGCTGGGGGCGTGTCTCCTGGCTGGAGGACACCCCTGAGGATCCTGTGCTGGGTGGTGGGGTCCCCCACTGCCCCTGGTGGGGCAGTCTCCGGGGCGAACATGGTGTCTGTCCCCTGGATGATCCATTGCGGGCCGTGGGACGTAGCCGTAGCGGCTATCACGTAGTAGTGGCCGCGCTCGAGGACTGTAACCCAGACCTCTGGCGGGGGGTGGTCACTGTCTGTAGGTGGGGGGGGGAGGTCGTCGTCCGGGGTGCGGAGGCCGGCGGCGTGGAGGGCGGTGTCGCGGTTGGGGGCGGTGGCCTGTTCCCACTGCTCCGGGTGGTTCGGGTCTGCTGGGTGGGCCGTCTCCGCTTGGGCCCGCCGTAGGCGTACGGTCCCTCGACGCGTGACGTTGCTGCCGGTGTCGTTTGTCAGGGCCTGGCCCCACTTGATGGGGGGGATCCAGATGGGCTGGCCCCGGGTGTGTTTGCGGGCTCGCCAGAGCACGAGGTCTACTATGGTCTCGTGGAGGCCGCTGCCTGGGGTGGTCAGGTCCCGGAGGGCTTTGACGGTGAGCTTGGTCCAGTCCTCTTGTAGGCGGTACCAGCCCAGGGGGGTGGTCGGGGCCCTGTCTTGGAGGGTCGCTCGGAGGAGGTCGGGGTCGCGGATGGTGGCCGGTGTGAGGGGGGGGTGCCCCGGGTCCGGGGGGGGGTGGGCTGGATGGGCTGCCGGGGTCTTGCGCGTCTACGTCGATGGATGGTTGGCCCTGGCTGGGCTCGGCCGGACTGGGCGGTGCCGGGTGGCTTCTTGGGTGCGAGACGGGTCTCGGGGCGCTGTGGTGGTGCCTGTGAGACCTGTGGATGGAGACGGGGGGCGCGTGCGGGGCGCGGAGCGGGTTAGTGGACGTCTGGGTCATGCACGGCATGGTAATGGATGAGACGCTGCATGTGTTCCCTGGCGGTGGGGTCGGTGAGTTGTTCCGCGTGTGTTAGCAGGAGGTGTTTGCGGTGTACCATTTGGGCTGCTGCTCTGCGGACCGCTTCTAGCTGGAGGTGTGCTGCTGCCTCCATGGGGCTTTCCGTGTGTTTGGTGAGGTGTCGGTGCAGGGCCTGTGTCACTGCCCCTCTCATGGTGGCTTCTGCGATCAGGGGGTCCCAGAAGAGGTGTTCGGTGGCCTGGTGTGCGTGGCTGTGGGCTGGCCATCCTTCGTGTTGTCGCAGGGTTTCCGCCGGGGACCAGCCCACTAGGGTGTCCCTGTCTGTATGGAGGGGGCATTTCTTGAAGTGTTCCCAGTTCTCCGGGGTGGTGTGGTCGCATGGGCAACGGGTGTGTTCGTCGGGGACGTGGATGTGCTTGCGGGCGAGCCATCTGGCGACCCTGGTGAGGAAAGGCAGTTGCTCCCTGAGGAGCTGGATGAGTCGTTTCTGGAGGTGGGCTGGGACGTTTGCTGGGCGGAGCGCTGAGTGGTAGAGGGGGACTTGCAGTCTGTCCTGGAGCTCCTGGATGTGCGCCCGGCTGTCTGCGTCGCCGAGCACGCGGGCGAGATGTTGGACGGGGTTGGGGTAGTGGTACGCTCTGTCGTGGGAGGACTAGGGGGCGTCCTCTGGTACCCAGTCCGGGGTCTGATGGGGCTCGGGTACAGGGGGCACGTGTTGGAGGTGTGTGTGGTTGCGGCCGAGGTCAGGGATCTGGAGGGCTGGTAGGTGTGTTGTGCGCTGGTGTACTGCCTGGTTGTCGACCTTACCATTTCCGTATTGGTGCCTGTGGGACTCTTGTTTCACGATGTGGAGTTGGACATAGGGGGGAAGGCTGCGTAGGGCTTTCCAGAGTAGCAGTGCCTGGGTGCCGAGGCTCGTCGCGGTTGCTTTGTGAAGTGGTTGCCTTGCTTTGCGGAGGAGCAGGTGCGTGTCGACAGTGGCGTCTACCACGAACCAGACCCGGACGATGTGCGGGGAGTGGGCGGGTAGGTGGGCCGCGACCTCGGTGATGGCGTCGGCCATGGCCCCTAGCTCCCCGTGGGAAGAGGCCCCATAGGTGGTGTGGCCACTGTGGTGGTCCATGTGGTAGTGTCCCCCGGTGTGGGTTAGCTGCAGGGTGGCCCCCCCGGTGATGGGCGTGAGGGCGGATTCGCGTGAGGCGTCGGTGAAGAAGAGCCGGTCCGCCGGTGATGGTTGTGGGAGGCGGCATGGGTTCATGGGCAGGTAGGCGTATATGGCAAGGCCCGTGGCGAGGTGGGCTACTGGGGTTGTGGGCTGTAGGATGGGGGTGGCGTACACCCCTATTCCTTTGGAGATGATGTGCTTCGCTTGGGGGGACAGGGCTATGAGTCCCTGCTCCGGCTGTCCTTGTGTGAGGTAGGAGTAGATGTAGTGGAGGATGTAGGCTGTGTCGGGGTTTAGGTCGTGGCATGTGAGGGTTTGTGTTCGGTGCTCCGGTGTGTGGCAGGAGTGGTGGAGTGGATACTAGGGGTGCTCGTGCTTGCCCGTTCTGCCTGGCTCGTACATGCTGTAACGGATGGCGACCCCTGCCGGGTCGGGGCGGGGGCATGTGGGTGTAGTGGTGAAGAGCCATTTGGGCGCGTGGTCGGGGTTCCATGCTACTGTGGGGTTAGTGTCGGTGCGGTGGAACCATGGGGCTATCCATGCGTAGGCCTGTGGTGGTAGGTGGGTCGTGGGGTGGGTGTGGTGGCGTGCTATGAGGTGTAGTACGGGCCATGGTGTGGTTGGTGCCTCGGGGTCACAGGCCCAACATGTGCGTGGCATGCTCTGGGAATCCTGGTAGACCTTTGGTAGGTCTCGGGCGGTCATGTGGTGTTTCGGTATGCGCCATTTTGCCCCGTGGTGGATGACGGTGGTCTGCGTGGGTTTGGCTTCATTCGGGGCCAGTAGCAGGGTTAGTGGTGGGACTGGGCCCGTTACTGGGGGGACGGGTTCGTGTTTCGATCCGGTGGGTGCGTAGGGTGGTGTCGCTGAGATGGGTCGCGGGTGTTGCTTTGTGAATTCTCGGTAGGCTGTGCGCATGTCTTTGCTGCCCGGTAGAGTGTGTCCCGCTGCTCGTGCCGTCTGTGTGAGGTACTGGTGGAAGAGGCGGTATTGTGGCCATTCAGGAAGCTGTAGAAAGGGGGTGTGGTGTGCCCCGCTGTGGTGCAGGACTCGCATTTGGGGGAGGGTGACGTATACTACGGTGATGGAGGCCCTGACAAAGTCTATGGTGTTGATGGTGCCCTTGGGGTGGTGGTGGAGGTCCCCGCAGAGGACCGCTAGTGGCTCTTTCTCTGGGCACGTGTGGTTGGTGAGTATGGCGTGGTGTGGGGATGGGAGCAGAAGCTGCAGGTGGTTCCACAGGCGCGTGTTCATGTTGGTGGGCATGCCCGTCTGGTGGAGTACCCAGCGCGGGCATGTGTTGCGGGCCCGTTGTGCGGCTTGGAGGCGGATGGCGGTGACCTCGCGGACCTCCGGTGAGTGTCTACTCACATCCTCATCCCGTCTCCGTACCTCCTCCTTTACCCTCTACGTGGTGCATGAAGTGTGTCACACATGCTAGATTAAGCATCCACACGGACACGGCCCTTGGCTGAGCCGTGCCCATATCGTTGAGCCACAACCGTGGCTTATTTTTGACACTCCACGAGGCTCCACTGGCACTCCGCAAGATTCATCTTGTTGTGTGTCGGGTCAGTTTACAAGTGAGCCTTTGGCTAGGCCTTGTCTGACGATTTGCAAGCATATGAGCAAGCAAGCTTACATCTTTCAAGCAAGAACTCAGTTGTTACTACAAGCGTTAAAGGTAAGCACATCAAACACATCAAGCACATGCAAGCCCTCTTGAATGCTCCGAGGCATGAAGGTGGAATGTCTGGGCATTGTACCCGTAGGTTTTCTTTGTGCCCAGTGTTGGCGGTACTTACCCTGAGGCCATAGTGGCCTCTTACCTCTAATTAGTGAGCTACCGCGTGCACGCTTGGCCATCGTTGCCCTGTTTTTTCGTGGCCTAAGCATGCACAAGACAGAGGCAGGCACAAGGCATAATGCAACATTCAAGCATCATTGTTTCCCTGACCTCCAACTCTACTTTGCCACGTGCCCCCTGTTTCAGGCACAGTCCTAAGGTTCTGTCAGGCACTCCTGTCACTGTTGCTAGCAGTTCTTTCCCAAAAGTAAAGTTTTGGCACTGTCGCATCGCGCCGTTCTGCAGGTACTGTTACCTTCAGAATTGCTTAACAGTGTGATTTCACTTTGCCTTTAGTTTTAATTCTGAAAAAAATACCAATTTTACCTGCTGGACCGCACAATGCCTTATGCGACACGCGGGGACCAGAGTCTGCGTGCAACAGCTCGCGATTTCGCCTACTACTTATTGCGGGATCTGCGGAATCCCATTGATAGATTTCCGGATTTCGGCAGTGGTTCGATTCCCACCGATCGGAGCTACTTCAGCGGCCGTGCGGCCGGCTCCAAGATTGCCTGCGTAGGTTCGATTCCCTATAGGAGGGAATCCTGCTAACCTGCCATTTGCTGCTGTTTGTGACTGCTACGGTCCTCCTGGGCATATACTTCCTGCCTGTGGCGGTCGTTTTAAGTGGGGGGGTGATGCAGGTCACAACCCTACCCTGGCATATTACCCCTAAGAGAACATTATGTGGCCCTATATATGGGAAGAAAATTGCGGATAGGGTATGTAATATTCTATTTCCTTGTTAGGAACATAACATGTGGGATAAATAAGGCAATCTTGGATGTTTAGTAATTATATCATATAGTGGATGATAGGGTGGATTTCGCATATGTGCATATCAGGTATTTCATTGACTATGTGTACCATATGTGTTTGCAGGATACTATTCGGTCAACACTATCGTTATGTCTTCTGTGCCAAGCAATGTTGCTGCCCATGCCACTGCAATCACTGTTCCTGACCACTCGGTCTGGTTTCACCGGACACAGGACACCAAGTGGGACGACAGTACTCGAACATCGGTCTCCAATGACCCCATGGCCAGCGCCAGTAAAGGAAGACCCGCGGCCAAATACCCGCACGACGACAAGTCCACCCATGCCTTCACAGCATCCTACAAGGACGGGGACCCTGTGGGCGGCCCGCCACGGCCCCCAACAGGCAAGCCCGGCCGTGTATCGCCACCCCTGGAGCTTCCCGGCAATACGGACGCCCCTCACCTCGGTGGCGCGTAGGGCGCACTTCGAGTGGCACTACGCTGCCCTGAGTCCGACCTTGAGAAGCAGGCGCCGGCGGCGCGCACTGTGGAGGAACCACAAAGGCTCTTAACCTGCCAGGAAGGCCCAACCCATGCATTGAAAGGAGCCGTGGCCCCCAGGGACTACACACGGCACACCCGAGCAGTCTCAGGGAACTCCAACCAAGATCACCGCATCCGCTACACAAACCACACCCCAACACAACCACACCTAGGGGTCCCGCCCACCTACCAGTGCCACAGTCTAGGTGAGGGAGGCCATGCCCCCTCCAGCCCCCAAGACGCCACCACCGACGCACAACGGCGCCCTCAGCCCGACAGAACTGCAGGGGATCTACGACGTCGTCTGGGACGCCCAGCCCGACCACGGGTTGAGTGACCTTCTGAGGCACTTGCAGGGTTTGCATCCCAACATGCGCCTCACCACGGTACCCATGCCATAAGGTGCCACCCACATGCACGTGAGGCAGCTCCTGACACTCCTGAACCCCGGAGAAAGCATCCCGGACCACCTCACCAACACACGGATGTGTCGGTTCAACGTCCATCAACTAGCCTAGGAACCGATGTGGGTCGTACAACGCGGCTCTGCGGACACCAACGTTGCGCAACCTTCAATTCTCCGCTCCGCGCCAGCTTTCACCATGTCGAGGACCTAGAGGCTTGGTGACGGCAATATCTCGCTGAAATCGCAAAACACCAAATCCACCATGTTTTCGGGTGACCATGATCTCTGGTTTTCATACAGATGTCCAATCTCTCTGTAGTTGTGGCTTTGGAATCTCGGGTCGACGTAGTCTACACCAGGTCTGGTTGGTATTCTACACACCATTTTGTGAAAAACCTTGACCGACAGGTCGTGTAAGCATCGGAGGCTGATAATGAACAATAAGCGCCTCGGAAAACGACACCGCATTTATACAATCACGGTATATGCAACTCAACGATTTTGATACAAAAGCCTACGACAGTCGTATGAAAATGGTCCTGATCTGATAACCTACTGTTGGACACAACTCATCATCTTTCCCTTGATTGACAGATCACGCAACAAATCCTCTGTCCGGGGCACTGCGCGAGTCGCCAGATCTGACAAAAGGGGACATCCAAAATATGAGGGATGACGGATAATATAAGTTGCACCGGTCGACTGCATAAGCAATAATAGACAAAATAACATGCAAAACAGAATGGTAGCAGGCAACAGAGGCGCCGAAGACGGGAACGGCAAGGCGGAGCCTGCCAGACCAGCTTCACCTCCGTGCTAGAAGTGTGCTTACGGAGTAAACGTAAATGCTCACTTCGATCCATGGTAGGCGCCATGATAGAATCAATCCAAATCATCATCAAAATTGGTATACTCAAAATACTTGTGGCGTGTCCTGGTCCTCGATGCTGAACTCATGGGGCAAAAAGTGGCCTGAAACGTCGTGATCTTCGATGTAGAACTTATTGAGTCGTTGGCTGAGTAAATACCCGAGTAGATTGGGCCGTTGGCGGAGTACATACCCATACCCAAAGGCTGCAGCCTTCCCGGAGTGCACGCCCATGGTTCATCTTCATCGCTGTCCTCCACGTACCTCAGCGAAGTCTGTCCTGGACGCCCAGCTTGGAGTACCATGAGGATGTCGTCACAGCGGTTCCCCAGTAGGCCATAATCTCGCGTGGACTGATGGTGGCAAAGCGGAGCTTCTTGTCGTCCTCTCACCACATTGCGATGGTCGCTGCCGCGTCCATCTCTGTCGTCGCTGGCACTGGCGTTGTACTCCTTAGCTCTGTCGCTGCCCTGTCTCAACCCCAACTCGTGAACGGCACCAAGAACAGGCTGAACGTTCTTGGAGCTCTCGTTGTTTGCCAGCACTCGGCCTATGACGAACTGCAGTAGGTTTAGCGTACGTGGTGAGTCCCAAGTCCCGGCTCTGGCCACTGGCCTCACCACAGCGATCGTTTGGGTCCAAGTAGTTGTAATACAAAAATTGTGTAACCGTGTCGAGGACCTGGGAGCTTGCTGACGGCAATATTTCGCTGAAATCGCAAAACACCAAATCCACCAGGTTTTCTGGTGACCATGATCTCCTGCTTTCATACAGACCTCCAATCTCTTTGTAGTTTTGGATTTCCACTCTTGGGTTGATGTAGTCTACACCACGTCTGGTTGGTATTCTACACACCATGTTGTGAAACAAATTGACCTGCTTCATCAGGGGATGAACAACCAAGTTTGTCTCCTCTAGTTTTGAAAAAAACCTGCGGGGGAACACGGGGATCGCTGGCGGAAAACACAGAAAGCACAACATAGTGGACCAGATTGCTCATCAGCGTCGTTTTCCGTCCCCAAGGCAGTCAACGAAATATTGTACGGCACTTGTCGGTCCCCCTACACGATCCTTGACACGCTCTGAGGTCCTTTAAGCATCAGGAGCTGGTAAGAAACAATAAGCGCCACAGAAAGCGACGCCGCATTTATACCATCACGATATATGCAACTCAACGATTTTAATATTAAAAACTGCTACAGTCTTATAAAAACGGTCCTGATCTGATAATCCACTGTTGCGAACACAACTCATCATCTTTTCTGTGCTCGCAACACTGCGCGACTCGCCAGTTCTCACAAAAGGCGACATCTGAAATGCAACGGATAACGGATAATAGAAATTGCACCGGTAGACTGCATACACAAAAATAGACAGAATAACATGCAACAGGGAATGGTAGCAGGCAACAGAGGGGCCGAAGACGGGAACGGCAAGGCAGAGCCTGCCAGACCGGCTTCACAGCCGCAAGAGGCAAGGACAGGGATGCGCTCCAGCTGAGGGCACACAACCTCAATATTGTGCCGTTCGTCAACTTGGCAGCATGGAAAAGCCGCACCGCCCCGGAAGGGGGTCAGAACCAGTATGGAAAAGTCACTACCAAGTCTTTTGTAGGCGATGTGATCCAGGCCAAGCCCGTCCTTATTCCTTGAGAAGCAATGAAGACTAACACGTAATCTGTTTTTTCACTCTTTTGAGGCATAAAGTACATTTTTCAAAGTAACTCGGGCTATAACCTTAGCCTCCGATGAAGTTCACTCCCGCCACTCGAGTGACCAGGGGTGTCTACCTTCATGGGGATAATATGCAAATAAAATAGGCACCTTATGCTTTGCTCCTTAGAGGTTAAGCCTAGTGGTGTCCCACCTCAGGACCTAGATACGCAACTGTTTCATCTACTTATTGTGGTGCTACTCAGTAACCTTCTGCGAATTGAATTGCTTTGCCGAGCTGGCCAAGCCATATCCTACGTCTGGCCCAACCTACTTGCCTCACGTTGCTAGCAGACTGCCTTGCGTTGCAAAGTGTGCACATGAAGTGGTTATGACAGTCCATTGGGCCAGACATATGTCAGTTTTCACTATAAAATCATTTGCGTTGTTTATGAAAGACTGAAGCTTTGTACATAAGCCTGCATTGTGCATTGTGCAGGCCCCCTTTTGCACACATGCTTTGATTTGGAACGACATTATCCAGACTTGATTTCAATCTGGTATTTGGATTGCCTCATTCTACCCTTTTGTGAACATCATTTTGCACTCGGGAAAATCATCAAGGCTTTCGTCCTCAAAGATAAGCAACAAGCACAGCAAGGGTAGACTAGAAACCTTTTCTAGTAGCAGAGACCGCCTCCCACATGCAGATTAAAGCGCCGAGAAGCAATTTGATTTCATGTCTGTGACGCTCAGTTCCAAGATGTTGCCCATCAGATCTAGGCCCATGGCTAAAGCTGTAGCTGGACCGTCCAGCCCACTATCAAGAAGTGGCAAACTATCTACAACTGGAATCATCCCTCGAGATCGCGTTCCTTGTGGAGAGCATGGAGCAGGAGGGGCGGAAGTAGATTATATTAGCCCTGAGCCACCTCTGGACGCCAAGGCCTCCACCTTAGCGTTGGAGAACCTCGAGCAAATGGAGGGCCGGACCCTGTTGGCGACATTAGCCTCCGTGGTCGCCAGGTCTGACAATTTCTCCCTTTCTTCCTCCGTCACCGGACCCGATCTGCACATGCGAGATCCGCGATGAAGAAAGTGAAACAATGGAGAAGAAAAGCAAAAGTGAAAGAGATGGCTGGGACCATCACAACGAAGGGCAAAGGATGGGAAAGACGTTACCGGACCCGATCTGCAAATGCGAGATCCGCGATGAAGAAAGTGAAACAATGGAGAAGAAAAGCAAAAGTGAAAGAGATGGCTGGGACCATCACAACGAAGGGCAAAGGATGGGAAAGACGTTACAGTGAAAAAGATGCTTTCATCCGCACGTCGGACATGGTCGCAGAATGGAAATCCAGGGCTACTACGCCCTGGGTAATGAGCACGCCTGAACCTTCGTGCGTGGGGGGAGGTCTTCCTCCACGCGATGTAGCTCGCAAACTAGATCTTGATGAGACCAGTGAGCTACTCACAAGGGTCTTGGCTGCAAGTGAAGGAAGCCCAGACCTGGGTACTTTGTCTGCGGCACGTAGAACAACACTCGGGCTGTCTCAGCTGAAGAAGCTCACCCCGACGATGTCCCTTGGAGTCGAACTGCTGACCAGCGAGGTGAAGAGCTGCATGGTCATCGGCAGTTCCCTCATGGACATGTGTCTGAGCCCTTTCCACCTTCATGTGAGGACTGTGCCTCTCTCCAATGTGGGCAACACCTCTGATGCAGAGATGAACAGCTATGGCTTGGCTGCACTGGCGCCATTAGCCATTACGCACCCCTCACCTCCTTGAGGTGGTAAAGGTGATACAAGTGGACTAGGAAGGGGAGCCAAGGCCATCGCCACGTCGAACTCCCAGATGGAACTCTCTGAGTTCTATCTGAAAAACTTCCTCCAACAGGCTGAGCACTTTTGGGAGCTCATTCTCCTCATTGGTCAGCAGCACGTTGAGGTAAAGACATAATGCACACTGAGCAAGAAGACGTGCAAAAAGAAGTTTCTTCAGAGACAGGGGGACAACGGTATCACGAAGACCTCTAACTGGGGAGACTTGCTCAATCCAGTAGAGCGGATGTATCCAGTCCAACACACGCCTTTGAGTGTCAGTACCGAAATGGAGGAGTTCCCTTCACTCTCAGAATTTTGAGCAGCTGCCCGTATCTGAGAGTTTTCGGCGCAGCTTGAGGAGCTCACGGGGCGGATGAACCCCACGTCCTCCGGGGCTTTCTCAGCTGTCAGCCCTTTTTTACGACAAAGCAAGGCCAACACGTACTGTGTAAGCCTATCTCTGATCACCATGAGATAATCAGAGTTTTCACTGTGCAAATTTGTTGCCCGGAATTCAATGAAAGTGATGGCAATACCGGCAAACGGGTATGTAGGTACCGGAAACAACTCTTGGTTGTTCGGAGGTGCGCCACGTCGGGGCTCAGTGGTTGCACATGTGCACCCTTGGACACCTTTTTGCGCTCTCTCGCGGAGGCTTGCCTGAGTAAGCGGAGTGTAAAATCTGCGCTAAAATGCCTCAACCATCTTACTCACACCCCGAGGTGTATAAGTATGGGCCGCCTCTATGACTTTATGAACGTGACCGTCCGGTACCCATACCCGTCCATCACGACAATTTTTGACATCGTGTTACCGAAAAGGCCCACGGTTGCTCAGAGATACCTGTGGGCTTGGTTTGTGTGCCCAGCCTTGGTGTGACTTGGGCTTTCGTTCCGTCTTCTCACCCACCACCAGCAGGCCCTCCACCAACACCCCATACCAGCGAGCACCATCCACCGGCAGCCACCCATTACCTACGGACCACAGCCCTGCCCTGACGCCCGTGCGGCCGCCTCCCACCCGCACCTCGGCACCACAACCAGCCAGGGACTGCAAGGACCGTACGGCGCGCACACCGGACACCCGCAAGACCCTTCGGGACGCCCAGAGCCCCGGCCAGAGCAACACCCATCCCCGCCCCCCCCACCACCAGCAGTGCCACCCCCACACCCCCCCCCCCGCCCCCCCCCCGAGACCAGGCCACAGACACAACACGCGGCAGCCCCCACCATCCGATTGATTGCGATGCCCCCGCCGACACACACCACCGCGAGTCCCCCCTCCCGCGGCCACCAAGAGAAACCCCCTCACCAGACCCTATACGCGACAACGACGACCACCCCACCCAACCCACACCACCCCCTCCATCACAGCCCGCACCACCAGCCGCCGCAGCGGCCGAACCCTACGCCCTACACAACCCCGCAGCGGTACGGCAGCACCTCCGGGGACTCAGGGACCAGGAGGTGCTACGCTTCCGCTCCTCCGGCACCAGCAAGCGCATCCGGGCGACCACCCTGGTCCAGGCAGCCACCCTGGGGGAAGGCGTCCAAGACTTCCTCTTCCACGCCTTCCTCCACGTCGCCTGACACAACCGCCCGCCACTCGCCACCCCGGACGGCGAGAGCTCGCCCCCGACGAGGGACCGAATCTGGTTGCCCCCCATCGACTGGGGGCGACACCTAGTCGGACACCCCGTGCCAGGGCGGGTGGAGACCAAGGGCCGCACCCGCTATGATGAGCCCGATATGGCCCCCCCCCCACCCAGCGCCACCCCCAGCGACACCAAAGAGTGGGAAAGGGAAACATGCGTTGCCCGGATGGCCTCCCTGAGCAACTTCAGGCACCACGTCCCGGGGGACGTCCCCACCCCCGACGACCAGCAGCCAGCCCCCTCGACGTACATAACCCCCATGTACAATCTGCAGTACACCCTCTCCACCACCCACTACCACGCACCAACTGGCCACTGGCTGGTGCACGGCACCAACTCCCTCCCCCCCTGCCGACTACGCCCCCCCCCCCACACACAACCGAGGCCCCGACACGTCCACCAGGCAGGACGAGCCGGACGACCCCCACCTCTGGGGCACGTGGGAACGCCAAGTCCCTGAACACGCTGCTCTCTATACGCAGCGGAAACCAGGGCCTTAGTAGGGCGATGTATTGCCTTGCCAAGTGGACCCAACAGACCTGGGGGATCATCACGGACCGGTGGCCGTGGAAGGTCACCGTGCGCCCCCAGCAGAGGGAGTCCATGCCGAACCGCAGGGGACGACCCCCCCACGCCACACCACCCTACAGCTCTGCCCGTACATGGTGGCAGCCCGCCTCATGGCGCTGCTGTGGCCGGGCCCAGACACCCACACCCAAAACTACCCCAACCTCACGGAGGAGGACAGCGCGGCATTGAGCAATGCTTCTTCAGCACCCTCGACTTACCTCCAGCAAATGCACCTACATGTCCTGGAGCGGATATGGACACCCCCCGGGTAACCCACGTGCCCGCACAGCGGAGACAACGCAACCACACCGCCACATGCACCGACGCCGGCACCAGCACGCAGAGGTCACCAGGGAAAGCGCGCGCACACACCCGGTGCCTGAGCCCGCACCCTGGTCCTCATTACTTGCAGGACTGAGCATCCTACGCCCGCCCCCGCAGCCCAGGGCCCTCCGCCGTCCCCCACAGCCCTCTCCTCCGCCTCGGACTCCAGAACCTCCCCAACCACAACCACCTCATCCGCCACAACCACCACGTCCTCGTCCAGCACTCCACCCCCCAAGCCACGGGGGAAACCTCCCAAACAGGCCCCCAAACCCGTCCCCACCGCGAGCAACCCTGCCGCCGCCAAGGCCCACGCCCCGGCCCAGCCCACACCCGCAGCCCGGCCGAAACCCAAGACCGCCGCCAAGAAGCCACCCGGACCCGTCGCGCCCCGACCGCAACCCGCAGCCAAACCCAAGCCCAAGCCCAAGCCCAAGCCCGACGCCACGACGACAGCGCAAGCCCGACCGCCCTAGGACGTCCTCTACGTCATTCGGCCCCAGCCATCCCAGGCCCGGAGGCAGCAGCGCCCAGCACGGCGCCCCCCCACCGTCACAGACACCGCCGCAACCACCTTCATGGTGGAGCGCGCCACGGCTGAAGTGCGACGCACTTCGTGCCGCCACCTCTCAAAGATCGCACCCCAGGCCCACAAACCACTCCCGAGCGGACCAGAACGGCGCCAGGGTCTACCAGCAGCGTCCCCGCCCCCCTACCAACCCTCGATGTCAGCCCACATACAGCAAATGCCCCACTATCGCCGCCAGCACAAGTCCCAACCCAACCCTGACAAAGAGACCGTGCGCGTATACCCGCGAGTCCACATCCGCCCGCGCCCCCACTCCCCGCGCACCCCCACCGCACAGGACTACGAGGAATCCCCATGGCTTACCACCACCACCAGTCCCCACGACCACATCACACTCACCCACGCCCACTCCTCCGCCCAAGGCCATGGCGCCGCCCAGGGACAGTGGTGGCAGCGCTGGACCCACACGCAGCTCTGGAAGCTGCAAAAGTGGGTCGGGCAGATCCCTCCCTCGAGGGCCTGGTCCACCGGCCCCGCAAGGCGTCGGCGGAGAACCGCCGCCCCGGGCCGGCGGGGAGGTGGATGCCGCAGGCCGCATGGGAAACCATGCTGGCCGATGCGCTCCACCCCCTGGGAGTCCACCCCTGCAACCTCCCCGCGCCCCAGGACCATCCGTATGTCCTCAGGCGCCTGCGGGAGACCCTTCAGGACACGCAACGAGACTGCATACGCCTGTGGGACATCACCCAAAGCCCAACCCCGCACACACACACCCCCTCGCCACCTCACACCCGTCGGCGCAGCAAAACCGGCGGCACCCACAGCACCCCAGGAGCCCTGCGCGCCACACAGCACAACGCGCCTGACCCGCCAGCCAGCGGCGCCGTCACCTGACCCCGTTACCCAGCCAGCCTGCGCCGCGGGGCGCCACGCCAGGCCCCGCCAAGAAGACAACAAGCAAACTGGAAGCCGAAGGATGCCAACACGCACGCCAACGGGCACCGCTACGCCCAACGGCACCGAACCCAAGTCTGCAGACGTCGAAACCGCCTAACCCAGCCAAAGCCCCAACACAAATCAAACCGGAGCTGCACCCCATAACCGCTAACCCTTGAAACCTAACCAGGCCCGCCGACACCCACAGCCCACTAAGCCGCCTAACCAGCCAACACCAAAAGCAACGAGGCAAGTAACCAAACCTGCCCTGAACTGTACCTGTTTACATCAGGACGCGCGAGCCGCACCCCTGGGGCGCGGCTGCCACCAAAGCACCGACGACACACGCCAGAGAACACAACACTACTGCACCGCTGCACCAGTTGCCCATGGCTGTGGGTGCAGTGTACGCGTGCCCCCTTTTTTCGAAAAAAAAAAAAAAAGAGGAAGCACGACAAAGAAAAGAAAAACCAAAAACAGACAAGAAAATTAGGGGCGGAGGAAGAGGGACACAACCACCAACGGCACACGCGCAGCGCACAAAGCGGGCACACCAGTGAACAGGCGCCACGTGGGCCAGGACACCGCACACGCACATGCACCGAGGGCAACAAAGGGACGGGACGCCACGACCTGGCACATCGCTGAACAAGAGCCAAGTGGCCCAGGACACTGCACACACAAAGCAGCACACCGAGTGGGCACACCGGTGAACAGGATCTAAGTGGCCCAGGACAGGCACAAGCAAAACGAAAGACGGAGCGGGCACACCGGTGAACAGGAGCCGAGTGGCCAGGGACACCACACACGCAACACAACGCACCGAGCAGGCACACCGGTGAACAGGAGCCAAGTGGCCCAGGACACCGCACACGCAACACAACACACTGAGCAGGCGCACCGGTGAACAGGAGCCAAGTTGTTCAGGACACCACAGTTGCAACACAAAAAACCACGCAGGCACACCGGTGAACAGGAACCAAGTGACCCAGGACACCACACACGCAACACAACACACCAAGCGGGCACACAGGTGAACAGGAGCCAAGTGGCCCAGGACACCGCACACGCAAAGCAACACACCGAGCGGGCACACCGGAGAACAGGAGCCAAGTGGCCCAGGACACCCCACACGCAACACAACACACCAAGCGGGCGCACCGGTGAACAGGAGCCAAGTGGCCCAGGACACCGCAGATGCAACACAACAAACCACGCGGGCACACTGGTGAACAGGAGCCAAGTGGCCCAGGACACCGCACAAGCAAAGCAACGCACCGAGCGGGCGCACCGGTGATCAGGAGCCAAGTGGCCCAGGACAGCGCAGACACAACGCAATGCACCAAGCGGGGGCACTGGTGAACAGGAGCCAAGTGGCCCAGGACACCGCACACACGTAGGGCGCCTGAGGGACAGGAAGGAACCAACACCCCATTGGTTGGACACACTGGGGCAACCCAGCGGACCCACCGTGCCAGTGGCAGGGGCGGTACTCCAAGGCCACTGGTCCAAGCCCGGCCAGGCTGCATCGAGGACCATGGCAAACGTCGACCAGAGCCATGGAAGCAACCGGTGACACATGAGCCGGTGCACAGTCCAGGAGGGCGTCGCCTGCCAATCAGAGTGGCCCAGCAACTCAAGCCACAAGGGTGAGGCGGTTGTACCGTAAACAGATGGGAGCAATACCCCTTGTGGTGAGAGATACTCCACCCGGCTGCGCAGCCCCCAGAGCTGCCGCTTAAAGGAGGGGGCACGTGGCCCTACCCATGGACACATGTGGGGACAACCTCCCACCTGGGACACCTGGACCGCGTGGCTGCGACAATCCCTTCGGAACCACTTGCGGGAGCGGCTTAAGAGGCACCTGACTTAGAGCAGTGGGAGCTACAGGAAGTCTCTTTGGTAAGACCTTCTTCCTGCATTGTCAAAGGGGGCATCCCGAGCTCCCAAAGATACCTACCTACCTACATGCAAACTGTAAAAACAAAACATAAAGAATATGTGAATTTTTATAAGTATAAAACATTTGATCCTCTCACAATGATCATTCATTTCCCCAGCAGGCTTGAAGCAGTTTCCAGGGGGGGGGTGTCCTCAAAAGCTTTCAGGTTTGCTAACCCTGAATACAGTTTTCAAATCTACTGCCTTCACATTCCCTCAACCGCCCTTGAACATGCAAGACAAGAAATCAATTACATGGCTTACAAAGACTTCTGAGAGGTTACCCACCTCTCAGGCAGTTGTAAGAAGATAGACACAACAGTTAAGGGGCAAGAGGAGAAGTAATTTGCAAGCCTTCTCCCTGTGTAGCCTGACGTAATTATGGGAAACAAATGATTCAAAGATGCCGAAATCAGAAATTCAGAAACCGAAGACAACGGGTTGATCAGATGTAAAAAAAGCAAGCCAGTGTCTGTATATGCACATACAAGACACTGTAGCACAAAACAGGCACCAAAACAGACACAGGTGCACAAGCGAATTTGACAGTCCCATCAAATTTGCACTAGATGCACACTGAAAAACAGAAACACGCACCAAGTACAGACCACTCACACCGCGAACACTGTCCTCATATACAACGTGACTGCGGTGCCCTGCACAGAACACAGCCCTGCACAGAACACAGCCCTGCACAGTGTCCCGAACCCAGACAAACACACTGCCCTGCCCTGTCACAGCAGAATTCATGCCCAGCCTGCCACAGCGGTAAATCCTAATTTTTGGAGTCACAGACATATCAGAGCTTTATTGTGTAAAATAAAGCCTTGAGCTTTGATTTGTATCATTCTATATCATGTTTGTTATGTAGATTTGTGTTTTACTTTGGAGAACCAAGACTGCTCATTGGCATGCTCAGTGGTTGGGAAGTCTTCAATTGATTTGCCTGCTGATCCTGCTCTATTGATTATCCAAAAGGCTTGAACAATACTTGGGAAGTTTTAACACGGTCTACCGCAAAGTGCGCCAGGGTGCTTTAGGACACCTTGAGGTAGGCTCTAGTATGTCTTAGTCATTTGGCGTTCCTAGGCAGAGAGCCCTTACAATAGGGTAGTTTTGCCTACCTTGATGTGGCTTGGATAGGTTAAGTGATGTTGTCCTGGTTGCGGACAGCTTGCGGAGGGTACATCAAGATATGTTCGGGCGACTTGCGGTACCTTATGATGACGAAGGAAAAAGTTTAAATTGGCCTCTATAGGCCATGATTGTCCGTTTGTCTAAGTCAACCGTCGTTAACGCGGCAAAGGGCGCGATGTTGACGCCCAAAGGTTTGGTCCTCGGATTTGAGCCGGAGTTGAAGGCCACCAGTGCTTTTTGATCTTGCGGCCTTGGGAGCCGCGTGAGTGTGCGGCTCTGCGGTGACAGAGTTGGTTGACACAAGTTGCTTTGGCTTCTGAGCGGTAAGCGACTGGGTTGCAAACATATGCAAATTGGAGGTAGGTAGGTAGGTATCTTCGGGAGCTTGGAATGCCTCCTTTGACAAAGCAGGAAGAAGGTCTTACCAAGGGGACGTCCTGTCCCTCCCACTGCCCTATGTCAGGTGCCTCTTGAGCCGCTCCCGCATGTGCTTGGGAAGGCATTGTCGCGGCCACCCAGTCCATGTGTCCCAGGTGGGAGGGTGTCCCCACATGTGTCCATGGGTAGGGCCACATGCCCCCTCCTTTGGGCGGCAGCTGTGGGGGCTGCGCAGCAGTGTGGAGTATCTCTCACCACAAGGGGTATTGCTCCCGCTTGTCTACGGTACGACAGCCTCACCCTTGTGGTTTGAGTTGCGGGGCCACTCTGCCTGCCAGGCGACCCCCTATGGGACTGTGTACCGGCTCGCCTGTCACCTGTTGCTTCCATGGCTCCGGGTGACGTTTGCCATGGTCCCCGATGCAGCCTGGCCGGGCTCAGAACAGTGGCCTTGGAGTACCGCTCCTGCCCCTGGCCAGGTGAGTCGGCCGGGTCGCCCCGGTGTTTCCAACCCATGGGGTGTTGGTTCTTTCCTGTCCTTTGTCCGCCCTATGTGTGCGCGGTGTCCTGGGCCTCTTGGCTCCTGTTCACCGGTGTGCTCGCGTGGTTTGTTGTGTCGTGTCTGCGGTGTCCTGGGCCACTTGGCTCCTGTTCACTGGTGTGCCCGCTCGGTGTGGTGCGTTGCGCGTGCGGTGTCCCGGGCCCCTTGGCTGCCGTGCACCGATGTGCCCGCTGAGTGTGTTGTGTTGCGTGTGTGGTGTCCTGGGCCAATTGGCTCCTGTTCGCCGGTGCGCCTGGTCCGTGTGTTGCTTTGTGTGCGCGGTGTCCTGGGTCACTTGCCTCCTGTTCACTGGTGTGCCTGCTCTGTCTTTTGTTTTGTTTGTGCGGTGTCCCGGGCCACTTGGCTCCTGTTCACCGGTGTGCCCGCGCGGTTTGTTGTGTTGTGTCTGCGGTGTCCTGGGCCACTTGGCTCCTGTTCACCGGTGTGTCCGCTCGGTGTGTTGTGTTGCGTGTGTGGCGTCCTGGGCCCCTTGGCCCCCGCTCACCGGTGTGCCCGCTCGGTGTGTTGTGTTGCGTGTGCGGTGTCCTGGGCCACTCGGCTCCTGTTCACCGGTGCGCTCGCTCGGTGTGTTGCTTTGCGTGCGCGGTGTCCCAGGCCTCTTGACTCCTGTTCACCGGTGTGCCCGGCCGTGGTGTCTCGTCTTTTTGTTGCCCTCGGTGCACGCGCGTGTGCGGTGTCCTGGCCCTCGTGGCGCCCGTTCACCGGTGTGCACGCTGTGTGCGGTGCGCGTGTGCCATGGGTGGTTGTGTCCCTCTTCCTCCCCCCCTAATTTACTTTTCTTTTTTTTTTGATGGAAAAAAAAAGAAAAACAGGGGCGTGCGTACACTGCAGGCACAGGCACGGGCAGCTGGTGCGGCGGTGCAATAGTGTTGTGTCCTCTGGCGTGTGTCGTCGGTGCTGTGGCGGCGTTCGCGCCCCAGGGGTGTGGCTCGCGCGTCCTGATGTACACGGGTATGGGCCAGGGTGGGTTTGGTTAGGTGTCTCTTTGCTTCTGGAGCTGGCTGGTTAGGCGGCTGGGTGGGCTGTGGGTGTGGGCTGTGGCTACGTTGTTCCCTCGGCAGGCCTGGTCGGGAGTCAAGGGTTAGCGGTTTCGGGGTGCGGCTAGGGTTTGATTTGTGTTTGGGTTTTGGCTCGGTTAGGCGGTTGCGATGGTAGCGGGCCTTTGTTCGGTGCTTTTGGGTGTAGTGGCGCCCGTTGTCGTGTGCGTTGGCGTCCTTCGGCGCCCGGTTCGTTTGATGACTTCTGGGCGGGGCCTGGCGTGGCGCCCCGTGGTGGTGGTTTGCTGGGTAACGGGGTTAGGTGGCGGCGCCGCTGGCCGGGGGGTCAGGCACGTCGTGTTGTGTGGCGCGCAGGGCTCCTGGAGTGCTGTGGCTTCCGCCGGTGTCGGTGCGCCAACGCTTGTGGGGTTCTGAGGGGGTGTGTATGTGCGGGGCTGGGCTTCGGCTGAGGTCGCACAGGAAGAGGCCGTCTCGCTGTGTCTCCCGGAGGGTGTCCCGCAGGCGCCTGAGGACATACGGGTGGTCCTGGCGCGCGGGGAGGTTGCGGGGGTGGACTCCCAGGGGGTTGGAGCGCATCAGCCAGCATGGCTTCCCATGCGTCCTGCGGCATCCACCCCCCCGCCGGCCGGAGGCGGCAGTTCTCCGCCGACCCTTTGCGGGGCTGGTGGACCAGGCCCTCGAGGGAGGGCTCTCCCCGGGCCCACTTATGCAAATTGGAGTACCTTGAGATAGCCTTGCAAAGGTTGTAGTGCGTTGAATTCTGTGATGTGTGATGAATGCACAAGCGACCGCAATTATCAATCCAGGGCCAGGCATTTACACCATTCTCTTACTGAAACTAGCTCTCTTGCCATGGGTCACCACTACATAGGGAGAACACATCAATGACTACCAACCAACAATACCATGCCGCAAACCCCGTCTCTAGACAGAAACCGTCATCATCTTTGCGTACATGTTCGGCACTACGGGCGTCAAATCGGCAGTCGGCGGGGCGGTGCTACAACTTCGGATAGACGCAAAGGGGCATTTGGAATAGCACCACCTGACAAGTTCTACCGTCTTGGGAGCATCATCCCACGGTGAAATGAAAACATCGGCGATCCTTGTAGATGTCATCAACGACAGAGGCGAACGGCGGTGTGACCATGAACTCCATGTCTGAGTCCTTGTCGATGCGGCAGTAGACTTCTAAATCATACCGCGACTGGCCATGAAGCCACTACATAAGGCGACACACTTCGATCTCGGCACACAAGTGCTGTACTTGTTGGCGGCACTAAAAAACCTACCCGGATACGTTTTCTTGCGCCTGTTCACGCATGAGTCGCATCGTTATAGCTTGGGCAACGGGCACATAGACCTACATGCCCACAATCTACTTGCCGAACGCGTACCGGATCCCGACCTACCTCCGTTGTTATACAACATGCACACACACTTCCAACACGTGCGGCCTATCCCCAACGCCAGAGAACCGCCAGCCTTGTTACTAGAAGGCGTGGTATACAATAATATGGGACAAGCGTACCATTACCGACACCCTCTGAGTACCATGGCATACATTGGAGGAACCCCTGCCGACACCGCTCTCACGAACCGCCTACAGCATGAGCTAGCAACTGCACTATATTTCTCGGCTCTGGACTCAGCCCTACTGCCGGTGCACCTACAAACACAACGAGAATAGAACCTAATCGAACATTTTGCAGAAAACCAGCAGCCGCTATGACGCCAAGGTGCAGACGATACTTGCCCTTGGAAGAGGGTGCAGCTGTGCAGTAGGGTAAGGACGTGCCGTTCCGAGCTCTGTCCCTGTTCCTACGTCGACCCACATCCTCCTGGACGTTCTACAGGGCAGTACAGTTGCCGTGTCCAGGAGTGCAGGCAGAGACACACGTGTCGAACGGCTGAGAGGCGGCCTGCGACTCGCCGCCTCACAATGGCTCAGTTCCTGGTCGGCCTAGTAGACAGGCGTCGTGAGCACAAGCCACCCCGATTGTGTGCCCCGGGCACAGCGTGTTCAAGCGACGACAGCCTATGACGCTCCGACGTGCCTCAGCATGGAGAGAGTTTTTGCGTGCACCTCTGTCAGGGCTGTGCAACCGGACATGTATCCGTGCATGTGTCTCTTTGTTATGTTGTTTAGTTACTCTCCATCCTTCGTCGCTTGTCTCTGCATTTTTCTTGCCGTGTCACCCTGTTGACACACCGTTGAGCCGGCATTGACTGTGTGCCCTCCTCAGGAGTGACCGTCGCAGCCGGCAGTGGATGTGATTATAGTTTTATGCACTGACGCAGGTGGATTGTACATTACAGATTGTCCTTGCAGCGAGCTCTGTGGTTCGCTGAGTGTCGAATTCGAGTTGCGTGGGAGCGGTTACAGGAACTCGCATACTGAATTCAACTGTGTCCAGGAGAATTACACAGACCTAACCCACTTTGTACGTGGGCGTGAACCTTGTTCCTTGCACACAAATACGGGTTGAAAGGGACCAGGATAAGGGCACTGGCCGATTAGTGCAGGTAAGGCAGCTGCGGAGGGTAGGGGAACGTATGTGATGCCACAGATGTGCAGAACCTGTGTGATCACGCCCCGGGAACCTCGAGCGCCAGAGGGTCCTCCGACAGGGGGGTGATAACGAAGCTACGGCACCGTCTGGGCTGAAGCCCAGCCAGTGAGTTTTGTTTCCAGGTTACCGGCTTGCTTTTGGGGTCTACCCCCACGTGATATGTATGTAGGTTCTGTTTTGTCTTCTATTGTCACTGCAGTGTGCATGGCTGAGTGCCATATTTGCCATGTGTGTGTGCAGAGCACATGTGTAGGCCGGTGAGGGTGGATTCCTCAATTTCAGAGGTATGTCCCGCCCAAGTATGCCTTTCGGGGATACTTGGGGCTGGTGGGGGGAGTGTTCAGGTAATTCACAGCTGGTCTGGGAATTTAAACACCAACCCCTCCCTCCCCATTGTGCATTTCTGCTGGGTCATTCCGAAATTGTCTTTTCAGACGCAAGCCACTACTTGTGTCTTTGGGCGGGGAGTGTGTTTGGATTGACCAGCCTGTGAGGGCCACCTCTTTGGCCCCCCATGGGCACCCTTAAGACGTCCCTGAGGTATCCCCCTTCTTCCGCTGAGATACCAAGTTGTCCTTGTCTGCAGTTGTTGAGGTTTGAGGTTTGAGGTTTGAGGTTTCGGGTACTAGACGCCCTTCGGCTTTAGGGGGGCCACCTGGTCGGGCCAGGTAATATCCTCCCCACCGGGACCTAGTGGGGGGCCCTTCATGACACATCTCCTGCCTGGTGGCGGAGTCCCCCGGGTTCACGGGGCTCGGAGCCCCCCCCCTCCCCGGCTTCCCCTTTTTGCCACACCCCGGTGAGTGCGTCACTTAGCAACCGTAGCTGCAGGCGCTTCCCAACTGCGTCGCCCCCCTAATGCGTGGTCGCCCGGGGTGCCGCCGCCACCGGGCCAGTGCTACTGGCTTGTCGCCAGTGGGACCCCCATGGGCTGGCGTGGAGGCTGCCTAGCCGCGGGGCTGGTGCCTGGCTGGGCGCGCCACTACTGCCTTGGCGGTTGCAGTGCCCCGCTCGTGTGTGCGCGGCGCTCCTGGCAAGTCTGGGGGCTTTCCCGTTCCCCCCCTCCCGCCCGGTGTTCCCCGCGCTGCGTGTGGCGGGTCGTCCCGTCAGGGTGTCCTTTACCCTCGCCCGCTGGTACGCCATTCCTTGTGGTCTGTGCGTTCCGCGGGCTTGGTCCAGTTCCGCTTCTGGTATTCTGGCGTGCCATTTGCGTGTGTGTGCGCTCCCGCTCTCGCGGCGTCCGCGCCCTCCCCCCCTCCCCGCGTCGGTGTGGCGCGCGGACCTCGTGCGGTTCCGGTGCAGGGCGCGGGTAGGGCCTTTCCATGTGGTCCGTGCCCCCCCGCGTTTCCTGCATCCGTCCCGTGCGCCGTCTGGCTTGCTTTGAGGGGGGGCGGTCCGGTCCCGTTCCCCCCTTGCCTGGCTTTGGGTCGTGTGCCCCTTGCGGGCGGGCCTGTGCGTCCGGAGCGGTCCGGCGTCGGGGGGGGCAGTGGAAAGGGGCGGCCTGTGTGCCACCTCCCCCCGGGGGCGTGGCCGGCTAGCCCCGAGTGGCGGGGGTCGCTCGACCTCGGTCCGTCCCACTGCCTTCCCTGGGCGGGCACCAAAGGGGTTGTCATTGGCGTCGCTCAGTTCATGGAGGGCGTGGCCTCCATACTGTCCCGTTTCATGTCTGCGTGTCGACCCCGGGTTCTGGTCCGCGGGGCGCCCTTGTGTGCTGGCGGGGGTCCGCCTGCCTGTCGTGGCCACTGTGGAAGCAGGTGGCTGGCGGCGTGGGGACGTGTCGCGTACGGGCCTAGCGGCGTTCCTCCCCCCCGGGTGCCGTGGCTCTCTTGGGGAGGGAGACCTCCCCTGGCCTTGGGGGGGGTAGAGGGTCGGCGCCTCCTTGGTCCGTCTCCAGTATCCCGCGGGCCAGAGGGGGGAGAGTTGGGGGGGGAGAGGGGGGGGGGTCGCGCCGTGGTTCCTCGCCACCCCCCTCCGGTTCCCCGTCCCGGACCCTCGGCGGCTGCGGGGGGGTGGCCTGTACCCCCGAGCCCAGGCCCCCCTCTTGGTCGGCAGCGTGGCGCCACGCGCCACTCCCTGCCGCGTGCTCGGTCGCGGCTGTTGGGCAGCGCAGGGCGGCGGGCGCGGTCTGGCCGGCCGCCGGTGAGTCAGTCTGGTGGGGGGGGGGGGCGGTTGGTGCGCCGCCCCTCGTCGGGGGCTCGGCCGGGGGGCCCCGGGGGGGCAGGAGGCGGGGGGTCCCTTTGCCTCGGTCTGTCCCTCTGCCCTTCCCGGGCGGGCATCAAGGGGGCCGCTCCGCCGTTGCCCTGTCCCCCATACTGCACCGGATCGCGTCCGCGTGCCGCTGCCCGGATGCGGTCCGCGGGATGCCCTTGCGTACCGGCGTAGGGCTGCTGGCCTGCCGCGGGTACTGTGGGAGTGGGCAGGCGGCTGCCTGGGGGCGCGCGGCGTACCGGCCCGGTGGCACCCCTCCCCGGGTGCCGCAGCCCTCTCGGGGGGGGCCTCCCCTGGCCTGGCGAGGGGGTTTCGGGGCCGCCGTCCCCCCGGCTGGCCTCCGGCTCTCCGTGGGCTGGGGGGGGGAGAGGGGGGAGGGGGGGAGGGGGGGGGGGCTTCCCACTGTTCTCCTCCAGTCCCCCACTGCTGTTCTCCGGTGTGTGCGGGGGGGCAGCCTGACGGTCTCGGCCCCGGGAGGTCAGCCGTTGACGGGGGGGGGCGCACCCCCCTCTCACTCCTCTGCCACCAACCGGGCAGTAGGCTGTCACGCAGGCCGTAACCCGCGCCCCCCGCTCCTCTCGCTGCCGTCGCCTCGCCGCGTGGCACCGTCGGGGGGCGAAGGGGAGGGTCAGCGGGCGCTGGGGGTGGCGGTCTGGGTCAACGGTTAGTGGTTAGCGGGTCTGCTGGTCAGTGGGGTCCCTGCGTTGCGCGCGTCCGCGTGCTCGTGGCTCCCGCCCTCTCCCCCACCAGGGGCGGCTCATGCCCTCCCGCTGTGCGAACGGCGGGGAATGGGGGGGGACGCTCTCGGTCGGGGGGCCCGGGCCGGCCGGAGGGGTGCCCCGCGCCGCTCGTCCTCTCCCACTCCCCTGTGCCTGCCGCCCCGAATCAGAGCCGCCGGGCGCCGCCGTCACCTGCGCCGCCGCTTGTGTGGGGGCTGGGGCTGCGGCGGCGGCGGGTTACTCTGGCGGTAGCGCCAGTGCGTAAGGGCGGTGCGCAGGGCCCAGGGGAGCCAGTTGTTGGCCTCCGCGTCCGTGACGCGGAGCACTGCCCCCCCCCCCGGAAAGCCGGCCACGTTGGCTCGCGGTCGGGCAACCCCGCCCAAATCACGGCCGGGAGGACCCTTTCATGGTCCTCTCGGGCCTCCCGGCCCCCCGGGGGCACTTCCTGGTTCCCCGTTCCTCCGGAGGAGCACAGCATCGAAGGCTCCGTTCCTCAACCCCTCTGGTGATTCCCGAGGTGGCCCTGCTCAGCCACTCATACACCTCCATCTCCAGGGGGAGGGCCTCACCCCCCAGGGGGTCCGGGACGGCTTCCCAGTCTCGGGCCGAATGGCTTCGGGCCCTCTCTGCCCCCATGCCGGCCCCGCCTGCGGCTCCTGCGCCTGTGGCGCCAGCGCCACGCCAGACCCCCGGACAGCCAGGACAGCGGCCATCCGCGCCGGCTCCGCCCTCGGCTCTCGTGCCGCGGGAGCAGGACCGCGCGGGATGCCGCTCTGCGGGTTGGGGGCCCGCTGGTAGGGGGGTCCGGGGGGTTGGGGGGGGACATGGTCCCCCGCGTCGGGGTCGATGTTGTAGAGGTGGGCGTGGTGGTGCTGGTGGTGTTGGGTGTGGTGCGCCGGCCTCTGCTGGATACCTGGGGGGATTCACCGCACCGGCTGGACGTCCGGCTGCGGGCGCGCCCTGCTCCCCGTCCCTCGCCCCGCGCCCTGCCCTTCCACTCCTGCCCCCAGGCCCCGCCCTGCCTGTCCCTGGGGGCCTCGGTCGCCCTTGCCGCTGGGCCCTCTCCCGGCCCCTAGCCTCTGGCTCGGGCGCACTCCCTCCCCTTTGCCTTTTGGCCCGTGCCGCGGGTCCCCATCTCTGTCACCCGCGCCCTTGCCCGTTCCGCTGACGCCCGTGTCCTTCCCGTGTCCTTGCCCAGGTCCTTGGCTGTGTCCTCGTCTGCTGATCGCGCCCTTACCCGCCCCGTGTGCCCCGCTGCTGCTGGCCTTATCGCCCTGCTCATGTCCTTTCGTCCAGCCCCTGCGCGCTGCTGCTCGCGCCCCCGTCCTCCTCGTGCCCTTGCCCTCTACCTGCGCTGTGTCCTGCGTCCCGCCGTCCGCTGCTCGCGCTCTGGCCTGCCCCGTTTTCCCCTCCTCCCCCGCTGCCGCTGGCCTTGGTGCCTTGCCCGTGCCCTGGCCCCCTCCCCTTGCCGTGTGCGCCCTGGCCTGTCCCCTCCGTCCCTGGGCGCTCCCCCTGTTGCCTCCCGCCCCTCGCTCCACGCTACCATGGCCGGTACCCTGCCCCGCCCGTGCGCCGTCCCCCCCCTCCTGGATCATGCGCCGGGCGTCCCGCTGCCGCTACAGCTGCGGCAGCGTGATGCCTGGCGGCGTACGTGTGGGCGCCCGGGGTGGACGGGCCGCGGCCTCCCCTTGGACAGGCGGCCTTGGGCGGGTACAGCTTGGGGAGGCTGGTGTGGGTGTGGTTCGGCTCAGTGTGGGCAGGGTACGTGGCGCCCTCCCTGCTCTCTGCTGCGGCTGTCACGGCTCCTGGCGAGGCGCTATGGGCCCGCGCGGGGCCCGTCCCCTTTCCCTGGCGGCGTGCCCGGGGCCTCGGTGTCGCCAGCCGGGGCCCAGGCGCGGCTTGCCGGGGCCGCGGTCTCAGCTCCTTGTGCACCTAGGGCGTCCTCCGGGGGCGGAGCTGCAGGGGCCGCGGCCAGAGCGGCGGGGGCGTCCTCCCCGGCCGGCATGGTCTCCTGGGCCGGCGGCTCAGGGTTGGCGGGGGCCGCAGGGGGCTGCCCGGCCAGCGGCCCGACTGGCACCCCGGCCTCCGCCAGCCCCCGCTCCTCGCGCTCCGCGAGAGTCTCCCCCGAGGATCCCGGTGAGACGGTAGTGCGGGAGCGGGACCGGCTGTGGTGGCGGTCGTCCCGCTGGGGGGAGCCATTGGAGTTCAACATCACTGTTACCCTGGTAGGCACTCGTGGTTGTAGGCGTGTCCGTTCCACTACCTCTTTGTGCATCAGTGGCGTGCCGTGGGCAGTGCCGTGTAGTGCTGCGCGGGGGGGAGGGGGGGAGGGGAGGGGGGGGCTGGCGGTGGTGTTGGTTCCAAGCGGGCAGGGGTTTGATGGTCATCCACCGGCACTGGGGCGGGAGGCGGGCGAGCAACGCAGCCCACACGTCGCGCCACACCTCCCAGTCTGGGGTGGGGCTCAGGGCCCTCGGCCCCGGGGGGTAGTCCGGTGCTGCCGGGGGAAGCCGCACAAGGTCGACCCCCATGACGGGGGTGACCTCCTGTGTCTGCAGGAAGGCGTGCAGCCCGTCCCGCGCCTCAGACACCGGGAGGGGGGGGCGGACACGGGCGCTGCCCCGTAGACGTGGGTGGGGGTGACCCCCAGGACCCGCTCCAGGTCCCCAAGGGTCATGACGACGAGGAGGAGCAGGGGGGTACCCGGATGCTCTTGCTAGATGACCTGCCCTCTGTGCTGGGCACCCCTGGTCCTGGAGAGGGGGGGGGGACAGGCGCGGGTCGGCCCAGGGGCGGGGCGCGTGTGTGGCCGGTCGGAGGGCGGGACACCAGGTGGGCTCTCTGGGGAACGCCTCGCACACGACTGTGTATGGGGGGGTCGGCCTGGTGCCGTTGTACACCGGGTTGGTCGGGCGGGGGCGGGTGGGCGTCTCGCCCACGTCTTCCACGAATATCGTGACTTCGCCCACTTCCAAGTCCTCGTCCGGTGGATGTAGAAGGTGGAGTTTGGCTTCCAGTTCGGACACTCTTCCCGGGTACGTGGTCCGCGCCTGAATCAGGTACGGGGCCGCGTTCCTGGGGCAGCGTGTCCTCAGGGTGTGCAGCAGGGCTGGGGCGCTGCTGTGGAGGGACGTGGCCGACCCTCTGCCCCTCAGGCGCAGGGTGTCCCCCATGGACAGGGGCCGGCCCGATCGGTTGGACCTGCGCCACGTAATCCAGTACCCATAGAGGGCAGCCTCGGGGCCTATGAGCCCTGGCCGGACAGCGTTCACGATCTGGTGCATCGCCGGGAGTAGCGTAGGGGCTCCCGCCCCGTTCAGGGCGCGGACAACCGGGAGGGCGGCCTCGCCGAGGAACGTCCTCGCGCTGCCTGCTGGGTCGTGCTGGGCGGCAGCGTGCGCCTTGTGCGCCTTCGTCGCCGTGTCTGCCACCAGGCTTCGGACGGTCGCCTCCTGCGCTCAATGGCGGGCACCGGCTTGCTCCAGCCCGTTCCCCCTTCGGCGAGGCATGGTGCTGTGGGCTCTGCAAGGTGCGGCGTCAGGCAAGGGTCAGGGCGCAAACACATGCGACAGGTGCGAGAGGAATGTCGGGTCCCGCAGGTACACGTGGATCAACAGGAGGGCGGCACCCAGGGGGTCCGCGTGGCCGTGCAAGGGGGCTTGCGCGTCCTCGATGCGCCAGTGCAACGTCTCTTCTTCCGTGCGCCTGCGCAGGCCCGCGGGTGGTTCGGGCCAGGGGCACGCAGCCACCTGGGAGCACTGCGTGCGGCTGTTGGCGCCCATCAGCGCGGCGGAGAACACCGCGGCGCATTCCCCGCAGAGGTAGCAGGTGTGTGGGAGGTGGGAGGCCAGTAACCAGGGGCCGAGACGGCGGAGCTAGAGGTCTTCCCATCTTTGGCGGAGGGGGTCCCGGAGCTCTAGCAGGCGGGCGCAGACAAGGCGTCAGTAGTCCCTGCCGAGCGTTTTCTGCCGGACCTCCTGCCACTTGTCGTCTATTTTTTCACCCCCTGTTGCACTTGGGCCCTCCCAGGATTCGGCAGTGGAAAGCAACACTATTCGTACAGCCTTTCGGGTCAGTTGTCATCATTGTGGTTTGTATGTTCTGTGGGTGAGCCGTCGCAACCCGCCTGACCACAGTTTGCTTGTTGCCTGGCAAACAAGTCTGGCCAAGACGGCCCTTCTGGAGCAGATGGGACGGAAACCAGCAGCTGCCATGACGCCACGGTGCAGACGGTACCTGCCCTTGGAAGAGCGTGCAGCTGTGCAGTAGGGTAAGGACGTGCCGTTCCGAGCTCCGTCCCTGTTCCTACGTCGACCCACATCCTGCTGGACGTTCTTCAGGGCAGTACAGTTGCCGTGTCCAGGAGTGCAGGCAGAGACACACGTGTCGAACGGCTGAGAGGCGGCCTGCGACTCGCCGCCTCACAATGGCTCAGTTCCTGGTTGGCCTAGTAGACAGGCGTCGTGAGCAGAGGCCACCCCAATTGTGTGCCCCAGGCACAGGCTGTTCTAGCCACGACAGCCTATGACACTCCGACGTGCCTCGGCATGGAGAGAGTGTTGGTGTGCACCTCTGTCAGGGCTGTGCAACCGGACATGGATCCGTGCATGTGTCTCTTTGTTATGTTGTTTAGTTACTCTCCATCCTTCCTCGCTTGTCTCTGCACCTTTCCCGCCGTGTCACCCTGTTGACACACCGTTGAGCCAGCATTGACTGTGTGCCCTCCTCGGGAGTGACCGTCGCAACCGGCAGTGGATGTGATTAGAAGTTTATGCACTGACACAGGTGGATTGTACATTACAGATTGGCGTTGCAGCGAGCTCTTTGGTTCGCTGAGTGTCGAATCCGAGTTGCGTGGGTGAGGTTACAGGAACTCGCATCCTGAATTCAACTGTGTCCAGGAGAATTACACAGACCTAACCCACTTTGTACGTGGGTGTGAACCTTGTTCCTGGCCCACAAATACGGGTTAAAAGGGACCAGGATAACGGCACTGGCCGATTAGTGCAGGTAAGGCAGCTGCGGAGGCTAGGGTAACGTATGTGATGCCACAGATGTGCAGAACCTGTGTGATCACGCCCCAGGAGCCTCGAGCGCCAGAGGGTGCCCCTACAGGGGGGTGATAACCAAGCTACGGCACCGTCTGGGCTGAAGCCCAGTCAGTGAGTTTTGTTTCCAGGTTACCCGCCTGTTTTTGGGGTCTACCCCCACATGATATGTGTGTAGTTTCTGTTTTGTCTTCTATTGTCACTGCAGTGTGCATGGCTCAGTGCCATATTTGTCAAGTGTGTGTGCAGAGCACATGTGTGGGCTGGGGAGGGTGAATTCCCTAATTTCAGAGGTATGTCTGGCCGAAGTACGCCTTTCAGGGATACTTGGGGCTGGTGGGGGGAGTGTTCAGGTAATTCACAGCTGGTCTGGGAATTTAAACACCAACCCTTCCCTCCCTATCGTGCATTGCTGCTGGGTCATTCCCAAAGTTGTTTTTGACGCAAGCCACTACTTGTGTCTTGGGGGGGGGGGTTGTTTTGGGTTTGACCAGCCTTTGAGGGCCGCCCCTTACGACGTCCCTGAGGTATCTCCCTTCTTCTGCTGAGGTACCAAGTTGTCCTTGTCTGCAGTTTTTGCAGAATTTTCAAATCCCAACGTTGTCGTTAACTGCCGTAACTGGCACCAGGCAATCAAGAATTCCAACAATTTTATGTTGGTAATTAAATTCCATCACAATTCCATCAGAGTCTAATAGTGGACCACAGGCGCCTGTCGTAGCAGTTGCAAATCACAACGTCGCCTGTGCCACGGCTCTGATAAGCCAAATTTATGGTGTGATTTTTTGAGGACTTAACAGTGCAACACCCTTCTAGTGTTCCGCAATTTTTTTCTTTAAATTTAGACATAAGTCGCCGATTTTTCCCGTGAAGAAAAATCTCGAAACGTGCTCTAATCCCCGAAGTCCAATAACAAGGGATTCGTGCGCTCAAGCTTCCTAGAGCGACCTAATGTGCTTCATGGGCACTATTGATGACGGTTTGCCCCCATCATCCTCATATTGAGGCCATTCGGTCCGAATTCAATATGTGCAAAGGATTATACATTCTCTGGGATTTTCCAAAACTTGGGCATTCTCATGTGCGTGGCGCCCCAGTACATGTAGAAATATGTTGAGTTGGTATAATCTCCCTCTTTGCATGCCTTAACACCCGGGGCATCTCATTTGCCTTCCCCGGAGTGTACATATAGGGCCTTTTGTCCCACTTGGCCACATTTTGTGCTTGCATGCCAAAAAGTCGACTTTCCAAAATGACGTCGTTTTTCAACCCAAGCACTTGCATGTGTGTTCAAGGACCACGGTTACATAAGAATATAGGTATACCTCGGGCGTAGGCCACTAGGTTGGGTATATAAGGCTGGGAAGGGTTGTTGGGCAAATATTGGTCATTTTGTGTGCCCGTTTGGCGGGTGTACCATTCCGAGACAAACCCGCGAATGCACCCCATATTAAGTGGAGCCCTTCTTCCCAGCCGAAATCAACACTCGAAAGTCTAACCTTCCCCAAAGAACCGATGGACAGCACACCCATCAGACCCCCTGGGGGGGGGTATTTTCTTCGTACAAACTTCAGTCTTCGAACGAAGATTCCAATTTGAAGATTGTATTTGCTTTAATCGCAATTCAATTAAATCCAATCGAATCCAAGCTGCGGGGAGAATTGCCGCAAAAGCGCAGCAACAGCAGCGCGCGCACCAGACTGACAGGCAATTGACGCAGATTTGTGCCAGAAAGACGCAGATTTGTGCCAGAAAGACGCAGATTTGTGCCAGAAAGAAGGGTTTTTGGTTTTTATAATTGATTTGTTGTATTTTTTAAGGGTGTCACTGTTTGACCAATGATGCAACTTGGAATTACGCTCAAAAACGTGGTGGGCACAACGAATGCTTATAGTCAGGACATTGAATACGCGCTTGTCCAATTCTTCTCCTCCTCAAGCCTGGGACGCCAGCTTTTATATTCAATCTACACACGAGTCAACCCAGGCGCTGACAAGCAGAGATTGAATCAACTTCTACAGTGGCACAGCGATGCTCAATGCTCGCCTGAAGAAGCAGTCGCTTTGCTTCTCGATTTAGGAATCCCTAGACGCCGCCTGCGAGTTCTATCGCGCTTTTTTTCCAAGCGTGCGGACCTATGGTACAAACAGACTGGCCTAGGGTTTGGGAAACCAATGCCAGGCCGCCGGAGAGTCAACTTGACTTGGAAACCAATGCAGGAGCCCCACATACGTTTCTAAACGCGAAAGTGTTAGTTTATTCCGAAAACTAAGAAAATGGCGGAGTGACTTGCTTTGGTGCTTAAATATCATGCCAACCATGCTGCGAACCCAATTCTGGTGAGTCGGGCACCCCCAAAATAGGGTGCGGGGGCCTTGAAGGGAGCCCCCAAGCCTGGAACATACAAATGGTTTTGAAAATATTGGCAATTTTAGGGCATTTGTTGACACATAATGTCCTTTTTCAGGTCGAAGAGGCCCAAAAACACCTGTTTGCTGGCTCCAAAAACTTTGAATACATGCTTCTCTGCGTCAGGCATCCGCAAAATAGGGTGGGGGGGCTGATACTGACCACCCGAGCCCAAAAAACAATGTTTTTTCAGACCAAAATTGTCATTTTAATGCCATTTTTCGGCAAAAAATGGGCATTTTTTGGAGTGGGCGGCCCTGAATCACCAAGTTTCTAGGTTTTTAACCCTGCAACACATGTTGCATTGAGTGGAGCACCTGCGAAATAGGGTGGGGGGGTGTTGACCTCACCACTGAGCCCAAAAAACAAAGTTTTTGGCCCAAAAATGGCTTTTTTAGGCCATTTTTGGGCAAAAAATGGCCATCTCTCAGCAGGGACGGCTCTGAATCACCGATTTTCTGGCTCTCTAGCGCTGCTACACCTGTCACATGAATCGAGCACCTGCGAAATAGGGTGGGGGGCGTCAAACTGACCACATCAGCCCAAAGAACACTGTTTTTGGCCCAAAATTGGCATTTTTAAGCCACTTTGGGGGGAAAATGGCCATTTTTGGGGGGGGGGCGGCCCTGCATCACCCATTTCCGGCTTCTGAGCGCTGCTAAAAGTGCTTTCCCGAATCAAGCACCTGCGAAATAGGGTGGGGGGCGTCAAACTGACCACCTGGGCCAAAGAAACACTGTTTTTGGCCCAAAATTGGCATTTTTAAGCGATTTTTGGGCAAAAAATGGCCATTTCTTTGGGGCGGGGCAGCCCTGAATCACCCATTTCCGGCTCCATTTACATTCGAAGAAAGTGCCTTTCTGAATTTAGAGACAAATAGGAAATTAAAAACCTATGTGCCTGCACCTTGTTGGCCACATCGACAAGAAAACTGGCATCCGAAATGTCTCCTGGCCGTTTGATCACTGGATCAACTACGTTTTCACACAGCCTTGCCTCTATGAAACTCTACAGCCCAGCAAAGATGGGTTGGTTTTCATTGTGAGTGGCGATGGTTATCCTGTAGCGGGTGTAAGCTGGACTCAGCATACCATTCACATCCTAAATCATGAGCATCTAGCCCGCAATGCAGCACACATTTGGGTTTTGGAGCTGGCATACTGTGGTGACTCCAGTCTGAAGGATTTGCGCCGGGTCTGGAAAAAAAAACTGACGGTGTCTTATTTCTTCGAATATTGCCTTCGTCCGAACCTTTGACCGTTTGAACGAAGCTTTTCCTTCAAACGGAAGTGTTTTTTGAATAAATTTTGATTGCGCTTTGCACGCTACTAGGTCCTGCAGCAGATCATAACTACGCGATCCGTCGTCGTGAAGGGTGCACGCTGTGCGGCAAGTGTTATGCTGGACTGAGATTTACCGTTTTTGAGTAAGTTTTTGGGACTTACTGAGCATTGGTATATACCGACAGTTCACAGCTTGGGCCTTTGGAACCCTCTGAAGAGGCGGTACCTGGGCTGTCACCGGCGCAGAGCGTGCACCGGTGATGCGTCCCGACTTGGCAAGACCCCTGTCTGCAAGGGAGCTCGTGGCTGCGCTTCGAGACCTTTGCTTCAAGTACCACGACACCATGCCATTATTTGTGTTCTTCATATGTTTATCCGAATTTGTGCTTTGCTTGGCGAATACTCGGAAAGGCTATGCTTGTCCGCCAGCAGGGAAGCACGCAACGCTATCAATAACATGCTGAAGATTGCCCTGTGTGGTTGGCAACTAGGTGGAACTTGTAGACCTGATGGACAAAAAACGAAGCGTTTTTTTTTATCTGGGATGGTATTGCTCATGTTTTGGGGTTGGCCGACGGGCACTTGGGTAACCAGGGTGTCATGAGGTTGCGGGACATGATGCAATGGCTCTATTGCACCTATCAGCGCATCGACATTGACCTCCCAGCGGACTGTCGGCAGGCAGCCTGGGAATGTTGCGCACACTGTTTGTCCGATACCCGTTCTCATTATCTGATAATCTTAGACCTCGATGTGCCCACAATCCTAGAGGCGATAGCACCTTACGGGCTTGGGATGTACTGCCAGGACTTGGCTGAAACCACAAATGCCAAGCTAAAATTTTTCTACTTGCCGTTCACAAACAGAGGGGGCAGCACCACAGATGACTACCAGCTCTCTGCTCTACTACAAACCATGGAGCATGCCTTCTTGTACACGCACTCCCACATTGTAGCTCACGGTACAACGCGCCCGATCTCTTGCCCAAACGCTGCATTGTTCGAATCTCTAATAGACGATGCCGCTCAATAATGCTGACAAAGAAAGACAAGGCCAATGTCGCAAGACTGGTGGCGGTATGTTTTTTCTCCAAGCCCTGCAGGCATGCGTTGTAGTTGTTCGAATTTTGTCCTCAATCGAATCTTCGAATCCTCGAACGAACTCTCGTTCGAAGATTTTCCTTCGCTCGAATATTTCAATCTTCGTCCGAAGATATTTTTCGAATCTTTCTCGCTGTGCTCAGGAGTTGCTTCAGGCGCACCCAACTTCTGCCCCAGCGTCACCATCATCGCCAGGAACACCTTCCCAGAGTGGTAAACAACTGGCTCAGCACCCAGCGCCGCACCGTTCAGCAGATTTGGAGCCGTCACCATCCCCTTCTCGCCGTTTGGATGACCCGCTAGATTTTGGATCCCGGGATTCAGAAGAATATGATCCGAATTATGTGGTGGTGAACGAAGTGTTCCATGTCAGCGCCGAGTTCGACACTTGCCGCCGGGTCATCGTAGAATCCGGAGTCACCCGCCCCTACCTTGACCTCATTCTAGGGAGATCCGTACTTAATCCGCATACGCCCATTTTTGGGGACCCGAAGTACGCTTGGCTTACGCCACTGTCAACCTATGGGCGCTGTTTCGGAAAGTGGTTATCAGCCAATTGCAAGGATGTGGCTGTGGAGAGGGACTTGCCTTGTGCACTGGTTGCCTGCGCCTTCCCTCCCGCTGTTCCGAACAAAAAAGGCACCCCAACCCCGATTATACGTCTGCTTGCGCTTGTTTGGCATGCCTACGGCGCCGTGCAGAGCTAACGTGAAGACTGTACCGTGATGCTCAGATTCCCCTCCTCAGAGCCCCCAGGGTGGGGCAAATGTACATCAACGGCCCGCTTGAAAGGTGCGAAGGTCACCGCTCAGGCGCGGGGTGGTGGTGAGGCAGCCCAGTGGGACGAAGGAGCGCAGCAAGCCGAGGGAGTACAACAAGTGCAAAGCACAATACCGTCGAAGTGGCAGACGGTGCTGCAGGCAGCAGTCGCAGCAGGAGTGCAACATGGCTACACCGGAGGGGACATTCCTGAATGGGAGGTACCGCATTTACCTTGTAGCTGAGCGCTTTTGACCATGCATGCGTCCTGTACGTTATTCTTCGAAAACCATTCTTCGTTCGAGGAAAAAAAGGTTCGTTCGAACATTCGAATCTTCGAACGAAGATTGTATTCGAAGTCTTATACCGCTCCACTGCCCACAGGTTGCAGCAACGCAACCCAGCGCCGTTGGCGTCAGGTGGAAGCTTCAGCTACGAAGTCGTGGCATGGAGACGACTGTGACTGCCGGAAGCCTGCTCAACGACCTGCTAACGAAGCCTGCGTGAGCACTGACGGTCCTCGGAGCACTACAAAACCATGAAGAAGGTCAAAGAAAGGTGAAGTTGATGCCAACATGGGTCAACCTCAGCCAGGGTGGTTCCACGTTGCATTCCCCTGAGGCAACCGAAAAAAAAGTGTCGACGACCAGTGCTGGTGTGCGGGGCAAAGATCCACAACCCGTTGTTTCCGGACGACGGGCAAAGAAACTTGCCGAGGTTCTCTCGTCTTACAAGAAGACAAAGAAGCCAAAGAAGAGACCACGAGCGAAGCCAGCGACTGAGCAACCTCCGAAGAAAAGGCAAAACTGCTGCCGGGTGCGAGTTCGGAGAGTGAGGAGTTCGAAGAGACTGAGGAAGATGACGAGGAGGAGCCGCGTTCCGGAGATGAGGAGGAGGAGCCGCCTTCCGGAGATGATGACGATGAAGACAAAACTCAGGAGACACATATTCCAGACCGAGCGGCACTGCTGTGGGCATGGCTTCCCCTCCAACAAGAGAACCAGTGAAGAGCGTGAAGAGGAGTGCCGATTTCGAAGTGGCGCCCCTGGCGAACGGAGATACCCAGAGACATCCTGCAGCAGAAGACCAAACTGGGCCGTGCCGGTACAATCTATTGGGTCCCTGCAGACTACAAGTCTGCCGTGTGGCATTCTGTGGGGGAGTATTGCGTTGCGGCCCGAAGCTACGCAACGGAGGAGGCGTGCAAGAACGCGGCGGCAGTGGCGTTGGCAACCCGTGGCGTGCCAGCTCCAAGTGCCAGGAAGAAGAAAGTGAAGGCAAAGGGGCCAAAGAAGAAGAAGAAGACGCCAACACCTAGGATTTTATGAGGTACCGGAATCCCGTAACTGAACCGTCCAAAAACTGCCGCGATCGCGATTTACGGCCCGCCGCAACCCAATTTTGCCGAGGTTTTGATGATTTGTGCCAAATCTGTGCGCATCTGCCCCGATTTGGATAGCGCAATCGGTAAGATACGACGTTATCTAGTTGCTGTATTGAAATCACGTCGATTGCATTACCGGATGTCGAGATAAACCCAAAATACGACAATTTTTGCCCTCTTTCGGGCCATGAACCGTCATTTCGATGATGTCCTTGTGGTGTCATGAGATTTCAAATTGATCACATTTGTCCTTAGTGCCCTGTGAGGCTAGGCAAGCAATGATTTGTGCCCGTGCCTGCCCTTTACCAAAGATAATAATCCGGAGGGTGCCAAAAAAATTTGCACTTTTCAACACATAAACAGTGTGTTTAGGGCCTGAGTGGTCAGTTGTAGGGCTCCTGACCCTCTTTCGAGGGTGCTGGACTCGGAGTAAAGTGTTTTGCAAGGTTTTGGAGCAAGTTATCGATTGTTTTGGAGCCGCCATCACCGACAAACCGCATTTTTTGCCCGGAAATTGCCAAAAAAATGTCATTTTTTGCCCAAAACAGTGTTTTTGGGGCCTGAGTGGGCAGTTGTAGGGCCCCCCACCCTCTTTTGAGGGTGCTGGAGTCACAAAAACGTGTTTTGCATTCTTTCGGAGCAGGTTGGTGAGTGTTTCGGAGCCGCCATCACCAAAAAAAACCGCATTTTTTGCCCATAAATGGCCAAAAATGCCTTTTTTGGCCTGAAACAGGGTTTTTGGGGCCTGAGTGGTCAGTTGTAGGGCCCCGTACCCTATTTTCAGGGTGCTGGACTCAAACAAAAGCGTTTTGCAAGGTTTTGCAGCAGATAATCAAGGGTTTCAGGGCCGCCATCACCAAAAGAACGCATTCTTTGGCCAAAAATGGTTAAAAAAAGCCAGTTTTTGGCCTAAAACAGTGTTTCTGGGGCCTGAGTGGTCACAGGTAGGGCCCCATACCCTATTTTGAGGATGCTGGCCTCAGAAAAACGCAATTTGCAGTGTTTTGAAGCAAATGATCGAGGGTTCCGGAGCCACCATCACCAATAAACCGCTTTTTTGCCGAAAAAAAGCCATTTTTTTGGCCTAAAACAGCATTTTCGGCGCATGAGTAGTCAGTTGTAGGGCCCCATACCCTATTTTGAGTGTGGTGGACTCGGAAAAATTTGTTTTGCAAGATTTTGGAGCAAGTTATCGAGTCTTTGTAGCCGCCATCACCAAAAAACCGTATTTCTTGCCAAAAACAAACATGTATGGTTTGAGCTATACAAAGGCTGCTATTCGCAACTAGGTGGTGAATGTCACATTTCTCGTATACGGCCGATTTTAGATGGAATCAAGCCTGCATTTTCGATCTAGGGGCTCGAAATTTTCCAATTTGGAGGGTGGGGGGGGGGGGGCTAACTCCGGAAAATATCCTCGTTATGGTATATTTTGACAGAAAGAGTAGTATTTCTGACTGTAGCTGGTTTTGGGATTTTTGGACCCCATAAAATCCTAGGTGAACAAAGAGTGATGGCAAGCAAGAAGAAGAAGATGCCGGAGAGGGAGACAAAGAGGATACGGAAAAGAAAGACGAGGTTGCAGTACAAGTGTCAGGCAGTGAGTCGTGAGCCAGGACCGAGAAAGCTACATTGGACAGGGACACTGGTCGGTGTGCGGTTCTGTTGTTGCCTGTATGTGCATTTGTAAACGCCGCGTCGTTTTCTTCGAAAAATATCTTCGTTCGAACATTGGAAGGTTCGTTTGAAGAAAGGTGCACCACATTTCGAAAACATATTTGCAGGGCATTTAGGTGGTTGCAGGCTGAATCCAAAGACCCAAACCCTCAAGAATACCTGTGTTCAGCATTTTATCATAATGTTGGCAGCAAAACGGCCACCCCTAAGGCGTTCGAACATTCGAAGAAATAATCTTCGTTCGAAGGTTTCGTTCGAAGAAAATACCCCCAGCGGTGGGTCTCGTGGGCACCCGAAGCAATGCGCTACAAGCAAGGTGTGTTATTTGCATTCTTCCATTTTTCCACCTGCCCGCTTGGGGAGCAACGCAAGTAACGTTCCATGGCACCCCAAGTGAAATGACTGTGTCGCCTGTGCCACGTCTCTATGAAGCCAAATTTATGAAGTGATTTTTTTGAGAACTTAACGGTGCAACACCCTTCGAGTGTTCCGCAATTTTTTTCTTTACATTTTTACCTAAGTCGCCAATTTTTCCCGTGAGGAAAAATCTCGGAATGCGCTTTTTTCCCCAAGTCCAATAACAAGGGATCCGTGCGCTCAAGCTCCCTAGAGCGACCTAATGTGCTTCATAGGCACTATCGATGACGGTTTACCCCCATCACCCTCATATCGAGGCCATTGGGTCCCAACTCAATATGCCCAAAGGATTATACATTTTTGGGATTTTCCAAAACTTGGGCATTCTCATGTACTTGGCGCCCACGTACATGTAGAAATATGTTGCGTTGGTATAATCTCCCTCTTCGCATGCCTTAACACGCGGGGCATCTCACGTGCCTACCCCAGAGTGTACATATAATGTCTTTATATCTCACTTGGCCACATTTTGTGCTTGCATGCCAAAAATTGACTTCCCGAAGTTAGGTCGATTTTCGACCCAAGCACTTGCATATGTGTTCAAGGACCACGGTTACATAAGAATATAGGTATACCTTGATCCTAGGCCACTAGGTGGGGTATATAAGACTTGGGTAGGGCTGTTGGGCAAATCTGGGTCATTTGGTTGGTCCGTTTGGCGGCTGTGCCATTCCAAGACAAACCGGCAAATGGACCCCAAATTCAGTGGAGCCCTTCTTCGCAATCCAAATCAACACTCGAAAGTCCAATCTTCAACAAAGGACCGATGGAGAGCACACCGGAAGCGATGCGCTACAAGCAAGATGTGTTAATTGCATTTTTCCATTCTTCCATGTGCCCACTTGGGGAGCAACTCAAGTAACCCTCCATGGCACCCCAAGTGGACCCCAAGCGTGGAATTCAAGGTCCATTATACCAAGACATTGTGTGTAAAGGGAATTGCCGGCTACTCAAGTCAAGCAGGAGATATTGTAATACATTTGTGGGGATTTCAAGTGCATTCTGCACCTCTTCTCATCAATGTTCCCATTTTTTGGGCCGTCATGATGTCAAGTGGCGACCTTGTATCTCAACGTTGCGCTCAATTGACATCATGACTCAAGAAGGTTATGAGAGTACATACTTCAATGCCCAACATATCTTGAACCTAGCGCATAACGCCTCTTGCGCTTGGCACATCAAGGCCAGCAAGTGGGTAATTGGGGTCAATTCCAAATCATGGGCCCTGCCATTCCCAAAACCGGAGGTGTTTGGGCGACGCCCAAAAGGTATGATGGACCCATATATATATAGGACTTGATACCAATTGTAAAGCACACTCTGGTCCGACTGGACATGTGCTCCATTTGCCCCCACCATGAGTGTGCGCATTTTTGGCCATTTTTCTTCCATTTTCCATATTTTTGGCTGGACGCGCACTATGTTCAGCCCCCCCGTGCACGCCTCACGCATGGACCAAGGGACAAAATATGGTATGTAGCTTATGCATATTGTTCCCCATGACTCACACACCACGTGGGCGAACCGAAGCGCCCACTCATTAGGAGCTACGTCAAGGTGTGTGCGGACAATTTTGCCACTTTGGCACTTGTAGGTCTAATTCTGCCTATCACCATGTCATGGCTCTGGGGATCTTTGGGATCCAAGTAGGTGTGGGCCCCCATTGGACTCCCATTGTATCTCACACAGAGCGGTGAGTCCAGTCTCCAAGCCATCGATGAGAAATACCCTTGGGGACACTTTCAATTTTGGCTCATTTTTGGGTATGCCAAAAGACCCCTTTGTGGGACCCAAAATCCAGCCCACCGTGTGGTCTATTGGTGGCGCCATATCTTTATGCCCATGAGGAGCCTGGACCTAATTTCAGGTCTTGCACTTACACATGAGGCTCAGATCCTGCCTCCGATCCCATGAGCCATCAGACTCACTTTGGCTGCCCAGGCCACCCATTGGTGTTACCTCAATTTTGCCTATTTTTGCCATTTTGTGAGGCCCTTAGTGAACCCTTATGAACGCTCCCTCGGATGTACTATGGGCAGATGTATGAGACCTAAGTCCTGAGTGCCCATTGCTTTCTTGCTTTCGCTATGGGAGCTTGTGTGCAGTCCGTTAGGACATTGTAAAATAGAATTGCTGATTTTGTGTGTTTTGAGGGCACTCCCCGACTCTATAAACCCATACCCAATGGAGAGCGGATACTGCCCATTTGCATGTGGGTCAGGTATGCAGTCTTGTATTCATATTTGTCCATTGTTCTTCCCTTTCTTTCAGGGGATGTCTATTTCTTATTTGTATTATTGTTGACACTTGGATTGAGATTTAAGTGTGGACTTCTTGCTCTTTTTGCAGTGCAGTGTCGTGGTGTTGATCCGAGGGTGACTAGGACAAGGTCATCCTTCCCTTACGAAGAGAGAGTTGAGGGGTAAACATTGGTAGCAGAGGTAATTCACAGCTCGTCTGGGAATTGAAACAGACCACTGCACTGTACTGCCCAAGCTTCGCGCTGCGCAACGGAGCTCAAAGCTTCGCGCTGAGCTTATGCTTAATATTTCTTATTTGTACTGCAGTTAGTTTGACTTGTTGAGTTGCACAGAACAGGAGCGTGTTCGCGAGTGCGCACGGTAAAGCCAAAGGTGATCGCGACCTTCTTCCTCCCGGCCCGCACAAACACGCATCAAATCATACGCAAGATGAGGACGAGAGCTTCATCCTGAACCTCTGGAGAGTGGTGCATGACCGTTCCTGATGGGTAGAGTGATTTATTTCTGGTTGATTCCCATAACGGTGTTTGACACTTTCTGCCACTCTGGGCATCTGGGCCTACACAGGAACACTGTACGTCTGAGCGCTCTGCTTGCAGTGCAGGGCTAGTAGGACAGAAGTTTCCCTGCAGCGGGCCAGTTAAACTGCCCATCTCTTTATATTACGTCTCTACGATCTGACAGAATTTAGTGAGTTATTGATTTTTTTTGCAGTGACAGGGGGCTGATTTTGCACACACTCTGTGAATCCTGACCCTCATTTTGCAGTGGTTGCTCCATGGTAACCTCTTAGCGAGGGAAGTGATGCGTATGGGGGTCTGCCGCTACGCTAGGATCAGGATTCAGGACAGATTCAGGTCAAGGATTACAGACAGGTTTGGGGTTTGAGGTTTGACGTTTCGGGTACTAGGCGCTCTTTGGCCCCGGGGGGCAACCTGGTCGGGCCAGGTGATATCCTCCCCACCGGGACCTAGTGGGGGGGCCTTCATGCCACACCTCCTGCCTGGTGGCGGAGTCCCCCGGGTTCAGGGGGCTCAAAGCCCTGTCCCTCCGCGGCTTCCCCATTTCCCGATTCCCCCGTCAGTGCGACACTTAGCAACCGTGGTTGCAGGCGCTTACCCACTAAGCCGCCCCCCTGATGCGTGGTCGCTCGCGCTGCCGGCGCCGCCGGGCCTGTGCTACTGGCTTGCCGCCAGTGGGACCCCCATGGGCTGGCGCGGAGGCTGCCTAGCCGCGGGGTTGGTGCGTAGCACTGTGTGCTACTACTGCCTTGGCAGGTGCAGTGCCCTGATCGTGTGTGCGCGGCGCTCGCGGCAGGTCTGGGAAGTCCGGGCCGGTGCCGGTTCTTGCTCCTCCGTTCCCTCGCGTCCCTCGCGGTGCGTGTTGCGGGTTGTCCCGTCCGGGTGTCCCTTCCCTTCGCCTGCCGGTACGCCATTCCATGCGGTCTGTGCCTTCCGCGGGCTTGGGCTGGTTGCCCTTCGGGTCCGCGCCGCGCGTCTATTGGGTGTGGGTGCGCTCGTGCTCCCGCGGTGTACGCACCAGCCCCCCCCCGACGGGTCGGTGTGGCGTGCACATTACACGCAGATCTGGTGCAGGGCGCCGGTAGGTCCGTTCCAGGCGGATCGTGCCCCTCCGCGTTTCCTGCCCCGGTCCCGTGCTCCGCCTATTTAGCTCTTGGGGGGGTGGCCCGATCCCTTCTTCCCCTTGCCTGGCTTGGAGTCGCTCGCCCCCCTGCGGGCGGGCCTGCCCTTGCGAGCTGGCTTTGCGCGCTGTGGGGGCGGCACGAGGGCGCCGCGGGGGGGACGCCTCTTGCCGGGGTATGGGGAGTCCGGGGTGGGGCCCTCTCCCACGCCCAACTGCCCTGCCTTGGGGCGTGCGGTCGGGGCCCGCTACCCACTGGCTGTGGGTGCAGGGGGTGTGGGCGTGGGGACCCGTCACCAAACCCTCAGCGCGCGCTCTTGCGAGCTGGTTTCCATGCTGTGGGGGCGGCAAGAGGGCGCCCGGGGGGGGGGGGGGGCTCTTGCCTAGGTGTGGGGCGTCCGGGGTTGGGGGCTCTCCCACGCCAGACCGCCCATTTTAGGGGCATGCAGCCGGGGCCCGCTACCCACTGGCTGTGGGTGCGGGGCGTGTCGACCTGGGGACCTGTCACCAACCCCACAGCGCGCGCTCTTGTGAGCTGGCTTTGCGCGCTGTGGGGGCGGCGCGAGGGCGCCCCGGGGGGGCACCTCTTGCTGGATGTGGGGCGTTCATGGTTGGGCGCTCTCCTACGCCCGACCGCCCGTCCTTGGGGCGTGCGGCCGGGGCCCGCTACCCACTGGCTGTGGGTGCTGGGGGTCTGGGCGTGGGGACCTGTCACCTACCACACAGCGCGTGCTCCTGCAAGCTGGCTCTGCGCTTTGCGGGGGCGGCACGAGGGCGCACCGTGGGGGGCCGGCTATCTTGCCTGGGCTTTTGGCGTCCGGGATCGGGCGCTCTCCCGAACCCGACCGCCTCTCCGTGGGGCGTGCGGCTGGGGCCCGCTACCCACGGGCTGTGGGTGCGGGGAGTGCGGGCCTGGAGACCTGGCACCAACTCCACTGCGCGCGCTCTTGCGAGCTCGCTTTGTTCGCTGTGGGGGCGGCTCGAGGGCGCCCGGGGGGGGGGGCATCTCCTGCCTGGGCTCGGCCCGTCCGGGGTTGGGCGCTCTCCGACACCCGACCGCCCGTCCTTGGTGCGTGCAACGGGGGCCGGCTACCAAGTGGCTGTGGGTGCGGGGGCTTTGATCCTGGGGACGCGTCACCAACCCTACCGCGCGCGCTGTTGCGAGCGCGCTTTGCGCGCTGTGGGGGCGGCACGAGTGCGTCCAGGGGGGGGGGGGTGCGCCTCTTGTCTGCGTGTGGGGTGCCTTACGTTGGGCGCTCTCTCATGCTCGACCGCCCGTCCTTTGGGCGCGCGGTCGGCACACCCACTATCCACTGGCTTTGGTTGCGGTGTGCGGGCGTCAGGCCCGGCTTGCCTCGGCTCCTTCTCCCGTGCCGCGGTTCGTCGTGTGTTGTGCGCCCTTCCCGGGTTGGCGGCACCCGGTGGCTGTTGTTGCTTGGCACCTGTCCTTGTGCCGTGGGCGTGGCCGGCGGTGTGCCTCTTTGGGGTGCCTCCAGGCCCCGCGTTGCTGCGCCGCGCCTCGTCTGGTCCGGTCGTCCTCTGTGCTTCAGCCGGCTTTCTTGTTGCCGTGGTGCCTTCCCCTATCCAGGAGGCTTTACTGGGTGGCTGCGCGGGGCACGTGGAGGCAGGCGGAGATCTGGGCTTATTGTGCCTGCCGCTGGCCCCTGCCGAGGCAGGGGCGCTGGGCTCGCTCCGCGTTGTACCCATTCAGGGGCCCCGCGATGGGGTTGTCCCTGGCGGCTCGCTTCGGCTTCGGTCTTGGGCTGGGTGCGCTGCGGTAATTTGACGGGTGTGGACCCGGTCCCTGACGCGTCTGGTTTCCCCTGCCGTCCCTCTTTCGACGGGGGACTGGGCTGGTGCACCGGGGCTGATTGGTGTGAACGCCGACACCTGTCCTTTCGGGTTGGAGGATGCCACGCCCGGGTCCCGTGCGTGTGTGCCTGTGGGTGCTCATCCTGGCTGGGTCGGGCGAGCCGACCTCCCGGGCGCGTTTTGGTGCGCCTCGCCTTTCCTTTCGCCGTTTTGTCCTTCTTCTTTGTTCATCCCCTTCGGGCTGGTGTTGCCCCTGCTAGGGTTTTTGTTTTTTTTTTGTTCTTCTTTTTCCTCCCTCCCTCTCTCCTGTGGCGCCCCTGCTGCCTTCGGCGTTGTTTGCTTCCCGGCCTTGGTGCCCTTGGCCTTGGCGCCCTTCGTTTTCTCCTGCCCCCCCCCCGTTTTTTGTTCCCTCCCCTTTTTCCCCCTGTGTTTCCCGCCCTCTTGTGCTCCGCGCCCCTCCTCTTGCTGGCGGTGGCGTTCTCCTGTCTCCGGCCGCGGATGCCCCCGGCCTTGGTGTTGCGTGGTTTGCCCCCCCTCCTCCCCCCCTGTTTTTTTGTTTTTGTTTTTCCTCGCCCACCCCCCCCTCCGTCCCGTTTGCCTCGGTGTGTTGGCGCACGCTGTTGCCGGCCGCTGTGCTTTATGCTGTGTGTGTCCTTGGGTGTCGTGCTGTGGATGCGTGTGTGCCTCCCCTGCGCTGCGCTGTGGCCGTCCGGTGCGCTGCTGTCATGCTGTTCGTTTGGTTTGCACTGTTTCTGGCGCCCGGTGCTCTGCTGTGTTCCTGTGTGCTGCGGTGCTTCCTGTGGTGTTCTGCAGTGTGGTCTTGGGCGCGCTGCTGGGTGCATGGTGTGCTGTGCTGCTGCATGCTGTGCCGTTTTCTTCTGCGTCCTTTCGTGTCGTGCTGCGGTGCCTCTTGTGCGCTGCTGTGGTGTGCTGTGTTGGCGCGCCTGTGTGGTGCTCCTGTGTTGTGCGCCGCTCTGCTGTCCCGCTCTTGCTTGGTTGCTTGCAGTTGTCGCCGCTTGCCCCCCCGCCCTGGCGTGCGCCCTGTGCCTTGTGCTGTCTGGTGTCGCTGTGCTGTGCTGCCCTTCCGTCCCTGTTGCCGTGTTCGATGCTGCGTGTGCTGGTGTGGTGTCCCGCCTGGCTTTGTTGTGGGCTGCTCCGCGCTGTGCGGTGCTCTTTGTGCCGCGCTTTGAGTTGCTGCTGCGTGCAGTGCGGTGTCTCCAGTCGTGTCGTCCGGCCGCATTGTTCGCGTTGTGGTTTGCTGTCTGGTTTTGCTGTGCGTTGCCGTGTGCTGTTGTTTGCTGTGTCCCTGGGTGCTGTGCTGCGCCGCGTTGCTCCGCCCTGTGTTGTGCTGTCTTCTGCTGTGCTGTTTGGTGTCGCTGGTGGGGTGCCGCTGCTTGCTGTGTCGTGCCCTCAAGCGCTGTCCGTCGCCCTCGGGTCCTGCCCTTTCCGGCGCTGTATTTTGTGGTGTGTCCCCGCGCCCTGTGCTCTGTGCTGTGTGTGTGTACCCGTGGTGTGGTGCTGCGTGCTGTTGTTCGCTGCTGCGCTTTGTGCTGTGGTTGGTGTGGGGTGTCGTGCTGTGCGTTCCCTGTCCTCTCTGCTCTGTGCAGTCTGTGCTGCACTGTGCTGGTGCTCTTGCATTGTGCTCTTCGTGTAGCCTGCGTTGTTTCCGGCGCCCGGTGCTGTGGTGTGTTGCTGTGTGTTGTGCTGTTGCCAGCGGTGTGCTGTGGCGCGGTGCTGGGTCTGGCTGTCCGCGGTCGTCTTCAGGTAGCGTGTTTCGGTGCCAGTGTCCCTGTCTGGCCGCGTGGCCTGCTTCCCTGTGGTTGGTGCGGTTTGCTGCGGTGCCCTGCTCCCTTGTGCTGTGTTCTGTGTGGCTTTGCTGTCGTAAGGTGCTCTGCTGTCGTACTCTGCTGTGCTTTTGCCGCGCTGTTTGTGTTTGCTGTTTCTTTTCTCTCGTGGAATGTCAGAGTACACACTGATGCGTATGGGGGTCTGCCCCTACACTAGGATCAGGATCCGGGACAGCTTCAGGTCCAGGACCGCAGAAAGTGATTCTCCTGCTGTACGTCATTTGTTCTAACCTAATTCTTTGTGTTTTTAACCTCAAAATCACTGTAAGTATATATGGAGTTCAGGCGCCGTCCACGCGCGAAGGGTTCTTGATGTTGGACTGTCAGTTTTAAAGCCGTAGGAATACTATGGTGCCATTTCGGCACGTGGCAGCGTTAGATAAAGTGCGAGTTTTGTGGTGAGTTACGAATTTTGTAGAAAATTTGCGGAGCGCCTATGGTGCGTGGTTAGTTGCTCAGTGTGGAGTATAAGAGTTGCCGCTCGCGTGAGGGTAACTCGGCAACGTCGCCGTTCACTGAAGCGACGCCGACGTAACTTGGAAGGACCAGGGTGTGTAATGTAGCTCAATCAACAGGTGGGCTACCTGTGTGCATCCCATGACTCACCGGACACCAAGATCATGACAGCACACAACTGGCAGGGTTGACTGAATGTTCGCTCAGGTTAAATGTAGTGCTGTTTGGCCGAATTTATTGCTCGAGCTTGTTTTACGCTCAACCAGTGCCAGACACCTTTCACTGAGGGCGTGTTCTGCATCCAGGGTAAGGCAGGGACTTCAACCTACGAACAGGTTGGTGTGTTGGTCTCTGGCAACGAGCGGCAAGTGACTGACAATGAATTCTGCTGTGGCAGGGCAGGGCATGAATTCTGCTGTGACAGGGCAGGGCAGTGTGTTTATCTGGGTCGGAGACACTGTGCAGGGCTGTGTTCTGTGCAGGGTACCGCAGTCACGTTGTATATTAGGATAGTGTTCGCGGCTTGACTGGTCTGTACTTGGTGCGTATTTCTGTTTTTCAGTTGGCATCTAGTGCAAATTTGATGGGACTGTAAAATTCACTTGTGCACCTGTGTCTGTTTTGGTGCCTGCTTTGTGCTACACTGTCTTGTATGTGCATATACAGACACTGGCTTGCTTTATTTCCATCTGGTAAACCAGTTGTCTTTGGTTTCTGAATTTCCGATTTTGGCATCTCTGATTGATTTGTGTCCCATAATCACCTCAGGTTCAACAAGGAGAAGGTTTGCAATTTACTTCTCCTCTTGCCCCTCAACTGTTGTGTCTATCTTCTCAGAACTGCCTGAGAGGTGGGTAACCTCTCAGAACTTTTTGTAAGCCATGTAATTGATTTCTTGTCTTGCATGTTCAAGGGCGGTTGAGGGAAAGTGAAGGCAGTAGGTTTGAAAACTCCTTTTAGGGTTAGCAAAACTGAAAGCTTTTGAGGACACCCCCCCCCCTTCTAACTGCTTCAAGACTGCTGGGGAAATGAACGAACATTGTAAGAGGATCAAATGTTTTATACTTATAAAAGTCCACATATTCTTTATGTTTTGTTTATACAGTTTGCATGTAGCGGGTACAACCAGGGCACGTGAAGGGATACGCCTCAGACATCACGTGCCTGTGGGGCTGAGGAGCCCATACTCAGAACTGGAATCAATGACCAATGCGTATGTTGAAGTGCACGTGCTACGCCCGCTGTAGTTGGTGCAAGCTGAGGAGTATGAGGAAAGCAAGGCATTTTGGAAACAGTGCAGGATTTGTCGTTGTTGAGCAGCAGTGTCTGAGAAGATGGAACGAGGGCGCAAGTCGCAAAAAGGCTGGGCACACAAACCAAGCCCACAGGTACTTCCCAGCAACGTGGAGCCTTTTCGGTAACACGATGTCAAAATTCGTTGTGATGGACGGGTATGGGTAGCGGACGGTCACGTTGATAAAGTCATAGAGGCGGTCCATACTTACACACCTCGGGGTGTGAGTAAGATAGTTCAGGCATTTTGGCGCAGATTATAGACTCCGTTTACTGAGGCAATCCTCCGCGAGAGGGCGCAAAAAGGTGTCCAAGGGTGCACATGTGCAACCACTAAGCCCTGACGTGGCGCACCTCGGGACAACCAAGAGTTGTTTCTGGTACCTACATACCCGTTTGCCGGTATTGCCATCACTTTCATTGAATTAACGGCAACACATTTGCACAGTGAAAAGTCTGACTATCTCATGGTGATCATAGATAGGCTTACACAGTACGTGTTGGCCTTGCCTTGTCGTAAAAAGGGGCTCACAGCTGAGAAAGCCGCGGGGAACGTGCGGTTCATCCGCCCCATGAGCTCCTCAAGCTGCGCCAAAAACTCTCAGATACGGGCAGCTGCTCGGAATTCTGAGAGTGGAGGCAACTCCTCCATTTCGGTACGGACACTCAAAAGCTTGTGGTAGACTGGATACATCCGCTCCACTCCTTCGAGCAAGTCTCCCCAGGTAGAGCTCTACCAGATACCGTTCTTCCCCTCTCTCCGAAGAACCTTCTTTTTGCACGACTTCTTGCTCAGTGTGCATTATGTCTTTACCTCAACGTGCTGCTGACCAAAGGGCCTGTCCCATCTTAGTGGTATGTACCTACACTGATGTTCAAAAGGGCTTGGGTTTGATTCCCGGAGGCTTTTGTTCGCTACAGTGCCCCGGGGGTAATGCGGGGACACACAGTGCAAAACATGCTACTAACCAATGGGAAGGAAAAACTCCCAAAAGTGCTCAGCCTGTTCAGAGAAGGTTTTCAGATAGAACTCAGAGAGTTCCATCTGAGAGTTAGCCGTGGCGATGGGCTTCGTTCCCCTGCCTAGTCCACTTGTATCACCTTTTCCACCTTAAGGAGATGAGGGGTGCGTAATGGCTAATGGCGCCAGTGCAGCCAACCCATAGCTGTTCATCTCTGCATCAGAGGTGTTGCCTACATTGGAGAGAGGCACAGTCCTCACATAAAGGTGGAAAGGGCTCAGAAACATGTCCATTGGGGAACTGCGGATGCCTCTGAAGCTCTTCACGTCCCTGGTCAGCAGTTCGACTCCCAGGGACATCGTAGGGGTGGGCTTCTTCAAATGAGACAGCTCCAGTGTTGTTTTACGTGCCGCAGACAAAGTACTCACGTCCAGGCCCTCTTCACCTGCAGCCAAGACCCTTGTGAGTAGTTCAACGGTCTCATCAAGACCTAGATTGCAAGCTACATCGCGTGGAGGAAGACCTCCCCCGAAGCATAAAGGTTCAGGCGTGCTCATTACCCAGGGCGTAGTAGCCCTGGATTCCCATTCTGCGACCATGTCTGACGTGCGGATGAAAGCGTCTTCTTCACCGTAACGTCTTTCCCATCCTTTTCTTCACGTTGTGATGGTCCCGGCCATCTCTTTCACTTTTGCTTTTCTATACCATTGTGTCACTTTCTTCATCGCCAATCTTGTATGTGCAGATCGGGTCCAGTGATGGAGGAAGAAAGGGAGGATCCGTCAGACCTGGCGACCACGGAAGCTAATGTCGCCAACGGAGTCCGGCCCTCCATTTGCTCGAGGTTCTCCAATGTGACGGTGCGGGCCCTGGCGTCCAGACGTGGCTCAGGGGGTAATATCATCTATTTCCGCCCTTCCTGCTCCATGTTCTCCACAAGGACCGCGATCTCGAGGGATGATTCCAGTCGTAGATGGTTTGCCACTTCTTGATAGTGGGCTGGACGGCCCAGCTACAGCTTTAGCCATGGGCCTACATCTCATGGGCAACGTCTTGGAACTGAGTGTCACAGACATGAAATCCAATGGCTTCTCGATGCTTTAATCTGCATGTGGGAGGCGGTCTCTGCTACTAGAAAAGGTTTCTCGTCTACCCTTGCTGTGCTTGTTGCTTATTTTTGAGGACGAAAGCCTTGATGATTTTCCCAAGTGCAAAATGATGTTCACAAAAAGGTGGAATGAGGCAATCCAAATACCAGACTGAAATCAAGTCCGGATAATGTCGTTCCAAATCAAAGCATGTGTGCAAAAGGGGGCCTGCACAATGCACATTGCAGGCTTATGTACAAAGCTTCAGTCTTTCATGAACGGCGCAAATGATTTTATAGTGAAAACTGACATATGTCTGGCCCAATTGACAGGAATAAGCACTTCATGTGCACACTTTGGAATGCAAGGCAGTCTGCTAGCACCGTGAGGCAAGTAGGTTGGGCCAGACGTAGGATATGGCTTGGCCAGCTCAGTAAAGCAATTCAATTCGGAGAAGGCTACTGAGTAGCACCACAATAAGTAGATGAAACACTTGAGTATTTAGGTTCTGAGGTGCGACACCACTAGGCTTCACCTCTAAGCAACAAGGCATAAAGTGCCTATTTTATTTGCATATTATGTACATGAAGGTAGACACCCCTGTTCACTTGAGTGGCAGGAGTGAACTTCATGGGAGGCTAAGGTTATAGCCCTAGTTACTTTGGAAAAAGTACTTCATGCCTCAAAAGAGTGAAAAAACAGATTAAGTGTTAGTCTTCATTGCTTCTCAAGGAATAAGGAGGGGCTTGGCCTGGATCACATCCCCTACAACAGACTTGATAGTGAACTTTTCTTACTGGTTCTGACCCTCTTCCGGGGCGGGGCGGCTTTTCCATGCTGCCAAGTTGACGAATGGCACAATATTGAGGTTGTGCGCCCTCAGCTGCGGCGCACCCCTGTCCTTGCCTCCTGCGGCTGTGAAGCCAATCCGGCAGGCTCTGCCTTGCCGTTCCCGTCTTTGGCGCCTCTGTTGCCTGCTACCATTCTGTTTTGCATGTTGTTCTGTCTATTTTTTTATGCAGTCGACCGGTGCAATTTATGTTATCCGTTATCCAGTGCAATTCAGATGTCGCCTTTTGCAAGAACGCGCAACTTGATCTGTCAATCAAAGAAAAAATGATGAGTTGTGTTCGCAACAGTACATTCTCATATCAGGAGTATTTTCATAAGACTGTCGCAGTTTGTTATATTGAAATCGTTGAGTTGCTTATATCTTGATTGTATAAATGCGGTGTCGTTTTCTGTGGCGCTTATTGTTAATTATCAGCCTCTGATGCTTACGGGACCTCAGGATGTGTCAAGCATCCTGTCAGGAGACCGACAAGGGTCGTACAAAATTTCGTTGACTGACTTGGGGACAGGGGACGATGCTGATGAGCATTCTGGTCCACTATGTTGTGCTCCCTTTGTTTTGTGCCAGCAATCGCCGTGTTCTATTGCAGGTTTTCCAAAACTAGAGCAGACAAACTTGGTTGTTCATCCCGTGGTGAAGCAGGTCAAGGTTTTTCACAACATGGTGTGTAGGATACGAACCAGACGTGGTGTAGACGACAGCAGCCCAAGATAGGAAATCCGAAACTACAAAGAGATTGGAGGTCATCGCCGTGGAAAATCCTAATTTCAGGTTTGCGGGCTACAAATAATTTTTCAATTACTTTTTCTGATTCCTGCAAATTCGCCGCATTCACCAGGCACCAATCTGCTCGAAATCAAATTTCGCATCCAGTGAGCCCCGCATCTCCGAGTGACCAACAAGAAATCAACGGATGGCCCCGAGAAGGAGAGATCGGATCCCAAGGCGACCGACATCGCGAAATCTGTGGCAAATCGAGTCGCTCATTTTGAAAAAGCCAACCAGAAATCTCGGGAATCAAATTGCAATCAACCGGTAACCAATCAAAGAACGCAAGCAAAGCCTCACACTCCAAATAACACTACTCCGAAAACAACTCCTCAGAAAGCCAACTCCACCACCAAATGCTCGCATCAAACGACGCCCACAACCAAAAAAATCAACTAGCATGGAACCGATCCAATCGTCAAACAATTGGATTGGACTGGACTGGATTGGATCGACAAAATCGCCGACAAAAGGGGAAAAGCTTTCAACATCATTCCTTTGGTGGACATGCGAAACCATGAGCCCAAATTTCTCGACCCCAACAACAATACGGACACGCCAACGGCTCTCAAAAAAGCATTGCATCAAAACGAGCTCCCCAAAATCTATGATTTCCAATGTCAAGGCTTCCAAGTCAACTCCGAACTCATCACCTCCTTGCCGGTAGAGGTCATCCAACACCAATTTGCCAAACAACCACACGAAATTCATTTTGGAGGCTCCGACATCCAAGACTACTTCACCCCCATCCATGAGTACACCGAAGCCACCGAAGAACATCGACTTGCCATTGCAAAATCCAAAGTGGTAACTCCTCAAGACATGTCAACTTTGAACATCATGCCGGTGCTTAATCAATCGAAAACGAAAAAATTCATCTTCACACCCACACTCAATAGGGATTGGGAAAAAGACCCCGTGCACACCACCACCTCCCATGTCAACATGCTCCTCCTTGCCATGGCTTCCCTTCCTCAAGAAAAAATCCGTGTGAAAGGAACTTTGATCCTACTGGTTTCCGACCCAAGGGTATGTTAGGCAACTAATGGAATTTGGGACTATTCGCAAACATTCGCCAAATCAAGACGCTTCTTAGCCGACCTCACCATCTCCCATAATCTCATACCCTTGAACATGATTACCAAAGGTGACTCTAAGGGTTTTAATGTTTGCTCCGCTCCCCATCCTGAAGGATATATGCTTTTGTCTCTTGACAGTTTCAAAGAGTTTCAATTGCGCCACCCGACGTTTTCACCGCACTGCACACAATTGAAGGGTCACAACCCCCTTCAAGCCGAATCCTTTGTTTTGCCACATGCAAACAAACGTCATGAGGAAGACTCCGTCGACTATGTGCGCGTCGACATTTCAAAAGATCTCCAAGTTTTGGATGAAGAGGAGGCTTTCCAATTCTTTAACAAAAAAATCAAACCGGAATTGCAAGACACCACCTCCATCACCTCACAAAATTGCGCACACTATAGGGGAGAAATCAAAAAAAGGGGCTCCCTTGTAGGCAAGGACTTTGTCCGCTTCGATATTGAAACAACCACCAACATGGCCCCTCAAATTGCCAAGACTTTGCAAGACAATCACCCTCTTGAAAGGAACCCCCTTATCATGAGCTTCCCGTTTCACTTGTCCACACATGAAAATTCTTTCATGGTCTCGGCCAAGAAATTCGGACACACGCGTCGAACCTACCGAACTTCTCAACCGAGTTGCATCACTTGAAAAAATGGATACTTTGCTTTTGCATGCTATCATAAGAACAAAATATTCTATATTAATCCACATCGATTTGCCCGCCATCCCGAGTGCTTCAGAGTCGAGAACCTCTAAGCAGGATTGGCTGAATGACAAGTGTAAGAAAGCCGGTCTTATATTATTTCACACCGACAACTCATACGCGGTGCGATCCGACACACCCCTCGCGCCTCACTCCCCCCCCATGTATGTGCCGACCTCAAACAAGGTGGCGGTTGTAAAGGCACCACGCTCCGTGAGCTTTCGAGAGATTACGAGAGCAATCTCCCTCTTTGGGTCTTTCTCACCCATTCATCCCTTGGACAACAACCCAAGTGCAAAAAGTCACCAATACTACGAGGCTCTTTTTTTTTTATAACCTCGGCTCCAGCATCCTCGTCCACAATGAAACCATACAAGGAATCAAGTTCATCTCGGGTGAACCGAACATCATCAAAAAAACCAACATCCTCAAAGCGGAAAAAAACAAACACGCCACAAACCATGCTTTGTCCCAATGGGAACTCACCCTCCTGGCGGCTAAAGAATTTGGCTCGGAAAAGCAAATTCGATCAGCCAATAGTAGTATCCACTTCCCTGCAAAACCTCCTCTCATGTGACCCTCCGCCCTTTTTTTTTAATATCCTTCTCCATGCTACCATTCTGTGCAAGCTCTCAAGTCCAAGTCGGAAATCGATCAACCAATATGGACTTTCGATGAATTTGTTTGAATTCTTATTGGAGCCGCCGATTCGATTATGGGAATGGAAGAGTATTATAAAGGCGACGAGTCGCCATGAATTCGGACCCTCTCTCCGCGTGCCCGCTTACAAGAGACTCTGGAACCTCCGGATTATTGATGTTTGTGCCTCTTTGTTAATTCGGGAAGCAAACCGGTGTCATGGTTGCCGATGGCATGAAACATCAAGATGACGCCACCACCTGATCTTCTTCTTCCCCCAAACTTTCCCCAACCCCCCAGGTTTCACAACCCTCACCACAACTCACACAACACCACCCCCGACCCAAGTAAATCACTCATCCATTCTAAAACACAACTAACTCTCACCACCCATAACACGGCAAAAAAATCGACAAACTTGAGGCAATTATCGTACACGTCATGCAAAATCAAACCGACATCTTTTGTCTACAAGAAATTCCACATGCACCCAATCTCTCTGACCCCCTCAACACCCACATCTACACCAACATCATAAATCATCATACTAATGGCAGCGCCATCATCATCGACTCCTCTCTTTGTCCCTAAACCACCACCATCAAACACGACCGGGTACACGGTTGTGTCCTTTATATAGACGTCACCATTCCTGGTTACCCCACAGTCCATATTATCAATCTCTACAAAGCTTACCTAGCACACCTAAGAACTCGTATCGAACAGACAGTCTCCAAACTTCAACACGACCAACCACACCACGTCCTCTTGGGCGACTTTAACACCTACCTTCAAACCCTCCTTGACACTGAAAACGTTAAGCATCCCAAACACTGGCCCCGGCTACCCCATTCCACGACTCCCACCCTCATCGATTTGTACCGCAAAGATCACCCGGAAGCTAAACATTGGACCAGACCCGCAAACCCACGACTCCACTCAAAAACACGCTTCGACCACATCCTCACCTCCCCAGCCGTCCACCCCACTTTTAAACCATTCAACACTTACATCGATAGCAACAACTCAACCACCGACCATAGGCCTGTATCTACAACCATAGCCATCCCCAACAATCTCCTCAACATCTACCACATCCCACAATCCACCAGCCACTATCGTCCCCTGAACGGGAATGAAAAATCGCACTTAACTTCCATCCTCCAACCACTAGATACCTGGGTCTCCAACTACAACTCAACTCTGAGCGACCTCTCTCTTAATGACATAGTACCTATCACTGACTTTATCTTTTCCCAACTTGTCACCGCTTACAAGCGAATCACTCTCCAAGCTCACGCTCACAAACCCACAGGAATTGAAATAAAATTCAATGAACAAGCACTCAAACCTAACACCCAAAATGGACTCAACAAACAATCTCTCACTACAATCTAATGTCTCCTGAACGATTGGAACATCAAGAAACAATCACAGAACCACAACAAACTACACTACTCACTCATTCACAGCAAACAGATAACGTAAACGATCAACAACATCTTACACCCACGCACCACTTGCCCTTTATCCCTTTATGACAAAAATGGTAACCTCACTTTGGATCCCAATGCTATGTGCCAATCCATGGGTTGATCCCTCATCTCCCTCGGAGGACCACCCTCCTTCGACATCGACACTTCCTTCATTTCCAAGATGATGACCAACTCCCCCAAACTCCCCAACAACGTCCCACATTCGAAATTCACTAGACACTTTTTTGACCACTTACTTACCAGCGCCAAACCGTACACCGCCCCTGGTTTTGATGACACCTCTCTCTACCTCTTCTCTGTGGTTCCCCATAACATACAGACCTTCATCTACAACTTATGCTCTACTCTCATTACCACTAATATCCCCTTTCACTGGCCCAACGCCAAAATATTTCTCCTCTATAAGAAAGGAGACCCACACTTACCCACAAACTACCGTCCCATCGCTCTCCTTAACTCTATTTACAAAATACTTGCTTCTTATGGAGCCTCTACCCTTAATTACTACTCCACCACATACAAACTCACTGACAACACACAATACGGAGGTTTACCCAACCACTGCACCACTGACCATATCTTCTCCATGATTGCCAATCTCTCTCTCCACCCCGACGTCTACCACCTCTACCTCGACCTAAACAAGGCTTTCACCTCCGTCCCCCACAAGGCTCTCTGGAAAATTCTCTCCAATTACAACATACCTACCTACCTAATCAACCTCATTAAAATCCTTTGCGCCGCCCCGTATGCCTACCCCATAGTCAACGGTTTCGCTCTCTTCTCTGCACACTGCATACGGGAACTCCGACAAGGATGCCCCATGTCACCCATTCTCTCCAACCTCCTTGTCAATCCCATCATTCTCCACATTAAAACTCTTCTCCCCGCACAAGAATTTCACGCCCTATTCTCCTTCATTGATGACATCGCGCTCCACACTAAATTACCCCACACCCTCCGAAAAATCCTTAACTTCCTGATCACAGAAGGGCCCCTATACGGCCTCCCTTTCAACGCCACCAAATCCGAACTTCACGCACTCAACAACGCTCCCCACGTAATCATCCGCATCTCCTCTTCTACTCACTCCAGCACTTTCCATAACAGTGGTAACCCCCGAAGTTTTGACAAATACCTTGGCAGTTACTTCTTCAACCAAAGACAAAATACCCAAATGTATCAACTCCTGGTGAACACCATCAATTCCTTCTTTACCAATCTCTCCACTCTTCCCCTCACTCACAACGAAATCATCAAACTCTCCAACATTCAACTCATTCCTACGCTCACCTACCGCCTTATCTACAACTCCCTTCCTCAAGATAAACTCGACAAACTAGACGCTCTCATATGGACTCACATCTCAAAGTCTGGCAAACTCTCTTATTACACCCCTAACAAAACTAAATACTCCTCTATTGCTTCCTTTGGCCTCAATATTACCAAAGTCTCTATCACAACACACTTACAAACTATCAACCACACCCTACGTTACTCCTTTCGCCATGGCCCCCAAACCGCCAATGAAACAGTCATCAACACCCTGCTCACTGACTCCTACTAACCCAACCTGCTTCAACACATGACTGCCTCCTCCGCCACATTTCTAGGCTACCACTGTCACAACATCCCAAACATCAACCCCTGCCTGCTTAACCAACTCCCTGCTCACACCCCAACAGAAATAGCCTTCACCTACTACCAGTCTGCGACTGATCCACCCACGTACTCTACCACTCAGAACACTCAGCATCCCAAAAGGACCACAATCTGGCACTTAGGCACTCTGGATCACCCCAACTCAAACAAAACCACAGCGACGTTCCCCGACATGACTGTCCAGATCACCAACAACAACAGATTCCGCCTCCCAACCAACACCACTAACAAACCCAGAGCCATAGCTATCCCTACCAATCCTTCAAATCCTCCGGACACTACCTCCTTTCCCTATGCCTTCAGCAGTTCTCATTTTAGCCCTTCATTTCTGCAATTCACTCTGGTGCACAACATACCCCCACCAAAACTGGACCACCTCCACTTCTGGGGTTGCCACGACCTCAGACAGGCTCTTCTCACCTATCCTACAGCCACCGTATGCTACACGGACGGTTCTGACGACCAAAAAAATGACAGACCTTCAGGTTCTGCGGCCACATTCAATACCGCACCTCCCATTACCATCTGCAACACATCCCCCATCAAAGGCTCATACCCGCCAGAGATATTTGCCATCATCCTCACTACACTCCTGCGCTCTCTCCCCACATTACCCCAACCCATAATTTTCGCCATAGACAATTTGAGAGTCTGCAGCACTCTACAACTCATCCAGCAGACAAAATGTAACCCCTTCACTGCCAGTAGCAACCCTTTCTGCCTCTGGTACTCCCACATATGGACCTTTCTCCATTCATCACCTCTTCATATCATTTTTACTTGGATTAAAGGTCATGCTGACTTTCCAGGCAATGACTACTCTGACGCCATCTCTAAATGGGCCTCCAATAACATCAACTACCCCCCAGGATCACACCAACCAAATTCCACTTACTTCATTTATCACCAGTGCACACCACTCCCAGGTGAGGTATCCCTTAAATCTGTCAAACACTTACTCCCTGCACACTCTCACAATAACATACACCTCTCCATGAGCAGAGATTTTTACTCTCATACCTCCTGGTTGTCCCGTTTCCCCTTCAAATGGGTCAATGGTCTGTACAGTTGCACTGGTTACCAACCACATTACATCCTTAAAAAATATCCCTGCCCCAAATGTCTCCAGAAACACCCTCTGGACCAAATAACAGTGGTAGCTGAATGCACAGCCACTGCACACCTACGCCAAGCCATCATCAACGCCTGGCCTTCCCCTTTCAACGACCTCATTTCTGATTGGTGGACGACCACAACACTGGGTGACCGCCGCAACTTCATCCCTACACTGAATCCTAACTCTCTCAGTAACCTTCTCTGTTCACCCCCACCTGCACTCACCTACACTCAACACAGAAATCACCTCTACTCTGCCATGAAAAAACAACGCCAACGCCTCAAAACAACACTAGAAGACGTCCAACTGTGGCTCAGAAAAAACCCCATACCAGACCTGCACACTCTGCAGCCAGACACCACTGACAACCCTTGGAAAAACTCAGTCTCCATCTACAGCACATCAGCACACCAACCCACTCAACTCTCTTTCCCAAAAATTAAATCACCCGCCCCGATCAACAAACATCCAAACAAAAAACGCTCTGGTGCTACCTGCCGCACAGTCACTAAGACAGACACTCTCCACCTCACTTCACCTTCACTCCACGGGTCACAGTTCCCCAACACTTCAGTGTGAAAGGAGATTAGGCTCCACTAGCGACCGGGGGGTCTCCGGCCCGCACTGAATTTCCGGGAAAGGTGTCCTCCTCCCCCAGGTTTTTTTTTCTCTACTTTTTTTACCCTCCCTCCGTCATCCACCTCTTCTCTGTCAACTGCAGCCCCCCCCCCCCCCTGTGCCTCGCATGGGACACACACACACACCTCGGAGCACCCACGCCGTGGAGCAGTGCGTGAATGAGTCCAGAGCTCGGCCTAAGGCCCTGCCCTAGGTACCCGCGCCCCATGCATTCAGTCTCTGTCCTCCTTTTGCCTCTCTCCGTCATTCACCTCTTCTCTGTCAACTGCAGCCCCCCCCCCCCCACTGCAGTTTCCGGCAACCATGACCCCACCCCCCCCCCCTGTGCCTCGCATGGGACACACACACACACCTCGGCGCACCCACGCCCTGTGCAGTGCGTGAATGAGTCCACAGCTCGGCCTATGGCCCGGCCCTTGGTCCCCGCGCCCCATGCAGCCAGTCTCTGTCCTCCTTTTGCTTCTCTTTTTGCATGATTCTCTTTGCCAGACGCCTTTTTGGCCGGGCTGCCAGTGGCGAGTAAGCTGCGGCGCCCCCCACGGTGTCATTGCTTAGGGTTCCTTGCAAGTATTCTTAATTTTTTCTTTTTCCAGCGCATTACTCTAGAGCTTAGGTTATTTTCTGGCCACTGGTGCCATTCAGGGCAGTGCACTGCACCAAGATGAACCTGGTCTGTGCCCAGGTCTCAGCAGGAACAGGTACTTATACTATTTGTGTACATACTTTCTCTTGCTTTGGACTTCGGCTCGCCAGGAACGCTCTTGCCCGTGGTTAGGCCGCTTTGAGTAATGATCGCCGGGGGGAAACCCCCATGCATCAAAAAGAGATTGGAGGTCTGTATGACAGCAGGAGATCATGATCACCCGAAAAACCTGGTGGATTTGGTGTTTTGCGATTTCAGCGAAATATAGCCGTCAGCAAGCTCCTAGGTCCTCGACAGGGTTACAAAATTTTTGTATTACAACTTGTTGGATCCAAACGATCGCTGTGGGGAGGCCAGTGGCCAGAGCGGGGATTCCGGACTCACCGGGTACGCCGAACCTACTGCAGTTTACCATAGGCCCAGTGCTGGCAAACAAAGAGAGCTCCAAGACCGTTAAGCCTGTTCTTGGTGCCGTGCACGAGTTTGAGTTGAGACAGGGCACCGACGGAGCTAAGGAGTACCACGCTAGTGCCAGCGACGACGGAGATCGGCGCGGCAGCAACCATCGCCACGTGGTGAGACGACGACAAGAAGCTCAGCTTTGCCACCATCAAGCCACCCCAGATTATGGCCTACTGGGGAACCGTTGTGAAGACATCTTCACGGTACTACAAGCTGGGTGTCCAGGACAGACTTCGGTGCGGTACGTGGAGGACGGCGATGAACATGAACCACGGCCGTGCACTCCAGGAAGGTTGCAGCCTTTGGGTATTAGTATGTACCCGACCAACGGCTGAATCTACTCGGGTATTTACTACGCAAACGACCCCATAAGTTCTACGTCGAAGATCACGTCGTTTCAGGCCACTTTTGGTCCCATGAGTTCAGTATCGAGGACCAGGACACGCCACAAGTATTTTAAGTATGCTGATTTTGATGGTGATTCGTATTGATTCTATCATGGCGCCTACCATGGATCAAAGTGAGCATTGAAGTTTCACGCCCTAAGCTCACTTCTAGCACGGAGGTGAAGCTGGTCTGGCAGGCTCCACCCTGCCGTTTGCGTCTTCGGCGCCTCTGTTGCCTGCTACCATTCTGTTTTGCATGCTATTTTGTCTATTGTTGTTTATGCAGTCGACCGGTGCAACTTATATTATCCGTTATCCCTTATGTTTCAGATGTCGCCTTTTGTCAGAACTGGCGACTCGCGCAGTGCCGCGGGCACAGGATTTGTTACGTGATCTATCAATCAAAGAAAAGATGATGAGTTGTGTTTGCAACAGTAGGTTATCAGATCAGGACGATTTTCAGACGACTGTCGTAGTTTTTTATATCAAAATCGTTGAGTTGTTTATACCGTGATTGTATAATTGCGGCGTCGTTTTCCGTGGCGCTTATCGTTCATTACCAGCTCCTGGTGCGTACAGGACCTCAGAATGTGTCAGGGATCGTGTTGGGAGACCAAAAAGGGTGGTACAAAATTTTGTTGACTGACTTGGGGACAGAGGACGACGCCGATGAGCATTCTGGTCCACTATGTTCTGCTTTCCGTGTTTTTTGCCAGAGATCGCCGTGTTCCATCGCCGGTTATCCAGAACTAGAGCAGACAAACTTGGTTGTTCATCCCGTGGTGGAGCAGGTCAAGGTTTTTGACATCATGGTGTGTAGAATACCAACCAGACGTGGTGTAGACTACATCAACCGGACATTCCAAAGCCAAAACTACAAAGAGATTGGGCATCTGTATGAAAACCAGAGATCATGGTCACCCCAAAACATGGTTGATTTGGTGTTTTGTGATTTCAGCAAAATATTCCCGTCAGCAAGCTTCTAGGTCCTCGACATGGTTAAAGGTGGCGCGGAGCGGAGAATTGCGGGTGGCGCAACGATGGTGTCCGCCGAGCCGCGTTGTGCGACCCACATCGGCCACTAGGTTAGTTGATGGACGTTGAACAACCACATCCATGTGTCCATGATGTGGTCTGGGATGCTTCCTCCAGGGTTGAGGAATGTCCGGAGCTGCCTCACGTGCATGTGGGTGGCGCCTTGTGGCATGGGTACCGTGGTGAGGCACCTGTTGGGATGCAAGCCCTGCAACTGCCTCCGAAGGTCACTCACCCCCTGGTCAGGGTGTGCGTCCTAGATGACGTCGTAGATCCCCTGCAGTTCTGTCGGGCTGAGGGCGCCGTTGTGCGTCGGTGGTGGCGTCTGGGGGGGTGGAGGGGGCATGGCCTCCCTGACCTAGACTGTAGCAGTGGTAGGTGAGCGGGACCCCTAGGTGTGGTTGTGTTGGGGTGTGGTTGGTGTGGCGGATGCAGTGATCTTGGTTGGAGTTCCCTGGGACTGCTAGGGTGTGCGGTGTGTAGTGAGGGGTGTGGCACTCCCGGAGACCACGGCTCCTTTCAACGCATGGGTTGGGCTTTCTTGGTTAGTTAAGAGCCTGTGTCGCTCCTCCACAGTGCGCGCTGCCGGCGCCTGCTTCCCAAGGTTGGACCCAGGGCGGCGTAGTGCCACTGGAAGTGCGCCCTACGCGCCACCGAGGTGGGGGCGTCCGTATTGCCAGGAAGCTCGAGAAGTGGCAATACACGGCCGGGCTTGTGTGTTGGGGGCCGTGGCTGGCCGCACACAGGGTCCCCCTCTTTGTAGCATGCTGTGAAGGCATGCGGGGACTTGTCGTCGTGCGTGTATTTGGCCGCGGGTTGCCCTTTTACTGGCGTTGGCCATGGGGTCATTGGAGACCGAAGTTCGAGTACTGTCGTCCCGCTCGGTGTCCTGTGGCCGAGGTTGGCATCCGGACACAGTGTGCGCCCCACTGGGATTAGTGTCGTCGTGGGGCGCCGGGTCCTTGGTGGCCTCCTGGTTGCCATATCCGGTAGTTGGCATCCGCGGCGGTGCATCTCTGAGTGAATTTGGGGGCTGTTGACGGCGTAACTACGGGAAGAATGCCCTTTCGATGGTGCCCATCTCGGTGAGGAGTCCTCAAGCGGCGCCTGGGTAGCCCCAGGTCCCTCTCCAGTCTCAAGCTTTTCCGTCACGTGCGTCACCCTTTGCGGTGCCCGGATGGTCAACGGTGTGGTCTCTTTCGTTTGTTGATTGCGGCCTTGGTAGTCCTCATTTTTTTCCCTTCCTCCGGTGGTCTCGGAAACAGTGTCCTTGGCAGCCTGCACCCCCGGTGTTCCATCAGGCGTCCATGATGATATACCTATGATGTCCCTGCTCAGCAACTCAAGGGCACGCGGCGTGTGACGGTACGCCCTGACCGCCGTACCCACCTCACGGCATGGTGTTGCGGCGGTTCATTTTGCGGCTGGCATCGAGTGTGGGGGATGTGGTCCAGCAAGGGTCTGGGCACCATCAACGTTTGTGGCGGCCTTCCCTTCTGTGCCGGGTCATAGGCTGGCGCGGGTTGTCCGTAGGTGCGGTGCAGTCCGCACTTGCAGCGTGTGTTAGGTGCACTGCGGGGCAACCATGCTGTCGCTTAGACTGGTTGGTCGCGGTGCATGGGCCGCGGTTCTTGGTCCCCCGTGGGTGCGGGGGCTGCCGTGGTGGGGAGATGCGTGGTGTTCTGTGGCGCATCGGCCCCCAGTGCTTGGAGCAGGAGTTGTACCAGCCCTCGCCTGGTGCTGCACGTGCCCCGTTGTGATCCTCACTGTGATGACAGCCGCTTGGTGACCGCGACGTCTGTTGTGTCTTTGCTCGGTGCTGGCATTCTACTGGCCATTGTCTGGGGTTTTTGATGTTGGTGGATGTAGTGCCGCCGCCCGTTTGGGCGTCTCGTGTTCTCGGGAGTTCCTCTTTGGGGGGGGGGGGGGGGCAGGGGCGGAAGAGGAGGCTCGTGTTGGACCGGTGTGCGGGCGCTGGAGCGGGACAAGGAGGAGATATCTTGTCCTGCCCGGGCCTGGCGGCTCGCCGGCGCTGCATTTTGGTACATGTCTGGCTGCGATGCAGGGACTAGTTGGTGGTCTATCGCGCTGACGAGGTCCCACTTTTTCGTAAAGATTTGGGGCCCTCTGCATTTAAGCCATGCCGCAATGAGTTACTGCCCCCCCCGTTGTGTGTTAGGGCGCCGTTAGCATGGATGATCTCTCCCCGCTCATGGCCGTGCCCACCCCGGACCTGCTCCTTGGCCCCTTCGGCGTCTCCCACATACCAGCTGAAGAAGAAAGGGACTTGGGTCGTTAGGGTTACGACGATTGTACCACTCTGTTCCCCGTCCCATGTGCTAGCCTCTCAACTCTACGGCAGATTGTTTCTGCAGCGAAGGCTGCCTCGTTGCGTAGTTTCATCATATTCAAACGTTGTTACATAGTTGTTGGGGTCCTCGCCTGGCCGCATGCGCCATTGTACCGCTCGCGGGGAGGGGCATGCAGTCGGCTCGTCCAACCTGTCCAGCTCGTTCTGCCATTGCATGTCTCAGCTCTCTCTGCCGCCGGTGGGGCAGTGTCGTTGAAAGTGCAAGATTATTTGTGTCCCCACCCATAGAAACGCCTACACCAAAACGTTGTCGGATTGCGTCTTTTGGCAGCGAGGCCTAGTGCAGAGGCGCTGAGCCCGTCTGCAGAAGGGGGAAGCATGCATCATGGAGAGGCACTCGCTGTGGAACCAATGTTTCTCCTCGGCTGTGCTGTAGCCAAGGTCCTTCCTGACGCAGCCACATTTGAAGCACACCGGGCATGGTGCCAGTGGCCCTGCCAGGTGGTTTTGTGGATCCTCGGACATCATTAGGAGAAACGCGGTGGTGCTGGCGCGTGGCAAGACATCTACAGGGAGCGTGCTTGCATTGGGTTTGTCAAGTGTGGCGTGTAAGGTGGTTAGGCGCTTCGTATGGAGTCGCCACCATCCTGAATCCCGTGTCGTTGGTGGCGCGGTTAGCCCTTGCGCTAGGCGGGTTCGTAGTTTATAAGCATGTTGTCGTACATTCCTTGGTCCTCTGTAGCGTGTTGTTCCAAATGTGTGTACAGCTGGGTGCAGTATTGGACTTGCGCATCCGCTCGCTTCAGGGTTGTCAGTTGCATGTAGTTTGCTGTTGCATGTGGTTCCGGGACGTGGTTATTGTGGACATTGGAGGGCTGAGGCGGCAGCGCTCTTCCCAATACTGCCTCTTTTGTTAACACCTTGATCACGGATTGTCCGAGGAGGCATCCTACTTCATTGGCCGGCGATGCTGATGAATTTCAACTAGCATTTTGTATGATTGTGGTTGCTGGTTCCCATGTGGCCAAGTGCACTCCGCCCTGAATCACGGGGCACAATTTGAAATGTTTTCACGATTCACGCTCTAGTAGGTGGCATGGGCATATGTGTACTCGGGGGTACGTCGATGCCCATCCTGTCATACCAGCGTGCGATCCTGTACAGTAATGCACCTATGGCACGATCCCGGCAGTGTGCAAGATCAAGGAATGGCTATGGATCTCTTTGCGCTCCAAGCACAAAAACCGCCGGCGACACCAACACAAGCAACACGTAACTCACGATGAGAGGAATCCCTGTGATCTCAGGGAGACCTCCAAGCGACCCCAGAGGAGCTGGAGAACCAAAGTTAGTCGGATCCTGACATACCTGTACTGCAGTGGGATTCATCTGAGCAGAGTGAAGTGTGCTTCGGAGACCCGTCGTTGCCATCAAAAACTCCACACCAAACTGCTGATGCTACATCGAAAACCCCATGAGGATCTTGTAAGCGGGAATTTTTGACCTTACAAGTGCCAATGCCCTCATGGCCAACCCCCAATGGACAGACAACATTGTCACCATTGCCAAGGCACGTATGGGGAATGTGGAGACCCCTGTTGGGCCTTTGGTTGGGGTGGTCCTTCGTACTCTCTTGCACCAGTTTGCAAATATCCATAGGTTTTGGAGGCAAAAAGAATTTTTTACAGATAGTGATGTTGCCATCCGCCAGTCGCCAACCGCCAACCTCCAACACATGGTGTGCTGCAAGTTTTTTTTGGAAAAACTGTGTAACGGAACACTCTTTCTTTTCTGTTCTGGACCGCCCTGCCCACATTAGTATCACACATACCCCCCCCCCCCCAACAGACACAACCTTCACACGCACGCACCCACACGTACACAGGCATACACACGCACGCATGTCTCACCTCCTCACTCCCGCTAGTGCCACATCCTGCCGCATCGAATTTGGGGCAGTCACAAATTACCATCCTGCCCACACCAACGGCCCAACGCGTCAACCATTTACCGCTCACAATCTGCACATGAGTGTTCTCGTGGAGTTTCCTTTTCCGAGTTCTATTTGACAGTTATCAATCCGCTTTTTGCGGCCGGAATGATTGTCTGTAGCGGACAGAGTCCCATCTGCTGCGCCCTGACCAAGGGCAGCTGTTTCGGGACATGTCAAACAACACGTAGACCCAAGCATCAGAGGAAAAGAGTTGTCACGCCAGCAAAATCTGTTAGATTTGCTGCCCCTTTGCCACTCCCCAGTAGCGACTTGCATCGGCCAACTGTAGCCATACCTTCACCCATGAGACTTTGCATTCGGCTGAGTTTACAGTTCAGATCATTGAATTCCTACAATTGAGAGTGTTCGGTCGTTTCCACCCCCAACATATCTCTTGGGGACTGCCATAATCCGCCAACATGGACCTAATAAGCGCTTCTGGGGCTTCCCCCGCCCCCCTCAAGTTTTGCAACATGTGGTCCCACAGTGGGGGTATGAGTATACGTTTTGAAATCTGCAGGAAAAGCCATGTCAAGGAGCAATTGTCAGCACCCTTGGGTGTTTGCAACAGCAGTAAATCGGACACCAGTGAGCAATGCAGACAGACATGCACTGCACAGTTCATCTATGTTTATTCCCATTATTGTTATTGTCGACCCTGTTGGGGCAGACATCACCACCTTTAGTGCTAGGAGCTTTTTTCTGCTGTTACCAACGCTGCAGTCTGCAACTCCATCCAAAAAGTTGGCACAAGAAGTGGTGACCTCCGTTTCGAACAGAGTTACGTGCTCAGGGTGCTCCGGGTGGAAATTTTGAGGCCTAGAGAAGCAATATTTATTTGTTCAGATTTACCTTGTTATGACAATTGTGTCTCCCTGGCTGAACTGTAAAAAAATTTTGCGTTCCATCAACACATTTTTGAGGCGCTTGCTGATGGGGTATGGCGCCACGTCATTGGCCCCAAGTTATTTGTGTATTGTTGGGACCTTATTTACCTTGTTGTTATGTGCTCGCCTAGATCGTAGTATGTTTCGCTCGAAACTGCCATATGCAAGCCTGGCATGCAAGTTGGACACTGCTTTGCATGGTGTTCCCACCCCGGGGGGGTCGCCGGGCCCGTGCCCTTTACGCCGACTCCCCCCCCCTCCTCCCCCCCCCCACCCTGGAAATTGGCACCGAAGTGCCGGACCATCAGCGCCAAAGGCGCTCTAAGGCAAATTTGCTTGAACCACTAGAGGGTCAAAGAATGGGTTTTCACCCTATGTGTCTATAGTCAAAATACTCAGTTTTTTCAGGAGAACCCATGGGAGGGCAGCCGGGCCTGGTCCTTGTATGCAACACCCCCCAGCCTCCCCCCCTCCCCCCGGGCTTTGAGAGATACTGGTGGCGGGCTGGCCACCAACAAGTGTCCCTAGAGAAAACTGTCCGGCGCCGAAGGCACCAATTTTTTTTTTCATACTATGTGTTTATACTCAAAACACTCAAAATTTTGTAGAGAATTCATATTTGTGTTAAAATAACAAGAAAAAAATTTTCACCTGAAGAAGGGCTACAGGAGGGCTGCAGGCCCTAACAGCAACCCTAGCCCTAATCAAGACTGAATATTGGGACCGAGCTGGTGGGGGAGGGAACATTAGATATGAATGGTGAGGGACACCAATGAGTTACACATTGAAGGCCCTTGACAGGGTGGAATCATCTTGCAAGTGATCCCCTTCACCACAAGGCTTTTGTGGACTTATGAGGGGCCAAAATGCCCCAAAATGGGCACAAAATAGGCTCATTTCACCCGTTTGTGCACCCCAAATGGTCTAGGATGAGTTTTGGAAAAATGCGTTTTTGACCCATTGTTGACCCATTTTTGGTCCCAAAACAGCGCATCTTCAAGGCATTTTGGGATTTTCGGAGGACCAAAATGGGCCACCCCAAGCTCAAAACAGTCCAAAAACACTTGTTTTAGCATCACACATGGTCTAGGATCATTTTTGGGAAAAGTCATTTTTCTGCCCCTATTGGACCCTATTGACCCTTTTGGGCACCCATCTGTTTGGGCTTGAGCTTGCAGCTTGCCGCAGCCTACTGGGCTTGGGTACGGGGGTCTAGGCGTCCATTTGGGCAATTTTGAGGGCTGGAAACCACAAAACGAGGGGGGTTGCGGGTGGATTAGGTGCCCTCAGAATCGCGTTTTGAGCCATGTAGCCAAAGATATGGCCTATTCTTGGTTTGTGGCTGTCGCCAGCCAATCTGCACAAAATTTGGGGCTTGTGGGGGCCCTTTTGGGCCGTTTCCGGGACATATGGTGGAGTCAGAGGGCCGCAAATGGCTCGTTGACACAAGAAAATCGAGCTGCACATGCAGTGCACCCACCCTTTCCCTTTCCTAGACCGTTTTGAATTGGTTCTAGGGCTCTTTTGGCGCAAAAATGGCTTTTTTTGGCCCTAAATTGCAGTTTTTGAAACTGAGGTCCGCCACCTGCGACACCCATTCCCAGCCGCCACCGTTGAGTTTCTGGCTCAGGCTTCGTGTGGTTGTCCCTCACACCCATAGGTATCATCCACAAAAGATCTAAGCTGAATATGAAGCACCACGACGGATGTCTGATTTTTCCCCATTTCGCGAGTGCTGCTTGCTGCTTGTTGCTGCTTGCTGCTTGCTGCTTGGTGCTGCTGCTGCTAAACCTGGTAGGTCCACCCTAGACCCTAAAAAGGGTTATAAAACCAAGACTGGTTCCACCAGCTCGGTGACCCTGACCCTAACTCTAACCCTAACCCCAATCAGGACTGAATATTGGGACCGACCTGGTGGGGGAGGGAACATCAGCTATGACTGGTGAAGGGCATCAAGAATGATTCACACATTGATGGCTCTTGACAAAATGAAATTAGCTCGCAAGTGAACCCCATCACCACGAGGCCCACTTTCAAGGCTTCATTGGACTTCTGAGGGGCCAAAATGCCCCAAAATAAGCTCAAAATGGGCTCATTCCACCGATTTGTGCACCCCAAATGGTCTAGGATGAGGTTTGAACAAATGCGTTTTTGACCCATGTTTGACCCATTTTTGGTCCCAAAACAGCCCATTTTCAAGGCATTTTGGGATTTTCGGAGGCCCAGAATGGGCCACCACAAGCTCAAAACGGTCCAAAATCACTTGTTTTAGCGTCGCACATGGTGTAGTATCATTTTTGAGAAAAGTCATCTTTTTGCCCCTACTGGACCCTGTTGACCCATTTGGGCACCCATCTGTTTGGGCTTGAGCTTGCAGCTTGCCGCAGCCTAGTGGGTCTAGGTATTGGGGTCTAGGCGTCCGTTTTGGCAATTTTGAGGGGTGGAAACCACAAAAAGCGGGGGGTTGCGGGTGGAGTAGGTGCCCTCGGAATCGCATTTTGAGCCGTGTAGCCAAAGATATGGCCTATTCTTGGTTTGTGGGTGTCGGCATTTGGAGCTTCTGGGGGCCTTTTTGGGCTGTTTCTGGAACGTATCATGGAGTTAGAGGGCTGCAAAGCGCTCATTGACACGGGGAGGTCAAATCGCACGTGGGGTTACCCACCATTTCCCTTCGTTTGGCCGTTTTGAATCTCTTCCAGGGCTTTTTTGGCCCAAAAATGGCTGTTTTTGGCCCTAAACTGCAGATTTTGAAAGTGAGGTCCGCCACCTGCGGCCCCCGTTCCCAGCGGCCACTGTCGAGTTTCTCGCCCAAACTTCGTGTAATTGTACTTCACCTCCCCAGGTATCATCCATCAAAATCTCAACAAAATCCAAAGCACCACAACGGAGTTCTGATTTTTCCCCATTTCGCGCGTGCTTCTTGCTTGCTTGCTGCTTGCTTGCTGCTTGCTTGCTTGCTGCTTGCTGCTAAACCTGGTAGGTCCACCCCAAAAACTAAAAAGGGTTAGAAAACCAAGACTGGTTCCACCAGCTCTGTGCCCCTAACCCTAACCCTAACCCTAGGCTAACCCTAACCCCCCCCCTTCACCCCTGGCTGAACGCCCCCCTGACCCCCGGCCAGACCCCTCCCCGACCCCCAACAGGACCCCCCCCGACCCCAAGCATGACCCCTTCCCGACCCCAGGCTGGACCCCCCCCCCCCCCCCCCAAAGCTTTGACAGATAGCTGTGGGGTATGTCGCATCAGGACCGGTTGTAGTCGCCCCCCATGGGAGAACCCAACTATGGATGAAAAACAATTTGGACCAAATATCAATACCAGCCCTGTGCAGAGGTACTTCAGAGATGGCCCATACCCTAGTGGGTAGAGCAGTGCCTCTGCATCTCTAAGGTCACGGGTTCAATCCCCAGACAGGGTTATGGACAAGATTCAAAAAATTTTCTTGTTTTTTTTTCCTTGTGCTTTGATGTTGTCTCCTTTGTTGGGGATACCTGAGAATGCAAGGGTTATGTAGCATTTCCGCCAACTTGTGGGCCCCCCAAAAGGCAAGGCTTACGCAGCCAATTCTGATTTTGTCCTCCTTCATTTGGGGACCCCCGGGAATGCAGGGGTTATGTAGCATTTCCGCCCACTTGTGGGCCGATTCTGATTTTGTCCTCCTTCATTTGGGGACCCCCGAGAATGCAGGGGTTATGTAGCATTTCCGCCCACTTGTGGGCCAATTCTCATTTTGTCCTCCTTCATTCGAGGACTCCGGATGTCACTGCGACCTGTTTGCGTCTCTTGCCGCCTCGACTGGATGAAGCCAGAACGGATTTCGGGAAAGCCAAAAGCGCCCGCAGATTCTCTCAAGAAGGCGAGTGTACCATGGAATGCAGTAAATGACCAACAACCTACGCAATTTGAAACCGAAGCTGTTGGGGGATGGTGACGGTGGGATATGACGGTGAGAGAGATTGTTGATGATAGCAGGGGTGTAGCTGGTCCAGGGGCATTGGCATGACACAATCCTCCCCAAATCACGTCCAAAACTTCTTTTTTCCTACTTGAAATCGACCCTAAGTCATATCAGACTCCCTAAATTCTTTGCAAACCTTCTTTTTTGGTACTAGAAATCGACTCTAAATCCTCATAGAAATCCCCTAAATCCTTTGCAAACCATCCCAGAAATCGTCCTTTTATACCCAACCTAAATCCCGCAAATCATCCTTTTATCGCCTCCAATGCATCCTCAAATCCTCCAGCGCCTGAGTCGCTGGACACAAGGAAATGGCTGTGTTCAAGAGGTCCAACAAGGAGGCAATGACCTGAGGTGGCATTGTCAGATTTGCTCTGCAGGAGGTCGAAAGGATTCCATCTTTTGTGTGTCGATTGTGGCAACTGGTCCCACCCTCACTGCATGGGGTTATAGGTCAACCCACCCGCTTTTTTTGTCCTGTGTGCAGGCCATCTATCCGGGCAAGCAGGCTGAAATCTATCGGATGGCCCGTGGTGCTTTCCGCAGAAATGTGTGCATGCTGGACACAACGGATGGAATGCATGTGATGCATGTGCACACAGCCCAAACCAGCAATGCATGCCATGTGTTTGCAATGATTCTAGGACCTTGAATACAGGCAAATTGGGGGAATATGTTTGCATATCACCATACTAAGATCAAAGCATGCCCAATTTTCCTCTTGATAAATATATGGGTCTCGGCGGTGGGTTGCAAGCTCATGCATTTTCATAATGAAAGGTAGAGGGCATTGGGAGGTAGGCGTTTCAAGGGGGGAGGGGTCATGGTAATTATGATCTGTAGTTATGGTGCAAACTGGTTGGGGACTTGTGGATTGCCTACCACACTGTGCTGCCTGCACGTTGCCTTTCCCGCTTACAGGAACACACCATGGGAATCAATAAGCTTTGCTTGATGCTGCTGCTGATACCAATACCTTTTTTGGCCTCTCAAGGTATGTATGCTTCAGTGTCAGCTCCCATGTATGTACTAGACACTTCCGCCAGTGCCCTTAATGGCGATTTGCTTGCTGATGCACTTGCTACTTTCAACCGCAGCATCCCCCCCCCCCCCCCCTGCGCAAGCACCCCATTGTCTAAGCACCGGGACTCGGTCTGACCGTCGTTTTTCTGTTTTTTTCTGACCACGGTGTTTATGGTCAGAAACTTAGTAGAACGTGATTGTCTGTCAATTGTAGAGGGGAAAGAGGGTGCTGCCTGTTTTGATGTGACTTTCAGCCATGGCTCATGTCGTTACTCGAGGCTTCGCTGTCCCGTATATCCAGTCCACCGGTGAGCACACTTTGTATGAAAAGCAGTCTCAGTCACATTATGTGCATGCAGAAGACCATTCCCTCACTATGAGCATCTTGTTCATCACAGATTGCAGGGAAAGCGGCCAGTATGACAGTTTGGGGTCTCTAGCTGTAGCAAACTGGTCGCGCACAACTGCGACCGCTGACGATTGCGAAGCACTGTGTCAGGCAGAGGCCGATTGTGCCTATTTCACATTCAGGAACAGTGACTCTGCTTGCCAATTCAAAGGTGCTGGTGCAGGCCCTTGGATTGCTGAGGATGGCCACACCAGTGGACCAAAACTGTGCGCAGGTGCTGATTGTACCCTCTCTTTACTGCTTCTGACCAATGTTCTCTCATGCATTCACAGAGTGTTGCATTTGGAATACCCCACATCCTCTATTTCTTGCTTGAACGTCCAAATCCACTGTTCCTTAAGACGGGCTGGCATGAAGGTGCTGTAAACAATTTCTTCACATGATGGGCACACTCTTTGTGTAGCACTGGTGCAGTCGGGGCAGAAGGAAAATAACGCTTTTAGAAGGATTGACTGGCAGGCACCCCATTCTTAGTCACAGTCCTCCTCACTTAAGAGCAACTTTAACTAGACATGGGGGCCATGTAAACTCCTCCCGTCCTCCCTGCTCCTCCTCAACTTTGAATGACGGCCTTTTTGCGTTTTCTATGCGCCAAGTGGGCTCAAAACGGGCTCAAAATGGGCTTACTTCACCTGTTTGTGCATCCCCAGTGGTCCAGGATCAATTTTGACCGATTTGTGGCTGACCCACCTTTGGTCCTAGGACGGCCCATTTTGAAGGCATTTTGGGACTTTCAGGGGGCCACCATGGGGTGGGCTCAAAACAGGCTAAAACCACTTGTTTTGGCATCCCACGTGGTCTAGGGTTGGAGAGGAAAATTTTTTTTGCCCCCGGTGGACTCGGTTGACCTATTTGGGCACCCAACAACCCATGCCCGCAAGGTCCAGGGATCACCTCATGCGGCAGAAACATTCACACATGAGGCACTAGGTAGTATTGACTGTTCAAGACGATTGGCACCATTACATGTACGCCTGATCTACTTCACACTCATGCCTGTGGGGCAACCATGAGGCAACCATGCGCTACAGCGGGCAAATGTGCACAACAGTTCCCATTTTCTCTCATATTGTCTTGTTAGGTAGCCACTGTGCCCACATGTGGGCCATTCCTGATTTTGTCCCCGTGCAGAGCATTGGAGACCCCAAGACGGCAGGCGTTAGGTAGCCACTGTGCCCACATGTGGGCCATTTCCGATTTCGTTCCCGTGCAGAGTATTGGAGACCCCCGAGACAGCAGGGGTTAGGTAGCCACTGTGGGCACATGGGGGCCATTTCTGATTTTTGCCCCGTGCAAAGCATTGGGGACCCCCGACACGGTAGGGGTTAGGTAGCCACTGTGCCCACATGGGGGCCATTTCTGATTCTGCCCCCGTGCAGCGCATTGGGGACCCCTGAGACGGCAGGGGTTAGGTAGCCACTGTGCCCACATGGGGGCCATTGCTGATTTCGTCCCCTCGCAGAGCATTGGGTACCCCTGAGATGGCATGTACCCTTCGTGAACCGGCCGTTTGAATCCCAGATTCAGAGTACCGTGAATTTCACCTATTTTTGCTGTGTTTTGCTCTTAACTTGGTGCCATCGTGTGCTTTTGTCGTGCTATCTTCGCCCAAAGTGAGATCCAACAAATGTGTGCAAATTAGAGGTTTGAAGTGGCCGCATCGTTCAACACATCTGGTGGGATTCGCTGTGAATTGGAAAATTCACGCACCCAAATTCACGCATAAATTCACGCTAGGTTCACAGATTCACGAGAATGTGAAATTCGCACGAATTTTGTACAAACTGGAGGTGGATGATGTTGTGGGCTGGGCAGCATCCCTCGACCCCTCCACTGATGTGATCCACATCGACCTGCGCATCCCCACCCGCAACTCTTACCTTGCGGGGAAGGTGTGGGCCAGAACCTTGTGGAGGGAAACTGCGCCGCCAACTCCCCTCCCTTAAAATTTTGCATCTGACCCCTCAATCTGCCACCCTTGACCTGCTCCTCAATTCCATGCGCACTAACCCGTTGGGGAAGCCTAAGGACGCCCACGTCCAGGTGTACCCCACCACTAACCTTGTGTATACCCTTCCCCACTGCGACATGGTGTGCCTGCACGATCTTGCTGCAGGTGCACCGGTCGACCACTCCTTTTTTCCCTTGTCAACCCTTGTGTGGGTTGTGTGGGTTGTCTGGGTTCACGTTGGGGATCGCACCATAGTTCTTTATCTGTCAGAGCGGCGGTGGCCACATTGTGGGTCCACTTCGAGAGTTGCGGGTGGTTTGGTTGTTAATGGACAATAGGAAGGAGAGGGCAAAGTATACCGGGGCCCGTGGAGATGAACGGTGTCCTTGGTTCTGCTGGTGCGCATCGTGAGGACAGCAAGTCCGAAATAGGTTGCAGTGTCTTCGAGGGTGCTTTGGCAGATTTAGTTGCTTCGGTTTTGTCATCATATGAAGTCCTTGTTGATGATTTGAATTCTTCAAACTCAGTGGGAGCACTCGGTGACTGTACATGCGGCCACGAAGCCGCTTGACCATGAGGGTATTCTTTGATGGGTGTGGGTGACGCCTTTCTCAGTGGTTTTGGTGCGAGTCGACGTTTTGTTCGTTCTCGGCATTGGCGGCATCTTCTAGGCGCAGCGGACCCATGACTTTGGAACCTGGCGGACTCTGACTCGGGCAGTTCCCTTTGTTTGAAGCAGTCAAGGCATTTCGCATAGGCCACTGACTCTTTGCGACAGCGTGGGCGTCGTTGGCGGAGCAGATATTTGGTCTTGCGTTTGTCAATCCAGGTACCACTTGTGCTGTCAGTGTCCAACAGGCAATTGTCCGTCAGAATATCCCATACTGTATGGTGCTTAAGGTAGGGTAGTTAGGTGCTCCCGGTCATGGGGAGGCGCCCCATGTTTCCTGGTTGCATTGCCGCTGTGACGAACAGGAAGAGGCTCCGCGCTTGAGGAGGGGAGGTGGCTTATGTCTCGCTAGACCTGGCTTATGGCCCCAAACGAAGCAGCCCCCGGAAGCACCGGGAGGGCTAATCACCGCTGGGGTGAGGCACCTGTTACGCCGGGAGGGTGTGCCCCCGTACTTGCGAACATTGCCTCCTTTGGGCAGAGTCCTAGGGGTTCACCGGACTTCCTGGCGTATCTCATTTCCAAGGCATCCCAGCGGCCTGTCCTTGGTAATTGGGTTTCGAGGTGCTTGGGTGTCGCACGCTCCGCCTCGGGTCCGAAGGCAGCGCTGGCCTTAGGACGCAGCCTAACCCCCCGGCTCCGGATCTCGTTTGGCCGGGTCACCTGCATGGCACGGACTGCCTCAGTGTCTGGGCTATGGACACTGGGTTTCCTACTGTCGTGTGGGGCGCGCGCTTGGTTTTCGGGCTCGTCCTCCCCTGGATTCTCCTGGCTTTGGTTCTTTGGGTTTCCTACGTGTTCGGGTTTGAGTTTCTGCCTGCCTTCCTCCTGCTCTGGCTGGGGCTTGCGGTGTGTGCGGGTGGATGTGTGTTTCGCCTGCTTTGCGCCTTTTCAGGTTGGGGTTTGGTGCGCGTGTGTTTGGATGCGGGCTGCTGGGTTGGTGGTGGCTATGAGGGTAGGGGCGTTGCTCCCTTCCCGCCTTTCTCGGCTGGGGGTTGCAGTGTGTGCCCAGGTGTGGGTTGGGACGTAGCCTGCCCCTTCTTGGTTGGGTTCGCGGGTAGTGCGTGTGGGTAGGGGTTTCGTTCGTACCCCGCCTTTCGTGCTCTGGCCGTGCCGTGTGTGGTACTGACTGGGATTTACCTGAGGCCCGCATGTTGGCTGGCGTTTCCTTGGCTGGGGTGTGTAGCTGTCTTGTGTGGGGCGGGCGGTCCATCACCGGTTGCGGCAGCTTGCCCCGTCCGGTGTGGCGACCCTTCTTCCACCTTGGTGGTTGTCCGTCCCTGCCCCTCCCGGGCGGCGATGCCGCCTGCGCTGGGGGGTTGTGTGGGTGTCGCCGTGTGCGGTGTTTCCCTCTCCCCCCTCTTTTTTTTGCAGGTGTTGTGGGTGTTTGCTCCGGCCTTCCCGGTGGGGACCCTTCGTCGGTTGTGGGGGGGGGGGTCTGTGGGTGTGGTTCTCCGTTCTGTCGTGTTGTGGTTCACCGGTGGTTGCTGTCGCCTGTTCCGGGCGTGGTCCCCTTCCTCCCCGCTCCACCCCCCTTCGTTTGTTTTTTTTTCTCGCAGTCCTTGTTGTGTCTGCGTTTCCCTGGTCGGTGGCGTTCCTCTTCCCCGGCGGGGTTTGTGCCGGCGTGTCCGGGGTATCTTTTCCTCCGGCCCATCGGTGGCTGCGTGGTCGTAGTAGGCAGTTTATTCTGGCTGGGCGTCGTCGGGATGGGCGGTTTGGTCTCTGAGTGTCCTATCGGTGGGTCCCGTGGGCGTCGCCCATGCCGTCGCCTGGCTAGGGCGGTTGCCTGCCTGTGTGGAATGGGCGCGTGGCCCTGCCGTTGTGTTGCTGTCCCTCCTGTTTTCCTCTGTTCCCCCTGGCCGGCGGGTGTGCATTCGTGGGGTGGAGAGGGCCGATCGGCTGTTTCCTGTTCGTAGGTGGGTGGAGGTTCCCCCCTTCACTGTCGTTTTTTGTTTTCTTTTTTGGGGATCGGGTTTGCCTGTTCCTCCCTCTGCCCTCCCTGGGCCGGTGCATGCACTGGTCGGTAGGTGGCCTGGCTAATTGGGTCGCTGTTCGTGTTGCGGGTGGCCGCGGGACGTGCCCCGGCTCCGTGCACGCTGCACCTTATGTACACGCATGGGGTGGCGGCTTGTTCTGTTCGGTTAGGCTCCGGTTCTGCCAGCTGGGCGGTTACACCAGCTGGTTTCGTGGGGTCATGGGTCAGAGGGGCGGGAGCTGGCTGGGGCCGTTCTTTGTGTTGGGGTTGCCCCGCGCCCCCCCGCCCCTGTGGTGTCCATTTGGTGCTGGCGGGTTTATCTTTCCGGTGGCGTCTCTTGCACCTACACTTTTAGGGTGGGTAAATTTCTCAAAATGACCCTCAATCCACTTAATGTGGCGAGCCCCGGCCTACATTGCTGAAACGCTGATTGTTTTCCAAAGACAATGGCTCGTATAGCATGTGCAGAAATCCTTTTTTACAAGTACAAACAATATGTTCTGCCTTTTTGCGATAATTAAATTTGTAAGTAGTGTGGCAGGAAATTTGCGTCCCATGCTACTTGCCAACTTATATTGCACCTATAGCACATAGATGAAGTGATTCCGTTACTGAATGATGGCAAACACAGTTACGATGCGGTACAGGCTTCCAGGCTGTGGTTTCATCCTTCATGGATCATGTTTCCCCCTGGACCGTTTCATGAATATAACAGTTGGCAAGTCATATGGCACGCAAACGGTGTCCCGTTCTACCAGCCAACTGAACGTTGCACTGTGGGAGTCTTAGCATTGCTTTGATTGAGCAAAAATCGATTACCTACTACTGATTTCCATTGTTCACTGTGATTGGGGTTCAATGCAACTCTGTGTGGGACCCTTTGACGATTATAAAAAGGGCACGCACAATGACAAGTAAATGTTGTCCCATTTGACCGGCCAACCCAGGGTTCATGATGTTGCTAGTGCTCCTTCCTGCGCAACTGTTTGCAGTCTGGTTGATTTTGTCGAGAAAAAAAAAAGGACACAGGACAAAACAGAAGAACAACAGGACACCCATTCTTGGATATTTCGCAATCATTGTGTCGAGTGTTGAGTAAACCCCATGGGCCACCCAAGTGCTACCTGTGGCTGACCTTGTGTCCTCTGGTGCTTCACTTCATTCACATCATTGCCAAGCGAACTTACAAGACCATTTAACTTTCGCAACTCTGACAATACTGTTTCTTGTCCCTGCTGTACCTCTTCTTGCTTCGTGTGCAAGGCATCCACTCGCCGCTTCAATTCCGACACATTCCTTCTCACTGTTGTAAGAAACTGGGCACCATGCAGTGGAGTATTCTCACCCTCATCAGCATTATCTGGTTGCTGCAGCTCGATTCGTGCACCTTTTGTGTGGACCAAAACAAGACAAATGCGTAGGCGCGTTGGTTCCCCTTAACCTGCAATTGATACTCATTACCAAGACGCAAAACAGGATGCAGCGGCGAGATCTCAACGTACAGACCACTTTTTAGCCGCTGCACAGCAAGACGGCGGTCTACACCTATACCAAAACAGAGCACAGGTGACTTCTCTGGGACCACAGTGATTGTTACGTGGTGTGTCTTTAGAAGGCCATAAGCGAAACGGGCAACCAGGCATGATCCCATGTCACCATCATCCCCTAAAACAAGGCAGGCATAATCCCGAACATGCTCAGTCATTCCGTCAGACACAACTACCCCGCTAAAGAGTTCAGGCCATCTATCAGATTTTGCTCTCCTGAGTGGGTCCAAGAATAAGTAGCATGTCATGAATGCATTAAGCAAACACGCCTACTCTTGGGCGTCGCAAAATGCAAAGAGTCCACAAACCAACGCGTAGATAGCATACACCGCCATGCATGCATTAAGACACGCTTACTCTTGGGCGTCGCCAAAATCAAAGAGTCCAGGACGGGAAGAATAAGTAAGATGCCATAGGAAGCAATGTGTAAAGAAAAATGTTTCAACAAAAACAAAGCGCCCGCAACGTCGCTGCAACGGTATGGCACACGCGAGCACGCACCCACACCCACACCGCACACACCACGCAACACACCGAGCACGCGCACCGGTGAACAAGGGCCGGGAGGCCCAGGATGGCGCACACGCAACACCGCACACCGGACACCACACACACCGCAACACACCGCGACACCAGAGAACACGAACCAAGTGCGCCAGGGCACCACACGCACAACACAACACACACCACACGAGCACACCAGCACAAAAGGGCCAAAAGGCACACGCAACACCACGCACAGAGCGTGCACACCGGCGAACAGGAGCCAGGAGGCCCAGGACACCGTACACACAACACCACACACTGAAGCCGGTTCGGACCCCCGTGGCCATCTTGGGGTCACTTGGGGTGTGTATCTATGTGCCGGCAAACCGCCATTGGCTGATATCATACTCTCCCATCCACCTGACCTAACCCGATGTGATAGTGTGTTAGGTTTGGCCATTCCGGCTGTGAGCGGCCATATTCAGTACTGAGGCACCGCCAGCGGAGATTTATATATCGGAATATCAGGAATCAACAGGGTTTTATTATCATAATGTTTCCGTAATTTTTCAGCCTTTCGTTCTGATAGTCAATGTATCGGCGACTGTCAGTTGGCTCGCGATTTTGCGTTAACCGATTGGTTAACTGTTATTTCCAGATATATTGGCGGATACTCCGTTGAAGGGTCAGATTTCATCAGCAAAGGGTTCGTTGCTTCCGCAATTTTCTAAATAAGCACTCGAAATTTTATTCTGAATTTTTCGCGATGTCGAAATCGGATTTTCGACTTCGACATCGCCGCACTTGATTTGGACTTCGTCGAGTGGTCATACTCCTTTCCCTATGCCCGAATCAGGTTTCCCTTATACTTGCCACCCATTTGACTTGGAGATATAAGGGAGACAAAAGTGAATCGTGGGACCACTTTGAAGGACCATATCTACGCGCGAGTGTGAGGAAAGAGAATAAAGAAGGTTGGGTTGCAAACGCCTTGGTCTCAACTTAATTTGGGAAGCATCAAACGCCTTTGGTGTGTACACATGCCCGAAATAGCAAGGGATAATGGTCAAGAGGGTATAAAGTGATATATAACTCTTGGACCGTGCAACCGAACATTTTATTGTGACTTTCGAGTGTATCGCATGAGTGTGGGGGTTGCATAGCAACTTTCCTTGGGTTCCTACGTATTTTTAACGTGAAGTTATGTCAATGGAGGGACATGGCATATCATGGTGGGAGCCATATTTTGAGGGTATGTGTTGTATGCATGGTATATGTTTGATATGCTCACGCCCATGTTATATATCTTCGTGTGGCCGAAGAGATGGGGAGCCATACGTGACAAGGGCTTTGCCCATGTCCCAATTGTGGAATTCAAAGCGCTAGACCAAGTCTACCGCGTATGTATTGCTCATGGTATGTTTGACAAAGAGATCCATGGGTGCACTCCCATTTTCATGGGGCATGTAGATATTAGTGGCGAAGGTATTTCCATGCGCCCGATTGGGGATCCAAGTGGGGGAATTGGTCGCAAATGGTTCCAATCATTTGTGTATTGAATCATGAGCGGACATCATGGGTGAGCATAGAGATATACTATCATGACAACTTTGTATTTGGTCATATTTCCATTTTTTTGACCTCAATTTTTGCTCAGTTTTGCATTTTGTGTACTCACCTGGTCAGCTAACAGCAAGAAGCCTATGCGAAGTCGAACCATGGTATGTTGCTCATATGTTGGCATATGCTTTGGGGTTGATCACCACCATATGCCAGATCGCGTACTCTATTTGGCTTGGCGCACGAAGGATCACAAGAATTGGTCTCAAGATCATGGGCTGACTTGGCCAGTGCGTGGCGCCCATATCCGAAGGGATTCCGAGGGTAAAATGGGGATGTACATGGGCATTGACATTTGATCTATATCCTCCATGAATACTAAACTTCGATGCCATGCATGCTTTGAGCCTTCGGATAAGTGGTAACCTCAATTTTGAGCATATATTTGATATATGGCCAATATGGTGTGAATTGGCAGTTTTTTGGCATGTTATGAGTTCAAACTCATAGGTCATTTCTCTAGGCCCATTCGACTCCAAGTCCAACCAAGGTTATGTCAGGGTAGGGCATGGTCCTGAGTGCCACTCTAGGCCATGACACGCCACCTTCCCTATTGGGCTAGGATTTAGAGGCTTGGGAGTGAACACATTTTTGGAGTTTGTGTAATGACTTGTGACACATGGCATTCAGCCATCTCATTTGACCTGGTTCAGGGCAATATGTTGGTGAGTCAAGGGAAGGTCTTGAGTCCAGGGAATGAGGGGTTTATGGCTGTGAATGTGTATGTTTACCTCTTTCCCCAACTTGGCGTGATATGTGTTCATATGCCAATTTCAGGGCTTTCTTCCTTGGTGCAATTCTTGTACATGCCCGCCATCGTGAGACAATCGATGTGCTGAACGAAAGCCCGCAGCCTGATTTGGATTGTGAATTGGGTTATTGCTGTATTTGTGGGATCTGGTTGCCATTCAGGGTTGAAGGAGGATTTTATTTTCTATATTTTTGGGTTTGGAACCTTGGACTTTGAGCAATGCAATTGTTGATCAGGAGCAAATCGGCAGGGGTTACAGGCGGAAGGGGCACAGCGGGGGCCGGTCCTGGTAGGGACCTTCTTTATGGTAGCAGAGGCTTACCTGCTGCCCCTACTAACCGCCGACCCGGGGACTTGGGCCCTTATGAGCCCTGCCCAAGTACGCCCAGGGTGCGTATTGTGGACTCGGTGGAGACCACACCGGAGATTGGAGCCATAGAAGGAACGAGACGTTCAAGAGTATGGCGAACTCCGGAGGTTGAAGCCCGAAGAGAAGAACGACATTCGGGAAGAGGAGGACGTGACATGGAGGACCTGGTCTCCATGTGTGAGCGTCGCTGCCGAAAGGCATGCAACCTCCGCTCCGCCGCGGAGGACTCTGATGAGGCCTGCCATTCAGGCAGCAGTGGAGGACGGGCCCGGCGCTACCGGAAGCGCGGGTCACCTAAGTCCGCGGCAAGGGACGCCGGGGCTATGGACACGGACCCCAGCCAGGTCAGGCTGTGGGAATCCGAGGGGCACTGCGAGGGCTATCGGACAGCCCACGAGCCACCTTCGGAGTCGGAGATGTCCGCGCCGATCGCCAGGGCGCATACGGTCCCCGGGTTCGCCCTGCAGCACGACGCTGAGGGCTTGGAGAGGCCAGCCAGGGCCCGGACGGCACCTGTGCCCCGGCACACGGGACCAGAGACGGATGCCATAGGCGATGAGTCCGAGGTGCCGGGAACCGCGGGATGCGCTGAATCCGGCGGAAAGCACGCTGCGTGCCAATGTGAGCACGTGTCCTTCCTCATGGGGATGGACGCCATCGTGCATCACCTTGACCGCCTGGACAACGCCAAGGACGCTCTAGAGGAGGACGTCGCGGGGATCCTGGACGACCAGTCGGCTGCGGAGAACCACATGGAGGAGCTGCGAGCGGATCAGGCCCGGTACCGGGAGAATCTGGAGCTGGCCCTGCAGAAGCAGCAGCAAGTAGTGGACAGCCTCCTCCACTTAGTGGAGGACATGTCGGGACGCCTGAGAAGGCTAGAGGAGCGACAGCCCCTCGCCTCGGGTCCGGAGCTCCCGGCAAAGCCGGCCGCGGTAGAGCTGGTGGAGCGGGTTAAGACCCTCAGGAGCGCCATGGAGAAACCCATGGGCGGCCCTTCAGAGGCACCATACGCGCCTCCGCGTGTTGACCCGGGTGCGCTGCCGTTTGTTCCCATGTTCAGCGAGTCCACAATGCTCGGGGAACATACGGCACCGGCTGGGTCAGTGCGGGAAGGGCACGTAACCACGGACCCGAGGAGCCTGACGGTACAGGTGTCCCATGCCGCCCAGGATGTACCGATCACGACGAATATGGTTGTCTATGCGGAAGAGAAGATCGAGATCCAGAACCAGACCATGCAGGGGCGAACCATGGGAAGCGCCGACGGACATGGTCGAGGTCATCCAGGTGGAAACCTGTGGGCGAAGGACCCCAATACGGGGATATGGACGGCTGATGGAGCAAATCCTTCCCGCATTCCAAACCCCATGAGTTCAGGCCCAACTGGACCGCACTCCATGGAGGAGAGCGATGTACGGGGAGTGTACTCACACCCCCCGGCCACAGGTGGTATCCGTCTCGGTGGAGTGGTGGCTGGAGACGTCGGAGACGCCATCAGGATTGACGACCTCAGGGCAATCAAAATCCCCTACTACGATGGCAACCCCTCCAACCTGGATGACTTCATCCTGGATTGGGAGGACTTTGCCGAGGAGGTCGTCGGCGAGATGCGGGGAGCGCCGCAGGATAAGTGGGTATGCCGGACATTCCAACACCGCCTGGCGCAGGACCTGAAGGAGGAGCTGCGGGATCAGATCCGGGAAGGATTGATCAGGACGGAGCAAGCCTGTCTCCAGTGGTTGGAGGATGAGGAGCGGGTGGACGCTCCGAATCAGAAGCTGGAGGACCTGTGGTCCATTCCACTCCCGCTGGACCGCGGTGAGTTGCGGGTCCGGGAGTGGAACCGGTATCTGCGGAAGTACCGCAGATGCCTCAAGTTGGTGGAGGACTGGAACGAGGCCAGTGAGATCCGCCACTTGCTGAAGGACGTCCTCCCGGGCAACTGGAAGAGCAGAGTGGAGGACGAGGAGAAGAAGAGGGCCAAGAAGCCGGTGGCGGTGAGGATTATGGCGGCGGAAGATACCCATGCGGGTATCATGGAGTTGTTCAGGAGGAACCTGGGCGAACCCAACCGGATGTTGGGACTGAAGAACGCCGTGTACGTGGAGGTGTTCGGAGACTCCATGGGGCAAAGGTTGCTGCGCCTCAACAACGTGGAGTGGAGGCGCGGGGAGCCGCTGAGGATGCAGGTCATCTTCGCCCGCATGAGCCTGGACGAGATCGTGAAGTACATCACGGTGGAGTTGAAGCTCAATGCGAAGAACGAGGCCCACGTGCAGGATCGACACGGTCATGGACAACGAGGCCACCGAGAAGACCGCCATCATCGGGAGATCCAGGAGGACACGGCCAACTCCGCGGAGGATGGTAGTGGAAGTGGCCAAGACCACTGGTCCCGGGAGGATCACGAGGAGGCCCATTTCTTCGCGTTTGTGGCGCACAACGTGAAGAACAATGGGCAGGATCGGTCCAGATGGAGCCGGGCGGGACCGAGGGGCAAAGAGCCAAGGAGGATCGGGAACCCACCGCTCTCGTTCCGAGAGTACAGGTCTCAGCACGACGGGTGCTGGGTATGTTATGGCAAGGGAAACAACCACGCACATGACCACCATCAGTGCAAGGTATATGAGGCGGACAAGAAGGCCTACTTCGCCGCCCACCCCGAGAAGAAGCCCAAGGAGCAGCGGATTTCCGATTTGAAGGCGAAGGGCGGAGACGGGGGAAAAGGCCAAGGCAAAGGCCAAGGAGAAGGCGGAGGAAGAGGCTATGGTGGTGGACCTGGCCAAGACCGACGAGTGAGGTCGATCGAGGAGGTTGCTGAGGACATGTTGAGGACGTTGAAGGAACTCAAAGCCCAGCAACGTGGTGGACAAAGTCCTGGCGGATCGCAGTCGGAAGGGGCTGCGGGAAGCCAAGTCTAGAGGAGCCCCCACGGGAGTGGGACCTCGGGAGTCTCTCCTCCGAAAATCAGTGGAATCCCAGAGAAAGTGAAGGCACATCGGGTGCCGAAGAAGGCTCCGGAAGAGCCAAAACCACTGAGTTTCGCAACTCCCAACCCCTGGAGCGCCCTGCCAAGGGAAGTACATGTGGGTACGGGACATGGCAAGAAGGAAGGAGCGACCACATAGAGCCCCGTGGATGGGCAGGACCAACCCAAGATCTACACCATCCGTGACCATACCCTTGAAGTCCTGATGCACCCGGACGTGCTAGAGTTGCATGCCGTGAGAGTCGTCCATACACCTCATGGCGACGAGCGGCAGTTGCACTTGAAAGTGCGAGTACGGTGCGGACGAGAGGAGAAGGTGGTGGATGTGTTAGTGGATACGGGTGCCCAGGTGAGCCTGGTCCGGAGAGGGTTGTTCAAGGAGGAACTCCTGCAGCCCAGCCGTAGACCGGTACGCCTGAAGGTTGCCAACGGAGAGATCATGGGTGGGGGCACCCATGAGGCCACTATCAGTATGGAATTCTGGGAGCATGAGCGCTTGAACCGCCCTGATCAGGCGAAGAGAAGCACTCCATCCGGGAACTTCTTTGTGGCCGACATTACTCATTAGGATATGATCATGGGGTACGACTTCATGGTGGCCAACGCCATTGGAGCCCTTCCCCATCGCGCAACGCTGGTCCGGGAGGATGATGAATGCCTCACATGGCTGTCCACGGATTACGCGTGCAGCTCATCCCAATGGAATGCTGAGGAAGAGGATCGGATTGTCCGAGCGGTGCAAGCTGTGGGTGCCAAGTCCAGAGGAGACCGTGGAGTTCAGCTCGCGGAGTATGGAATGGCGCCGCAAGTGTACACCAGGATGATTCAGACGCTGGGAGCTGAAGTGCCCGAGACGGACGTCTTCGCTTCCCGGGATGCCCCACTTTTGCGGAAGTGTAGGAGGCATTGGCATCGAGGAGACTCAGCCTGGCACAGGCATTGGGGTTTGAAGGAGTGGGGACCCATGTATTGGCATGGCTCCCTGGACAATACCAGACGTACGGTGGAGAAGATCATCGCGGATAGGGCGAAGGGGATCCTGGTCATAACCGGCATAGGATCCACCCCATGTCCGCTGGAGGGTCTCAAGTCGACGCTGGACTCCATCACCCTGAACGAGATGTCATTCGGGCCAGAGGAGGAGCTGTTCATCGACGCCAAGGGTGTATCAATGCCCTCCCCGGGTCAGATGTGGGGTACCAAGGCTTTCCTGGTGGATGGGGCGCAAGCCCAGCCCACGGGTGATGAAGCATTCATCCGTAGGGTGGAGGCGGTGCCCATGAAGGTCATGTTTGAGCCCAAGGAGGGGACGGATCAGCCTATCGATGGCATTGACGTCCTGTCCCACGCCGAGATCGACGACGTCGTCAACTTCATGCGGATGGGGATGCACGACCGTGTGGCAGCCAAGAAGAGGCGGGCCATGGTCACATCTCCGCATTGGTGGGATGACAAGATGTTGGTCACCGGCAAGTACGAGAAGAATGAGCTCGTGGCGAGGGTCATGGATCACATCGCGGACCAATACGATGGTCCGGTTGGGTCGGACCCACCAACGTGGGGTTTTCCAAGAGTGGGAACCGGTAGCGACGAGCACCAGCCCGATGCCGCAAATTTTCGAAGATTATCGGTGGGAATCGCGACCCACGACGATGAGGACGGCATATCGGACGAGGAGAAGTCGGACTCGGACCCAGAAGTGGCCTATACCGCAGTGCGGTCGGTTGTATCGATACCGAAGCAAGCGGCTGTAGAGGCCCAGGAGAACCCGAAGGTCGCCGAGCTGAAGGAGAGGCTGATCCATGCCTATCCGCGGCTATTCAGTGGCGTCGCCAACAAGAACCCTCCAGATCGTGGGAGGTTTGGCACAGCGAAGATCAAGCTGAAGCCGAACCCGAAGATCTATCGTCATCGGGAGTATCAACTTCAGGGCGATCGGGCCGAGGCCATGAAGAAGCTGTTGGCCGAGTTCATTGAGCGGGGATGGATTGAACCCTCCGACAGTGAGTGGGCCAGCCCAGCCTTCATCGTGCCCAAGAAGGAGAAGGGCGAGTGGAGGTTGGTGGTTGATTACAGAGGTTTGAACGAGCAGACCGAGCACGACTCGTACTCGCTTCCCCTGATCGACTCCATCCTCCAAAAGCAACAGAAAAAGCGGATTTTCACGGTGTTGGACCTGAAACACGGTTACCACCAGATGCCGCTACACCCGGACTCCAGGCCCTGCACAGCGATGTCGACGCCGCTGGGGCCCATGCAGTAGAGAGTGGTGCCTATGGGTGCCAAGAATGGCAACGCCGCTTTCCAGCGCATAATGGAGGACCTACTCGGTCCTGTCCGGGACTGTGCCGATCCCTTCGTGGATGACATCATCATCGGGTCCGGCACGGAGGACATGACTGAGGACGAGCTCATCGACGCGCATGAGAAGGATCTGCGCCGAGTGCCCAGCGAGTTGAACAAGCACAACATGGTGTGCAAGCCGACCAAAGCCTCACTCTTCGTGAAGGAAGTGGAGTTCGCGGGTCACGTGGTTGGTCACAGGCAACGCCGTCCCATGCCTGGGAAGCTGGCGTCCCTGCACCACTGGGAGAAGCCCCAAACCATCAGCGAACTCCGGTCCTTCATGGGGTTCTGCAACTACTATTCGGGCTATGTCCGGATGTATGCAGAACTGTCGGGGCCGCTGCACAAGATGCTGCAAGTGGGCAAGTTCGATGGCCGGAAGGGGAGCAAGAAGAAGCTGGCTTGGACCCCGGAGGCCGAAGATGCGTTCAGCCGCCTGAAGGAGCGACTCCTGGGGCAACTGGGGCTATTCCTGGTGGACCCGGACAAGGGATTCGTGCTACGGACGGACGCCTCGGACTATGCTGTGGGGGCAGTCCTCGAGCAAATCCGAGACGACGGGTCACATGTACCCGTGGTGTTCTGGAGCCGGATCCTGGCCGAGGGCCAACGCCGCACCTGGACCGCGAGGGAGAAGGAGACGTACGCCATTGTTTGTGCGCTCAGGAAGTGGTCTGGCCACATCGGATTGCAACCGGTGGTGGTTTGCACGGACCATCAGTCCTTGCAGAGCTGGCACAAGGTGCACGTCGACACCCCCTCGGGACCGGCGGCAAGGAGGGCCCGGTGGCACGAGACGTTCGCCAAGTTCGACCTCAGCGTCGTATACGTCCCGGGGAAGGACAACACTGTCGCTGATTGCCTCAGTCGATGGGCCTACCCCGCAGGCAAGGCGTGGATGGACATATCCAGCCATGGAGACGCCGAGGAGACCGAGGAGGCCAAACGCATCATCGAGATGGAGAAGGTCATGGAGCAAGAGGGGGTCAAATGCTTTGTGGTTATGGCAAACCGTACGGACCTGGCCAGGTTCCGGGGTGCCCGAGTCCAAGCTATTCGAGAGGAAACCCTCGAGCAATGGATGGTGGCCCCTGTAGAGCTAGTCAGGTCGGTGCTCACAGAGGACTGGTCAGATGACTACGCGGCACCCGAGCACTGGAGCAAGTACTGGAATGCCGTGAGCGCCCCGTCAGATGACGAATGGCCCGAGGGCTTGACCGAGGATGGGGACAAGTTGTTCCTCAAGGACAAGCTGCTGGTGCCCGAGAACCGAGTGGAGGAGCTCATTGACCATTGGCACAATGCCCAGCTCATGCACCCTGGCCGAGACAAGATGCAGCAGGACCTGGAGTGGCGTTTCAAGTTCCCTCCGGGGTGCTACGCCATCCTGGATAGGTACTGCAGGGACTGTGCCGTGTGTCGGGCCACGAAGAGCCCCAACCACTCCAAAGCGGGCAACCCGGTGTACACGGCTATACCGGAAGCCCCCATGCGGTCCGTAGCTATGGATGTATTCGCCATGCCTGAGGTGACCGTGGACGGAGAGACCTACGACTGTGTCATCCTGGCGGTGGACAGGCACAGCGGGTATATCGTGGCAGTCCCGGGCAAGAAGTCCAAGAAGAAGGACAAGAAGGACAAGCATGGAGTGGGGCTGCAGGCCAAGACCGTCGCTAATGCCATGATCAGGCATTGGCTGACGATTTTCGATGTCCCAGCTGTCATCTGCAGCGATCGGGGCAGTCAATTCGTGGGGACGTGGTTCAAGACGATGTGTAAGCACATGGGGATTCGACACGCCAAGACTGTGGCGTACCACAGCCGGTCGAATGGCCGTGCTGAAGTGGCGGGGCGGCAGATGTTCAAGAAGTTCCGCCAGCTGCACATTGACGAACCGGGCCGGAACTGGTATAACTCGCTGTGGAGAGTGCTCCAGGCGTATCACGACCTTCCGGGACCCACTGGACTGTCGCCCCATCGCATCCTGTTCCTACGGGATCGAGTGTCACGCACTCTCCCGTGGATGAACCATGGCAAAGTGGCCCAGGACGCGAATGCCATGATGGCTGAGGCGGACAACACGGCAGCCAAGGTGTGCAAGGCACTTCAGGACGAGCATGACAAGAGGGCCAAGTACTTCAAGCAGGGAAAAGTCCAAAAGTATGCTCTCCAAGACACCGTGTGGGTGGAGCGGCACCACAAGGATGTCCTGTCCAGGCATCCGCAGGCATCTTGGTATGTGCCGGGGGTAATCGTGCGGAAGGTCGGGCAGGATGTGTATGCGGTTCGTGTGGGGGATAACAAGATCCTGGACCGCGACCATACCCAGCTTCGTCTCCGAGCACCAGACCCCAGCGGACGTCCCGTCACCTTCGAGTTCACGGCCGGCGATGTGGACTCGGACGACGAGGGTGAGGACGACGACTTCACCGCTGAGAAGATCCTGGCGGACAAGCCGGACCCGGGGACGCCTGGGGGTAGGCTTTATAAAGTCCGTTGGAAGGGATTCGCCGCATCCAGGGATTCGTGGGAACCTCCGAGCAGTTTCGTGCCGAGGTATACCACGGTCTGGATGGACTACCTAAAGAAAAAGAATATTTCTTTGGATGTCAAGGACGTATTGGTCCATTTGGTTGCTGCTGTAGCACCGTAATGGATCCCCCTTGGCATTTTGTTTGTTTCTGTGAGAGAGGAGACGGGTGAGGGCGTTCATCCGGGGATTTTTCGGCCTTGATTGGCCATATACCCCCTTCACTCGATCTCCACATATATATTTCATTGTGGTATACTTCTTTAGGTCGACCGACGACGTTTTTCTATCTTTGATCCCCTTGGTCCATGTTGTAGATCAAGAGGAGACCGGATATGGCGTAGGGCGCTGAGTATCAGTGTCCTCACCCCTCCCTTGGGACGTGGGGGACGCCTACGACGTGTGTGGGGCCTCCATGTGTCCTTGGGACATGGGGGGGGGGGTTGGAGCCCATTGGGGTCCTCCCGTCCTCTCTTCAATGACTTCCGAGCGGTAACAACGCTCTGAGAAGGGGGGTGAAGCCGGTTCGGACCCCCGTGGCCATCTTGGGGTCACTTGGGGTGTGTATCTATATGCCGGCAAGCCGCCATTGGCTGATATCATACTCTCCCATCCACCTGACCTAACCCGATGTGATAGTGTGATAGGTTTGGCCATTCCGGCTATGAGCGGCCATATTCAGTACCGAGGCACCGCCAGCGGAGATTTATATATCGGAATATCTGGAATCAACAGGGTTTTATTATCATAATGTTTCCGTAATTTTTCAGCCTTTCGTTCTGATAGTCAATGTATCGGCGACTGTCAGTTGGCTCGCGATTTTGCGTTAACCGATTGGTTAACTGTTATTTCCAGATATTTTGGCGGATACTCCGTTGAAGGGTCAGATTTCATCAGCAAAGGGTTCGTTGCTTCCGCAATTTTCTAAATGAGCACTGGAAATTTTATTCTGAATTTTTCGCGATGTCGAAATCGAATTTTCGACTTCGACATCGCCGCACTTGATTTGGACTTCGTCGAGTGGTCATACTCCTTTCCCTATGCCCGAATCAGGTTTCCCTTATACTTGCCACCCATTTGACTTGGAGATATAAGGGAAACAAAAGTGAATCGTGGGACCACTTTGAAGGACCATATCTACGCGCGAGTGTGAGGAAAGAGAATAAGAAAGGTTGGGTTGCAAACGCCTTGGTCTCAACTTAATTTGGGAAGCATCAAACGCCTTTGGTGTGTACATATGCCCGATATAGCAAGGGATAATGGTCAAGAGGGTATAAAGTGATATATAACTCTTGGACCGTGCAACCGAACATTTTATTGTGACTTTCCAGTGTACCGCATGAGTGTGGGGGTTGCATAGCAACTTTCCTTGGGTTCCTACGTATTTTTAACGTGAAGTTATGTCAATGGAGGGACATGGCATATCATGGTGGGAGCCATATTTTGAGGGTATGTGTTGTATGCATGGTATATGTTTGATATGCTCACGCCCATGTTATATATCTTCGTGTGGCCGAAGAGATGGGGAGCCATACGTGACAAGGGCCTTGCCCATGTCCCAATTGTGGAATCCAAAGCGCTAGACCAAGTCTACCGCGTATGTATTGCTCATGGTATGTTTGACAAAGAGATCCATGGGTGCACTCCAATTTTCATGGGGCATGTAGATATTAGTGGCGAAGGTATCTCCATGCGCCCGATTGGGGATCCAAGTGGGGGAATTGGTCGCAAATGGTTCCAATCATTTGTGTATTGAATCATGAGCGGACATCATGGGTGAGCATAGAGATATACTATCATGACAACTTTGTATTTGGTCATATTTTCATGTTTTTGACCTCAATTTTTGCTCATTTTTGCATTTTGTGTACTCACCTGGTCAGCTAACAGCAAGAAGCCTATGCGGAGTCGAACCATGGTATGTTGCTCATATGTTGGCATATGCTTTGGTGTTGAACACCACCATATGCCGGATCGCGTACTCTATTTGGCTTGGCGCACGAAGGATCACAAGAATTGGTCTCAAGATCATGGGCTGACTTGGCCAGTGCGTGGCGCCCATATCCGAAGGGGTTTCGAAGGTAAAATGGGGATGTACATGGGCATTGACATTTGGTCTATATCCTCCATGAACACTGGACTTGGATGCCATGCATGCTTTGAGCCTTCGGATAAGTGGTAACCTCAATTTTGAGCATATATTTGATATATGGCCAATATGGTGTGAATTGGCAGTTTTTTGGCATGTTATGAGTTCAAACTCATAGGTCATTTCTCTAAGCCCATTCAACTCCAAGTCCAACCATGGTTATGTCAGGGTAGGGCATGGTCCTGAGTGCCACTCTAGGCCATGACACGCCACCTTCCCTATTGGGCTAGGATTTAGAGGCTTGGGGGTGAACACATTTTTGGGGTTTGTGTAATGACTTGTGACACATGGCATTCAGCCATCTCATTTGACCTGTTTCAGGGCAATATGTTGGTGAGTCAAGGGAAGGTCTTGAGTCCAGGGAATGAGGGGTTTATGGCTGTGAATGTGTATGTTTACCTCTTTCCCCAACTTGGCGTGATATGTGTTCATATGCCAATTTCAGGGCTTTCTTCCTTGGTGCAATTCTTGTACATGCCCGCCATCGTGAGACAATCGATGTGCTGAACGAAAGCCCGCAGCCTGATTTGGATTGTGAATTGGGTTATTGCTGTATTTGTGGGATCTGGTTGCCATTCAGGGTTGAAGGAGGATTTTATTTTCTATCTTTTTGGATTTGGAACCTTGGACTTTGAGCAATGCAATCGTTGATCAGGAGCAAATCGGCAGGGGTTACAGGCGGAAGGGGCACAGCGGGGGCCGGTCCTGGTAGGGACCTTCTTTAACACAGGGCGTGCACACCGGTGAACAGGAGCCAAAAGGCCCAGGACACCGTACACGCACCACCACACATAGACCGTGCACACCGGTGAACGGGGGCCAGAAGGCCCAGGACGCCGTACACGCACCACCACACACAGCGCGTGCACACCGGTGAACAGGAGCCAGGAGGCCCAGGACACCGTACACGCACACAGAGCGTGCACACTGGTGAACAGGAGCCAGGAGGCCCAGGACACCGTACACGCAACACCACACACAGAGCGTGCACACCGGTGAACAGGAGCCAGGAGGCCCAGGACGCCGTACACGCAACGCCACACACAGAGCGTGCACACCGGTGAACAGGAGCCAGGAGGCCAAGGACACCGTACACACGACACCACACGCAGAGCGTGCACACCGGTGAACGGGAGCCAGGAGGCCCAGGACACCGTACACGCAACACCACACACAGGGCGTGCACACCGGTGAACAGGAGCCAGGAGGCCCAGGACACCGTACACACAGCACCACACGCAGAGCGTGCGCACCGGTGAACAGGAGCCAGGAGGCCCAGGACACCGTACACGCAACACCACACACAGAGCGTGCACACCGGTGAACAGGAGCCAGGAGGCCCAGGACGCCGTATACGCAACACCACACACAGAGCGTGCACACCGGTGAATAGGAGCCAGGGGGCCCAGGACGCCGTACACGCAACACCACGCACAGAGCGTGCACGGGGGTGAACAGGAGCCAGGAGGCCCAGGACACCGTACACGCAGCACCACGCGCAGAGCGTGCACACCGGTGAACAGGAGCCTGGAGGCCCAGGACACCGTACACACAACACCACACGCAGAGCGTGCACACCGGTGAACAGGAGCCAGGAGGCCCAGGGCAACGCACACGCAACACTACACACAGAGCGTGCACACCGGTAAACAGGAGCCAGGAGGCCCAGGACGCCGCGCACGCAACACCACACACAGAGCGTGCACACCGGTGAACAGGAGCCAGGAGGCCCAGGACACCGTACACGCAACACCACACGCAGAGCGTGCACACCGGTGAACAGGAGCCAGGGGGCCCAGGACGCCGTACACGCAACACCACGCACAGAGCGTGCACGGGGGTGAACAGGAGCCAGGAGGCCCAGGACACCGTACACGCAGCACCACGCGCAGAGCGTGCACACCGGTGAACAGGAGCCTGGAGGCCCAGGACACCGTACACACAACACCACACGCAGAGCGTGCACACCGGTGAACAGGAGCCAGGAGGCCCAGGACACCGTACACACAACACCACACGCAGAGCGTGCACACCGGTGAACAGGAGCCAGGAGGCCCAGGGCAACGCACACGCAACACTACACACAGAGCGTGCACACCGGTAAACAGGAGCCAGGAGGCCCAGGACGCCGCGCACGCAACACCACACACAGAGCGTGCACACCGGTGAACAGGAGCCAGGGGGCCCAGGACGCCGTACACGCAACACCACGCACAGAGCGTGCACGGGGGTGAACAGGAGCCAGGAGGCCCAGGACACCGTACACGCAGCACCACGCGCAGAGCGTGCACACCGGTGAACAGGAGCCTGGAGGCCCAGGACACCGTACACACAGCACCACACACAGAGCGTGCACACCGGTGAACAAGAGCCAGGAGGCCCAGGGCAACGCACACGCAACACTACACACAGAGCGTGCACACCGGTAAACAGGAGCCAGGAGGCCCAGGACGCCGCGCACGCAACACCACACACAGAGCGTGCACACCGGTGAACAGGAGCCAGGAGGCCCAGGACACCGTACACGCAACACCACACGCAGAGCGTGCACACCGGTGAACAGGAGCCTGGAGGCCCAGGACGCCGTACACACAGCACCACACACAGAGCGTGCACACCGGTGAACAGGAGCCAGGAGGCCCAGGGCAACGCACACGCAACACTACACACAGAGCGAGCACACCGGTGAACAGGAGCCAGGAGGCTCAGGACACCGTACACACAGCACCACACACAGAGCGTGCACACCGGTGAACAGGAGCCAGGAGGCCCAGGACACGCACACGCAACACCACACACAGAGCGTGCACACCGGTGAACAGGAGCGAGGAGGCCCAGGACACCGTACACACAACACCACACGCAGAGGGTGCACACCGGTGAACAGGTGCCAGGAGGCCCAAGACACCGTACCCACAACACCACACACAGAGCGTGCACACCGGTGAACAGGAGCCAGGAGACCCAGGACACCGTACACACGACACCACACGCAGAGCGTGCACACCGGTGAACAGGAGCCAGGAGGCCGAGGACACCGTACACGCAACACCACACACAGAGCGTGCACACCGGTGAACAGGAGCCAGGAGGCCCAGGACACCGTACACGCAACACCACACACAGAGCGTGCACACCGATGAACAGGAGCCAGGAGGCCCAGGACGCCGTACACGCAACACCACACGCAGAGCCTGCGCACCGGTGAACAGGAGCCAGGAGGCCCAGGACACCGTACACACAGCACCACACGCAGAGCGTGCGCACCGGTGAACAGGAGCCAGGAGGCCCAGGACACCGTACGCGCAACACCACGCACAGAACGTGCACACCCGTGAACAGGAGCAAGGAGGCCCAGGACACCGTACACGCACCACCACACACAGAGCGTGCACACCGGTGAACAGGAGCCAGGAGGCCCAGGACACCGTACACACAACACCACACACAGAGCGTGCACACCGGTGAACAGGAGCCAAGCGGCACGGCACACCACGCGAGCAAGCTGCCCCCAAAACGAACCCACCCCACGCCGCCCTGCAGGAAAGAAACACCATGTCAGACCACCAAGACCAACCGTCCGGCCAAGGCCAACCCAGTTGGTACGAAGAGGGTAGGCAGGCAGGGCAGGCCGGCGAAAGGGGACAGAGGGACAAGGCGGGGAAAGCGAGAGGAGAGGATCCAAACCCCCCCCCCCCCAACGTGCACACACCCCACTGCTGCGCACCGGGCCATAGCCGGGCGCCAACAGGGCCCGCCATGGAGCCAAACGGGCCCGCCAGAGAGAGGGTGTGTCCCCGGGCATGCGCAACAGCACGCCCGGGCAACGCGCGCCACACGCAGGCCAAGCAGGGCACACGCGCAATACCGCACGCTAGCACGCACCACGGCACAAAACACGACACCACCACGGCAAACACCCACACCCGACGACGAACGAGCCGCCAAGAACAAGTCCAAGCCCCGCAGTCCCCACAGCGCAACAGCCGCCGTCCGGATGGACGTGTGGGCGCCCAGCAGTGAACCGAGCCCCTGCCGGCTACGAACCACCCGCGGTCCGGATGGACGTGTGTGCGCCCGGCAGGGTACCCAACCCCTGCCGGCTACGGAACAGCCGCCGTCCGGACGGACGTGTGTGCGCCCGGCAGTGAACCCAGCCCCTGCTGGCTACGAACCAGCCGCCGTCCGGATGGACGTGTGTGCGCCCGGCAGTGAACCCAGCCCCTGCCGGCTACGGAACAGCCGCCGTCCGGATGGACGTGTGTGCGCCCGGCGGTGAACCCTGCCCCTGCCGGCTACAAAACAGCCGCCGTCCGGACGGACGTGTGTGCGCCCGGCAGTGAACCCAGCCCCTGCCGGCTACGAAACAGCCGCCGTCCGGAGGGACGTGTGTGCGCCCGGCAGTGAACGCAGCCCCTGCCGGCTACGGAACAGCCGCCGTGCGGAGGGACGCGTGAGCAGCCGGCGGGCACGCACTGCTTGCCGGACAGGCTACCGGACCACCGGGCCCGCGCCATCCGGAGAAGTGAGTGCTCAGTTATCGCAAACCACACGCCCAACGGTACCACACCCGACACCACCCGCAATGACACACCATCACCACCACCATGCACGCCCACCCGCCACCACACACCCAAGGCCCATCATCAGGGCCGCCCGCCGACACCACAACCACCAAGCAGTCCAGCCACAACCACCACCACCATCCAGCCCACACCGGCCCGACCACACCCGCCACCGGCCAGCCACACACGTCAGATAACCCACCATCACGCCCAACCACACCGCGCAGGCGACGCACCCACATCCAAAACCCGACCCCAAGCACCCACACCGGCACCATCCACACGCAGCATACACCAGCCACGCACCATCAGACAACACAAGCTGCCCACCAAGTACACGTACCGCCACCCACAGCATCACCAACAACACCCCCCCCCCTGGCAGCACTCACGAGGTCGTCGCCAGGCACACCACGATCCGCCCCGCACCACACCTGCAACACCCCCACGCTCCGGCCCACCCAACAGCACCCACACCGTCAAACGCCAAATCCGCCGTCCCACCCTTACCACCTGCAGCACCGTCACCATCGACGTCGCCAGCGGCACCACCATCAGGCCCGACCACACCGCGCGGACGACACGCCCACACCCAACAAGCAACCCCAAACACCCACACCGACACCACCCACGCCGACCAGACCCCACACCACCCACGCAAAGCACACGCCGTCCACGCTCCACCAGACAACACGAACCGCCACACGCACGGCAACAGCGCACCCGCCACCCACAGACCCCCCGCAACCCGCACCAAGTACACACCAACACGCGCACCCGCACCCAACCACGCCCACCAAGCGCCCGGCGCACCGACCACCACACGCACAGGCAACCGCCCAACGCCGGCACCGACTCCACGGGCAGACAGGCAGACAAACCACCTCGTCGGCATCACCAACAACACCATCACCCAATCCACCACCTGCGGCACCAACGCCACCATCGCCCGTTGCACCAACGGCAACCCCCCCTCCGGCCCCCCACCACCCATTCCCAACGCGTCACCTACGGCACACACCGGCCTCACCGTCACCCAGTGCATCGCCTACGTCACCCTCGCCATCAGCAACACCGACAACACCACCGCCCACAGCACCCCCAGCAACACCCTACGTAGGGACAGTACCAGCGGCGTCACCAACCGGCACACCACCTGCAACACCCACATCAACATCGCCACCACCCATGACATCACCCGCAGCGCCCTCACCATCGACGTCACCAGCAGCACCCTCACCGCCGACATCACCAGTTACGCCACCACCCACTGCACCACCTACAGCGACCACGGGAACCGCAGGCCCCCCAGCGCCCGCCCCGTCACCTATGACACCATCAGCATCACCAACCCCGTCGCCGCCCGGCGCATCACCCAAAGCACCCACGTCAACAACACAAACCCGTTTCGACGCCCACAGCACCCCCCCGTAGGCGTCACCAGCATCTCCTCCACCCATTGCATCGCCCACAGTGCCCCAGCCCAACCCAATGCGCCTTCGGCGCACACATGCCGGACACCCACGCAAACCAACCACGCCCACACTGCCCACCACCCCATCAGCCCACGCCATGAACACACCCACACGCACGCCCACGCCCGGCCACGCCACCCAGGCACTACCCAGGAGCCGCGACCACCCACGCAAGCGCCACGCCACCACTGCCGCCAACCACCCGCCGTCAGCGCCCCCCGGACCGGCGCCCTGGGAACCGGAAGCCTGGGGGCCGGCGCACACACAGGGAACCCAGAGCGCAACAGCCACCCGACCCCCGTCCCCCACGACACCCACGCCCACACCAGCGCCGGCACCGGCACACATCCATACCCACGCACAGCACCCCAGCCATCCCCCCCCCAAAAAAAAAAAAGACAGAGCCAAACAAACCAGCGAAAAGAGAGGAGCAAGGGGAAGGCAGAGGAGAAGACCGCGGGGAGAGCAGAACGCAAACACGCAAGCCCACACACGCGCCCCCCCCCCCCAGCCAACACGACCCCGCATGTCCCGCACCCTCCCAGGAACCGCCAAGCCCAAGACCACCCCCCAGGCACCACCACAACAGACCACCATGAGGAGCCGCCGAGGACGACATACGACACACCGCCGCCAACCACACGGACGACACCGACACAAGCCCCGCCCCCACAACCCGCCGCACCCACTGCTGCGGCGCCCCAACACACAATGGTTCCCCCATGGATGTGGTACACCCCAAAAACCCCCTTCAGCCAGCCGACCAGAGACCACCACGGGACGCACCAAGGGGACACCGCGGAAGACCCACCCACAGTGAGGCCCCGACACCCGCTACCCGCCGCCAGCCTACCACGGGCCCACCCCACACCCGAGCAATGCCCCCCCCTCCAACGTGGAAACGATACAACCCAGCCACACACCGCCGCTCACCGCCCGCGGGCACCTCACCGGGGCCACAGCACGCCCAAGATGCCCTGACCCACCGACCCGCGGACCCGGCAAACGCAATAGCCCGCGTGTGGCCCATACACGGCGCTCCCCGCACCACTGGGCCCACTCAACGGTGGGCCGACACCCCCAAGCACCACACGACCACAACCCCCCGGTTGTGACATCGAAGTCCCGCACACCCCGCCCCAGGGGACCCCAGGCCCCACGCTACACCGACCCCGCACGGCCCACGTAGTGAAACACGCCAGGGGGACGATCAAGAGACCGCGCAGGGCTGCCCCACGCCGCCAGAGGACAAACCACGGGCGACAACCCACCCCACCAGACCTGGACACGGTGCCCCCCCCACCCACCGGGAAGGCCACCACACAACACAACACCACCATACCACACCGCACCCCCCTCCCCCACCCGGGGACACGGGACACCACAGCCCACCAGCACAGGAACGAAGCCGCGCCACGCCGACTCTGCACCCCACCCCACCAGCACCACCCCTGGAAACCCCACACACCTCACGCCAGCTCAACGCCCACCACCGGCCACAACCCGAACCGCACACAGGGGCAACACCACTGGCGAGGACAGCCACCAGCGAGCAGCCACACACCACAACCACGCCAAACGGCGTGCTTCCCCGGACACCGGCGCACGACCCCGCACCGGCCGCCGCACGTGCCCCGAACACCAGCATCACACGCCCACTGTGCCATGAAGCAGCACCCCAACACGTGAACACACACGATGACCCCATGGCCCTGGACATCGACAGCCTGCTAGAGCTGGAACTCCAACACACAGAGGACACGGAGCATCACATGGACCTCACCCCGCCGGAGCTCGAGCCCGCAGCAAGCGGCCCCGCTGACCGGAGCCCGCATAATGCCCCCCCGCGCCCCCCCCCCCCTCGCGAGCCCGCGCCCTGGACGCACCTGTCCAACGCCCTGCGGGGTTGCCATCCCACCCACGAAGCCAGCAAAGGGCCTGCCGAGTACCGGGCGTCTCTCGCGCACGACCTGTCTGACGTCACGGGGCTGGGACTCCACGGGTACACCACCGCCCCCCCCCCTCCAGGCACCCCCACACAAGAATGGGAGGACGAGTACGCCGTCAACATCACCGACATGGCGGCATACGTGGAAAGCGTGGAGGACCCGGAGCAAGACACCGTCATCAGCCTCCTCGCCTACCACAGCTGGAGATGGGGCCACCAGGTCACCCTCCACCGACTGCAGGACGGGCCCCACCAGTGGTCCCCAGAGCAAACGGCGAAGTAGGACATCTTCCTCCAACTCACCCCCGAGGGCTTCTACATCCTCACGCACAGCGGATTACCCGACGCCACACCCAATGCACAGGCGCTGCCGCTGGCCCAGCCCCAGGAGGACGACACAGACGCACCCCCCCCGGAGGAATGTAATTGGGACCCCCCCACAGCCACCACCGAACGCATGCCGCACCGGCTCACCAAACGTCACCTCCCCCACGACTACCATGCCACCAACAACTCGCGGGGACGCCGCACACTGCCCCTGCAGTGGGCATCACCCGAAGGCACCTTCACGTGGGGGGAAATCATCCCCGGCCCCGTGGCGCTCACGTACCTGTGGCTCCGGGACGCGGAGACGCACACACAGCCCCCCGGCACACACCTCCTCCTCACCCTAGAGGGAGAGGCCGCCGTCGAAAACGTCCACACAGCGAAGGGAGAGGACTACGTGACGGCGAACGCAGACACCGCAGTATGGCTACCCGCTCACGAGCACACCACACCCCCCACCGTAGTACCGGGGTCAGACCCCTGGCACTTGGTCATCGTGCGACTGCCCACAGGGGCAGACACAGGAAGCGCCCAACAGGGATGGGCGCACAGATGGGCACACGTGTGCGCCTCCCTGCACGAAGGGCTGCACAGACCCTCCCTCACAAGTCACATCCTCAAGCCGGCCCCCACCACGGCCGAATCCCACACTGGGGCGGCCCTCCCCACCGGAGTCTGGGCCTACACACGCACCCTCCACCGCGAGGCAGCGGAAGCCCTCAAGACCGCCATCTCCAACCACCAGAGCCTCGTGCACACCCCCCATGATAACACACAAAAGGGCTACACTCTATGGTGGCACCAGCCCGCACCAGAAGGGGGCCTGCAGCCACCGGCAGACCAGCCTGGCATCGGCCCAGACCTCACAGCGATCGGCCACTCCGTCGCCGCCATGGCCCAGCAAGTTGGGGCGCCACCCCAGTGGGCACCGTCCATCATCAAGGAAACGGCGGCACGCCACAACGCAGCTTTCGCACACTTCAGGGGACGCCCCTTTCATCCCACCCTACCGGACCTCGACCTCCCTGCCCACGATGCGTGGGCAGTCCACATCCTCGTGCCCCACGACACCGCGCCGGAAAACGGGAGACCCGACGGCACGCATCACCAAACAACTCCCCAATACCGCACTCCACTACAACATACCAACGCCAAACGTCATCGTCACCCACAACACAGGTCGCGACCACTACTACCTCCAGGCCACGCATGAGCGCTCCCCCGTCACCATATACACCTTCACCACCTACCCTGGTCTCCAGCCACCGCAACACCACCCGCGCCCGGCATGGAAACATCCACTACACGTCGCCCCGACCCCGCGCAAAAGGCCCACCCACCACGCGCCCCCTCCCGCCGACAGCACCGCCCTCCACACCGCCCGCAGACGGGCCGCGGCACACCACCAAAACCACCTGCCCCCACGCATTAACGCTGCACCCGGCACCGTCAGCGAGGCGAGCCACAAAAGCACCTTGAACCTACTGGCCCGCAAGCTATGCCCCAAAATGGCACAGGAGGACACATTCTTGATATACTATGGCGAAAGCGGCACGGCACGGGTGGCGGACCTCCGCACCATCATCCCCCGCCACATCCAGCGCGCGGTAGGGCCCTTCACCGTGTACGCGGTACCGCACCCCATAACAGCCCAATGCACCCACTGCAACCCCCGGTGCGCGCTACCATGCGCAGGCCTCTGCAGCAACCCCTGCCCACCCCTACCTACAGGGGGGGCATATACCTCGTCACAATACCCGGGGACCCACACCCCTACCTCCTGCCCGCAGTGGACCGCCACCACTCCATACCGCTACACCTTGTCGAGCACCTGGCGGTGGGACCATCCCCCTTCCAGAAGCGCCGCCCCCACACCCCATCCGACGGACGCCCGCTAGATGAGCCGACGCACGCCACACCTGGACCCAAACGCGCCATCGCACTCCTCACCCTAAAGGCGGAAGGGGGAAAACCACCTCATGGTGGAAGGGCTGAGAGAACACGTCCTGATCGCAGCCATGTACGCTACGGCGTCCGCCTCCCGCCTCTGGGAGGACCGCCCCTCCCCACCTCTAGCCCAAGCAGCGCAGGACGCCCCTGACACGGGCCCTACCGCCGAGGACATCCACCAAATCCTCAACATGCGAGGACCCCCGAAGACCCGTGCTGCGGTCCCCCCTGTCCAGCTCATCAGCTGGGACGCCATGGACGCCCCACCGACCACCACGGAGGTCCACATCCTCAAACACCGGGACACCCGGTGGACGGTGGAATGGGACGACCACGGCAAGGTCAGACGGGCAACGGCACACGCCCCCGACGACGAAGTCCCGCCCCCACCACGCGGGGGGGACCGCTTGCGACTCGCCGCACGCATCCCCCATGCCCCAGAGGCAGCCTGGGAAGCGCTGCACTACGCCCTCTACTGGGCACAGGGGGCGCCAGAAGGCCCCCTCCCCCCGGAACGCACCCCAGCGTGGACACGCCACGCCACCCGCTACACGGCCCACATGCGCCGCCACGGGGCAGGCACCGGGCACCGGCTCCTCACCTGGCCCACGGACCCGCCCGACGCCCTGCAGGAGGCCGAGGGAGTGCTTGGCCTCATGACCAAGCAAGTGTTCCAACTGAAGGACCCCGTCCCCACGTCCAAGCCCGACGTCCCAGCCGCCCGCGAACACCCCGTGTTTGCACCGGGCCACGCACCCGTAAAGCAGCCCCAGGGCCCACCTCCCCAACGGGGACAACCTGCTACCCAGCGCCGCCAAGGTGCGCACAAGCGCAGGGCCCCCGCACAGGCCAAACCCGCGCCAAAGCCAAGAGCCAAGTCGAAGAGCGGGACCAAAGAAGAAGCCGCTGCCCTGTATCTCGAAAACGCCATCTGTACCCGGGTGCAGCTGCCCTTCGAGTACGCCACGGCCGCGGGCCCCTCAAAGTGGATATGGGCCGCAGGGGAGGTCAAGCACCGGTACCTCGTCACCAGGGACCACCAGGGGTTCAAGATCCACGTCAAGTGAGACCCGGCCACCCCCAACGACAAGAAGGTGGGGCGCACAATCGAACTCTGGCGAGACCGAACCGGTCGTGAGATGGTCCCCATGCACCTGTGCACCCCCGACACGGAGCACCTCACCGGCACCGAGTACACGGGCGAAGTCCACAATGCATTGGCCCTACCCCAGCCCCAGAAGCGGAACCGCAAGGCACCCGCAGCTCAGGGCGTCATCGACCTCCTCGACGCCTGACGGGGCCAGGGCCGGACACGGCCCGCCCCCCAAACTACCGGTGCCCAGAAACCGGCACCTACGGAAGCCCACGCCCGCATCAACATCGTCAACGAGCGCGCGGTCACCTACGACCCCAGCAAGGCCGCCACACTGCAAGCCATGCCCGGGCCGCACCCGCAAGGCGCAGACCTCCTGAAATTCCTGGAGCAAGCCCTCCGCAGAGCGGACCAACCCGAACCAGCACCGATCCTGGACCTGGAGGGGAACAAATATCACGCCCACTGGGAACGGGGGGTGCCCCTCTACCACAAGACGTCGGTCACGGTGCATGCCCACCCCGACCTCGGAGTGGATGGTCGCCTCGAGGCGTACGAGTGCGTGGGGCCCGGATAGCAGCTAAATGTGCTACTCACGCACGTCCCATTCGGGGAGGAGACCAAGGACTTCCTGCACACCCTGAGCCTGGCGTACCGCCGACTCTCCCTCCTGGCACCCACCATCAACATAGGCGACCTAAACGCCGCCCCAACTGACGACGACCGCACCTGCCCACCCACAGCCACCGACACAGCTGTCTGGGACGCCATGCACCAAATGGGCCTCACCGACCTCACGGCAGGACTCACCGGCACACCCTCCGATTACCCCAACCAAGCCGGCACCCACCCATCCTGCATCGACACGTGCTACGGGGACCCAACCACGGTGCGCGTCCACGAAGCAGCCTACAGGGACCTCCCGCCCACAGGCACGGGCCACCGACCCCTCTACATCGACCTCATCATCCCCAACCTACCCCCACCCGCGGCCACCCTGCCAGATGACACCCTCCCGACCACACTGCAGTTCCCGGTCGAGGACGACCACAGCGCCTGGCACAGGTATAACAGAGCCCTCCATGCCATCCTGCGCCGCCTGGATGCACCGACACTCACCACTGCCATGCGCCGGGCGGCACAAGCATGCGGCATGGAGCGTGACACCAACCACACGGGGGCACCGCCAGACCTCACCCTCCAACAACTCGTCCATGACATCTGGACCACGAAAGAGGAACTCGCCACCCTGCTACGCCCCAGCACACCGGAGGCACGAGACCGGGACGCCCAGCTCCGTGCGCTCCTCACCACCCGCCGCCACCAACTCCAGGAATGGCACGCCCACCGCATAGCGGCCGCAGCCCAGGAACGCGAAAGATACGGCAGAAACGACACGCCGTACAAGTCCCTACGGTACGTCAGCCGCATCCTGGAGGACACAGGGGGGCCGTACCATCCAGGCGGTGCGCACCCCCGAAGGAGGCCTCACCAATGACCCCAACGCCGTCCTCCAGGCAGTCCTGGACAGCTTCCAGGCACAACACGGGGACGCCCTCCCCGAGCTCGACCCCCACACCAGAAACACCATCCGCGAGCATGTGCCCAGGGTCTTCAACCGGGAACAGCGGCGCGCCATCGAACATGACCCCTTCAGCATCTCAGAACTGCAACGCGCCCTAGACCGCCTAAAGAAGGGGGTCGTGCCTGGCCTCGACGGTTTGCCGGCCGAAGCGTACCAACGCCTCAGCCTGCCCGTCAAACGCCGCCTGGCAGCCCGCCTGTGGGACATCGTCACGGGCGCCACGCCCATTCCCCCTCGAGTGGGCCAACCTGGTCCACCCCCTCTACAAAAAGGTGGACTGGGCGCAGCCGGGGAACTGGCGGCCCATAGTCTGCGCCACCACCGAGGTCAAGCTGGTGTGTACGCTCATCCTAGGCCGCATCGCGCCGGCGGTCTTCGCCCACGTGCCCGCCAGCATGTGGGGAGCCATGGCCCGAAGGTGCCCCCACGAGGCCAACCTCCTCCAGGACACCGCACTGGACATGGACCCCTACGAGATTATTATCGCCTCCCTCGATGTCCAAGGCGCGTTCCCCCACGCCCCACACCAGCTCCTCACGGAGGTATGGGATGCCATGGGCCTCCCATTCCTATCCTTCATGACCGGGTACATCAAGATCTGACTCTACGCCGTCATCACAGCCGCAGGCCTCACCCCCTGGACCGGCACAGACAGCGGGGTCCCCCAGGGAAGCGCCGAAGGCCCCTTCCTCTACCTCCTCGTCACCCTGCCACTGGCATTCCAGCTAGCACGGGTATACCCGGGGTACGCCCCATACCCGCTACGGTCCCCCCTCATCAACTTCGCGGACGACAACCTCCTAACTACGGCCACCCGCCACCGCGACCCTGAGAACGCAGGGCTACCAACGACCACCGAGCAAGCGTCCGCCATTCTCCAACTCACCACAACCTACCTGGACGCCCACCAGCTCCTAGTGCACCCCCGCAAATCGGTCGGGCTGGCCGACGCCAAGACCCCCACCCCCCACATCCGGAAAGGCGAACCCCTACACCTGGAAGACACCACAGTCCACCTGGGAGTCAAACAGGCCACGCGGCACCACCACATCACACTCCCAAGCAAGCTAGAAGAGCGCCTCCCCCGGCTACCCCAAATTGCCAGGGGGGACCTCCTGTCTACGCAGGGCCTGGCGTACTTCATGGAAGCGGTGCTCAACGCGGCCATCGGGTACCAAGCCCTGCACCTCCCGCGCCCCCAAGACGCCCTACGCCACGCGCGGGAGGAAGTGACAAAGGCATGGGCGCAACACGGAGGCTGGCCCACGTCTTTCCCCAAGGAGGCCATGATTGCCCACTGGCGCTACTACGGAGACAATACAGGCGCCCTGGGCGACATGGCCTATGCCAAACACGCAGCGCACCTCCTACACAGGGTGACACACAACCACCAACCTGAAGTTCGCGAGGCGGCAGCCATATGCATAAAACAAGCGCAAATGGCCCGCAACACCTGCCCCTGGTGGATACTGGCGCAACACGGCGTCTCCACCTCCGTGGGCACTGGCATCTGGGCCCAGCTACAACTCCTCCTACCGCACCACACACACGCCATCCTGACAAACCACCACTGCGATCAACAGGGGCCACTCGTCGCCACACACACCGACATCCACCGACACCCGGCAGGCGGGGTGGACACCCTGCGCCTCGTGGGGGCCACCGTCACCATAGTGTATATCACCCCAACACAGATGAAGATCATGGCCCAATGCGACGCCCACCACGCCCCGTTCCTTTCCGACCCACAATGGCCAGCACGCCACGTCTTCCAAGCGTACCTCCGCGCATGTGCTACGAAGGCAGGGCGCGACATGCCGGGGCCCAAGGAGATCAACACGGCGTACACAGCCTTCCAGCGCCAGCATGCCCGGCCCCGCCCGAGCGAGCACGAGACCCCAAACGGCGGCGGCACAACGCAGGAGGAGCCAACCCCGTCGGCCAAAGGCTGGACACCACCCACCATCCTGCTACTAGCACCAAACAGCCACAAACATGCTACCCGCACTGTCGAGCGACACCATGCCCCCTGGTCCATCCCCAAACACAATGCACCGGGGACCAATGTACCACCAGTCAGACACAGTGACCAGGGCATACCACGCACGTGCTGGCACTGTGGCCCGGCAGCCCTCGACACTCCGTGGCCCCTGCTACACCTCATCTCCACCCACTACCACACCCCAACCGCCGCCGCCACCGCCGACCAACAGGCATGGCTCTCCCCCTGGTTTCACACGGTACCCCCAGACCACCCGGCGCACGTAGCCCGGACCCGAACACCCACGGCGCCACAGGGACGTTCACCAACGAGCGGGCAGACCCGGACAGCGTGGCCATAGACTACGACCGCTGCGACCCGCACCGCGCAGGACCTCAGGAGGCACCCATGCGCCCCCTACAGCACAAATGCCCCACCCTCCGCGGCGACAAGGACGACAAGGAGCGGCGACAGACCATCACGTGCCAGAAGTTCCACCCCAATACGGGATACCTCTTCCACCTGATGTACGCGTATATCACCCAGGGGCGCCCAGACAGGGGCCTCCTCCGCCTCACCCCACGAGCCCAGGCCATCATCACCCAGGGGATAGGCGTCTATGCAGCGCCACTACTGCAACCCACGCAAATCACCGCAAGAACCGCCCAGGGGAACCCCATCTACGTCTATCACCCCACAGCAATTGCCCGCCTACCCATACCCAGCGACACCGACAATCATCTACTTCACTGACACATCCGGCACCCAGCAACGCACCCCCACGGTCAGTTGCGCCTCCGTGCGCATCACCCGGCACGCAGACGGCCTCCACGTGGAACACCACACCGGGGCCGCCATCTTTGGGGCGTCCTCCCACGGCGAACTGCGCACCATGGCAGACGCCGTCACCGCCACACCGCCACCCACGACGATCCGGCCCCGCAACATCTGGCTAGTCGTGGACGCCACGGTCGACATCCACCTCACCAGGCGCCTTGCTGAGATGCCCCTCCACAAAGCACTCGAGTCCGGCCTCACCACACAAGCGTTGGGACTATGGATGGCCTTCAAGGGCATGCACCCCCAGGACGCCCTACACATTGTCAAACAGGAGTCACACCGCTACACATACGGCAATGGACGCGCAGACACGCAGGCCAAACACCAGAACACCAACCACACCCCAGGGCTCGAACACGTGCGACTGGACACCCCACACCACAGCCACCTGCAGCACCTGCTCCCGATACCCCCGGCCACACAGCCCCCCCAATGGATGCCCGAGGACACGCCGTACACGGATCGAGACAAGCAGTACCACTAACCCACACCCATCCAGCAACTGGCCACCACACTGGGCCGCCCAGCGAACACCGAACTCCTCCGACACCTCGAAGACTCCGTCCACACCCCCCTCTACTACTCCGCCCTGCGCCCGGATAGCCTCCCAGCACACCTAAAAAAGCCCCGACTCCAACTCGCCCTGGAACAGCTTCCCCTCCTCACCCGATACCACCGATGGTATGCGCGCCGCTCGATCCACGTCCCCGCAGGATACACCAAATGCATCTGCAGCCACACGGAAGAAGAAACCTGGGACCACTTCAAGGTGTGCCCCCTGTACAGAGGACTGGACACCCTCACAGACTGGAACCCAACCCACACCATCGCACAGCACGCCGGATGGCTGACGCAGTCCCCGGCGACCCAGCAACTCACCGACGTCCTCAAGCAGACGGAGGTACTCGAGGCGGTCCGCAGGGGACTCGTCCCCACTGCCGTCTACACCTTGCTACGCACCCACGAGGAGGACCCCCAGGCCACGGCGGCGCACATGCAGCGGACGGCCGTTGCCAAGACGGCGGAGCAGCTCACATACCGCACCCACAAATACCTGCAGCATGCAGCAACCCTGCCCAAAACAGACCAAGCCCACCTCCTCAAACTCCTGTTCTACCAACCATGAGAACCTACCCCGTGACATACCAACACGGAACCCCCACCACGTCTACACACCGTCCACCGAGCACAGCACTGGCACAGCACACACGGGCACCACAGTCACCGCACACACTCCCACCAGCATGCGCGCGCCACCAGCCCCCATCCCCCCACGCCGCCATCTGTCCACAGGTACCACCAACCGCCAGCCACCGCATGTCCCCTCTGCGTTCGCCAGCGGCTACCACAGACAGCCCTGCCCTGCAACCCAGACCACTGGGTCTGCCTGGGAGCCGCGCACCGCCTCACCCACTGCCCCCACTGCGGGGACCTCAACCCCCACCACCGCGAGCGGCCCGCGGCCCCAGCCGCACCCCCCCCCCCTGCCAGCCACCCCAGCTTCTTCTGGTTCCTCACCGACACCCTCCTAGACCACCTGGGAGGGTACTAGGTGGCGGACGCGGCGGACCACGCATGGACCATAGCCATGGCCACGGGCAGCACATCCCTGCCCCCCCACAGCCCACCCCTACGCCACAGCGGAGGCAGCTTGAACGTGGCGGCCCGCCACATCCTCCTCGCCCTATACCTCCACCACCGTGACCTACACCTCCCAGACCCACAACTCCCGGCCCCCCAAGCAGCAGCCCTGACGCCAGAAGCGTGGGCCAACACGGCACCAGAGGAGATAGCAGCATACCTCCGAATCACTTGCCGCCGGTTCAACAACGCCCTCGGCCGACGGAAGGGAACACCTTACCCACTCAGTGCACTCCTCTACCCGGCACACCACCCCCACCCCGCACAACAGAAGCCCCCGGAGGGCTGGGCGTCTTTTCGGGACAGCCACCTGGCCGCCCCCGACGAAGCCACCGCCACACGGATGGGCCTCACGGACCAGGAAACCTACGTCAGAGGCCTCAAGACGAGCCTCCCAGAGGCACACCGCTGGCACGCCCGCTCCCCGTCGCCCCCACGGGGACAGGGGGGTTCACCCGCTCCCGACACCCACCAGGCCAAGAAGACCAAGACAGGTCAGGGGGCCCGCCAGCGCGCCCGCCAGCAGGGCGCGACGCCCCGACCAGGGCCTGGGTCCAGCCACACCGCACCACCCCACGCCCAGACCCCCGGGGCACACCACCAACACCGCCACCGCCAGCGCCAACCACCGCCACCGCACCGCAGCACCCAAACCCTGCAGCCCAGTCAGCCACCACCGCCCACACACGTCCACACCATGCCAGGACCACCATACGCGCAGAGCCAGGGGAAATGGCACCACCTACACCACCACCACGCCCCCTCCCCTCCCAACCCCTACCCCCTAATGCCCCCATGCTACAGCGACCCCCACCACCTACATCCCCACCACGCCCCAGCACAACCAGGCCCCACGAACCACCAACCCCACATAGCGCGCATCACCGCACCACACCATCACGTATTCCACCACCACCAGCCCCTGCCACCACACCCACCAACGCCGGGGTACCACACACAACCAGCACACCCTCAACACCACCACGACACACGAGCCACGGTACGCCCCCATGGACCCGCAAGGAGCCGCGCACGCACACCAGCAACACCAGAGCCTAGTAGGAGTGCCCCACCACCACCAGCAGCCCCCCCACCCACACCCCATACCAGCGAGCACCAACCACCAGCAGCCACCCATTACATACGGACCACTGCCCCAGCCGGACGCTCATGCGGCCGCCTCCCAGCCACACCCCAGCACGACAACCAGTCAAGAACCGCAAGGGCCGCACGGCGCACACACGCAACACCCACACGACCCACAGGGACGCCCAGACCCCCAGCCAGCACAACACCCAACCCCGCCCCCCCCACCACCAACAGCGCCACCCCCACACCACCCCCCCCCCCGCCCCCCCCCCGAGACCAGGCAACGGACGCAACACGCGGCAGCCAGCACCAGCCAATTGACGTCGATACCCCCGCCGACAAACGCCACCGCGAATCCCCCCTCCCGCGACCGCCACAAGAGACCCCATCACCAGACCCCACGCGCAACAACGACGACCACCCCCCCGAACCCACACCACACCCCCCCATCACACCCCGCACCACCAGCCGCCGCAACGGCCGAACCCTACGCCCTGAACAACCCCGCAGCGGTACGGCAGCACCTCCGGGGACTCGGGGAACACAACGTCGTGCTGTGCCTCCGCACCTCCGGCACCAGCACCTGCATCCGGGCGGCCACCCTGGTCCAGGCGGCCACCCTGGGGGAAGGCGTCAGAGACTTCCTCTTCAACGCCTTGCTCCACGTCGCCCGACACGACCGCCCCCGACGCGCCACCCCTAACAGCGAGAGCCCACCCCCCACGGGGAGCCGGATCTGGGTGCCCCCCATCCACTGGGGGCGACACCTAGTCGGACACCCCGTGCCGGGGCGGGTGGACACCAAGGGCAGCACCCGCTACCACGAGCCAGACATGGCCCACCCCCCACCCGGCGCCACCCCCGACAACACCAAAGAGTGGGAGCGGGAAACATGGGTAGCCCGGATGGCCTCCCTGAGCAACTTCCGGCACCATGTCCCGGGGACATCCCCACCCCCGACGAGCAGCAGCCAGCCCCCTCCACGTACATGACCCTCATGTACAATCTGCACTACACCCTCTCCACCACCCACTACCACGCACCCACTGACCACTGGATAGTACACGGCACCGACTCCCTCCTCCCCGCCGACTAAACCCCCCCCACACACACAACCCAGGCCCCGACACGTACGCCAGGGGGGACGACCCGGAGGACCCCCACATCTGGGGCACATGGGAACGCAAATCCCTTGACACGCTGCTCTCCATCCGCAGCAGCTGCCAGGGCCTTGGTAGAGCGATGTATTGCCTCGCCAAGTGGACCCAACGGACCTGGGGAATCCCCACAGACCGATGGGTGTGGGTGGTCACGCTGCGCCCCCAGCAGAGGGAAGCCCCCCCAAACCGCAGGGAACCCACCCCCCCACGCCCCACCACCCTACACCTCTGCCCATACATGGTGGCAGCCCGCCTCATGACGCTGCTGTGGCCGGGCCCAGACACCCCCACCCAAAACTACCCCCACCTCACAGAGGAGGACATGCCCGGCATCCAGCGATGCTTCTTCCAGACCCTCGACTACCTCCAGCAAACACACCCGCACGTCCTGGAGCAGATATGGCCATTCCCCGGGTAACCCGCGTGCCCGCGCAGCCGAGACAACGCCGCCACACCGGCACCAGGACGCACGGATCACCAGGGAAAACGCGCGCACACGCCCGGTGCCCGAACCTGCACACTCGTTCTCTCTACTTACAGGCCCCAGCATCATACGCCCGCCCCCGAAGCCCAGGACCCTCCGCCGTCCCCCACAGCCCTCTCCTCCGCCTCCAACTCCACAACCTCCACCACAACGACCACCTCATCCACCACCACCACCACGTCCTCATCCAGCACTCCACCCCCCAGTCCGCGGGGGACACCTCCCAAACGGGCCCCCAAGCCCGCCCCCACCGCGAGCAACCCCACCGACGCCAAGGCCCACGCCCCGCTGAAGCCCACACCCGCGACTCAGCCGAAACCCAAGACCGCCGCCAAACAGCCACCCAAACCCGTCGACGCGCCACGACCGCAACCCGCAGCCAAGCCCAAACCAAAGTCCAAACCCGGCGCCACGACGGCAGCGCGAGCCCGGCCCCCCGAGGACGTCCTCTATGACATACGGCCCCAGCCGTCCCAGGCCCAGAGGCAGCGGCGCCCAGCACGGCGCCCCCCCACCGTCACCGACGCCGCCGCCGTGGCCTTCACAGCGGTGCGCACCGCGGCCGAAGCACGACGCACCTCGTCCCGCCACCTCTCCAAGCCCGCACCCCAGGCCCACGAACCGCCCCCGACCAGGCCAAAACGACGCCAAGGTCCGCCAGCAGCGTCCCCGCCCCCCTACCAACCCCCGATGACAGCCGACATGCAGCGCATGCCCCACTACCGCCGCCGCCACGAGTCCCCGCCCAACCCCGAGGCGGAGACCGTGCGCGCACACCCGCGGGTCCACATCCGCGCGCGCCCCCACTCCCCGCGCACCCCGACGGAACAGGACTACGAGGAATCCCCCAGGCCCGCCACCACCAACGGTCCCCACGACCCCGTCACACCCACCCACGCCCACTCCTCTGCCCAAGACCGCAGGCCCGCCCAGGGACAATGGTGGCAGCGCTGGACCCACACCCAGCTCTGGGAGCTGCGAAAGTGGGCCCGGGGAGAGCCCTCCCTCGAGGGCCTGGTCCATCGGCCCCGCAAGGGGTCGGTGGAGAACTGAGGGGCCGGCGGGGGGATGGATGCCGCAGGCCGCATGGGAAGCCATGCTGGCCGATGCGCTCCAACCCCTGGGAGTCCACCCCCGCAACCTCCCCGCGCCCCAGGACCACCCGTATGTGCTTAGGCGCCTGCGTGAGACCCTCCAGGAGACACAGCGAGACGGCATCCGCCTGTGGGACATCACCCAAAGCCCAGCCCCGCACAAACACACCCCCTCACCACCCCACAAGCGTCGGCGCACCGACACCGGCGGCACCCACAGCACCCCAGGAGCCCTGCGCACCACACAACACGACGCGCCTGACCCCCCGGCCAGCGGCGCCGCCACCTAACCCCGTTACCCAGCAAACCACCACCACGGGGCGCCACGCCAGGCCCCGCCCAGAAGTCACCAAACAAACCGGACACCGAAGGACGCCAACGCACACGGCAACGGGCACCACTACGCCCAAAGGCACCGAACCCAGGCCCGCTACCGTCGCAACCGCCTAACTGAGCCAAAACCCAAACACAAATCAAACCCGAGCCACACCCCGAAACCGCTAACCCTTGACTCCTAACCAGGCCCGCCGAGGGAACAACGTAACCACCGCCCACACCCACAGCCCACACAGCCGCCTAACCAGCCAGCTCCAGAAGCAAAGAGACACCTCACCAAATCCACCCTGACCCAAGCCCGTGTACATCAGGACGCGCGAGCCCCCCTTGGGCGCGACCGCCGCCACAGCACCGACGACACACGCCAGAGGACAAAACACTGTTGGACAGCCGCACCAGCTGCCCGTGCCTGTGCCTGCAGTGTACGCGCGCCCCTGCTTTTCCTTTTCTTTCAAAAAAAAACAAAAAAGAAAGAAAATTAGGGGGGGAGGAAGAGGGACACAACCACCCATGGCACACGCGCACCGCACACAGCGCACACACCGGTGAACGGGAGCCAAGTGCCCAGGACACCGCACACGCAACACAACACACCGAGCGAGCACACCGGTGAACAGGAGCCAAGTGGCCCAGGACACCGCAGACGCAACACAGCAAACCGCGCGGGCACACCGGTGAACAGGAGCCAAGCAGCCCAGGACACTGCACACACGTAGGGCGGCCGAGGGACAGGAAAGAACCAACACCCCATGGGTCGGACGCACTGTGGCGACCCAGCCGACCCACCGGGCCAGTGGCAGGAGCGGTACTCCAAGGCCACTGGTCGGAGCCCGGCCAGGCTGCATCGGGGACCATGGCAAACGTCACCCGGAGCCATGGAAGCAACCGGTGACAGGCGAGCCGGTACACAGTCCAGGAGGGGGTCACCTGCCAAGCAGAGTGGACCCGCAACTCAAGCCACAAGGGTGAGGCGGTCGTACCGTAGACTAGCGGGAGCAATACCCCTTGTGGTGAGAGATACTCCACACAGCTGGGCAGCCCCCAGAGCTGCCGCCCAAAGGAGGGGGCATGTGGCCCTACCCATGGACACATGTGGGGACACCCTCCCACCTGGGACACATGGACCGGGTGGCCGCGACAATGCCTTCCCAAGCACATGCGGGAGCGGCTCAAGAGGCACCTGACATAGGGCAGTGGGAGGGAAAGGACGTCTCCTTGGTAAGACCTTTTTCCTGCAACGTCAAAGGAGGCATCCCGAGCTCCTGAAGATACCTACCTACCTACCTGTGTCCAAGAGTACACTTTCCCTGGCCTGCAGGTTTTTACATTCACCTTTCGCAAGGCGCACAAAAAGACCTGCTGCTTCATTATCATCCTGAGACCATTCCTCTTCGGACCCTTATTACTCTTCAGAATTCGCGTCCTCTGCAGCTGAGTCCTCGTCGCTTTGTCTTTCATCACCTTGCGAAGTGTCTGTCGCTGATCCATCGCTCTCGTCTGGTGCCTGCAAAGCCAAACACGAGGGATCACGCTCGTCTGACGACTGCAAACAACAAACAAGGGTGTTCGTCATCCTACACTGATTGTGCTGCGCTGTGGGACGCAAATGTGAGACAACACAATGCAACACAAACTTAGTGCAACCTTCTTGTTGGCTTCCGGTGTCGCTTGCTAATGCATTGCGCTCGTCTGCTGACTGAGACGCATGAGACAAGGGATCGCGCTGGTCTGATGACTGCAAACAACAGAACAAGGGTGTTCGGTATCCTACACTGATTGTGCCGCGCTGTGGGACGCGAATGCGAGACAACGAGGGACCAGGTGTCATTCGAGCATGCAGCTGCAGCGATCCGCGCTCCCCTTATTCCTGAAAGCCGTACACACCCGTTGTTCTGTACGGATCGTGCAATGCGACACTGTGCAAATACCTGTATTGTGCAGAATCGCCGTGCCGCTGCTTGGGGCGCTACTGCGAGCAATGGCGCATCACAGCAGCTTAACGCATAGTGAACGCATAGTTAAACCAAGTTTTGGCGAGCAATCAACAAGGGACATTACGCGTGAGGCTTCTATGTCCGATGAATTGTCCGGAAGCTTGTTCCGAGTGTCGTTCTGCAGTCGCACATCCTGCAGCAGGCAGAGGATGTGGGATGCAATTGCGTGTCACAGAACGTGCCCTCCCTTTGCCATGGATCCTTGGATGCATACAAAGCGTCTACCAAAGCGTCTACAAAGAGTCTACCTTTCTTTTCTATTTTTTCAGGACCATTTAGGCAAGAGCGCAAGACTTGAGCAGAATGAAAGGACTTTGTACTTTAGTAATTCTCAGGTCAGCTACAGGGCTCCAGACTGACTTCAGGCAAGCCAGATTGTTCCAGTCTGTTTTTCTTTTTGCCCCTGCACTTGCTTACTTCTCTTCGCTCAATCCACTGGTCCAGTTTTCAATGTAACATTTTTTGTGATTCTTCCTTTTGCCTTGGTATAGGCTATATATCCCTTTGCATCTTTCACCGAAGTGACATCCAATAGTATTTTAACCTTTTCAGGCCCATGGTGCAGCTCATGCAGTGTTTTCACCCTGACTTGGTTTGTAAATACCCGCGGCTGTCCTTCGGAGAAATTCGGCTCACCATGAACGCTCACTTTGCCCATGGTTAGGCCGCTTTGATGCAATGCTTTGGGCGGGGGACCGCCATGTCTCAAAAAAGAAAAGCGTCTACCAAAACCAAATTGGCACGTCCTGTGGCAGGAAAACGCTTCCCAAGTCACATAACGTTGTATCTTGCTTTCTGACAACTTATTACATTGAAAATGCACATGATCCGAACTAGGCTAGGACATTGGGATTTCCATAGCGTAGGGTGGTTCAGCTGTCCTTCCGAAATCAGGCCCTGCCAGCAGACACACGCGCACCCCGTAAAATTGGCCAGATGGGCGCCTGAATACAAGATTTCAAAATGGCTCGAACAAAAAAGGTATGTCGGCTGCTCATTTGCAAAAATCCTGAATATGGTTTCTGCTGGCATACTGGCTGTAGTGTCAAGACGTGTTGTAATGCAAGCAAGCAGTGTGGGTTGGACTCATGTTTTAGATCTAAAAGCTGAAAAAGGAAATAAAGGAGGCATTTAGGGAAGTTTTCCTACCATGAAAGCCTAGGTGTGCTGGCTGGCCGCCGGGGGCGGGGGGCTGTGGTTTCGTCCGGTTTTTCCGACGCCCCCGCTGGGGGGGGGGGGGGGGGGTGTTGCACCGTCGGGCGTGTGGTGGCCTTTAGCCCGTGCATGGTGGGCTGGTGTGGTGGTGTCCCATGGCTGTGGGCGTGTTTCTTTCCTTTCAGGGGTGTGAAGTGGCTTGATTGGATTAGGCCTGCAGTTGACATTCCTTGCCTTGTTGTTGTGGTGTTTTTTGGCGTGCCGTGCTGTGCTGTGCTGTGCTTTGCTGTGCTGCGCCTCGCTCCTCCGCGCTGTGCTGCGCTGCACCCTGCTCTGCCGTGCCGTGCCGTGCCGTGTTGTGCCGTGTCGTGCCTTGCCGTGCTGTGGCGGGCTGCGCCTTGCTGTGCCGTGCCTCGCCGTGTCGTGCTGTGCTGTACCGCGTCGCGGTTTGTCGTGCCGCGTTGCGCTGCACTGGGGTGTGCCGAAGGCGCTGTTACCAAAAGGCAAAAGGCCGGGATGTCTACCCACGGGTAAAGGTAAACGGGCAGGGCTGTGTGTGTTGTGTGCGCGCCGTGCATAAGTGTGTAGGCCTCGGCAGGGGAAGGGGGAGTCGGGGAGACCTGGTGAGTTCGCCTCTGGCGACCGCGCTTATTCCAGGAGCTCCCGCCGCACCCCTTCCCTTTCTGCTTGCTGGTGCAGGCGCCCACGCCATCGTGCTGCCCGGGCCCAGGCGGGCCTTCAGCAGTGTGGCACGCGCCTTGGCGTGGGCGTACCAGATCCGTATGGACTCCTCCACGACGTGGCAGAGGAACTCCGTGCCCAGCGAGTGGGGCCCCGTACACTCCAGGTGGGCTAGCTGCATGGAGGGGGTCCGCAGGGCTGCCGCCCACTGCTCCAGCACAGTCGGTTCCCACAGCTGGTGACGCACTGGGGCCGCCCGTGGCCCCACCTTCTGGTCGAGCCACGCTGCGAGGCGCCGGCAGGCTGGCCCCCACTCGTCCGATTGAGCCGAGCAGGCCCACAGGTGGGGCGCCGTCTCAGGCTGTGTCTCGGGCAGTAGACAGTGCAACTCCTGCAACGCACTGCCGCACTGCCTGGGAGCGGCGGGCAGTGCAACTCCTGCAATGCACTGTCTCACTGCCCGAGGGCAGTGGACAGTGCAACTCCTGCAATGCACCGCCTCACTGCCTGGGGGCAGTGGGCGGTGCAACTTCTACAATGCACGGCCTCACTGCCCTGGGGCAGTGGGCAGTGGAACTCCTGCAATGCACCGCCTCACTGCCTGGGCGCGGTGGGCAGTGCAACTCCTGCAATCCACTGCCTCACTGCCCGGGGGCAGTGGGCAGTGCTACTCCTGCAATGCACTGCCTCACTGCCCTGGGGCAGTGGGCTGTGCAACTCCTGCAATGCACCGCCTCACTGCCCTCGGGCAGTGGACGGCACAACTCTCGCAATGCACCGCCTCACTGCCTGGGGGCAGTGGACGGCGCAACTCCTGCAATACACTGCCTCACTTCCCTGGGGCAGTGGGCAGTGCAACTCCTGCAGTGCACTGCCTCACTGCCTGGGGGCAGTGGGCAGTGCAACTCCTGCAATGCACTGCCTCACTGCCCTGGGGCAGTGGGCTGTGCAACTCCTGCAATGCACCGCCTCACTGCCCTGGGGCAGTGGACGGCACAACTCTCGCAATGCACCGCCTCACTGCCTGGGGGCAGTGGACGGCGCAACTCCTGCAATACACTGCCTCACTGCCCTGGGGCAGTGGGCAGTGCAACTCCTGCAGTGCACTGCCTCACTGCCTGGGGGCAGTGGACAGTGCAACTCCTGCAATGCACTGCCCCACTGCCCGGGGGCAGTGGGCAGTGCAACTCCTGCAATGCACTGTCTCACTGCCCTGGGGCAGTGGGCAGTGCAACTCCTGCAATGCACTGTCTCACTGCCCTGGGGCAGTGGGCAGTGCAACTCCTGCAATGCACTGTCTCACTGCCTTGGGGCAGTGGGCAGTGGAACTTCTGCAATGCACTGCCCCACTGCCCGGGGGCAGTGGGCAGTGCAACTCCTGCAATGCACTGTCTCACTGCCCTGGGGCAGTGGGCAGTGCAACTCCTGCAATGCACTACCTCACTGCCTGGGCGCAGTGGGCAGTGGAACTCCTGCAATGCACTGCCTGACTGCCTGGGGGCAGTGGGCAGTGAAACCCCTGCAATGCACGGCCTCACCGCCTTGGGGGCAGTGGGCAGTGCAACTCCTGCAACGCACTGCCTCACTGCCTTTGGGCAGTGGGCAGTGCAACTCCTGCAATGCACTGCCTCACTGCCTGGGGGCAGTGGGCAGTGCAACTCCTGCAATGCACTGCCTCGCTGCCTGGGGGTAGTGGGCAGTGCAACTTCTGCAATGCACTGCCTCACTGCCCTGGGGCAGTTGGCAGTGCAACTCCTGCAATGCACTGCCTCGCTGCCTGGGGGCAGTGGACAGTGCAACTTCGGCAATGCACTGCCTCACTGCCCTGGGGCAGTGGGCAGTGGAACTCCTGCAATGCACTGCCTCACTGCCTGGAGGCAGTGGGCAGTGCAACTCCTGCAGTGCACTGCCTCACTGCTTGGGGGCAGTGGGCAGTGGACCTCCCGCAATGCACTGCCTCACTGTCTGGGGCAGTGGGCAGTGCAAATCCTGCAATACACTGCCGCACTGCCTGGGGGGCGGTGGGCAGTGCAACTCCTGCAAGGCACTGCCTCGCTGCGTGGGGGCAGTGGGCATTGCAACTTCTGCAATGCACTGCCTCACTGCCCTAGGGCAGTGGGCAGCGGAACTCCTGCAATGCACTGCCGCACTGCCTGGGGGCAGTGGGCAGTGCAACTCCTGCAAGGCACTGTCTCACTGCCTGGGGGCAGTGGGCAGTGGAACTCCTGCAATGCACTGCCTCACTGCCTGCGGGCAGCGGGCAGTGGAACTCCTGCAATGCACTGCCCCACTGCCTGGGGGCAGTGGGCAGTGCAACTCCTGCAATGCACTGCCTCACTGCCCTGGGGGCAGTGGACAGTGCAACTCCTGCAATGCACTGCCTCGCTGCCTGGGGGCAGTGGGCAGTGGAACTCCTTCAATGCACTGCCCCACTGCCTGGGGGCAGTGGGCAGTGCAACTCCTGCAATGCACTGCCTCACTGCCCTGGGGCAGTGGGCAGCGGAACTCCTGCAATGCACTGCCTCACTGCCTGAGGGCAGTGGGCAGTGCAACTCCTGCAACGCACTGCCTCACTGCCTGGGGGCAGTGGACAGTGCAACTCCTGCAATGCACTGCCTCACTGCCCTGGGGCAGTGGGCAGCGAAACTCCCGCAATGCACTGCCGCACTGCCTGGGCGCTGTGGGCAGTGCAACTCCTGCAATGCACTGCCTCACTGCCTGGGGGGGGTGGGCAGTGGAACTCCTGCAATGCACTGCCCCACTGCCTGGGGGCAGCGGGCAGTGCAACTCTTGCAATGCACTGCCTCACTGCCCTGGGGCAGTGGGCAGTGGACCTCCTGCAATGCACTGCCTCGCTGCCTGGGGGCAGTGGGCAGTGGAACTCCTGCAATGCACTGCCTCACTGCCTGGGGGCAGTGGGCAGTGGAACTCCTGCAACGCACTGCCTCACTGCCCTGAGGGCAGTGGGCAGTGCAACTCCTGCAATGCACTGCCTCATTGTCCCAGAGCAGTGGGCAGTGGAACTCCTGCAATGCACTACCTCACTGCCCTGGGGCAGTGGGCAGTGGAAATCTTGCAATGCACTGTCTCACTGCCTCTGCCTTGGGGCAGCGAACAGTGAAAGCTCAGCAATGCACTGCCTCACTGCCCTGGGTCAGTGGGCAGTGCAACTCCTGCAATACACTGATGCACTGCCTGTGGGCAGTGGGCAGTGCAACTCCTGCAATGCACTGCCTCACTGCCTGGGGGCAGTGGGCAGTGCAACTCCAACTCCTGCAATGCACTGCCCCACTGCCTGGGGGCAGTGGGCGGTGCAACTTGTACAATGCACGGCCTCACTCCCTGGGGGCAGCGGGCAGTGCAACTCCTGCAATGCACTGCCTCACTGCCTCGGGGCAGTGGGCAGTGGAACTCCTGCAATGCAGCGCCTCACTGCCTGGGGGCTGTGGGCGGTGCAACTCCTGCAATGCAGTGCCTCACTGCCCTGGGGGCAGTGGACAGTGCAACTCCTGCAATGCACTGCCTCGCTGCCTGGGGGCAGTGGGCAGTGGAACTCCTGCAATACACCGCCCCACTGCCTGCGGGCAGTGGGCAGTGCAACTCCTGCAATGCACTGCCTCACTGCCCTGGGGCAGCGGGCAGCGGAACTCCCGCAATGCACTGCCTCACTGCCTGGGGGCAGTGGGCAGTGCAACTCCTGCAATGCACTGCCTCACTGCCTGGGGGCAGTGGACAGTGCAACTTCTGCAATGCACCGCCTCACTGCCCTGGGGCAGTGGGCAGTGAAACTCCCGCAATGCTCTGCCGCACTGCCTGGGGGCAGTGGGCAGTGGAACTCCTGCAATGCACCGCCTCACTGCCTGGGGGCAGTGGGCAATGGAACTCCTGCAATGCACCGCCTCACTGCCCTGGGGCAGTGGGCAGTGAAACTCCCGCAATGCACTGCCGCACTGCCTGGGGGCAGTCAGCAGTGGAACTCCTGCAATGCACTGCCTCACTGGCCTGGGGGCAGTGGACAGTGCAACTCCTGCAATGCACCGCCTCACTGCCTGAGGGCAGTGGGCAGTGGAACTCCTGCAATGCACCGCCTCACTGCCTGGGGGCAGTGGGCAGTGCAACTCCTGCAATGCGCTGCCCCACTGCCCTTGAGGCAGGGGACAGTGCAACTCCTGTGATGCACTGCCTCGCTGCCTGGGGGCAGTGGTCAGTGGAACTCCCTCAATGCACTGCCCCACTGCCTGGGGGCAGTGGGCAGTGCAACTCCTGCAATGCACTACCTCACTGCCCTGGGGCAGTGGGCAGTGGAAATCTTGCAATGCACTGTCTCACTGCCTCTGCCTTGGGGCAGCGAACAGTGAAAGCTCTGCAATGCACTGCCTCACTGCCCTGGGTCAGTGGGCAGTGCAACTCCTGCAATACACTGATGCACTGCCTGTGGGCAGTGGGCAGTGCAACTGCTGCAATGCACTGCCTCACTGCCTGGGGGCAGTGGGCAGTGCAACTCCAACTCCTGCAATGCACTGCCCCACTGCCTGGGGGCAGTGGGCGGTGCAACTTGTACAATGCACGGCCTCACTCCCTGGGGGCAGTGGGCAGTGCAACTCCTGCAATGCACAGCCTCACTGCCTCGGGGCAGTGGGCAGTGGAACTCCTGCAATGCAGCGCCCCACTGCCTGGGGGCAGTGGGCGGTGCAACTCCTGCAATGCAGTGCCTCACTGCCCTGGGGGCAGTGGACAGTGCAACTCCTGCAATGCAGTGCCTCGCTGCCTGGGGGCAGTGGGCAGTGGAACTCCTGCAATGCACCGCCCCACTGCCTGCGGGCAGTGGGCAGTGCAACTCCTGCAATGCACTGCCTCACTGCCCTGGGGCAGCGGGCAGCGGAACTCCCGCAATGCACTGCCTCACTGCCTGGGGGCAGTGGGCAGTGCAACTCCTGCAATGCACTGCCTCACTGCCTGGGGGCAGTGGACAGTGCAACTCCTGCAATGCACCGCCTCACTGCCCTGGGGCAGTGGGCAGTGAAACTCCCGCAATGCTCTGCCGCACTGCCTGGGGGCAGTGGGCAGTGGAACTCCTGCAATGCACCGCCTCACTGCCTGGGGGCAGTGGGCAATGGAACTCCTGCAATGCACCGCCTCACTGCCCTGGGGCAGTGGGCAGTGAAACTCCCGCAATGCACTGCCGCACTGCCTGGGGGCAGTGGGCAGTGGAACTCCTGCAATGCACTGCCTCACTGCCTGGGGGCAGTGGGCAGTGGAACTCCTGCAATGCACCGCCTCGCTGCCTGAGGGCAGTGGGCGGTGCAACTCTTGCAATGCACTGCCTCAATGGCCTGGGGGCAGTGGACAGTGCAACTCCTGCAATGCACCGCCTCACTGCCTGAGGGCAGTGGGCAGTGGAACTCCTGCAATGCACCACCTCACTGCCTGGGGGCAGTGGGCGGTGCAAATCCTGCAATGCACTGCCCCACTGCCCTTGAGGCAGTGGTCAGTGGAACTCCCTCAATGCACTGCCCGACTGCCTGGGGGCAGTGGGCAGTGCAACTCCTGCAATGCACTGCCTCACTGCCCCGGGGCAGTGGGCAGCGGAACTCCTGCAATGCACTGCCTCACTGCCTGGGGGCAGTGGGCAGTGCAACTCCTGCAATGCACTGCCTCACTGCCTGGGGGCAGTGGACAGTGCAACTCCTGCAATGCACCACCTCACTGCCCTGGGGCAGTAGGCAGTGCAACTCCTGCAATGCACCGCCTCACTGCCCTGGGGGCAGTGGGCAGTGCAACTCCTGCAATACACTGCCGCACTGCCTGGGGGCAGTGGGCAGCGCAACTCCTGCAATGCACTGCCTCACTGCCCCTGGGGCAGTGGGCAGCGGAGTTCCTGCAACGCACTGCCTCACTGCCTGGGGGCAGTGGGCAGTGGACCTCCGGCAAAACACTGCCGCACTGCCTGGGGGCAGTGAGCAGTGCAGCTCCTGCATTACTCTGCCCCACTGCCTGGGGGCAGTGGACAGTGCAACTCCTGCAATGCACTGCCCCACTGCCTGGGGGCATTGGGCAGTGCAACTTCTGCAATACACTGCCGCACTGCCTTGGGGCAGTGGTCAGCGCAACTCCTGCAATGCACTGCCTCACTGCCCTCGGGCAGTGGGCAGCGGAACTCCTGCAACGCACTGCCTCACTGCCTGGGAGCAGAGGGCAGTGCACCTCCTGCAATGCACTGCCTCACTGCCTGGGGGCAGTGGGCAGTGCAACTCCTGCAATGGGTGGTCGGAGTGTAGTGCCGGGCCTGTGGGGATGTACTACTGGGCGCACCTGCCTGAGGGGATGGGGAGTCCAACCCAGGGGGTGGTCGGGGCATCCTTCAGGGCCTATGGGGGGCCATCATCTTTGGAGGACCGGGCGCATCGGCCTGGGGGGGACGGGGAGTCCAGGCCAGGGGGTGTTCGGAGCCTCCTGCAGGGCCCATGGGGAGGCGTCATCTGCTAATAACCGGGCGCACCGGCCTGGGGGGGACAGGGAGCCCAGCCCAGGGGGTGGTCGGAACCTCCTGCAAGGCCCATGGGGAGCCATCATCTTCCAATAACCGGGCGCACCGGCCTGGGGGGGACGAGGAGTCCAGCCCAGGGGGTGGTCGGAGCCTCCTGCAAGGCCAATGGGGGGCCATTATCTTCGGAGAACCGGGCGCACTGGCCTGGGGGGGACAGAGATGCCTGCCCAGGGGGTGTTCGGAGCCTCCTGCCAGGCCTACGGGGGGCCACCTTCTTCGGAGAACCGGGCGCACCGGCCTGGGGGGGACAATGAGTCCAGCCCAGGGGGTGTTCGGAGCTTCCTGCCAGGCCAATGGGGGGCCAATATCTTCGGAGAACCGGGCGAACCGGCCTAGGGGGGACGGGGAGTCCTGCCCAGGGGGTGGCCGGAGCCTCCTGCCAGGCCTACGGGGGGCCATCTTCTTGAGAGAACCGGGCGCGACGGGCCGAGGAGGACGGGGAGTTCTGCCCAGGGGGTGTTCGGAGCCTCCTGCCAGGCCCACCGGGGTGTGTTGTGTTGCGGTGTGCTGTGCTATGTTTTGTTGTGTCGTGCTGCGCCGTGTTTTGCTGTGCCGTGCTGTGCGGTGGGTCAGTCCCACCCCCTGGTCCGGCGTGGGGTGGCGTCGGCGGTGGTCAGACTGGTAACTTTGCTGTGTCAGTCGCGGGGTCAGGTTATGTGCCTTTGCGGCTCTTTGGGTCGGAGCTGGGGGGGTCTGGGTGTACAGGCCGGTCCCGTGGGTCAGGCGGTTGTCCGTGGGGTTGCCCTCTTTCGGGGCCTTGGTCGTCGCCTGGCGGTTAGGGTGCGGTGGTGGGCTGTGTGGTGCTCTCCCTGATCTCCTGTGTGGGTGTACCCCCCTCCCCCTCCGTGAGGGCCAGCAGTTGGTGGGGGCGACCCGTTGTGGTTTGTGCGCTGTTGTGTCTGCATTGCAGTGGCGCGTCATGAGTGGCGTGCGCCTCTGAGATGGTCCGTCTTGTGCCCCGGTGTGGCAGTGTCCGGACCCCAAAATAAGCCAAATTTCAGGGTTTTTGATATTTTTGGACACAATTCGGCTAGAAGGACCCCCCCCCCCTATTTTGGGGCCTTAGAAACCAAACAAATAGGACCTCTTCCACGAAAAACCACTTTTTGTCGATTTTTTGAATTTTGGGAAAAAAACAGCTGCTAAAATCATAGGTGCCTTGCGGGTCTTGCGGTTTCGACTGGATGTCAGGGGGTGAGGTGCGGATCCCTGTGGTGTGGCACGCCCCTCCTCTGTGGCCGTGTGTTCTGGCGCGTGCCCTCGCGTCCTCCCCCTTTCCTAGTGCTGTGGCCCCTGCCCTTTCCTTCTCCCTGTTTTGGTGGCCCTCCGGCGGTTCCTTCCCCCCGTGTTGTGTTGCCCCCGGTGCCCTGTTGTCGTGGGTGCGTGCCCGTCACCTTGCGCCTTTCTGCGCCCCCCTGCCACGGGCCTTCTCTTTGCCCCTTCCCTTTCCGGTGCCCTTTGGTGGGGTGGTGGCGAGGTCTGTCGGGCGCCAATGGCCCATGCCTTGGGCTGGGCAGCCTGGAGCCACCGGCGTAGGGTCTCGGAGGTGTAGGGAGGGCAGAGGCCATGGACCGCGTCCCGAAGGAGGGTTTGCAATGCCCTCTGCGGCATGGCGGCCTCAGGGGCGGTGTTGTCGGGGTCGGCGGGGGTGCGGGTGAGGATTTCCTCGAAATTGTGGGGGTGGTGGCGCCGTTCACGCCTTCCCGCCCCCCCGGCCCATTCCACCCAGCAGCCGTGGTGCTCTTGGGGGATGCGAGTTGTGCTGCCATGCAGGCGGGCACAGCCTTGCGGGCTGCGGCGTTCTCCGCTGCTGCTACTGCGGGGAGGATGGAAAGCATCTCTTTGGGCTGCAGGGCCGGGGGTGGATGGCTTGAGGGGCCCAGACGTGACGCGGCGGCCCGGTCAGACGATCTGGTTGGCAGCGGTGTGGGGGGGAGACGTGGGGCTGCGGTCTCTGCCTTCTGCAGTCCGCTGCGCCCGGCTCCTGCAATGTGGGAGGGCGTGCGCTTCAGCTTCCGCGGGGCGGAACAGTTCGCGTGGGCTGCATTCGGGCGACAGGGGGGTTGGGTCTGGGGTTTTGTGGCTGTGTGCAGGAGGCGTCTGTGCATCACTGGGCGGGTTGGGTGTGCTGTGGAGCTTTGGCCTCTTCGCGGCGGGTGTGTGTGGGTTGCCGGGGTTCGGGGGCGGTAAGGCTCGCTCAGCGGGGGGGTCTGTGGCGGGCGTGTGTGAGTGTTCGGGCCGGGGGAGAGAGGCCCGTTTCGCGGGGCCCGGGGCTCTGCAGGTTGGTGGGCGTGTGTGGGCCACTGGATGGGGATGGGGGAGGGAGGGGCAGGGGGTGTGGCGCTGGGTTTACGTGCGGCATGTCGGTGTAGGTGTCTGCTTGCAGCAGTGCACTTGTGTGGTCTCGTGTAGGCCGGGAGTTTTGGGGGACGAGCTTGCCGTCTTTAGCGGCCGCGGCGAGGATTTCCCAGATGCGTGTGCGTATTTGGTGTACTTCCTTTTCAGTGGTGGAAAGAGGGTACTTCAGGGGCGGGCTAAGGCCCATGCACCGGAGGACCCTGTGGACGGCGTGGTGACCGCAAGTGAGGCAGTGTTTTGGCCTGGGGGGGGGGTCCCTCCGTGTGTCGGGGCCTGCCTCGACTTGTGTGTGGGTGGTGGGGATGGCCCAGATCCAGGGCTCGGCCCCCGCGGACGGCCAGCACCGCTTGATCCACTGGCACAGGCAGAGCATGGCCAGTCTCAGGCGGTAGCCTGTCCTCCGCGAGGTGATTCCGGCCAGGGCGCAGGCTGGGGCCTCGTCCCCCGGCTAGAGGACACCCCTGTGGATCCTGTGTGGGGTGGTGGGCTCCCCTACCGCCCACGGGGGCGTGGTCTCTGGGGTGAGCATGTTGTTGGTCCCCCTGATGACCCATTGTGGCCCGGGGGACGCCGCGGCGGACACTACGTAGTGGTGCCCGCGCTCGAGGACTGTACACCAGACCTCTGGCGGGGGCTGGTCCTTGGCTGCAGGTCGGGGGGGGAGGTCGTCGTCGGGAAAGCCGAGGCCGGTGCCGCGGAGGACAGTGTTGCGGTTGGGTGCGGTTGCCAGTTCCCATTGTTCCGGGTGGTTCAGGTCTGACGTGCGGTCCTTCTCCACTGGGGCTCCTCCAAGGCGTGTAGTTCCTCTGTGTGTGACGTTGGTGTCGGTGTGGTCTGTCAGGGCCTGGCCCTACTCGATGGGGGGGATCCAGATGTGCTCATCTTGGGGGTTGGCGAGCCCTGCTGAGGACGAGGTCCACAACAGTCTCGTGGAGGCCGTTCTCCGGGCTGGCTAGGCCCCGGAGGGCCTCGACGGTGAGATTGGTCCAGCTCTGTTGTAGGCGGTACCAGCCCAGGGGAGTGTCCAGGGCCCTGCCTTGGAGGGTTGCCCAGAGGCGGTTGGGGTCACTGATGGTGGTCCGTTGGGGGGATGGGGTGCTCTGGGTCGGGCAGGGTCTGGCAGAGTGGGCTGTCGAGGTCCAGCACGTCCAAGTCGATGTGTGCGTGGTCTATGATTGGTCTTCTGATTGCCATTGGTATTCCATGGATTCAACCTTGTTGCAGGTTTATGGACTCACTCAAAAATCAATGTTGAAATCAAGAATACAATCCCAAAGGCGCTAGCACCAACAAGACAACATAAATGACCTGCGATTGTCCACAGTCACAAACAGTCCCGGACATTTTTCGTTCAATGGAATCTTAGTTCATAAACATGATCAAATGGTGCAAGGTCTAAAACACGGCAAGACAAAACCTCGCATGACAGTTCAGGCAGTACTGCAGACTGCTGAACCCCAGATTGTCGTTATCTAATCAATGAGATAATAATGAGCAGGACTGAAAGCGATCCTAAAACAAAGATTAACAGTAGAATCCCGGCGCGACTTCGGTTTCACTGCGCGCGCCGCATCTGCTGTATATGAAGATCAGGCCTGTAAATGAGTAAAGGCCTGAATCATTACACTCCCTTCCCAAGACATTTGACACCTCTGTAAAACAGAGTGACGAATGGCTGAGAAAGGCACCAGCACCACAAATGTAGCAATAGGTAACGCAAAAAATGCACAAAAACACTGAGCATTTGACTACAAACTGCCAGGGGGGGGGGGGCTGACAGTCAGAAATTGTCACACAGGGAAGTAACTGTCTTCAGAGCACAGTCAAACCCTGCATAATCAACCAGTCAAAAACAACATGACCAGCAGACCCACGACAGAAGAAAAATGCTACATACAATGTGGCACCAATCTAATGAGTGGAAGCAAGATGACCACAAAATGTAACAGCAGCAAAATTACACAACATCCTGACTGTCCTGACTGTCCTGACTGTCCTGACTGTCCTAACTGTCCGTCAAGACTGTCCTGACTGTCCTGACTGTCCGTCCTGACCGTCCTGACTGTCCTGACTGTCCTGACTGTCCATCCTGACTGTCTGTCCTGACGAATCTCAAAGCTTGCAAATACTCACCTCTACCAATGAAATCATTCTCAATAGTCTGCAAACGAGGGTGCACATCTTGCATGTATGAATCATACAACACTTTAGTTTGTTGAGTATTAAATTGTTCGAGTTCACTCATTTTGGTGCGAAAAAATGGAAATTCGCCGTTTGAAACCAATCCAGGAAAGAGATCAAAAACACTTGCATTGGGCTCTACAACGGAGCCACCATATCGAATTCCTTGGACCATCTCGTCCACTACCGTGGCCACACGCATGATTTGTCTGGAATTGTCTTGTACTTCTGCAACGTGTTGATCAATTTCACGAAGGCGAACGTCGACTCGTCGAATCATGTCCATAGTGTCCTTCAGTGATGTGAGGCCGGATCGTTCATGTCCAATGAAATCTCTAATGAACTCCATGAGCAACCCGACATCCTCAGAGATCTTCTCGTGCGACGTTTTGAGAAGTAAAATTTGCTTGCGAAGTTCATTCATTGGTAGTTCAACTTTTGATCGTCTTTGGCCTAATTCATGGACATCTTGTGCTTGTGGGCCCTGTTGAATCAATTGTTGAATCAAGGCCTCCGACTCCTTCACCTTGGTCTGAAGATCATCTGTCATGTTGTTGGTGTTACTTTCAAAGGGATGTAGTGAGTCATCCTCCATGGCGGACCCGTAACTAATTCTCTTGCACTTTTGAAAGTCGAGTCGATGCGCGGAATCATCATCCCAATCATCGAGATTCGAACCTTCATGCATGCTCTCAAATTGGTCACCTTCATATTCCAGTTTCATTGGGCGACCATGTGGTTCATGACACCCAACTTCATTGTATTCTTTTTGTGCATGGATCATATCACCAAAACCGCTACCACATAATTGGTCTTCTGATTACCGTTGGTATTCCATGGATTTAACCTTGTTGCAGATTTGTGGGCTCACTCCAAAATCAATATTGAAATCAAGAATACAATCCCAAAGGCACTAGCACCAACAAGACAACAGAAATGACCTGCGATTGTCCACAGTCACAAACGGTCCTGGACACTGTTTGTTCAATGGAATCTTAGTTCATAAACATGATCAAATGGTGCAAGGTCTAAAGCATGGCAAGGCAAAACCTCTCATGATAGTTCAGGCAGTACTGCAGACTGCTGAACCCCAGATCATCATTATCTAATCAATGCGATAATGATGAGCACGATTAAAAGCGATCCTGAAACACAGATTAACAATAGAATCTCAGCGCGACTTCGCTGTCACTGCGCGTGCCGCATCTGCTGTATATGAGGATCAGGCCTGTGAATGAGTAAAGTCCTGAATCATTACAGGTCCTGGGCGGGCTTGGCTGGGCTGGGCGGTGCCGGGTTGTCTCTTCGGTGAGAGGCGGGTGGTGCTGGGGTGTCTCAGGTGCCTCTGGCGGCGGGGTGTTGTGGTTGACGTTCTTCCGGGGCGCACCAGTGGTGTCTTGGAGGCCTGTGGACAGATGTGGGGGCCGTGTGCGGGGCGTTCAGTAGGTTGGTGAACCTCTTGGTCACGGCATGGTAATGGATGAGACGCAGCATATGTTCCCTGGCCGTGGAATCCGTGAGTCGTTCCGTGTGTGTTAACATGAGGCGTTTGCGGTGTGCCATTTGGGCCTCTGCTCTGCGGACTGCCTCTAGCTGGAGGAGCGCTGCCGCCTTCATTGGGTGCACCGCTTGTTTGCTAAGTTGTCGTTGCAGGGCCTGTGTCGCAGCCACCCTCTTGGTGGTGGCCTCCTTGATCAGAAGATCCGTGAAGGGGTGTTCGGTGGCCTGGTGTGCGTCGCTGTGGGTCCGCCAGCCTTTGTGTTGCTGTAGGTTTTCCGCTGCGGACCAGCCCACTAGTGTGTCCCTGCCCGCATGGAGGGGGCATATCTTGAAGTGTTCCCAGTCCGTCGGGGTGGTGTGGTTGCATGGGCAGCGGGTGTGTTCCTTCGGAACGTGGATGTGCTTGCGGGCGAGACATAGGGTGACACTGCTGAGGAGTGGTAGTTGCTCCCTGAGCAGCTGGATGCGTGACTTCTGCAGGTGGACTGGGACGCACGCTCCGGGTGGTAGAGGGGGACTTTCAGTGTCTCTTGGAGCTCTTGGATGTGCGCTTGGCAGTCTGTGTCGCCGAGTACTCGGGCGAGGTGTTGGATGGGCTGGGGTAGTGGTATGCTCTATCGTGTGAGATATAGGGGGCGTCCTCTCCTACCCAGTCCGGGGTATGATGGGGTTCCGGCTTGGGGGGTGGGTGCTTGAGGTGTGTGTGGTTGCGGTCCAGGTCTGGTACCTGGAGGTTCGGTAGGTGCGTGGTCCGCTTGTGCACTGCCTGGATGCAAACCTTACCATTCCCGTATTGGTGCCTGTGCAACTCCTGCTCCACGATGTGGAGTTGGATGTAGGGGGGGAGGCTGCGGAGGGCTTTCACACCGTCATCATTTCGGGGAGCACTCTAGTACCCAATTCCCTAGGCGGAAGCTGATTTCACTTACCAAAACCAAGCATAAGTGATTGTTGCGCAACAATCACGTAGTTTGGTTGAATGCCTGACACCAAGGCACATGTATGCAAGGAAACGAAGTTCAATTGTTTACCCAAAGCATTCTCAATGCGGTTTTGCACTAGTACCCAAACCTCTAGACGGAAGCTGATTTCACTGCTGATTGCACCTTACTATTTTGCATTTGGACGGCTTTAGTAATTAGTGATCTAACAGTATTAGCTATTAAACTAAGTAACTTATTAAACTTATGAAAACGCTGACGTAAAATCTGCAGAAGCTGCGGAAGCTGCGGGCAGAAGCGGCAGAAGCTGCAGAAGCGGCAGCGCGATCTGTAAAATGAGTTTTGTGACGAGGGGTCAGCTTAAGGACAGCGGTGTCAACAGCATCAGTGCTTGGGTGCCGACGCTTGTTGCGGCAGCCTTGTGGAGTGGCTGTCGTGCGATGCGGAGGAATAGGTGTGTGTCGACAGTGGCGTCCACCACGAACCAGACTCCGACGATGTGCGGCAGGATGGCGGGCAGGGTGGCCGCGAGTCTGGTGACGGCGTCCGCTGTGGCCTCCAGTTCTCCGTGCAAGGAGGCCCCGTTGGTGGTGTGGCCCCTGTGCTGGTCCATGTGGTAGTCTCCGCCGTCGTGGGTTAGCTGCAGGGTGGCCCACCTGGTGACGGGCATGAGGGCGGACTCGCCTGAGGCGTCGGTGAAGAAGACCAGGTCTGCTGGTGATGGCTTTGAGAGGCAGCACGGGTTCAAGGGGGGGGTAGGCGTATATCGCGACATCCCTGGTGAGGTGGGCCACCGGAGTCGTGGGCTGCAGGATGGCGGTGGCGTACACCCCTATTCCTTTGGAGATGATGCGTTTCGCGCTGGGGGACACGGCTATGAGTCCCTGTTCTACTTGTCCTGGTGTGAGGTGGGATTAGATGTAGTGGAGGATGTAGCCTGTGTCCGGGTTCAGGTTTGGGGATGTGAGGGTTTGTTTTAGGTGTTCTGCCGTGTGGCACGAGTGGTGGAGTGGATAGTAGGGATGCTCATGCTAGCACATTCTGCCCGGTTCGTGCATGCTGTAGCGGATTGCGATTGCTGCGGGGTCGGGGCGGGGCCAGCTGGGCGTCGTGGTGAATAACCATTGGGGTTTGGGGTCCGGGTTCCACGCCACTGTGGGGTTTGTGTCGGCGTGTTGGAACCACGGGGCAACCCACGCGTAGGCCTGTGGTCGTAGCCGGGCTGTGGGGTGTCCTTGCTGGCATGCTATGAGGTGTAATATGGGCCATGGTGTGGTGGGTGCGTTGGGGTCACAGGGCCAACATGTGCGGGGCAGTTGTTTTGAGTCATGAAGGACTGTTGGTAGGTCCTGGGTTGTCATGTGGTGTTTAGGTATGCGCCACTTTGCCCCGTGGCGGATGACGATGGTCTGCGTGGGTTTGACCTCTTTTGGGCTAGTAGTAGGGTTAGCAGCGGGACCTGGCCCGTCACCAGGGGGACGGGTTCGTGCTTCGAGCCGCTGGGTGCGTAGGGCGCCGTCCCTGGGCGGGATATGGGTGTTGCGCTCTGAAGTCTTGGTAGGCCGTTTTCATGTCTGCATTGTCCGATAGACGGTTCCCCGTTGCCTGTGCCGTTTGTGTGAGGCACAGGTGGAAGAGGCCGTATTGAGGCCACTCGGGAAGCTGTAGGAAAGGGGTGAGGTGTGCCCCGCTGCGGTGAAGGAACCTCTCATTTGGGAGAGAGTGACGTACACCACTGTGATGGAGGCGCCGACGAGGTTGATGGTGTCGATTGTGCCTTTGGGGCGATGGTGGAGGTCCCCGCAGAGGACTGCCAGGGGTCCTTCCTCCGCGCATGTGTGGTTGGTTAGTATGGCCTGGTGTGGCAAGGGGAGTAAAAGCTGCACCTGGTTACAGATGCAGGTGTTGGTGTTGGTGGGCATGCCTGTCTAGTGGAGTATCCAGCATAGGCATGTGTTGCTGGCTCGTTGCGCGGCCTGGATGCGGATTGTGGCGACTTCCCAGACTTTCGGGGAGAGGTTGTGGGTAATGCGGTGAAGGAGGAGTGCGGTGTGCCTGGTGTAGGCTGTCTTTACCTCGTCCCCTATGGCGCCGCCATAATGGGGCCGTGCTGCACGGATGGCCCGAGTGGATATGGAGGTGGGCCAGCCACCGTGTGCTGCCGATGCCTAGGTGACGGCGTGCGTGGCTGCCTGGAGGGCGGTGCTGGGGTGTGTCAGGTGGAGTGCTTGGAACCCGCAGCCAAGCCCAAACCCAAGTCCAAACCCGGCGCCACAACGGCAGCGCGAGCCCGGCCCCCCGAGGACGTCCTCTACGACATCCGGCCCAGCCGTCCCAGGCCCGAAGGCAGCAGCGCCCAGCGCGGCGCCCCCCCCACCGTCACCGACGCCACCGCCACCACCTTCATGGCGGTGCGCGCCGCGGCCGAAGCGCGACGCACCTCGTCCAGCCACCTCTCAAAGCCCGCACCCCAGGCCCACGGGCCGCTCTCCACCAAGCCAGAACGACGCCAGGGTCCACCAGCAGCGTCCCCACCCCCCTACCAACCCTTGATGACAGCCCACATACAACGCAAGCCCCACTACCGCGGCCGCCGCGAGTCCCCGCCCAACCCCGAGGCAGAGACCGTACGCGCACACCCGCGGGTCCACATCCGCGTGCGCCCCCACTCCCCACGCACCCCCACGGAACAGGACTACGAGAAATCCCCCAGTCCTGCCACCGCCACCGGTCCCCACGACCCCGTCACACCCACCCACGCCCACTCCTCCGCCCAAGACCGCAGGCCCGCCCAGGAACAGTGGTGGCAGCGCTCGACCCACACGCAGCTCTGGGAGCTGCGAAAGTGGGACCGGGGAGAGCCCTCCCTCGAGGGCCTGGTCCATCGGCCCCGCAAGGGGTCGGTAGAGAACTGCCGCCTCTGGCTGGCGGGGGGGTGGATGCCGCAGGCGGCATGGGAAGCCATGCTGGCCGATGCGCTCCAGCCCCTGAGAGCCCACCCCCGCAACCTCCCCGCGCCCCAGGACCACCCGTATGTCCTCAGGCGCCTGCGGGAGACCCCCCAGGAAACGCAGCGAGACGGCATCCGCCTGTGGGACATCACCCAAAGCCCAGCCCCGCACACACACACCCCCTCACCACCCCACAAAGGTCGGCGCACCGACACCGGCGACACCCACAGCACCCCAGGAGCCCTGCGCGCCACACAACACGACGCGCCTGACCCCCCGGCCAGCAGCGCCGCCATCTAACCCCGTTACCCAGCAAACCACCACCACGGGGCGCCACGCCAGGCCCCGCCCAGAAGTCACCAAACGAACCGGACGCCGAAGGAAGCCAACACACACGACAACGAGCACCACTACGTCCAAAGACACCGAACCCAGGCCCGCTAACGTCGCAACCGCCTAACCGAGCCAGAACCCAAGCACAAGTCAAACCCGAGCCACACCCCGAAACCGCTAACCCTTGACTCCTAACCAAGCCCGCCGAGGGAACAACGTAACCACAGCCGACACCCACAGCCCACACAGCCACCTAACCAGCCAGCTCCAGAAGCAAAGAGACACCTCACCAAACCCACCCTGACCGAAGCCCGTGTACATCAGGACGCGCGAGCCGCACCCCTGGGGCGCGACCGCCGCCACAGCACCGACGACACACGCCAGAGGACACAACGCTATTGCACCGCCGCACCAGCTGCCCATGCCTGTGCCTGCAGTGTACGCGCGCCCCTGTTTTTCTCTTTTTTGTTTTTTCTTTTTTTCCCCAAAAAAAAACAAAAAAAAACAAGTAAAAAAAAAAAGAACGAAAATTAGGGGGGGAGGAAGAGGGACACAACCACCCATGGCACACGCGCACCGCACACAGCACGCACACCGGTGAACAGGAGCCCAGTGGCCCAGGACACCGCACATGCAACACAACACACCGAGCGAGCACACCGGTGAACAGGAGCCAGTCGGCCCAGGACACCGCAGACACACCACAGCAAACCGCGCGGGCACACCGGTGAACAGGAGCCCAGCGGCCCAGGACACTGCACACACATAGGGCGGCCGAGGGACAGGAAAGAACCAATACCCCATGGGTTGGACGCACTGGGGCGACCCAGCCGACCCACCGGGCCAGTGGCAGGAGAGGTACTCCAAGGCCACTGGTCCGAGCCCGGCCAGGCTGCATCGGGGACCATGGCAAACGTCACCCGGAGCCATGAAAGCAACCGGTGACAGGCGAGCTGGTACACAGTCCAGGAGGGGGTCACCTTCCAAGCAGAGTGGCCTCGCAACTCAAGCCACAAGGGTGAGGCGGTCGTACCGTAGACAAGCGGGAGCAATATCCCTTGTGGTGAGAGATACTCCACGCAGCTGGGCAGCCCCCCAGAGCTGCCGCCCAAAGGAGGGGGCATGTGGCCCTACCCATGGACACATGTGGGGACACCCTCCCACCTGGGACACATGGACCGGGTGGCCGCGACAATGCCTGCCCAAGCACATGCGGGAGCGGCTCAAGAGGCCCCTGACATAGGGCAGTGGGAGGGACAGGACGTCCCCTTGGTAAGACCTTCTTCCTGCAATGTCAAAAGAGGCATCCCGAGCTCCCGAAGATACCTACCTACCTACCTGGAAGAGCGCTGCCGCCTTCATTGGGTGCTCTGCTTGTTTGCCAAGTTGTCGTTGCAGGGCCTGTGTCGCCGCCGCCCTCTTGGTGGTGGCCTCCCTGATCAGAAGATCCCTGAAGAGGTGTTCGGTAGCCTGGTGTGTGTCGCTGTGGGTCCGCCAGCCTTTGTGTTGCTGTAGGTTTTCCGCTGCGGAGCAGCCCACTAGTGTGTCCCTGCCCGCATGGAGGGGGCATATCTTGAAGTGTTCCCAGTCCGTCGGGGTGGTGTGGTTGCATGGGCAGCGGGTGTGTTCCTTTGGAACGTGGATGTGCTTGCGGGCGAGACATAGGGTGACACTGCTGACGAGTGGTAGTTGCTCCCTGAGCAGCTGGATGCGTGACTTCTGCAGGTGGGCTGGGACGCACGCTGCGCGTAGCGCCGGGTGGTAGAGGGGGACTTTCAGTGTCTCTTGGAGCTCTTGGATGTGCGCTCGGCAGTCTGTGTCGCCGAGTACTCGGGCGAGGTGTTGGATGGGCTGGGGTAGTGGTATGCTCTATCGTGTGAGATATAGGGGGCGTCCTCTCCTACCCAGTCCGGGGTCTTATGGGGTTCCGGCTTGGGGGGTAGGTGCTTGAGGTGTGTGTGGTTGCGGTCCAGGTCTGGTACCTGGAGGTTCGGTAGGTGCGTGGTCCGCTTGTGCACTGCGTGGATGCAAACCTTACCATTCCCGTATAGGTGCCTGTGCAACTCCTGCTCCACGATGTGGAGTTGGATGTAGGGGGGGAGGCTGCGGAGGGCTTTCACACCGTCATCCTTAAGCTGACTTTTTGACATTTTTGGGAGCACTCTAGTACCCAAATCTCTAGACGGAAGCTGATTTCACTTACCAAAACCAAGCATAAGTGATTGTTGCGCAACAATCACGTAGTTTGGTTGAATGCCTGACACCAAGGCACATGTATGCAAGGAAACGAAGTTCAATTGTTTACCCATAGCATTCTCAATGCGGTTTTGCACTAGTACCCAAACCTCTAGACGGAAGCTGATTTCACTGCTGATTGCACCTTACTATTTTGCATTTGGACGGCTTTAGTAATTAGTGATCTAACAGTATTAGCTATTAAACTAAGCAACTTATTAAACTTATGAAAACGCTGACGTAAAATCTGCGGAAGCTGCGGAAGCTGCGGGCAGAAGCGGCAGAAACTGCAGAAGCGGCAGCGCGATCAGTAAAATGAGTTTTGTGACGAGGGGTCAGCTTAAGGACAGCGGTGTCAACAGCATCAGTGCTTGGGTGCCGACGCTTGTTGCGGCAGCCTTGTGGAGTGGCTGTCGTGCGATGCGGAGGAATAGGTGTGTGTCGACAGTGGCGTCCACCACAAACCAGACTCGGACGATCCGCGAGTCTGGTGACGGCGTCCGCTGTGGCCTCCAGTTCTCCGTGCAAGGAGGCCCCGTTGGTGGTGTGGCCCCTGTGCTGGTCCATGTGGTAGTGTCCCCCGTCGTGGGTTAGCTGCAGGGTGGCCCACCTGGTGACGGGCATGAGGGCGGACTCGCCTGAGGCGTCGGTGAAGAAGACCAGGTCTGCTGGTGATGGCTTTGAGAGGCAGCACGGGTTCAAGGGGGGGTAGGCGTATATCGCGACGTCCCTGGTGAGGTGGGCCACCGGGGTCGTGGGCTGCAGGATGGCGGTGGCGTACAACCCTATTCCTTTGGAGATGATGCGTTTCGCGCTGGGGGACACGGCTATGAGTCCCTGTTCTACTTGTCCTTGTGTGAGGTGGGATTAGATGTAGTGGAGGATGTAGCCTGTGTCCGGGTTCAGGTTTGGGGATGTGAGGGTTTGTTTTAGGTGTTCTGGCGTGTGGCACGAGTGGTGGAGTGGATAGTAGGGATGCTCATGCTAGCACATTCTGCCTGGTTCGTGCATGCTGTAGCGGATTGCGATTGCTGCGGGGTCGGGGCGGGGCCAGCTGGGAGTCTAGGTGAATAACCATTGGGGTTTGGGGTCCGGGTTCCACGCCACTGTGGGGTTTGTGTCGGCGTGTTGGAACCACGGGGCAACCCACGCGTAGGCCTGTGGTCGTAGCCGGGCTGTGGGGTGTCCTTGCTGGCATACTATGAGGTGTAATATGGGCCATGGTGTGGTGGGTGCGTTGGGGTCACAGGGCGAACATGTGCGGGGCAGTTGTTTTGAGTCATGAAGGACTGTTGGTAGGTCCTGGGTTGTCATGTGGTGTTTAGGTATGCGCCACTTTGCCCCGTGGCGGATGACGATGGTCTGCGTGGGTTTGACCTCTTTTGGGCTAGTAGTAGGGTTAGCAGCGGGACCTGGCCCGTCACCAGGGGGACGGGTTCGTGCTTCGAGCCGCTGGGTGCGTAGGGCGCCGTCCCTGGGCGGGATATGGGTGTTGCGCTCTGAAGTCTTGGTAGGCCGTTTTCATGTCTGCATTGTCCGATAGACGGTTCCCCGTTGCCTGTGCCGTTTGTGTGAGGCACAGGTGGAAGAGGCCGTATTGAGGCCACTCGGGAAGCTGTAGGAAAGGGGTGAGGTGTGCCCCGCTGCGGTGAAGGACCCTCATTTGGGGGAGAGTGACGTACACCACTGTGATGGAGGCGCCGACGAGGTTGATGGTGTCGATTGTGCCTTTGGGGCGATGGTGGAGGTCCCCGCAGAGGACTGCCAGGGGTCCTTCCTCCTCGCATGTGTGGTTGGTTAGTATGGCCTGGTGTGGCAAGGGGAGTAAAAGCTGCACCTGGTTACAGATGCAGGTGTTGGTGTTGGTGGGCATGCCTGTCTGGTGGAGTATCCAGCATAGGCATGTGTTGCTGGCTCGTTGCGCGGCCTGGATGCGGATTGTGTCGACTTCCCAGACTTTCGGGGAGAGGTTGTGGGTAATGCGGTGAAGGAGGAGTGCGTTGTGCCTGGTGTAGGCTGCCTTTACCTCGTCCCCTATGGCGCCGCCATAAAGGGGCCGTGCTGCACAGATGGCCCGAGTGGATATGGAGGTGGGCCAGCCACCGTGTGCTGCCGATGCCTAGGTGACGGCGTGCGTGGCTGGCTGGAGAACGGTGCTGGGGTGTGTCAGGTGGAGTGCTAGAAAGCCTATGGAGGCGTTCAAGACCCCGTGAGGCAGTACGCCAAGCTTCGTTGTGAGAGGAAGAGGGCCTTGGTGGCCGGGGACGCATATCGTGGGAGATGGGCCAGGTGTGACTGCAACTTGGGGGGGAGGGTGGTATCGTTGGGGTTGGTGGTCTGGATGCAAAACTGATTTTACTGATCGCGCTGCCGCTTCTGCAGCTTCTGCCACTTCTGCCTGCAGCTTCCGCAGCTGTCGCAGATTTTACGTCAGCGTTTTCATAAGTTTAATAAGTTACTTAGCTTAATAGCTAATACTGTTAGATCACTAATTACTAAAGCCGTCCAAATGCAAAATAATGAGGTGCCATCAGCAGTGAAATCAGCTTCCGTCTAGAGGTTTGGGTACCAGTGCAAAACCGCATTGAGAATGCTATGGGTAAACAATTGAACTTCGTTTCCTTGCATACATGTGCCTTGGTGTTGTGCATTCAACCAAACTACGTGATTGTTGCACAACAATCACTTATGCTTGGTTTTGGTAAGTGAAATCAGCTTCCGTTTAGAGGTTTGGGTACTAGAGTGCTCCCCGAAAGGTCAAAAAGTCAGCTTCAGGATGACGGTGTAAAAGCCCTCCGCAGCCTCCCCCCCTACGTCCAACTCCACATCGTGGAGCAGCAGTTGCACAGGCACCAATACGGGAATGGTAAGGTTTGCATCCAGGTACCAGACCTGGACCGCAACCACACACACCTCAAGCACCTACCCCCCAAGCCGGAACCCCATCAGACCCCGGACTGGGTAGGAGAGGACGCCCCCTATATCTCACACGATAGAGCATACCACTTCCCCAACCCATCCAACACCTCGCCCGAGTACTCGGCGACACGGACAGCCGAGCGCACATCCAAAAGCTCCAAGAGACACTGAAAGTCCCCCTCTACCACTCGGCGCTACGCGCAGCGTGCGTCCCAGGCCACCTGCAGAAGTCACACATCCAGCTGCTCAGGGAGCAACTACCACTCCTCAGCAGTGTCACCTTATGTCCCGCCCGCAAGCACATCCACGTTCCGAAGGAACACACCCGCTGCCCATGCAACAACACCACCCCGAAGGACTGGGAACACTTCAAGATATGCCCCCTTCATGCGGGCAGGGACACACTAGTGGGCTGGTCCCCAGCAGAAACCCTACAGCAACACAAAGGCTGGCGGATCCACAGCGACGCACACCAGGCCACCGAACACCTCTTCACGGATCTTCTGATCAAGGAGGCCACCAACAAAAGGGCGGCGGCGACATAGGCCCTGCAAAGACAACTTGGCAAACGAGTAGAGCACCCAATGAAGGCGGCAGCGCTCCTCGAGCTAGAGGCAGTCCGCAGAGCAGAGGCCCAAATGGCACACCGTGAACGCCTCATGTTAACACACACGGAACGACTCACGGATTCCACGGCCAGGGAACGTATGCTGCGTCTCATCCATTACCATGCCGTGACCAAGAGGTTCACCAACCTACTTAACGCCCTGCACACGGCCCCCACCTCGGTCCACAGGCCTCCAAGACACCACCGGTGCGCCCCGGAAGAACGTCAACCACAACACCCCTCCGCCAGAGGCACCTGTGACACCCCAGCACCACCCGCCTCTCACCGAAGAGACAACCCGGCACCGCCCAGCCCAGCCAAGCCCGCCCAGGACGTGTAATGATTCGGGCCTTGGCTCATTCACAGGCCTGATCCTCATATACAGCAGATGCGGCACGCGCAGTGACAGCGAAGTCGCGCTGGGATTCTATTGTTAATCTCTGTTTTAGGATTGCTTTTAATCGTGCTCATCATTATCCCATTGATTAGATAATGACGATCTGCGGTTCAGCAGTCTGCAGTACTGCCTGACCTATCATGAGAGATTTTGTCTTGCCATGTTTTAGACCTTGCACCATTTGATCATGTTTATGAACTAAGATTCCATTGAACGAACAGTGTCCGGGACCGTTTGTGACTGTGGACAATCGCGGGTCATTTCTGTTGTCTTGTTGGTGCTAGTGCCTTTGGGATTGTATTCTTGATTTCAACACTGATTTTGGAGTGAGCCCACAAATCTGCAACAAGGTTAAATCCATGGAATACCAACGGCAATCAGAAGACCAATTATATGGTAGCGGTTTTGGTGACATGATCCATGCACAAAAAGAATACAATGAAGTTGGGTTCCATGAACCACATGGTCGCCCAATGAATGAATGGTCGCACAATGAGCACGGTTCCCAGCCAGCCTCTGCGTGCCCCGCGCAGCCACCCAGTAAAGCCAAGGGCGCAAGCCCCCGGGTGGGGAAAGGCACCACGCGTCAGGAAAGCCAACCGAAGCACCGAGAGCGACCGGACCGGAAGAGGCGCGGCGCACCAAAGCAGGGCCATGAGGCACGCCAGAGAGGCACACCGCAGGCAACAACCAAGGCACAAGGACAGGTGCCAAGCGACAACGGTCACCGGGTGCCGCAAACCCGGGCAGCGCGCACAACACGCAACGAACCACGGCACAGGAACAGGTGCCAGGCAACAGCCAACCCACACACCACAAACCCCAGCCAGGAGTGGCGGGGCGCAGCCGAAACCGGAGCCCGAGCACGCATACCCACAACGCACACCCCAGCCAGGAGTGGCAGGGTACAGGAGGAGCACGCACACCAGCACAAACACATCCCAACACCCCAGCAAGGAGTGGCGGGGCGCAGCCAAAACCGAAGCCCAAACACACACACCCACACCGCACACCCCAGCCAGGCGTGGCGGGGTACAAGCGGAGCGCGTACACCAGCACACACACCGCCCAACACCCCAGCCAGGAGTGGCAGGGCGCAGCCGAAACCCGAGACCAGGCATACACAGCCACGCTGCACACCCCAGCCAGGAGTGGCAGGGCACAAGGGGAGCACGCACACCAACACGCACACCCCAACACCCAAGCCAGGAGTGGCGGGGCGCAGCCGAAACCCGAGCCCAAACACACACACCCACACCGCACACCCCAGCCAGGAGTGGCAGGGTACAAGCAGAGCGCGCACACCAGCACACACACATCCCAACACCCCAGCCTGGAGTGGCGGGGCTCAGCCGAAACCCGAGCCCAAAAACACACACCCACACCATACACCCCAATCAGGAGTGGCGGGGTACAAGGGGAGCGCCCACACCAGCACACACACAGCCGAACACCCCAGCCTGGAGTGGCGGGGCTCAGCCGAAACCCGAGCCCAAAAACACACACCCACACCATACACCCCAGTCAGGAGTGGCGGGGTACAAGGGGAGCGCCCACACCAGCACACACACACCCCAACACCCCAGCCAGGAGTGGCGGGGCGCAGCCGAAACCCGAACCCAAACACGCACACCCACGCCTCACGCCCCAGCCAGGAGTGGCGGGGTACAAGGGGAGCACGCACACCAACAGGCACACCCCAACACCCGAGCCAGGAGTGGCGAGGCGCAGCCGAAACCCGAGCCCAAGCACGCACACGCACGCCGCACACCCCAGCCAGGAGAGGCGGGGTACAAAGGGAGCGGCCACACCAGCACACACACACCCAAACACCCCAGCCAGGAGTGGCGGCGCGCAGCCGAAACCCCGAACCCAAACACACACACACACGCCGCACGCCCCCGCCAGGAGTGGCGGGGTACAATAGAAGCACACACACACAAACACGCACACCACAACACCCCAGCCAGGCGTGTCCGGGCACAGCCGAAAGCCGAGCCAAAACACACACACCCACACCGCACAGCCCAGCCAGGAGTGGCAAGGTACATGGGGAGCGCGCACAGCAGCACACAGACACCCTGGCGACCCAGCAAAGAGTGGCGGGTTGCAACCGAAACCTGAGCCCAAGCACACACACCCAAATTGCACACCCCAGCCAGGAGTGGCCGGGAACAAGGGGGGCAAGCACACAAACACGCACACCCAAACACCTCAGACAGGAGTGGCGGGGCGCAGCCAAAACCAAAGCCCAAACACACACACCCACACCGCACACCCCAGCCAGGAGTGGCTAGGTCCAAGCGGAGCGCGCACACCAGCACACACACACCCCAACACCCCAGCCAGGAGTGGCGGGGCGCAGCCAAAACCCGAACCCAAGCACACACACCCACGCCGCACACCCCAGCCAGGAGTGGCGCGGTACAAGGGGAGCATGCACACAAACACGCACACCCCAACACCCCAGCCAGGAGTGGCGGGGCGCAGCCGAAACCCAAGCCCAAATACCCACACCCACACCGCACACCCCAGCCAGGAGGGCGGGGTACAAGAGGATCACGCACACCAGCACACACACACCCCACCACCCCAGCCAGGAGTGGCGGGGCGCAGCCGAAACACGAACACTCCCCTGCTAAGGTAGGTAGGTAGGTGCACTGGGTCGTGGAAAGGCGCCCCATGGTTCCCGCTGGCGTTGCCGCTGTGCCGAACAGGAGGAAGCTCCGCTCTTGAAGTGGGGAGGCGACTTACATCCCGCTAGACCTGACTGGTGGCCCCCAACAAAGCGGCCCCGGGCAACGACGGGAGGGGTGATCCCCGCCAGCGTGACGTACTTGTCAAGCCAGGAGGGTGTGCCCCCGTGCTTGCGCACGTCCCCTCCTGTGGGCGGAACCTTAGGGGTTCACCGGACTTTTTGGCGTATCCCATTTCCAAGGCATGCATGCATCTTGTTGGTACTGGGGTTCCTAGGTGCCTGGGTGTCGCACGCTCGGCCTCGAGTGCCAAAGCAGCGCAGGCCTTTGGATGCAGCCTTACCCCCGGTCTCCGGATCTCGTTTGGCCGGGTCACCTGCATGGCGCGGGCTGTCTCAGTGCCCGGGCCATGGACACTGGGTTTCCTACTGTTGTGTGGCGCTTGTGTTTGGCTTTGGGTTGTGCTTGGGTTCGGGTTTCGGCTGCGCCCCACCACTCCTGACTGGGGTGTTGGGGTGTGTGTGTGTTCGTGTGCGCGCTCCGCTTGTACCCCTCCACTCCTGGCTGGGGTGTGCGGTGTGGGTGGGCGTGTTTGGGCTCGTGTTTCGGCTGCGTCCCAGCACTCCTGGCTTGGCTGGTGGGGTGTGTGTGTGCTGGTTTGCGTGATCCCCTTGTACCCCGCCCTCCTGGCTGGGGTGTGTGGTGTGGGTGTGGGTATTTGGGCTTGGGTTTCGGCTGCGCCCCGCGACTCCTAGCTGGGGTGTTGGGGTGTGCGTGTTTGTGTGCATGCTCCCCTTGTACCGCGCCACTCCTGGCTGGGCCGTGTGGCGTGTGTGTGTGTGGTTGGGTTCGGGTTTTGGCTGCGCCCCGCCACTCCTGGCTGGGGTGTTGGGGTGTGTGTGTGCTGGTGTGCGCGCTCTGCTTGGACCTAGCCACTCCTGGCTGGGGTGTGCGGTGTGGGTGCGTGTGTTTGGGCTCGGGTTTTGGCTGCGCCCCGCCACTCCTGGCTTGGGTGTTTGGGTGTGCGTGTTTGTGTGCTTGCTCCCCTTGTTCCCAGCCACTTCTGGCTGGGGTGTCCGGCGTGGATGTGTGTGCTTGGGCTCAGGTTTCGGTTGCACCCCGCCACTCTTTGCTGGGTCGCCGGGGTGTCTGTGTGCTGCTGTGCCCCCTCCCCTTGTACCTTGCCACTCCTGTCTGGGCTGTGCGGTGTGGGTGTGTGTGTTTTGGCTCGGCCTTCTGCTGTTTCCGGACACGCATGGCTGGGGTGTTGTGGTGTGCGTGTTTTTGTGTGTGCTCCTATTGTACCCCGCCACTCCTGGCGGGTGCGTGCGGCGTTGGTGTGTGTGTTTAGGTTCGGGTTTCGGCTGCGCCCCGCCACTCCTGGCTGGGGTGTCTGGGTGTCTGTGTGCTGGTGTGGCCGCTCCCCCTGTACCCCGCCTCTCCTGGCTGTGGTGTGCGGCGTGCGTGTGCGTGCTTGGGCTCGGGTTTCGGCTACGCCCTGCCACTCCTGGCTCGGGTGTTGGGGTGTGCCTGTTGGTGTGTGTGGTCCCCTTGTACCCCGCCACTCCTGGCTGGGGCGTGCGGCGTGGGTGTGCGTGTTTGGGTTCGGGTTTCGGCTGCGCCCCGCCACTCCTGGCTGGGATGTTGGGGTGTGTGTGTGCTGGTGTGGGCGCTCTCCTTGTACCCCGCCACTCCTGGCTGGGGTGTGTCGTGTGGGTGTGTGTGTTTGGGCTCGGGTTTCGGCTGCGCCCCGCCACTCCGGGCTGGGGTGTTGGGGTGTGTGTGTGTTGGTGTGCGCGCTCCGCTTGTACCCTGCCACTCCTGGCTGGGGTGTGCGGTGTGGGTTTGTGTGTTTGGGCTCGAGTTTCGGCTGCGCCCCGCCACTCCTGGCTGGGGTGTTGGGGTGTGCCTGTTGGTGTGCGTGCTCCCCCTGTACCCCGCCACTCCTGGCTGGGGTGTGCGGCATGGCTGTGTATGCCTGGTCTTGGGTTTCGGCTGCGCCCCGCCACTCCTGGCTGGGGTGTTGGGCGGTGTGTGTGCTGATGTACGCGCTCCGCTTGTACTCTGCCAATCCTGCCTGGGGTGTGCGGTGTGGGTGTCTGTGTTTGGGCTTGGGTTTCGGCTGCGCCCCGCCACTCCTGGCTGGGCCGTTGGGGTGTGTTTGTGCTGGTGTGCGTGCTCCTCCTGTACCCCCCCACTCCTGGCTGGGGTGTGCGTTGTGGGTGTGCGTGCTCGGGCTCCGGTTTTGGCTGCGCCCCGCCACTCCTGGCTGGGGTTTGTGGTGTGTGGGTTGGCTGTTGCCTGGCACCTGTTCCTGTGCCGTGGTTCGTTGCGTGTTGTGCGCGCTGCCCGGGTTTGCAGCACCCGGTGGCCGTTGTCGCTTGGCACCCGTCCTTGTGCCTTGGTTGTGGCCTGCGGTGTGCCTCTCTGGCGTGCCTAGTGGTTCTGCGTTGGTGCGCTGCGCCTCGTCCGGTCCGGTCGCTCTCGGTGCTTCGGTTGACCTTCCTGACGCGTGGTTCGTTTACCCATTCCGGGGGCTTGCGCCCTTGGCATTACTGGGTGGCTGCGCGGGGCACGCGGAGGCCAGCCGAGAACCAGGCTCATTGTGCCTGCCGCTGGCCCCCGCCGAGGCAGGGGCGCTGGGCTCGCTCCGCGTCCTACCCGTTCGGAGCCCCGCGATGGGGTTGTCCCTGGCGGGTCCCTCTGGCGTTGGTTTTGGGCTGCGTGCGCTGCGGTGTTTTGCGTGTGTGGACCCGGTCACTGACGCGTCCGGTTTCCCGTACCGCCCTTCCCTCGACAGGGGACCCGGCGGGTGCACCGGAGCTGTTTCGTGTGGACGCCGACACCGCCCCTTTCGAGTCGGAGTACGCCACGCCCGGGTCGCATGTGTGTGTGCGTGTGCGTGCTTTCTTGGCCGGGTTGGGCGGGCCGGCCTCCCGGGCGCGTTTTGGTGCGCCTCACCTTTTCCTGTGGCCGTTCTTGTTGTTCTTATTGTCTGCTCAGCCCCCTCCGGGCTGGGGTACCCCTGCTTGTGTTGTTTCTGGGTTTTTTTTGTTTTTTTTCTCCCCTCTTGTGCGCCCCCTTGTCTCCGGCGTTCCGTGTTTTCCGGCCCTGGGTGCCTTTGGCCTTGGCGTCTTGTGGTCCTTCCCCCCCCCCTCTTTTGGTTGTTTCTTTTTCTTTCCTCCCTCCCCCCTGCGTGTTTGCTTCTTTTTGGTGGGTTTTTTTCCTCTTTCTTCTTTCGCGCTGTGCTGGCTGTGCGGTGCCGGGCTGGTGTGTTGTGGGCTGTGGGGCGTGTTGGTGTGTGTTGTTGTGGGCCTTGTGCTTCGGCGGGGGCCGGTGTGCGCTTGCTCTCGGTTTTTCGGTGCCCCCTGCCTGTGCCTCCCCCTTTTGTTGCCTTTGTTTTGCGTGTGCCCGATGGCGCCGTGCTGGCAGCGTTGCTCTTCCCCTTGCTGCTCCTGGTGGCTGCCGTGTGGCATTGCCCGCCCGACCCCTCGGGCCCTTGGCGCGGGGGGGTTTTTTTTTTTTTGGCGTCCGGTTTGTGCTGGTTGTGCCCTGCCCCGGCGGCTGGTCGTGCTGTCCTGTGTTGTGGTTTGTCGTGCGTCCTGTTGTGTGGTGCTGCAGTCCGTGGTGTGTTTTGTGTTGTGTCCATTGTTGTATGGCGTGCCTGTGTTCTTGCGCTGTGTTGTGCTGGGTCCTGTTGTGCTGTTGTTGTTGTGCTTTGCTTTCGTTTGTTGCCGCGTTCTCTGCTGTTTTTTTTTTTGCGTTGTTCCTTTCCTTTCCGTGGAGCTCCAGGCTGTTTCTGTTTCTGTGCTCTGCTTGTGCAGTGCTGTGCTGGTGTGCCTGCGTTGTTGCTCTCTGTGCGCTGCTCTCTTGCCCCTGCGGTGTTGGCTGGTGTTTTGTGTTGTTGTCTGTTGTGTTTGCGTGTTGGCTGTTGGGCCTGGCTGTCCTCTGTTGTCTCCTGGTGGGTCCTGGCGGCTCCTGGTGTCGTGTTTTGGTGGTGTCCTGTGGTGTGTCCCTGGGTGCCGTGCTGCGTCGTGTTGCTGCGCGTTGTGCCACCCGGCGTTGTGTGGTTTCGTTTTGCTCTGTTTGGTGCTGTTGTGTGGTGTGTCGTGTCCTGGGGCGCTGTCCGTCCTCCTGGGGTCCTGTGCCTTCCGGCACTGTGTTTTGTCGTGTCTCGCCGCGCTATGTGTGTTTTGCTGTGGAGTGTTGCTGCATGGTGTTGTTCGCCGCTGTGCTTTGTGCCGTGCGCGTCCCAGGGTGTCCTGCTGTGCGTTCCCTGTCCTCTCCTCCCTGTGCGGTGTTGCTGTGGGGCCCTGCTCTCCCTTGGTCCCCTGCTCCCCTGTGCTGTGCCCCCTGGTGCTGTGCTGACGTGTGGTGCTGTGGTGTCAGGTCCTGCTGCTTTGTTGGGTTTGTTTCCTGCCTTTGTTTGGTTTCTCCTACTCAATCAACCGCTGCAAAATTTGTTAAAATATTTTTCTTGTGTTGTGTCTACTTCTTTTCCCGCCACCGATCCGATCTTCCTTAGCTCCAGTACTCAACGCAGCACAGGCACAATACTCTGATCCGTCTTGACGGTCATCGTGTAAGTCAAGGGCATTATCTAATAAGCTTGTTGTACCTGCAAGTTCAACAAGCAAGCATAACATCCAATAAATGTTTTCTGAGTAACAAAACCTTAAATGCGCTGTGCGCGCGTCGCTGATCTGGCATTTTGATCTCGCAAATATCAGCGCGTGCACTGCCACTGGCAATCCCATTACACACCCCTGCTAAGTTCAGCCATACCTCTGAAAATCAAAGGCATGGCTGGACTGAAAACCCATTAGTGGGGTTGTCACTGGGTTTTCTTTTTCGAAATGCCTACAAAAAAAAACATTCAGAGAGTGTGACTCACCTTTGGACTTGGGGAAAAGCCTGCTGTAACTTCTCTAGAACAAAAGCCCCATTCCCATTCAGGGGGTGTGGTGAACACTCCCCTGCTAAACTGGTTCACACTACATAAAAAAACAACAATTCTACTTGAAGTTGTTTCATTATACAATAAAATGTATGCTGCCCTGGTTTCAGAACTACAACCATTTGAAAAACCTGCAAAAGGTTCCCAGCCTAGGGGAAAGCCCTGCAATGTTTCTCAAAGCCCTGCTGTTTCAGAAACAACAGACCACACTGCACACAACTGAGGCAACAACAACAAATCAACATCTGTTGTTCGGCTCAACGCAGTTCGCACATGCACAGCAAAGCCTTGTGGTGCCGTGCACAGTAGTGTACAACAGTGCAGTTGTGCGTGTGCAATAATACTTGTTTGGCCTGCATTAGCGAGGCTCCATGTAGAAGCGAAAATGAGCAAAACGAAGAAAACTAGTAAGAAAAAGTCACTGTCATGTCTTTCTTGGAGGGCTTGATCCAGGCTAAGCCCCCCTTAAAACCCTTTGTTGATGCTGAGACAAACTTAAGTGTTTTTATCTCTCTTTTGTGGCCTAAAGTACACTTTCTCAAGGTAACTAGGGTTGTGACCCTAGCCCCCCCCCATGAAGTTCACCCCTACCACTCAACTGAGCGGAGGTACCTTCCTTCATGGAGGTCATACCAAAAAAAATCAGGCATTCCATGCTTGTGGGCCTTGGAGGTTAAGCCTAAGTGGTCTTCCACCCCAAGACCCCTATACTCAATTGATTCTACCACTTATTGTGATCCTACTTTGTAACTGTTTCTGAATTCAGTTGCTTGGCCAAGTCATTTTCTGTGTGGTCCTGACATCTATGCCCCTCAGTCCTAACCAGCACCATTTCACCCAAAAGAGTGTACATGAAGTGCCTATTGCAACCTCTGAGGCTAGAGTCGGACCAATTTTCATATAAAACCTTTTGCATTATTCATTTGTGATTGAATCTATGTTCATATACCTGCTTTGTCTATCTGCAGCCCTTCTGTGTTACACTGGATTCCAAAACCAATCATTGATTTCATTGATTCGATCCATATTCAGTCCTTGCTCTACTTGCTGCTTTGGTTTGGGGTTTTCCACTACAAAACCAACTTGCAGGAATACATCAAAAGACCTAGGGCATAATTCAAGGACATCTTTCTGGTAGCAGAGGCAGTCCCTTGAGACCTTTTGAACCGACCCTGAGAGTTGCAGAACAAAAGCTCAACAACAAGTCCATAATGTCCACACCAAGTGTAAGGACCTGGCCTATCCGAACTGTCCAAGTACAAATGGGCAGTGTGGTCCACCCAATGAGTGAACCACCACACCGAGCACCACATCACCTCAGTGGCGCATCTGGGTCCCAAGGAGATCCAGAACGCAGAAGGGCGGAGAAGAATAAAGGCCTTACCACCGAGGCCTTAGCAGCACACGGTGGAGACAGCTTCAGTCACCTCCACAGACGTGTGGCTGCTTCAGTATCACGATCCAATTGCCCAGCTTCATCCTCAACTGCCATTGAAGGACCTGAGGAATATGAGAAGCTGAAGATGAAGATGGACGAGTACATCATGCACGATGAGTACTACAAATCCATCCGTGGGGAAGATGGAGAGGAACCACTGGCTGTACATGGGTCCAGACCACGTACGGATCTAGGGTCCTACTCACACTCAGGCCCTCCGTCTACTGCATCCCTGCCAAGACGACTACGACCTGAGTACCCAACCCCAAGGGCTCCCGAAGTGGGCCCAACACGAGTCGAAGAACATCATCCAAGGCCAACCTACGGTGCCCTGGATCAAACGGCCGAGCTGCTGGCCAAATTCCTGTCTGGATCAGAAGATCCAGATGTGACGGCCTTATCAGAGGCCATTAAGGCTAAACTGGGTATTGCAGAACCCTTACCCAAGCCTGAGTTCCTCTCTCTCTCTCCAGGGCTGAGTACCCTGGCCGAAGATCTCAAGAGATCGAGGGTCTCAAGGCTGTTGCCTAAGGTTACCTGCCCCAGCCCCTTTCACCCCCGTGCCAGGACTGTGCCTATGGCGGACCTACAGGACGTGCCTGCAACAGAGAGTGAGAGAAGAGGGCTGTCAGCCCTGGCCCCACTTGCCGGCGTGTCGCCTTCAGGCCTAACTCCAGGGGGTGGGAAGATGGGCAGACCAATTGCCCAGGCGAACATCCAGCTGGAACTGCCGGAGTTCGACCCTAAAAACCTGCCTGAATGGGCAGAAGAATTTGCAGAGTTCCTTTTGTTGACTGGCCAATCCCATGTGGATGTGGCCACCAAATGTTCACTGCTAAAACGCTCATGCAAAAAGAAATTTTTGCAAAAACAGGTCAAACAGATTGTGAAAACCTGTTCTACTTGGGCGGAGGTACTCCTGAGGTTAGAGAAAACATTCCCAGTCTATGAGACTGACCTCAGCGTACGCACACAAATCGAGGAGCTACCTATGCTCCCGGAGTTTCCATCCGCTGCGCGAATTTCTGAGTATGTGTGCGACATGGAGTACTTATTTTCGAGGATGAATGTGGGCTCCTACGGAGCCACTGAGCCCCACCTGTGGCTCATGAGTAAGATCCCCCAGCGTACGTGGGATGATTGCCGCTCAACCTCTGAGAGGAAGAGCAGGACCCACTCGTATGATACACTGGTGGATCTCTTGATTGAGCTAGCTCTTGAGAGAGAGAACGACTCCCACATGGAGAAGTTCCTCAAGAAGCATTTGGGACGAGGTGGTACCCCTACCCCTGAACGTGGCGAAGGGAAGGGGCATAAAAATCCCACTAACACCAACCAGGCAGGCGGTAAAGGGAGGGGCAACCTACGTGCCATGAACGAGGTTCCAACTGATGCAGGCACCCCCCCCCTGTTTTACTGCCGACCTGTCAATGACAAGGGGGGACCTTGTCATGCCTCTGACTGCGATCTCCGCAGTGGCTGTATGCTGCAGATGAAACGTCAGCAGCATACTAAAGATGGGAAAACTGTGACCCATCAGGACCACTTCAGGTGTACCATCACCTGTGGTTACTGTGGCAAGCGTCGTCACTATGAGGAAGAATGCCACATCAAGAAACGCGAGAGTGACAAACTCAAGCGTCAGGAGGCGGAGCGCCAGAAGAACCCGACGCCCGCCAGAAATCCCCCGAATGGCGATAAAGGTAAAGGAGGTGGCAAGGGGGGTGGTAAGACTGGACCCCCTAACCCCCAGAGGCGCTCATCAGCGCCCGTTGCTACGCCTACTCCTGCTGCTACACCCGCTCCTGCCGCAGGTGTCCCCCAGAAGCGCCCCCAAGGGGATAACGCTACCCCTGAGGGGAATAATTCTAAGAAGAGGCGCTTGGCTTGGATGGCCAAGTCCCTCATGGCTGCAGGAGTGGATGTGAAATTCCCTGATGAGGAATAGGGGGGCGGCTCCGAAGAGGAGGACTTGGTTTTCTGGATCCTCGTGAAAATCGGGGATCAGGTTTTTCGAGCAGTGCTTGATACCGGTGCAACACTTTCCATAGTGGCCCGGCGCCTGCTAAAATCTTTCAGGAAGACCAAGACTGTGGCCATAAGAGTAGGGGATGGGCGTACCATCCATTCCTTGGGGGGGGTCGATGTGACCATATGTCTGGGCGAGGAAACCGTGACCCAACACTGCAGAGTGTTGGACACTGACGCCTTTGACATTGTCATTGGCACTGACTTTCTAAGAAGAAACCCCCAGGTTAAAATGCTGTCCCTACAGCGTCCTTACTCTTTGCACTGCGACTTTGGCAGTGGGCTTTTCTCCGTTCCTTTGGAGCTGTCAGGACGAAAAGAGTCTGGGCTGCGCTACGCAGCCAAGACGAACTATCGTACTGAAAATTACCAACTGGCCCGTCATGTTCTCGAAAATGGACTGGCGGCCCTTCAGGTAAACCTGGATGAGATCCAGGTGGAATTGTTTGCGAGCCAACAACAGCACATCATGCAGTTGTACTGCTCGAAACAAACGAACAATGCTTTCCGTTTCTTCTGGAAAGCAATGGGCCTAGCGTATGCTAACCCTCCCTTCTCCCTGCTCGCGAAGGTCCTGACCAAGATCGCTTATGAGGGAGGAAGGGTTGTTATGTGCACCCCTGACTGGGGTTGCTCTGGTGAACATGCCTACTGGCGCCGTATGCTTGACCGAATGACCGTGGGAAGAGTGCAACTCTCCGACGGCCCCATCTATGTGCCTGAGGACTCAGACACAGCTATGCAGGCCCCTGAGTGGGCCAGTTTCCTGTCCATCATCGATGGATCTCTCAATCCTGTACCCCTGTGTGACCTGGACCAGGTGCTACTAAAAGAGGTCATGGCCGGAAATCGTGGCCTGACCCTTTATGATCTCAAAAATCGATCTCCTGAGCACCTATCTGCCACACTTACAGGGTGTGAGTCTCCTGATGACTATCTGGAACCTGCAGCTGTAAAAGAGGATGCTGACGACCAACTGTCTGAGATCGCCAGCACTATTCCCTCTGTTGATCCCAGCTGTGTTGACCTAAAACATAGTGCTTTCCTGGCTCAGCTGTTGCTAGAGGAGGTAGATCTAGAGTCAACCTCTGAACCCGCTTCCTCTGTTGGGAATCCTGTGCTACACATGCAGCCTGTGCACACAGGTGAACCGGTGGCCCGGAGTACTGATGCTCTGGCACGGCCTGCTGCTAATAACATGCCCTTGTCTGAGCATGACACGCAAGAACTCCGACGGCTGTTGTACCTGAAGGCCGAAGGTATTGAGCGCCAAGAGCGGCTGCAATACCTCAGACAGACCTGGAAATACTCCATCTGGTCTGAGGAGGACGATGAGTCCTATACGCTGCCTGATCCTGAGATACCTCTAGTGTACTCTCTACACTATGGGCAGCAATGTCCCCCTGAGTGGGACGATGGTACTGTACCTGCCGAAACTGCTGATCGGCATAAAAAGAAAGAACATGGAAAAAGCAACCTCCATGCTGAGGAGGATTTCCTTCAGAAAGTCGAGAGTCTTAACCTTGACCCCCGCCTGAAGAAACTGCTGATAACCTATGAGGAGGTGTTCGGCGCCTTGCCGCCTCCCCTATCTTGCAAAAAACTGGTCCAGATGGACCTGAAATTGAAACCAGAATTTGAAAAGACACGAGTGAGGCGTCGTCCCTATCCCGCTCCACAGGAACAGGTTGAAGAAATCGAGCGCCAGATCCAAGAATGCATTGATGCTGGCCTCGTTGAAGAGTACAAAGATGGGGACTATCCCCATCACTGCAGCCCCTTTTTCCTTGTTGCTAAACCAGGGTCGACTGCTCTACGTCTTGTTGTAGACTATGGTGAGGTCAACAAGAAAGCCAAGAACCACTCAGGGAGTATTCCTAACATGGAAAACACCCTGGAGCGTATTGCCAAATGTAGGTATAAGACCAAAATGGACAAACGCTCTGGTTTCTGGCAGGTTGACCTAACCGCCGCAGCTCAGGAGCTGCTTGCCTTTATAACCCCTAAGGGTCGTGTCTTCAAGTGGAAGGTTATGCCTTTCGGGGTGGCTAACGCCCCAGCGCTCTTCCAGGAGCTTATGAACAAAATTTTGTACATACTGAGGCGCAGGCCTCTAGTACAAGAGTTGATTTCTCGGGGTGCAGAAATGGAGGCTCACATCGACGACGTGAGTTTGGGTACTAATATCAAAGAGGACCATGTCCTTCTCCTACGTGAATTCTTCACTGTTTGTCAAGAAAACAATCTCCGAATCAAACTCGAAAAATGTGAGTTCATGAAAGAGGAGATGGAGTATTTGGGTTTCGACGTGGGGTATGGCTGGTGGAAACCAGCCGCGTCTAAGATGCAGCCCCTACAGGACATGCAGATTCGCGATGACCCTAAGAAGGGTCTACACGATGTGAGGAGTTTTGTGGGCGCCTGTAATTTCTATCGGCGTCACATCCACAATTTTACTTACTCCTCTGCACCCCTCACTGACCTAATCAAGAAAACTACTCCCTGGAGGTGGACCTCCAGAGAGGAAGAGTGTTTCCAGGAGTTGGAGAAGAAGATTGCCTCCTCCAACTGCCTGGGAGTTCCCCGCCCCGAGGGCGAGATAGTCTTGATCACTGATGCCAGTGATGTAGGGGGGGGAGGTACGATCTATCAATGGCAGGAGCTTAACCCCGCTGAGCTAACCCACTGCCATTATCGTACTACTGGACTGAACCGTGATGGTTCGCTGAAACACGACTATCCTACCAGTGAGTGGCGACTGGTGCCACTGGGACACTGGAATTGGAAGTGGAACCAAGCGCGTTCCAACTACAGCACCTATGACCAGGAACTCCTGGCCGGTATGTTGGTGCTATCTTCACAATCCCGACTCCTGGGGTCTAACCCTATTGTCTGGCTGTGTGACCAGGAGCCTGTGAAGTCTTTTCAGAAGGGCCCACCACCAGAAAAAGCGAAGCTAAAACGGTGGTGGACTTACCTGAGCCAGTTCAGGCTGACAGTGCATCATATCCCCGGGATTAAGAATGAACTGTCTGACTATATATCGCGCAACAACTTCGATGCGCTTATTGGTGAGAGCTCTGAGGCACTCGCCAAAGAGGCTTTCCAGCGAATGGATGTCCAGCTTGACCTGTCCATGCGCACTGCTGGAATCCTGGAGGGTTGGAGTCTAACCGACTATCAGTCAGAGTATGAAGAAATTCTCCAAACCCTCAGCACTGGTCTCGAACCCCGTGTCATTGACGGGCACCAGTGGTATAAAAACAATCAGTACCTCTTCTTTGAGGACCGAATTGTGGTGCCTGAGGCACGACTGGATGGGTGCCTACAGTGGTCCCATCTCAGTTCTGGTCACACTGGCGCTAATCGCTCAGTGGACTTCTTCCGTGAGTGTTTCTACTCTAGTCTAACCCTGACTGAACTGAGGTCGCGTATGCAGACCATTGTGGATGCTTGTGGCTGTCATGCCAGCAAGCAAAGTGACAGTAGGGATAGGGGTCTGATCTCCAGCTTACCCATACCCTATTGTGCTAACTCTCTTCTCTACGTGGATTACATCCACGGCTTACCACGTTTTGGCGGCTATGATAGTTGCCTCGTGGTCACCTGTGGTCTATCTCGCTTCACCCGTGTGTTCCCTTGCAATAAGAAAATCACAGGTGAGCAGACTGTAAAAATGTTGGTCGAACAATGGTTCGAACCCTATGGAGCACCTAAACAGGTGCACTCTGATGAAGATGTACGCATCCGCAGTGACACTGGGTGGTACAAACGAGTGCTAAATGCCCTCAACGTGGAGGTAACCACAGGTGTGCCCTACACTCACACGTCTAACCCTCTCTGTGAGAGACAGAACCGTGTGGTGGAGCAAAACTTAAGAATCCTGATGAAACAGGAGCGCACCAAGGACTCGGTACGCCTAGTGCCCTGGGCAGTTCTGTCCATGAACTCACAGCGGAGCTCTTCTACGGGTTTCACCCCCCACGAACTGTTCCATGGAGGACGACCAGCTTGGTTCTTCAAAACCCCCTTTCCTGAGGACTTCAAGAGCCCTGTGGGAGATTGGTTAGAACACAAGCAGTCTCTGGCTAACCAGGCTGGTACTAACCTGAGGCACATTCGTGACCGTGAACAGAGCCGACAGAACCACCTACGGCGACCTGCCAGCTTCAAGGTTGGTGACCTTGTTTTGGTACACCATTCACGCCTACCCTCCTGGCCACGTAACTGCCTACAGGACCCTTACTTTGGACCCTATCGTATCATCAGGATAGATGGATCCAGGATCCATGTCAGGTGCAGTCCACGTCTAGGTGGTGAACTGCTATGTGCTCCTAAGCAGCTGAGGCACTATCACTCCCCTGACGACTTGTCTTGGGATGAGTGGCGCCTCAGCGACAGTGAGATTGAACGTATAGACCTAGAGAACGCTGCCAGTCCAGAGGAGGCAGACGAACTCGAAGAGATGACTGCCGATGAGATGGCAGTCGATGGTTACTACGTGGTTGCAGGTATTGCTCGCCACGAGTATAAACAGGGCTGGAAATTCCTTACCCTGTGGGATGGCTATGGGTTGTCCGAGGCGACCTGGGAACCTATGTCAGCCTTCATACAACCAGATGGGAGTATCAACCCCATCTTCCGCACTTACCTCGTTGAGAACAACGAGGGGCAGCTCCTAACCCGTGCTGAGACTATGTCCCAGCGTAAGAAGCGAAACTAATTACCCTGTGTCAGTCTACTGACCCTGTCTGTGCCCTGCAGACCCATGCCTATGGTTTCCAGCGTGAGCCAGGTGGCCGCTTATCAAGATTGCAGCCACCCAGCGAGTGTTTGCCTTGTTGACCATGTGTTGCATGGGTACTGCCCTAATGTAATGACCTTGGTGAGCCAACGAAGAACGGTGGCTTTCTACACCAGGGGGGAATGACAAGCAAGGTGTTATGAGGCAAGGTGTGTCTTCCCTCCTTGGGGACAAGCGAGCCCACAGTTAGGACCCCTGACTGGTCCAGACCCATGGGGTTCTACCCTTCCTTACAGGGTTTACCTTACCCTTACCTGCCATAACGTATGTGTGAGTGTGCTAGTCCTAAGGTCCTGAGAGCAAGCCGCAGAAGTGGTGTCCTAATTATACCCAAGTCTGCGCCCTTGCTAAACCTGGAGGGTTGGCTTATTGATGCCACGGGGTACGCCCCGGGTCTCCCCTCCCCTATGCGCCCAATTTCTGTGCTGGCGCAAAACCTTGGGGGAATACCCAGAGTGTTAGTCCAGGTATTGTTTTCCCTACCTATCTGACTACTACAGGGAGGGGTGGCCAAAAGCTATGAAGGCATGCAAAACGCCTGTTTGCTATGTGGCCAAAAACACTAACCTAACCACTGTCACAGCCCACCAGCCCAGCTAAAATTGCAGGAAAAGGGTGGGACAGTGACACGCCCCCTACAGGTCCTACACACCCTACAGTGGCACCATCCTGGTGGGCGAGCACTGGGCAACTGGCTCTAGCCCCCACTCAGGACAACCACTCCTACACGCACACTCTACTTGGCGTTGCGGAGGTGAAGTTCTCATGGGTCCTAACGACCCTCCTGTGAAAAGGACGAGAGAACACAGCGCTCCTAAGCAGCTGTGGCCTAACAGGGGACGCCACAACGCGTTTCCCCTGCTAGGGCTTGGAGGGAAGGGGTGCTCTCGTTGCGTGCACAGCGCAGATGTCGTTGAAGTCGGACTGTCCTCGCCACTCCTGGCTGAGGCACAGTGATTTGATTTGTGATCAGCGCCCCTGTTTTGCTGGGGCAGAAAAATGGTAGCCGCCGAAGGCAGCTGCTGCGTGCACCAATCACCCTAACCTCTCCCACCTGTACAAAAGAGGCAGATGAAGGGGCGTTTGCGACTGTGGAACCAAGCCACACTCCAGGTATTATACCCTTCTCAGTGTGACCTATAATATGCTGTTCGCAAACACGCTGCAGATGCAGCTACCCCTGTCAAGCAAGCAAGCTTTAAGAAACTCCTCGGGTTCTCTTAAAGAACGTACCGAGGAGCCTCTGGGTAACCTAAACAAGGTTTACCGTGCGCAATTCGCGTGGCCTACCCTTTAATGCATCATGTGCACGCAGGGAAGGGAGGCGTAACCACAGACTCAACCAGGAGGTGAGCTCCTCCTGGGCTAACCTACCTTACTCACCATGCATCGTGCGAATGCCGCATTGAAACGAACACAAAACAAACCTAAGCGTTTTAAGCAACTCAACTTGAACGCTACGGCCGCACACGTACAAACGCTTACCTGTGAAGAAGGAAACAAGGGTGGATTAGGGATACAGGTGAAGCGATACAGCGTGTGGATGCCTAGATTAGGCACATGCATCGCGAGCACAGCGCATATTCTAACCCTACGTGCGCGCTGCGCGCTCCATCCGCATCACATACCTTTCATTCCTGCTTTCGCCTGTGCAGAGCACGAGAGATGAACACCCGACCCCCCAACGAGCACAGCGTTGACAACCCTAACGTTTTGACGGAACACCCAACACGAACGCAATGCGTGAGTGTGAAGTGACACAGACATACCTGAGGGACGGGTTGTTGGACTGCTCTGTGGTGTGGGCTGATTTCGAATTCTTTACTCTGAAGTTTATAAAAATTTTGATGCAACTGTGCAAAAACTTTCTTTAAAACTTTAAAAACTACGGCTCATACCTTCTTTTCCAAAAGCCGTTTTCGCTTGCGCAACCCTTTTCTTGGCGTCCGCTTCGTTTGCGCTTGTCTGCGACTTTAAGTTATGTGTAAAAATGACGATTACCCGCGTGGTTTCGTCGATTTTCAACGATTTCACTTGCTAAATCGCAACCCCTTCCGCAAAACCGCAGGAATCACTCCCTGCTGGTTCCATTTTCTATTTTTTTCAGCTCCTGGGGGTTTGTGTCCTCCATTGGGAGTATTGCTCCGCCCTGGCCCTTGGTCAGGACGTTTACTAAAACGCTGTTTATACGGCGATAACCGTCCGCATTAGAGCGTCCGACTGTACCCTAGTGGACAGACACATGTGCTCTAGACAGGGAGTCCTGGGTTCAATTCCCACTGCCCCCACACTTTTTCCAAAAGTTTTCGCCTCACGCCGACGACTTTTGAGGAATGCCCCTTCGAAGGGACATCATTCACGGTACATTACACTGTTTTTCAAGGGTCCATACAGTGTGATAGGCTTCTATGAAGTGATGAGAATGTTTTTGGTAAGTTTAATGCATTTTTTTTGAGGTAAATTTGGGAATATTTGAGCCTTTTTCCTTGGTTGTACTAGCATGATCAACTAGTACTCCAGGGGGGAGTAAGAAAAAGTCACTGCCATGTCTTTCTTGGAGGGCTTGATCCAGGCTAAGCCCCCCTTAAAACCCTTTGTTGATGCTGAGACAAACTTAAGTGTTTTTATCTCTCTTTTGTGGCCTAAAGTACACTTTCTCAAGGTAACTAGGGTTGTGACCCTAGCCCCCCCCATGAAGTTCACCCCTACCACTCAACTGAGCGGATGTACCTTCCTTCATGGAGGTCATACCAAAGTAAATCAGGCATTCCATGCTTGTGGGCCTTGGAGGTTAAGCCTAAGTGGTCTCCCACCCCAAGACCCCTATACTCAATTGATTCTACCACTTATTGTGGTCCTACTTTGTAACTGTTTCTGAATTCAGTTGCTTGGCCAAGTCATTTTCTGTGTGGTCCTGACATCTATGCCCCTCAGTCCTAACCAGCACCATTTCACCCAAAAGAGTGTACATGAAGTGCCTATTGCAACCTCTGAGGCTAGAGTCGGACCAATTTTCATATAAAACCTTTTGCATTATTCATTTGTGATTGAATCTATGTTCATATACCTGCTTTGTCTATCTGCAGCCCTTCTGTGTTACACTGGATTCCAAAACCAATCATTGATTTCATTGATTCGATCCATATTCAGTCCTTGCTCTACTTGCTGCTTTGGTTTGGGGTTCTCCACTACAAAACCAACTTGCAGGAATACATCAAAAGACCTAGGGCATAATTCAAGGACATCTTCTGAGACAAACCCATACACATATCTGCGACAACAGGGCCTTTTACAGCCCTCTCAGAGCATAAAAGCAAACCAGCGTTGGAGTCAATTTTTACATTCCAGATCATCCCATCAGATTCAGGCAGCTAAAGCCTGCCCAGGGATACATATGGTTAAAACACAGAACAAAGACATACAGTTGTCACAATATTCAATAATAACAAACCTCATGGCTGCATACCCTGCAGTCCTGCAGGCCATTGCTCATACCCACAGCGCAACCTGCAGCGCGCCGCCATACGAAGGCAGAGCATGTAGCAACGCGCACACACCATTGGCATCGCACGCACACACATGAAAAGCAGCAGGCTGACACACGGCTCTGCAAGCGCAGGCTGTCCACTGCACACTCGCACCTCTGTGTGTGGCGCCTTCAACGCAGCCCGCGGCAGGCAGACGCACTTACATGCGCGCGCTTGGTTGCTCACACACAGACAAACCATGGCTCCTGCCCTGACTGCCGGCACAGAAACACAAACACTGGGCATGCATGACACACGCACACAGTCCAGTGCTGACAGCGTGCTCAGAAAATGAAAATCAAAAAAAGACTTAGCAACTTCAATAGAAAATAAGTTACATCCCTCTTAACAAGCAACCGGCTTTAGGCCAAGAACACAGCGCTGCTCCCAGCGCTGTTCACGGCGCTCTCCTTCGGCAATCACCACAGCGCCGTTCACGGCAGCGTTGCGCCGATTTCTCAGCGCCCTCGGATGGCACAGCTTTCACTGAACTCCTCGTAAATTTGCCATATCCTCAGCAGCGCCAGCCATTTAGCCCTCTCGGCCAGCGCAGCGCTCCCATTCGGCACGTGGACTCCTCAGTAGCTCACTCCTGAGCGCTGTTGTTATTCCTGGGTGTTGTGGACGGCGCAGACTCATGCATTTGCTGGCACCTTGGCTGCTCTCTTCGCATGATGGGTTTTCTTTGGCGTTTCTCTTTGAGGGCGCGGTTTACCTTTCGCAATGAGGTCTCCGAGATGGCGGAGCTCATCCACTGCTGTGTCGCCTTCAGAACAAAGACGCCGGGCAGTGTTTGTCTCCTCATCCAAGTCCTCTTGCAGCTGATTCCGCTCTCCCCGAAGCCGTTCGCTGGTCTTCTGATGCTCGTCGCGTTCTCTTCTCCGCCTTGCTGCACCTTGACACTTGCAGCGCTCACAATCTTCACAGAGCATTGATCAGTTGAAGACCAAATCGTTCCGTCGGCACAGTTTAAGCAAGCATGTAATAGCTTCGACCTACACGTTTGTTGTGTGTACTTCCTTTCCCGCCACAGATCCCATCTTCCTTCGCTTCAGTACTCAACGCTGCACAAGCACAATACTTTGGTCCGTCTTGACGTTCATCATGTAAGTCATGGCCATTATCTAATAAGCTTGTTGTACCTGCAAGTACAACAAGCAAGCATAACACCAAAAAAATGTTTTCTAAATAACAAAACTTTAAATGCGCTGTGCGCGCGTCCCTCATCTGGCATTTTTATCTGGCGAATATCAGCGCGTGCACTGCCAGCGGCAATCCCATTACAGGTCTGCCCCGTAACGATGCCCCACAGGCGCTGAGCGAGGATGCGGAGGAGCTGGGCGGGGAGGTGGTAGTACGCCTCCGCAGGGAAGCCGTCGTAGCCCGGAGCTTTGTGTTGCGGGGGAATTTGGATCGCCTTCCGGACTTCGTGGATGGTGAACGCACATTTCTCTAGTAGCCTCCCCTGGGCGTGGTTGAAGACCTGAGGGAGGCATTAAATTTCGTTTTGGGCGTCTGTTTTCAGTGTGTCCTAGGTGGGGATGTGTTGGTGGAGGAAGCTGTCTAGGGTGGCCTGGAGCACCGTGGCCAGGTCATTGGTGAGGGAGCCGTCTGCCTGCTGGACCGTGGTGATGGTGCGGTGGCCGGTGTGGGTCATGGCGTGGTTGAGGTGGGGGATGGCTTTGTTGGGGAGTTCATGTCGCGCATACCACTCCTTTTCTTGGGCAATGCGCTGGTGTCTGTGGATGTGCCACTGCTGCAGGTCCGCCCTGATGTTGGCTGTCTGTGTCCTGCAGTTGTGTATGTGGTGGCGGGTTTGCGGGCTTTCGGTGTGGAGGAGGGTCGCCAATTGTTGCTTCGCCTGCCAGAGGTCATGGAGCATGTCTCCCAGGGCTGTGGGTGGCTGGTCATTCTCAGTGTGGGGTTGTCGTTGAAAACCGCAGGCGACTGCGGCTGTGCGCATGGGTGTGAGTAGGTCGGTGGGGTGCAGGTGGTTGTGCCGGGCACGGTCTACATCCCTGTGATACTAGGACCGGGCTTGTTTGTTGTGCATTGGGGGCAGTGCCGGGGGGTGGTAAGCCTTGGTCCTCATCCTGTGGGGGGCTGGGGGGAAGGTTTGAGCTGGTGAATCGGATATGCAGGGACCTATGGCCTGTGGGTTCCAGTCGGAGGGGGCATTCTCGGGCCTTCGTCCAAATGATGGTGGTGGACTCGCCGTAGCTTACGTCGACACGGGAGGGGGCGGCCTCCGTTTGGTGGTGGAAGTGGGATGGTTGTCCTTCGAGGTCGGCCGTCAGGTCCACGAGCCCCAGCATTTCGATGGTGTAGCGGTCTGCATGGTCTTTGGGTGTGGCCTGTTCACCTCGGTCTGCCGGGGGGGAGGGCGGCGTTCATGTTGCCGATGATGATGCCTGGGGCAAGCATGGCCATCTAGCGGTGTGCCTCGGCCAGGGCTTGGAGGAAGGGTTCCGTTGCATCGCTGAAGGAGACGTGGGTGTTGATGATGTTTAGTTGCTGTCCGTCCCCGGCGACTTCGTAGACGCTTAGTCTCCCTGGGATGCTGCGGTGGTGGACGAGGTGGACGTGGATACCCGCCCGGGCATATTGCGTGGTCCCCTTGTGCCAGTAGCATTTGTACGCTCTCTGGTCCGGGGTATATATGGGGCTGGGTTTTGGAGGGTCGTCGCGTTGAAGGCCTTGCTCCTAGAAGGTGAGAGAATGGGCAGCCCAGTCCATCCCCTGTGCCATCGGGAGCTCCTGAAGGGCGGCGGTGGCGTCCCTGGAGTATGTGATGGCCGGGTGGTTGAGGGTGAGGAGGTTGATGGTAGCCTCGATGGGCGCGGGCTGGGGCTGTCGGGGCCTTCGTCCCGGGCCCTTGCCCCGTCAGGGAGGAGGACTGGGGCCCGGGGACTTTTCGCTGGGTGGTGGGCGCTTGGGTGGGCGTGGTGGGGGGAAGCCTTGGCTCCACTCCGGGGGGATTTCCCCAGTGTACTGGGTGCCCCTGTGGGCCTTGTTCAAGGGGGTGACGCGTCGGACGGGGTGGTCGCTCTTGAGCTCCAAGGTGTCACTGCCTTGGTCCAGCTCCCGCTAGGGGTGCCAGGTCACCCGGATTTGCACCCCACCGTTTGGGCCCGGTTTTTGGAGGCGTTACTGGATCGTGCCCTGGCACCAGATCCAGTCGCCCGTGTCGTTGTTGCGGAAGGGCTGTTGGACTCTCGTGCCCTTTTGAAATTGCGCGTATGCTTCGGGCTGGGGCGGTGCCCGTTGCGGGAGGGAGGATGATGAGGATGTGTGGTCCGGGTCCGCGGGGGGTCCGGCGGGGCGGATGCCGGGTAGCGGGGGGAGGCCGGGGCGGGTGCGGAGGGTTGGGAGGCTGCCGCCTTGCCGTCTATACTGGTCTGTTGGGGGCTAGGGGCGGGTTGCCTCTTTTTCTTTGTGCTCGCTTGGGTGGGACTGGAGCTCGTGAGACCTGGGGGGGCGTGGGGTTAGCAAAGGGGGTGTGTCGCCTGCTCGCCGGGGTCCCGCAGCAGGGGCTCCGCCGGTGTTTGCATCGTCGCCTTCGCGCTGTTTCGCGTGAGGTCGGCGAGTTTCCGTACTGTCTCTGGGTGGTCTGTGGGCCATGGCAGTGCGGGTCGGCTGTCGCTGAAAGCGTGGTGGAGGTGGTAGTTCCTCATGGCCTTTGCTTGCGTGACCCGGGCCTCCGTTGGTTCTGGTGTGTTTGGACCGTCAGGGAATTCTTGGGCCCAGTAGAGCGCCGTGTAGAGGGCCTCCCACGGGGCGCCCTCGCGGCCTGTGGCAGTGGTAGCTTGGAGGAGTCGCTGCCGGCCTCAGCAGGGGTTCTCCTGGTCTACTTGTGGGGTGTAGGCCTGGGCCGCCATGAGAACCAGGGTTGGGATTAACTGACATTGTTTGTTAATTTTTTTTGGAAAATTAACGAAAATACGAACGAACGAATGAACGATGAAAATAAACGAACGTCGTTTGTTGATTTTTTCCTTGTTAATGTCCTTTCGGTTCGCTTCTAATGGTCTGCTTTTTTCTATTCTGCCCCATCGGTCTTTTTCCAAAACATTTTCCAAATTTTTTTCGAAAAATGTTTTTCAAAATGTTTTTTCAAAATTTCTTTCCAAAAGTTTTTTTCTAAATTTTTTCCAAAATTTTCCATGCCATCACTGATGATGTCACTGATGACGTCAGGGCACTCGACGTGATCAGGTGACATTTCCCCATTATATGCAACAAACACAAACAAGATCACATCCTTTGAAATGACATTCCTCCTTGAGTGTTTTTTCCGATCTTACGGGCCAGGCCATCCAGATCTCGACTGCTGTGCACAATCAGTGGCTTAGCAAACTCACCTGTCGGTGGCAGGCCACCAGGGGAGGTCCAGTTGGATTTTCCAGACACCCATCAGATCTGAGTCATTTAATTTTTTTTGATTTCTTCCTTGGCTGTGCTGCAGACACCATGATGAAAGATCAGACAAAAGAAAAACATTTTCACCGTCGCGACGCTCTCAGTCACTCCACTGATTGGACGCGCAATTACTGCAACAAAACACTGAAATGCCTGATTGCCCCTGGTCATGCACGGGACTATTTATCCGGTGGCAGCAAGAATGAGGCTGCCTACAAATCCATCCCTGACGCGGTTTTTAACGAGATGGTGTTGCAGAGAAAGGAAAAGGATGACCACCAGAAGGCACTGGACAAGACCAAGGTAGCGAAAGCTGAGCTGAAGAAGAGAGTGCTGGAGGGTGCTGAATAGGGGGGAAACAGCAAAAAACAAACATCCATTGCAGCCATGGGGACGAAAATGCGGTCAGACCTTGATCAACAGTGGAGTAGATTCCTGTTCCATGCAGGAGTCCCGTTTCACCTTACTGAAGATTCAGAGTTAGATGAGTTCTTCATTATGTATGAACCGTACATTGTCGCTGGGCTTCGAAATTGGGGCACTCCTGATGGCAAGAAAATTGGAAAGACGCTTGACACTGAATATGAGACACTGAAGACACAGGTGTTGAAAGAATACTTTGCGAACGATGATTACACAACAATGGCCAGTGATGGTTCATCGAATGTCAGATCCCAACCCGTGCAAAATTACACTATTACTCGCAGGAAGGGCACCATTTTCATGCATGCCGAGTATACTAAACTCGTGAAGAAAGATGCTGAATATGAGGCCCAAAAACTGGTGGAGGCAAAGCAAATCGACGAGAGCTTGAACGTTGGCAGCCAACTTACTACAATCGTCCAGGACAATGCCAGTGTCATGAGTGCTGCAAACGTTGTACTGAACTTCAAAAACAACGAGGAGATGGGCTACCTCACAAAGATTGGCTGTGTCCTGCATTCCTATTCTTTGTTGTTCAAGGACATGCTGAAGATGGGTCCCACGAAGAATGCTGCTGACACTGCAGTGCTCATTGCGAAGGGCTTCAAGAACAGGACTCGGCCCAGAGATCTGGTGGATGATAAGCAGTTGGCGCTGAACATGAAGCTAACCCCAGCTCCACTACCTGCAGAAACAAGGATGGGAAGCCGCTTCATCACAGTCTGTTTGGTATTGATTAACAAGGCAGCCCTGCAGGCTGCAGTCGTGGATCCTGAATGGCTCACAAAGGACACTGATCTCAGGGACACGGTGTTGCATCCAGACACGTCGCTTCAAATGGAGATGTTTACTAGCTTGCTGACACCACTGTGGAAGCTAATGCATCGCGCAGGGACTGATGGGCCAGGTTACGTAATCTGAGTGTACCACGATATGTTGCAGTTCCAAGTGCACGTGGAAAACTGGGCACCACCCCAAAAAATGAAGTTCTCAGCCAGTGATCTTAAGTACTTGCGAACCTGCGTGATTGACAGGTGGAAGTGTCTGCACCAACCTGTGTACTCTGTAGCATACCTTTGCAATCCTATCGGCTTAAGTGTGGTGACTTTTCAGATTCTCTTTTGTGGACAAAGCAAGCTACAAAGGGCAGTGCGCTCGGTTGGTGGGACCTCTGGGGTGGTGCCATGCCTGAGCTCCAAGAGGTTCTGAAGCGCGTATTTTCTATTAGCTGTGTCAGCTCTGGTGCTGAGCGCAACTGGTCCATCTTTGGGTTTCTACACAGCAAGAATCGCAATACGCTCTACAATGACAAAGTTACCGAGCTGGTCTTTGTTTACCAGAACCTCCGCGCGCTGCGCAGGCTTCGTGACACAGGTTATCGTGAGCCTACTGTTGAGTTTTCTGACGAGGGGGGCGAGGAGCAGTAGTCATTCTTTGATTTACCATTGCACCTGAGCGCTCCGCTTGGCGCTCCACTCCACACGTTCCGCCAAAACAGTGACAGGCAGTAGGGCATATAAATTCACCTAAGTCTGCGGCGACGCGCCGGTCACTTCTCAGGTCGAACTTGACCTTCATCATTTGTCATTGGCTGATTCTTGGTCTCATGTCGGCGCTCAACTCGACACCTTCCGCCACAACAGTGACAGGCAGTAGGGCATATACCTTCAGGTAAGTCTGCGGCGACGGGCCAGTCGCTTCTCAGGTGGAACCTGATTTTCATGATCTGTCATTTGCTGATTCTTGTTCTCACGGCGGCACTCAGCCCTTCTTTCGGTGAACTTATCTTGCACGATGTGTCGTTCTGGTCACTGTGCGACCTTAGGGTGTGCCCATCAGCAGCTCATGTTGCCTCTTCATGTTTGCTTGCAGACTCCTGCAGACACGCTTGTGAAACAATTGACATGTTTCAAAAGCGGTCTGTATGCATTTTTCTGCATGCACCAATTCCCTGTACCTGTGATTTTTGAAATCCTATGCTTTTTAAAATCCTTCAGTTCATAGGCTCTGAGAATGCAAAACATCGGACAAACCACACAGGAAGTGCGCACATTGCGCCACGGCAGGGGCCTGCCGGCCGTCGTTTGTTGAAACGTCGTTTGTTAATAAATTTCCCTAAGCGCAACAAACAAACGACCGTTCAGTCGCTAAACGCTCGCTTATCCCAACCCTGATGAGAACCCCATGTGCCCACTGGAGGACCCACCGTTGGGCGTCCGCTTTGAGGATGTGGACGACGGGATGTCGGGGGGGTGCTTGGAGCGTGTCCTATGGTGCGACGGCTATTTCAATTCGGAAGGGGTGGAGGTGTGGGGTGGCCTTGCGGCGGAGGAGTTGATCGCTGTAGAGGGGGGTGACGGGTCTTTGGCGCCCTGCGGTGGTGCATCCTGGGGCCCCAGTGCTGTTCGTCGGCGGCGAGGGTGTATAGAGCGGCAGTTATGATGTGCTGGGCTTGTCCCTCCAGGAGGATGTGGCGCTCTGTGCTGAAGCCTTAAGCTAGGTGGGCTTTGGAGTGGACGGTGATGTGGGCCAGAGCGCGTTAGTGGGCCGTTTTTCCCCCGTCTGTCGCCTGCAACCGTCTGTCCCCCGGGATGTATTGGTGTTGGTGTTTCGGGGAGGGCGGTCCAAGGGCGAGGGACTCCACCCCGTGCAGAGGGTGGCGTGTTCCCTGGACCCGTTGGACAGGATGTATATGCCTCGGTCCCCTGGCACTGTGCCCAGGTACATGTTGCCGGTTATGGTGGAGGCCGGGAGTGGTTGGCGCAGGGGTGCACGGAGTGGAGCAGGGTTGGTCGTGGTGCTGAAAATGGGAGTGGCCGAGGCCGTATGGGGTGATGTGTACGGCGAAGGGTCCGACGGTGCCCTGTATTTTATGGGGTTGGATGTCGTTGAGGTGCGCCACCGCCCGTGTATGGGAGTGCCCCTCGCTGATCCACACGGTGTCCGCCCGTGATGCCGCCAGGCTCAGGCAGTCCGTGTTGATGCCTGTGATCGTGCGGTGGGTGGTATCCAACACTTTGGTCGGGGGGGCACCTATGCGCCGGATGGTGTGGCCGTTGTGGAGGGTGCAGGCCTTGCATCTCGCGTTGTGTCGGTTGCTGGGACTCTTGGGCGGGGCTGTTTACGATTGCGTGTTTGTAGTTTTGGACTTCTGATCTCCGGTTGATGTAGTCTTTTGAACCATGTCAACTCCTTCAGGGTTCATGTGGTTCACATATGGCTCCCCGTGGGAGTGTAGGGGGCATGATGGCGACCACACCTGGGTACTTGCGGCTGCAAATGCCCCTCTGTGGCGAATCCACTGGCCGAGCGCTATACACTGTGGTCCTATGTTACATTACATTAAACCTGGTTCTCAAGTAACTACAAGGCCAGTTACTTGTGCCCTGTCACTCCTCCTGGCTGCACCTCAGCAGGTTCGCACAGGGCTCTGGGCGGAGTGTGGGCCTTCACACACAGAAGTGTTAGATGAAATCGCAGTGGATGCCAAGTAGCAGAGGTGGTGCAGAAACACTGCTAGAATGAAGAAGAGCTGCAGTCGGAAGTAGGTAGTGACTTCCGACGGAACTGTTTAACATCTTTGCAAAACCAAAGGAATGTTTTGGACTCGTAGGTTGGAATGAATGGATCGCTGTGGTGAGTGTATCTGAGCAAATACGTGCGTGTACAAAACTGCAACAGCAAGAGGAAGCCTGGTTCAATTTCATGAACAAAAATCCAGTACTTCTTCCACGTTGCAGCCCTGGCAATGCACAGTGCTGTACTATTTGCGTCCTGAAGACACACTGACAGTTATATGACAGCACATAGGCTGTTTGGCTGGTCACCAGGCGAAATATGCATCGGGCAACATGAGCTGTCAAACAAAGTAAAATAGAGAGACAATTGCCCTGTGTTGGTCAGTGCAACAAAATAGAGAAAATAAGTGGAAAAGTGTGTGATAATGCAAACGGGGTGCACACCTCAGGCTGTAACCTGTGTGCCGAGCACCTTGCACGAATCAGACGGCATCAGGGTGAACTCCCAAAGAGCGTAAAAAACCCCTAGCGGCGTAGGAGACATAATTAATAGGCAACTGAGACGAATCCCGGCAGAATTCGGGGATTTTTTGTTTCAAGCAATGGTCTCGAACATACTGGTCCCATAACTGCGGTTAGTTCTTGAGGATGCGGTCGTTCAGCCTCTGATGAGATCCTCATGGGAGTTTCAATGTAGCATCAGCAGTTTGGTGTGGAGTTTTGGATGGTAACGAAGGGTCTCCGAAGGACTATTTGCTGTGCTCGGACAAGTTGAACTGGAGTGCAAGTGTCAGGATCCGACTGACTTTGGTTCTGCAGCTCCTCCGGGGTCGCTTGGGGGTCTCCCTGAGATCATAGGGTTTCCTCTGTTCGTGAGTTACGTGTTGCTTGTGTGGGTGGCGCGGGCAGTGTTTGGGCTTGGAGAGCAAAGAGATCCATAGTAATGCCTTGATCTTGCAAACCGCCGGGATCGTCCCATTGATCGTTCCCTTCACCTTGGTCATCGCACCATAGTTCTTTTTCTGTCAGAGCGGCGCTGGCCACATCGTGGGTCCACTTCGAGAGTTGCGGGTGTTTTTGTTGCGGATGAAGAATAAGAAGGAGAGGGCAAAGTATACCGGGGCCTTTGGAGATGAATGGTGGCCTTGGTTCTGCTGGTGCGCATCGTGAAGACAGCAAGTCCCAAATAGGTTTCAGTGTCTTCGAGGGTGCTTTGGCAGATTCAGTTGCTTCCAGTTTGTCACCATTTGAAGGCCTTGTTGATGATTGATCAGTGGGAACATTCGGTGACTGTACATGCGGCCACCAAGCCGCTTGACCATGAGGGTTGACCATGAGAGCATGATTCTTTGATGAGTGTGGGTGACGCCTTTCTCAGTGGTTTTGGTGCCAGTCGACGCTTTGTACGTTCTAGGCATTGGAGGCATTGTCCAGGCACAACGGACCCGTGATTTTGGAACCAGGCGGACTCTGACTTGGGCAGTTCCCATCGTTTGAAGCAGTCAAGGCATTTTGCATAGGGTAATACCTCTTTGCAACAGTGTGGGTGTCAGTGGCGGAGCGGAGCTTTGGTGTTGCGTGTGTCAATCCAAGTGCCACCTATGTTGTCAGGGTCCAACGGGCAATGGTCCGTAAGAATATCCCATACTGTATGGTGTTTAAAGCCCACAGCAATATGTGGTTGCTCTGCTATGACGCGCTCATTATTTGAGATTTGTGGTTGCCGGTAGCTGCCGCTTGCGTGCACAGTCTCAGATGTGGCAACGATCACGGATTTGTCGTGAAGATCATCTGGCGGCTGAAGTGTGGAGCAAGTAGGCACGTGAGAAAGCTTTATAGTGACTTCAACACTGTGTGCTTGTTGTGCCTCTCTTGCTGCTTGCTGCTGGTGTAAGGTTTCCTGCTGCTTGTTTTTGATGAGGAAAATGTTTTATGGCTGAAATACGACCAATCCAGGATATCCCAAGCCAGAGATAAGCAGGTAGAAGATAAACAGGATCAAAGCATGAAGGGCTGCAGTCACAAAGAGTTAGTTAAAGAAGACTATCAACAATAGACCACAGCAATTAGCATACATTGCAACTCAGGATGAAATATTTTACATGTTTGAGAAGCACTGATGGGAAAACTGCCGCAAGGGCTCACTCTCTTCCACAGTGCCATCTTGAGATGTGCACTCTTTTTTTTGGGTCCCATAGGTGCTGAGGTGGCATGGCATGTGGCGATGAGGTCACTGCCATGTCACATGGGATATTCCTACTTAGCTAGGCTGACTGGGAATTGAACCCAGGACCTCTCAAAAAGAGGTGCCCCAGCCCCCTAGGGTGCATACCACTAGGGTAGCTAAGAATTCATGAGAAAACATAGATAAATTCATAGGCTCTGCCTTCAGTATATCAGTGCCTCAGCAACCCAGAAAAAGATGTTTTAGTGTCTGTAGCTTGGGGATAAAAGGGTCCACACCACATCCTAATTGGTGTTTGGTTCCATGGGTCAAAATGTGTTATCACCACTTTTGGTTGGGCCAATACTAAGATAGAAATTGCCTGTGTGCTTGGAGCACCTCTAATACAACTAAAGTATACCCTAAAGCATTGGAAAAGCACTTTTTCTTACTCCCCCCTTGTGCAGTGGTCGTCACCACTGTCGCACCTTCAGGAAAAAGGGATTTTTTCTTGGCCTTTCCTTGGTTTCCACATCTACTTTAAAATACCTATAGCTTCCCTAACACTGGAAAAGAGCGCTTTACCATGGCCAGCGACTCTTGCTGCATTGTTGATGACAAACTCCAGCACAAACCTCAGCGCTCTTGGCGCTGCCGGGGTTCCTGTGGCTTGGTGGGGTTAGAGTAGGGCATGCCAAGACCATATGCATGTGCATCCCTCCCTCCACGCTGCAGCGTAACACAACTCAACGCCAGACTCTCATAGGACGCTCGACCCAAGTCTCATGGAACCTGTTGGGGACACCTGTCCTCATACTGGGGCGAGGGTGCGCTGATTCAATTAGAGTTGCCCCTTGGAAGGGTCTTGATTCTGGTTCAGTCTCCTGCTGCTGCTTTTCGGCCAGAACAGCGGCCTACTCAACGAGGCTTTTCGAGGAGGTCTGTACAACAGAGGGATGGAAGAATGAGGGACGAATCCACGCAAGCGCGAAGCGACAACACCTAAATCAGTCAAATGACGGCCTAGAATTTTTCTGAAGGCACAGACCTGGACAGAATCCAATTGTGCATCAGATGCACATTTTTATAAAATTTGTAGTCTTCTCTTGATTTCTTAAATCAAGAAATTCCTACGCAGAAAAAGGCGGCGCGGGGGAGCGGCTCCTAGCGAAGCGCCGGAAAATAAAGAAATAATGAGATTATAAACATATGTCTCACATAGACAGGAAAAGGGCAAGACACACATAAATAGATGTGATTCAAAATTCCACCCACATTGCCAGAATCAACCAAAAATCAAGAATTCGAAAAAAAAATATGACTTCAATGAATCAGGTATAAACTGCAGGGGTGCTCGTTCTGTTTCAGAAGCACGGTGCTCGCCATGTGTCGTCGTTTTCAAGCCTGATAGCAGGATAGAGGGATAGATTAGAAAAATTGCAGATGATGAGAGGTAAGATCAGGGTGATTAGACATACACACAAGTGCATAGGAAAGTTTTTCGCTTGCGCCTCGTTTCTCTCCTCACCTTGCTTCACTCTCCAGCGGTAGGTAAGGTAGGTAAGCCCAGGTGGGGCCAGCCCCTGGTAGAGTTCGTGATTGTGGGTAAGATTGCCAAAGGTTGGTCGCAAACTCGTGCATGCTCGTGCATTCACACACGTTTTGAAGGGTAGGGCACGCGATCTGCGCACGGTAAACCTTGTTTAAGTTACCCAGGGGCTCCTCGGTACGTTCTTTAAGAGGACCTGAGGAGTCTCTTAACGCTTGCTTGCTTGACAGGGGTGTTTGAGGACAGCGTATTATAGGTCACACTGAGAAGCGTATAATACGTGGAGTGTGGCTTGGTTCCTCAGCCGCAAACACCCCTTCATTGGCCCTTGCTTTACAGGTGCACAGGTAGGGTGATTGGTGCAGCAGCGTCCCTTTTTTCTTTCTTGCCCTGCTAAACAAGGGCGCGCATCCCACAATCAATTAACTGCGTCTCGGCCAGGAGTGGCGAGGGCAGTTCGACTCCATCGACACCCACGCTGTGCACGCCACCTGTGCGCCTCTCCCCTCGTAGCCCTAGCAGGGAAACGTGTTGTGACTTCCCCGTTAGGCCACAGTTGCTTAGCAGCGCTGTGTTCTCTTGTCTCCTTCACAGGAGGGTCATTAGGACCCGGGACTTTATCTTCAACACCAACCAGTAGAGCGTGAGTGTAGGAGTTGTAATCCTGAGTTGGGGCTTGAGCCAGTTGCAGTAGCGCTCGCCCACCAGGATGGTGTCACTGTAGGGTGTGTATGACCTGTAGTGCGTGTGTCACTGTCCAACCCGTTTCCTGAAATTTTAGCAGGGTTGGTGGGCTGTGGCAGTGGTTAGGCCAGCGTTTTGGCCACTTAGCAAAATGGTGTTTTCATGCCTTCATAGCTTTTCGCCACCCCTCCCTGTAGTAGACAGATAGGTAGGAAAAACAATACCTGGATTAGTACGCTGGGTATTCGCCCAAGGTTTTGCGCCAGCACAGAAATTGGGCGCTTAGGGGAGGGGAGGCCCGGGGCGTACCCCGTGGCATCAATAAGACAACCCTCCAAGTAAGAAAAAGTCACTACCATGTCTTCCTTGGGGTACTTGATCCAGGCTACAGCCCCCCTTTTTGCCTAAGGAAGTGCTGAGACTAACACCTAAACATTTTTGTTTCTCTTATGAAGCTTGAAGTACACTTTCTCAGCAACTAGGGTTAAAACCCCAGCACCCCCATGAAGTTCACCCCTACCACTCAAAGGAGCGGAGGTATCATCCCTCAAGGAGCTTATACCGAAATAAAGTAGGCACTTCATGCCTTCGGCCTTGTAGGTTAAGCCTAGTGGTCTCCCACCTCAGGAGGCCTATACTCAAACGCTTCTACTACTTATTGTGGTTCCAAATTGTAATTGTTTCTGAATGCAGTTGCTTGGCCAAGTCATTTCCTGTGTCTGGCCACGTCATATGCCCCAGATTCCTAACCAGCTCCATTTCATCCAAACGAGTGCACAGGAAGTGCTTGGTGCTATCTTAGAGGCCTGAGTCATGGCAGTTTTCACCTAAAATCATTTGTTTTGTTTGTAAAACCATTTGAGTTGCATATTTGATTCCTCATTTGTCTTTATGCAGCCCCTCTATGCTTACAATGCTTTGATTTGGAAGAATACTATCACGATTCTGACTTTGATCCTGTTTGTGGTTTTCCTTATTCGTGCACTTTACCTTTTTGCAGTTTTGGGAAAAAATCTTTTGAAAGGCAATCAAGGTTTTTAATATCAACAACAAGCAAGAGACATCAGAAACTCTTTCCGGTAGCAGAGTGCAACACCCTCGCCAAGCTAAAGCACAAGAAATCCACAGCGTATTGAGCAATGTCACGTCCATCAGTTACACTGAGCGCCAAGACTCTGTCAAACAGGTCCCAGCCAACGGAGGGGCCTGTAGCAGGACCTTCCAGGGCTATGTCCCTGAGCGGAAGAGATGATACAGTCGTTGTGGACACTACTGGCTGGCGCAGAGAGCACAAAGCAAAAGGGGCGGAAGAAAAATATATGAGAGAAGCCCCTGAGGCGCCTGTGTTAACCCAGGAACGCCTCAGAAGCCTCGAAGGGAGGGATCCGATGGCGGCTGCCCTCCTGTCTGTCGTATCTTCCTTACCTCCTTCTGAAGATACCCCTGATCCTGAAGCCCAGGCCGCGAAAGAGAATGTCGCCAGCCCCAAAGTGAAAGCCTGGAGAAAAGCGGGACAGAAGGAGAAGGAGAAAGAACCCATGAAGGCGTATCCCATGTTCGGCACCACGTGGGGTGAGGGGTTCGAAGCACCTTATGGGGAAATATCCGCCACGATGTCCAATGACTCGTCGGAATGGGAGGAGGACTGGAAATCTAGAGAGCCTACCCCGTCGTTACCTTCGAGGCCAAAACCACTTTCGCCTACCGGGGTGTGCCCCGAGCCCGTGCGCGTGGAAAGAGGTTTACCTTCACGTATCGCTGCCCCTAAACTCGGTCTGGATGAGAGCATGGAACTCCTTTCCCGGGTTCTGGGGGCTGGGGATGAAGGTCCTGATTTGAGTGCACTGTCTGCAGCACTCAAGGCTAAACTCGGGCTGTCTGAACTGAGGAAGGCCCCCTCGACCATGTCCCAGGGTGTTGAACTCCTGACCCGGGGCGTGAAAAGCTGCAGAGGGATCCGCAGCACCCCTTTGGACACTTGTCAAAGCCCTTTCCATCCTCGTGTGAGGACTGTTCCTGTATGCACTGTTGGGGATTCTACTGAGGCTGAGATGGAGGGCTATGGGCTGGCTGCACTGGCGCCACTTGCCACTGTCTACCCCTCAGCCCCCTCAGGTGGAAAAGGTGACACTGGTCTACCAGGTCGGGGAACGAAGGGCATCGCCACAGCAAACCTTCAGATCGAGCTCCCTGAGTTCAATCCTAAAAACTTGTCCGAATGGGCCGAAGAGTTTTCGGGGTTTCTACTCCTCACCGGACAGCAACATGCTGATGTCCGGACCAAGGGCACGCTCATCAAGAAGTCGTGCAAGAAAAGGTTCCTTCAGCGGCATGTGAAAACTGCCATCAGGAAGAGCTCCAGTTGGGGAGACTTCCTTAAAAGACTGCAACAAATGTACCCAGTCTACAAAACGGACCTGAGTGTCCGTACGGAGATAGAGGGACTAACCCCACTTCCTGAGTTCTTCACAGCTGCCCGTATTTCTGAGTTCGTGGCGCAGCTGGAGGAGCTAATGGGGAGGATGAACCCCTCCTCATACGGGCCTACAGAGCCTTATCTGTGGCTCGTTGGTAAAATTCCTCCCAGGACTTGGGAGAATTGTAGGGAGACGTCCGAGAGGAAATGCCGGACTCATTCCTACGATGAGTTGATCGATCTTCTGATCAAATTCGCCATGGAGAGAGAAAATGACTCTCACATGGATAAATACCTGCGCAAACATCTGCGGAGGGAGCCCCCTGCTGAATAGCCTCAGGGAGGGAGGTCCCCACAAACCCACTCTAACCCTGGGAAGGGTAAGGGAGGGCAACTGAAGCATATACGGAGACCCCCCCCGCTAAGGGCAAGGGAGCCCCCAATCTTTTTTATTGCAAGCCTACAGACGACAAGGGGGGACCATGTCACGCCCCTGACTGCGATGGACGCAGCTCGTGTATGCTCCAGTTGCCGCGGATGCAAAAGACCAAGGATGGTCAGGAGGTCAAACACCAGGACCACTTCCGCTGCACTATCACGTGTGGCTACTGCGGCAAGAGGAGGCACTACGAGGATGAGTGCCACATAAAATGCCGCGAGTCCGAAAAGCTAAAGAAGGCCGAGGAGGAACGGCGTAAGAACGCCGGTAAGGCGGGGGGAGGCAGTACCCCTGGGGGAACTCCCGGTGGAGGTAACCCTGGAGGAGGGCAAGGAAGCTCCGCACCCCCCACAGGTGGAAAACCAGGCCCCACCCCCAAGGGTGAGCAGCCTGCGGACAAGCGAACCGTACCCTCTACCCCGAGCGCCGGTGGCGCTGACAAGGGAAACGAGAACGCCAAGAAGCGCCGCCTCAACTGGCACTCTAAGTGCCTGCAGGCGGCGGGCTTTGAAGTGAAATTCTCTGAAGAAGAATAGGGGGGCGGCTCGGAGGAAGAAGCTTTGGTTTTCTGGATCACCGTCAAAATAGGTGATCAGGTTTACAAAGCGTTCTTGGACACGGGCGCCACGCTCTCAATCGTGGCCTGCAGATTGCTAAAACAAGCCAAGATCCGGAAAACCAAAACAGTGCCCATGAGGGTTGGGGATGGTCGGACCATCCATTCCCTGGGGGGGGTTGATGTGACTGTATGTCTAGGCGATGAGAAGGTGACGCAGCACTGCAAAGTGCTTGACACCGACGCCTTTGACATTGTCATTGGCACTGATTTTCTGCGCTTCAACCCCCAGGTGAAGTTGCTGTCCTTGCAACGTCCCTACGCCCTTCACTGCAATTTTGGCAGTGGCCTATACTCTGTCCCTCTGGAGCTGTCAGGTCTAAAAGAATCCGGTCTACGTTAGGTGAACCGGTCTTACAGAACTGAGAATTATCAGTTGGTGCGGCCAGTGTTGGAAAAACGACTGGCCGCCCTGCAGCTGGACCTGAATGAAATTCAGGTAGAAGTGTTCCCGAGTAAAGAGCAGCATCTGATGCAGCTCTACTGTTCGCGGAACCTAAACAATGCGTACCGCTTTTACTGGAAATCAATGGGGTTGTGCTACGCAAACCCCCCTTTCTCCCAGCTCGCCAAGGTGTTTACCAAAATCGCCCTCGAAGGAGCGAGAGTGGTCCTGTGCACCCCCGACTGGAGTGCCACAGGTGAAGACGCCTATTAGAGGCGCCTCTTGGGCTGTATGACCGTGGGAAGGACTGAACTGACCAACGGTCCCATCTACGTCTCTGAGGACTCTCAGGAGACCATGCCCGCCCCTGAATGGGGCAGTTTCCTATCCATCGTAGATGGTGCTCTAAACTCCGTGCCCGTGAGTGACCTTGATCAGGTTGTACTCAAGGAGTTGATGGCCGAAAACAAGGGCCTTACCCACATGATCTCAAGAAGAGATCTGAGTACTCTTCGGTTACCACTACGAGTGGTGAGTGCCCCGATGAGCCGGAGACACCAGCAGTCTCTACTCCGCTGGCTGATGCTGACGACCGCCTGAGCGATATCGCCAGTGTGATACCCCCGGTCGACCCGGAGGTTGTGACACTGAAGCATAGCGCTTTCCTAGCGCAGTTGCTCATGGAAGAGGTGAATCTCGGCGAGTCCGCCCCTGGTGGGTCTAATGATCACGTCGTGTTCTCTATGAGGGCCACTGATGGCCCCTCAGGTCAGGTACCTGGCGCTAAACCCTCACCAAATAACATGCCCGTCTCTTGGTATGACGTGCAGGAACTACAGCAGGTCCTGTGGGCTAAGGCTGAGGGTATCAAGCGACGGACCCGCCTGGACCTCCTCAAGAAGACCTGGAAAACCTCTATTTGGTCCGAGGAGGATGATGAAGAGATGACTCTCCCCGATCCTGAGAGCCCTCCGGTATACTCCCTCCACTATGCCCAGGAACGCCAGGACTGGGAGGATGAGTTGCCCCCTGAAACGGCGGGGCGTATAAAAAAGCAGGATAAAGGGAAGAGTAACCTCCGCGCTGAGGAGGATTCGTCCGAGAAAGTGGAGAGCATGAATCTCGACCCCCGTCTCACTAGGCTCATCCACAAGTATCACGAGGTTTTTGAAACGTTGCCCGCACCCCTGTCTTGTAAGAAACTGGTCCAGATGGACCTCAAGCTCAAACCAGAGTTTGAAGGGTCGGTAGTGAGGCGGCGTCCATACCCCGCCCCACAAGACAAAATCCACGAGATCGGACGCCAGATCCAAGAGTGTATAGATGCTGGCCTCGTCAAGGAGTACAAGCACGGGGACTACCCCCGCCATGGTAGCCCTTGTTTTCTGGTTGCTAAACCTGGGTCCACTGCTATGCGCTTGGTCGTTGACTATGGGGAGGTCAATAAAAAGACCCAGAACCACTCAGGGAGTATCCCCAACATGGAGAACACCCTGGAGAGAATCGCTAAGTGTCGATTCAGGACCAAGATGGATAAGCGCAGTGGCTTCTGGCAAGTAGACCTAACCCGAGCAGCCCAGGAACTGCTCGCCTTTGTAACCCCTAAGGGCCGTGTCTTCCGCTGGAAGGTCATGCCCTTTGGTGTCCCGAATGCCCCTGCCCTCTTTCAGCAGCTGATGAACAAAATCCTATATATCGTGATACGCAGACCCCTTGTGCAGCAACTGGTTTCCCGCGGGGCTGAGATGGAGGCCCACATCGACGACGTGAGCCTGGTACTAATACCCAGGAGGATCATATCCTCCTCCTGCAAGGATTTTTTCACCGTCTGTCAGGAAAACCATCTCCGCATCAAACTCGAGAAGTGTGAGTTCATGCGAGAGGAGATGGAGTACCTAGGGTTTGACGTGGGGTATGGCTGGTGGAAACCAGCCGCGTCTAAGATGCAGCCCCTACAGGACATGCAGATACCTGACGACCCTAAGAAGGGTCTACACGATGTGCGGAGTTTTATTGGCGCCTGCAATTTTTACCGACGCCATATCCACAATTTTACGTATTCATCAGCCCCCCTGACTGACCTGATAAAGAAGACCAACCCTTGGCGGTGGACCGACAAGGAGGAGGTCTGTTTTCAGGAGTTGAAGAGGAAAATATCTTCCACCAACTGCCTGGGGGTGCCCCGCCCTAAGGGCGAGGTAATACTCGTCACGGATGCGTGTGACGTAGGGGGGGGTGGTACCCTATACCAGTGGCAGGAGCTTAACCCCAATGTGTTGTCGCACTGCCAGTTTCACACTTCAGGTCTGAACCGCGATGAAACCCTGAGGCATGACTATCCCGCCAATGAATGGCGTCTGGTGCCTCTGGGGCACTGGAACTGGAAGTGGAATCAAGCACGATCCAACTACAGTACCTACGACCAGGAGCTCGTGGCTGAGATGCTCGTGCTATCTTCCCAATCCCGTCCTCTAGGTACTAACCCTGTTGTATGGCTCTGTGACCAAGAGCTCGTGAAGACATTTCAGAAGGGCTCGCCTCCTGAAAAGGCGAAACTAAACCGATGGTGGACTTACCAGAGTCAGTTCAGGTTGACCGTCCATCATATACCAGGTATAAAGAACGAGATGGCTGACTACATCTCGCGTAATAACTTTGACGCCCTCCTAGGTGAGAGCCCTGAAGCGTTGGCCAAAGAGGCGTTCCAGCGTATGGATGTCCAGCTTGACCTGTCCATGCGCACTGCTGGTATCCTGGAGGGTTGGAGCCTAACCGACTATCAGTCAGAGTATAAGGAAATACTCCAAACCCTCAGCACTGGTCTCGAACCCCGTGTCATTGACGGGCACCAGTGGTATAAAAACAATCAGTACCTCTTCTACGAGGACCGAATTGTGGTGCCTGAGGCACGACTGGATGGGTGCCTACAGTGGTCCCATCTCAGTTCTGGTCACACTGGCGCTAGTCGCTCAGTGCACTTCTTCCGTGAGTGTTTCTACTCTAGTCTAACCCTGACTGAACTGAGGTCGCGTATGCAGACCATTGTGGATGCTTCTGGCTGTCATGCCAGCAAGCAGACCGACAGTAGGGATAGGGGCCTGATCTCCAGCATACCCATACCCTATTGTGCTAACTCTCTTCTCTACGTGGATTTCATCCACGGTCTACCACACTTCGGCGGCTATGATAGTTGCCTAGTGGTCACCTGTGGCCTCTCTCGCTTCACCCGTGTGTTCCCTTGCAATAAAAAAATCACAGGTTAGCAGACTGTGAAACTGTTGGTTGAACAATGGTTCGAACCCTATGGAGCACCTAAGCAGGTGCACTCTGATGAGGATGTACGCATCCGCAGTGACACTGGGTGGTACAAACGAGTGCTAAATGCCCTCAACGTGGAGGTAACCACAGGTGTGCCCTATACCCACACGTCTAACCCTCTTCGTGAGAGACAGAACCGTGTGGTGGAGCAAAACTTAAGAATCCTGATGAAACAGGAGCGTACCAAGGACTGGGTACGCCTAGCGCCCGGGGCAGTGCTGACCATGAACTCACAGCGGAGCTCCTCTAAGGGTTTCACCCCCCACGAACTGTTCCATGGAGGACGACCTGTATGGTTCTTCCAAAGACCTTTCCTGAGGACTTCAAGAGCCCTGTGGGAGATTGGCTGGAACACAAGCAGCCTCTGGCTAACCAGGCTGGGACTAACCTGAGACACATTCGTGACCGTGAACTGAGCCAACGGAACCGCCTACGGCGACCTGCTAGCTTCAAGATTGGTGACCTTGTTTTGGTTCACCATTCATGTCTACCCTCCTGGCCACGTAACTGCCTACAGGACCCTTATTTTGGACCCTATCGTATCATCAGGATAGATGGATCCAGGATCCATGTCAGGTGCAGTCCACGTCTAGGTGGTGAACTGCTGTGTGCACCTAAGCAGTTGAGGCACTATCACTCCCCTGACGATTTGTCCTGGGATGAGTGGCGCCTCAGCGACAGTGAGGTCGAGCGTATAGACCTAGAGAACGCTGCCAGTCCAGAGGGGGCGGACGAACTCGAACTGATGACTGCCGAAGAGATGGCAGTCGATGGTTACTACGTGGTTGCAGGTATTGCTCGCCACCAGTACAAACAGGCCTGGAAATTCCTAACCCTGTGGGATGGCTATGGGTTATCTGAGGCGACCTGGGAACCTATGTCAGCCTTCATACAAGCAGATGGGAGTATCAACCCTTTTTTCTGCTCCTACCTTGTTGACAACAAGGAGGGGCAGCTACTTACCCGTGCTGAGACTATGTCCCACCGTAAAAAGCGAAACTAATTTCCCTGTGTCAGTCTACTGACTGTGTTCTAACCTCACAGGTGCAGCGAGCACTCTTGTGCAGACGTGCCTGTGTATGGGTGTAAGAGCGGTTGTCACAGTTGCCCCGCATTACATCGCAGGACAGGACCGTTAGCCCCGCGTGACAACCACTCCCTGGCCGAAGGCCATTGGTTTTTCACAGACTACCGCTTACTGAGCACTGCGCTGACCCTGTCTGTGCCCGGCAGACCCATGCCTATGGTTTCCAGCGTGGACCAGGTGGCCCCTTATCAGGTTTGCAGCCATCCAGCGAGTCTATGCCTTGTTGACCATTTGTTGCATGGGGACTGCCCTGATGTAATGACCTTGGGGAGCCAACGATGAACCGTGGCTAGCTATTCTAATGACCGGGGGGGGAATGACAAGCAAGGTGTGTTCAGCCTCCTTGGGGACAAGCGTGCCCACAGTTAGGACCCCTAACTGGTCCAGACCCATGGGGTTCTACCCTTCCTAACCTGGTCGCTATACATGTCTGCCTAGGTATGTGTGAGTGTGCTATGCCTGAGGTCCTAAGAGCAAGTTGCAGAAGTGGTGTCCTAATTATACCCAGGTCTGCACGCTTGCTAAACCTGGAGGGTTGTCTTATTGATGCCGCAGGGTACGCCCTGGGTCTCCCCTCCCCTATGCGCCCAATTTCTGTGCTGGCGCAAAACCTTGGGGGAATACCCAGCCTACTAATCCAGGTATTGTTTTTCCTACCTACCTGACTACTAAAAGGAGGGGTGGCCAAAAGCTATGAAGGCATGAAAACGCCATTTGGCTAAGTGGCCAAAACGCTGACCTAACCACTGCCACAGCCCACCAACCCTGCTAAAATCGCAGGAAACGACTGGGACAGTGACACACGCACTACAGGTCCTACACACCCTACAGTGGCACCATCCTGGTGGGTGAGCGCTACTGCAACTGGCTCAAGCCCCCACGCAGGACTACCACTCCTACACCCACGCTCTACTGGGCGTTGCGATGGCAAAGGTCACATGAGCCCGAATGGCCCTCCTGTGAAGAGGCAAGAGAACACAGCGCTGCTAAGCAACTGTGGCCTAACAGGGACGCCACAACACGTTTCCCTGCTAGGGCTTGGAGGGGAAGGGCGCACAGGTGGCGTGCACAGCGCAGATGTCGATGGAGTCGAACTGCCCTCGCCACTGCTGGCTGAGGCGCAGTCAATTGATTGTGGGATCTGCGCAGCATGTTTTAGCGCTGCTCAAAGGGACTGCACCCATCACCCTGAATATCTCCCACCTGTACAACAGAGGCCAATGGACTGGGTTCAAGACGGAGGAACCAAGACACACTCCATGTATCATATGCTTCTTAGTGTGCCCTATATTACACTGTTCCTGAACCCAGTTGCAAGCAAGCAAGCTCAAGGACTTCGCCCGTTCCCTTATGGAACGTAGGGCGAAGCCCTCGGTAACCTGGCAAGGGTTCATACCGCGTGCACAGCGCGTGGCCTACTGTCAAATCCCTTTAATGCATCGTGTGCACGCATGCAGGGAAGGAAGGCGAGACCATAACCACACTGACTCAACCAGGAGGTGAGCTCCTCATGGGCTTACGTACCGTACTCACCATGCATCGTGTGAATGCCGAAGTGAAGCGAACGCAAAACAACCCTATTGCGAGTTATAAACAAGGCTAAGCGTTTTAAGCAACCCTACTTTAACGCTGCGGCTACACACGAGCAAACACTTTCTTTTCTTACCTGTGAAGAGAAAACAAGGATGAATTGGGGTACAGGGAAAGCGCCACAGCGTGTGAATGCCTCAATTAGGCACATGCATTGCGAGCACAGCGCATATTCTAACCCTACGTGCGCGCTGCGCGCTCCATTCGCATCGCATACCTTTCATTCCTGTTTTGACCTGTGCAGAGCAAGAGAGAGGAGCACCCGAACCCCCCAACGAACACAGCGGTGAGAGCCCTAACGTTTTAACGAAGCAAGAGAGGTGGGAGGTTGGTTGTCCACCTGCTCTGTGGTGTGGGTTGGGTTTCAATACTTTTCCCTAAAGTTTATGAAAATTTTGATGCAACTGTGCAAACATTTTCTTCCGAACCTTCAAAACTACGGCTCATACCTTCTTTTTCAAAAGCCATTTACGCTTGCGCAACCTTTTTTTTTGAAGTCCGCTTCCGTGGCGCTTGTCTGCGACTTTGAGCTTTGGTGTAACAATGACGATTTCTCGCGTGATTTCGTCAATTTTTAGCGATTTGACTCGTCAAATCGCTACACCTTTCGCTAAACCACAGGATTCACTTCCTGTTGGTCCTCATTTCTATTTCTTTCAGCTCCTGGAGTTTTGTGGGCTCCATCAGGAGTATTGCTCCGCCCTGGCCGTTCGTCAGGACGATTACTGAAATACATTGTTTATACAGCGATGACCGTCCGCAGTAGAGCGTTCGATCATACACTAGTGGGTAGCAATGCAGACTCTAGGGAGGAGGTCATGGGTTCAAATCCCACTGCCCCCAAACTGTTTTTCCAAAGGTTTACGCTCACGCCAGCTACTTTTGAGGAATGCCCCTTCGAAGGGACATCATTCACGGAACATCACGCTGTTGCTAAAGGGTACCAGCAGTGTGAACAGCTTCTATGAACTGATGAGGAGGTTTTGTGAAGGTTTACACCATTTTCTGAGGTAATTTCAGGGTAATGTGAGCCTTTTCTCTTGGTCCTACTGGCTTAGCTCACTAGTACTCCAGGCAGGCGTAAGAGGAAGTCACTACCATGTCTTTCTTGGGGTACTTGATCCAGGCTACAGCCCCCCTTTTTGCCTAAGGAAGTGCTGAGACTAACACTTAAACATTTGTGTTTCTCTTATGAAGCTTGAAGTACACTTTCTCAGCAACTAGGGTGAAAACCCTAGCACCCCCATGAAGTTCACCCCTACCACTCAAAGGAGCGGAGGTATCATCCCTCATGGAGCTTATACCGAAAAAAAGTAGGCACTTCATGCATTGGGCCTTGTAGGTTAAGCCTAGTGGTCTCCCACCTCAGGACCCCATATACTCAAACGTTTCTACTACTTATTGTGGTTCCAGATTGTAACTGTTTCTGAATTCAGTTGCTTGGCCAAGTCATTTCCTGTGTCCGGCCAAGTCATATGCCCCAGATTCCTAACCAGCTCCATTCCATCCAAAAGATTGCACAGGAAGTGCTTGGTGCTATCTTGGAGGCCTGAGTCATGTCAGTTTTCACCTAAAATCATTTGTTCTGTTTATAAAACCATTGGAGGTGCATATTTGATTCCTCATGTGTCTATATGCAGCCCCTGTTTGCTTACAATGCTTTCATTTGGAGTAATACTATCACGATTCTGACTGTGATCCTGTTTGTGGTGTTCCTTATTCGTGCACTTTACCTTTTTGCAGTTTTGGGCAAACATCCTTTGAAAGGCAATCAAGGTTTTCAATATGAACAACAAGCAAGAGACATCAGAAAATCTTTCTCTCCAGGTCCAGCAAGCGTGCAGACTTGGGTATAATTAGGACACCACCTCTGCGGCCTGCTCTCAGGACCTTAGGAATAGCACACTCACACATACGCTTAGGCAGGTAAGGGTAAGGTTCAGTCCCTAGCTTTAGTCTTGGAGGCAAGCGTCTCAGCGAGCCTCAGCAACTCACTGAGGCTGCCCTGGGACAAGTAGTCAACCAGAACTGAGTTTAGGCGCCCCTCAGGTAGAACGAACGTAGAGAAGGGCTCCCAGGTGGCCTCTTCGACTCCAAACCCTTCCCAGAGGGTGAGGTAGCGCCAACCCAGGCGATAGCGGTGGCGTAGGACAGACTTCACCAGGTAGAAGCCCTCCTTAGCCATCTCCTCGGCGTTCATGTCGGGGAGTTCCCCTTCAACTTCCGTAGGGCTGGCAGCCTTTTGTAGGTCTAGGGCTGCGATCTCCTCGTCGTTAAGCTCCCATTCTTCCCCACAGAGGTCTTCAGGATCATAGTAGCGCTTCAGATATTGAGCAGCGCACACCAGGGTCCCCCCTAGATGGGAAGAACACTGCACAGTGATACGGTGTCCATCCACTGATAGAATCTTGTAGGGCCCGAAGTATGGGTCATCGCTGGTGGAGCGTGGCCAGGCGGGTAGTCGACTGTGGTGCACCAGCACCCAGTCCCCCTCTTGGTAGGTGGCCGGTACTCGGTGCTTGTTCTTCTTGTTCCACTGACGCTCCCTTACTCTCTGGAGCATAGCTTTGGCCTTGTCCACCTTCGCTTGTTGCTCTTGGACCCATTCACCCACAGAAGAATGGGTGTCCTCTGGATAGGGGGCATGTAGGAACCACGCCGGGCGCCCTAGGAATAGCTCATGGGGCGAGTAGCCAGTAGCTGAACTCTCTTGGTAGTTCATCATCAAGGATATGACGGGCAGTAGTCTCACCCAGTCTCTGGTGCGTTCAGTTTTGCACCATATCCTTACATTCTCCTTGAGGACACGGATCTGTCGCTCACATAGGGGGTTGCTCGTGTGCGAGTAGGGAATCACCGTAGACACCTGGACATTGAGGGATCTCAGGACCCTCTTGTACCAGCCGGTATCTGAGCGTACTCGTACGTCCTCATTGGAGTTGATCTCCTTGGGCGCCCCATAGACACAAAACCACTCCTCCAGGAGTATCTTGATAGTCTCCTCCCCGATAATGTGTTTGGTACATGGGAACGGCCTGGTAAACCTGGTCAACCCACAGGTTACCACGAGGGCAAAGTCATAGCCCCCGAACTTCGGCATCTCCGTGTAGTCCACGTATAGAACACTGTTAGCACAGTGAGGGATGGGCAGGGTCGAGTAGAGACCTCTGTCCCTGATATCCCATGGTTTGCAGGACCTGCACGGGCACTTGTCCACGATAGGCTGGGGGGTTTTCTGCAGTTGGTCGTCAGTCCACGTAGTGTCGAACCCCTGCTTGAATAGCCTCAGGGTACGGTCAGCACCCAGATGACCGCTGGACTCATGGGTCCACTTCAGCAGCGCTGGGACTCTGTCACTAGGTACCACGATGCAGTCGTCGTGCCAAAGGTAGCTCCTGTCCCTCTTCCACTGATCTTGGTTGCCCAGGAGGGGTTCAAGGCGTTTCTCCAGCCGCTTGTAGATATCCCCAAACTCCTTCAGGTACTCCGATTGTTGGGGTCCATCCAGGGGGCGTATCATAGTCATGTTCAGGTCCAAGTGGACGTCCATACGGCTGAACGCCTCCTTAGCCAGCGCTTCAGACCGGGCACCAATCAGGGCGTCGAAGTTGTTGCGGCTGATGTAGTCCGCACACTCGTTCTTCACTCCCTGGATATGGTGTACCGTCAGCCGTAGTTGACTGAGGTAGGTCCACCAGCGCCGTAGCTTGGCCTTCTCAGGTGGGGGGCCCTTCTGGAAAGTGCGGACCGGCTCTTGGTCGCGCAGCCAGACCACAGGGCTACTCCCCAACAGTCGTGATTATGAGGATAGCACCAGCATACCCGCGAGCAATTCCTGCTCATAGGTGGAGTAGTTTCCCCTGGCCTGGTTCCACTTCCAGTTCCAGTGGCCCAGAGGTACTAGGACCCACTTGTGGTCAGGGTAGCTGTGCTTGAGGGTTCCATCTCGGTTGAGACCTTCCGTCCCCCATTGAGAAATGGCCGAGCCGAACTCCTCCTTCTCTAGTGCTTGCCATTGGAACAACGTTCCACCACCGCCCACATTGCTGGCGTCCGTCACCCACGATAATCGCCCCTTGTGCCCTAGGCACGCCCAAGCACTTGGTGTTGGCCACCTTGTCTTTGAGCTCGTCAAACGCTTGTTGCTCTTGTGGGCCCCAGCGCCAAGTAGTACTCTTCTTGATCAAGTCCGTCAGAATGGCGCTGGTGTAGGTGAAGTTTTTGATATCGCGAGGATAGAAGTTGCACACCCCAATGAAACTGCGTACATCATGAAGTCCTTACTTGGGGTCTTCGTGTCGTACCTTAGCGTCCATCAGGGGTTTGGCCTTAGAGGCCGCGGGGGTCCACCACCCATACCGAATGTCAAACCCCAGGGTACTGCATGGTCTCCTGCATGAACTCACACTTCTCCAGCTTGAGTCGTGTGTGGTTCTCCTGGCAGACCGCAAAGAACTCACCCAAGAGCATTAGGTGGTCCTCCTGGGTATTGGTCCCGAGGCATACATCGTCGATGTCAGCTTCCATCTGAGCCCCACGGGATATAAGCTCCTGCACCTTAGGTCTCCTTCGTAGGATGGACAAGATCTTGTTCATCAGCTCTTGGAATAGAGCGGGTGCGTTGGGCACGCCAAATGGCATGACCTTCCACTTGAACACCCTCCCCTGAGGGGTGATGAAGGCTAGTAGCTCCTTGAGCGTTGGGCGTCAGGTCCACTTGCCAGAGTCGGCTCCTCTTGTCCATCTTGGTCTTGTAGCGACAGGAGGCTATTTCTCAAGGGTAGACTCCATATTAGGAATGGACCCTGAGTGGTTCAACGTTTTCTTGTTCAGCTCTCCGTAGTCCACTACCAGCCGTTTGGCTGTAGACCCAGATTTAGCCACCAGGAAACAGGGGCTGCAGTGTTCGGGGTAGTCCCCGTCCTTGTACTCCAGGACTAGGCCAGCGTCGATACATTCTTGTATCTGTCGCTCAATCTCGTCTGCCTGCTCTTTAGGAGCTGGATAGGGTCTCCTCCGAATCTTGTGACCCACGAACTCGGGTTTCAGCTTGAGGACCATCTGTACCAGCTTGTCACATGAAGCTGGAGGGAGTAGTTCTCCGAACACCTCCAGATAGGTCCTGATAAGCTTCTGCACCCGCGGGTCCAATAGCTTGATCTTGTCCTCCATGTTCTCGTCAGAGTGTAAGTTGCTTGCCCCCTGAGTAATAGACGTCAGGAGGTGATCCTCCACGGACTCTTTGCCCTTGGTAGTGTCCTTCAGCCCTTGGTAGGCATATAGGAGGTCTTGTTCAACCATCTCCGATGGACGATGGCAACATAGGCACGCTCGAGGGGGTTCACATACACATTCCTCCGAGAGGTCGTCCTCCTCTGGGGTCCTCACATGGGCGCCCCACGAGCTCTTCATGAGCTTAAGATCTACCTCCCTGTGCCAGATGGTGATCTTCTGTTCGAGGTCCTCCTTTAATTGGGATAGATCTCCCATACGTCCTTGCTTCAGAGGCCATGAGCTGCGGGTGGGCTTAGCGTAGCATAGCTTTTTCGCCACCAACTTCCTCTTGGAGTCCACATACTCCATCAGCCTGGATCGAGGGTCCAGCACTTCGTCCACGGGGTCTTCCACCCTCATGGAGAGTAGGGGTTTCAGTGTGGCGACGTACTCGGCGTTCTCCACTTCCTCCACACAGGTCTGCACGAAGAAGGCGACGTGCTCAGTTTCGTCATCTGAGTGGATAGAGCTAGGTAGCTCGGATAGTCCACACTCAGAGACTCCATCAGGAACAGGTACATGGCAGAGGGAGTTGGGGGCGTTGGTGTTAGTCAGGACGTATTCATCCCCTCCGGGTGTAGTCTGAATAGCATCTTGAGGTCGTAGTCGATCCTTCAAGTCACGCAAGGCAAGTCCATCGCTTTCTCGTTGTATAGCCTGGACCAGAGTCGGGTCCAGATCCTCCCAGGGGATGGAGGTAAGACCTCCGTCCACCACGCTGAGCATACTCCCCCATCCGGGTTTCTCAATACGCGTCTTACGCCCCAGAGGCACGTAGATGGCCTCATCAGGTAAACAAACAGAGCTGATAGTCAGCCTGTCAGGGAGGTTTCGCCAGTACTGGTTGCCCCCATGGGCTCCCCAATCGGGGGAACACAGGACCATACGGAAACGTTCCAAGGCCACCATGGTTAGGACCTTTCCCAGTTCACTGAACCTGGGATTCCCGTAGGCCATCCCGAAAGAGGGCCAGAAAAATTTGTAGCTGCAGTTCTTCCCCTTGCTGCAGTAAAGGTCCAGTACATGCTCCTTGTCGCTGGCGAAGAACTCCACCCTCAGGTCTTCTCTAGAGTAACCCAACTCCTTCAGACCTCCGTCTAGGACTTCCCGCAATAGTTGATAGTCCTCAGTTTTGGAGGCCGCAATCATGTTCGAGGGCTCCTCCTTCGATACCCTCAGGTAGCTCGAGGTATGTTCCGACTGCTCCAGGTAGGTAGGTAGGTATCTTCGGGAGCTCGGGATGCCTCCTTTGATGATGCAGGAAGAAGGTCTTACCAAGGGGACGTCCTGTCCCTCCCACTGCCCTATGTTGGGTGCCTCTTGAGCCGCTCCCGCATGTGCTTGGGAAGGCATTGTCGTGGCCAGATGGTCCATGTGTCCCAGGTGGGAGGGTGTCCCCACATGTGTCCATGAGTAGGGCCACATGCCCCGTCCTTTGGGCGGCAGCTCTGGGGTCTGCCCAGCCGTGTGGAGTATCTCTCACCACAAGGGGTATTGCTCCCGCTTGTCTACGGTACGACCGCCTCACCCTTGTTGCTTGAGTTGCGGGGCCGCTCCGCTTGGCAGGCGACCCCGTCCTGGACTGTGTACCGGCTCGCCTGTCACCGGTTGCTTCCATGGCTCCGGGTGACGTTTGCCATGGTCCCTGATGCAGCCTGGCCAAGCTCGGACCAGCAGCCTTGGAGTACCGCTCCTGCCACTGGCCCGGTGGGTCGGCTGGGTCGCCCCAGTGTGTCCGACCCATGGGGTGTTGGTTCTTTCCTGTCCCCCGGCCGCCCTACGTGTGTGCGGTGTCCTGGGCCACCTGGCTCCTGTTCACCGGTGTGCCCGCTCGGTGTGTTGTGTTGCGTGTGCGGTGTCCTGGGCCTCCTGGCTCCTGTTCACCAGTGTGCCCGCTCGGTGTGTTGTGTCGCGTGTGCGGTGTCCTGGGCCTCCTGGCTCCTGTTCACCGTTGTGCCCGCTCGGTGTGTTGTGTTGCGTGTGCGGTGTCCTGGGCCTCGTGGCTCCTGTTCACCGGTGTGCCCGCACGGTGTGTTGTTCTGCGTGTGCGGTGTCCTAGGGCCCCTGGCTCCTGTCCACCGGTGTGCCCGCTCGGTGTGTTGTGTTGCGTGTGCGGTGTCCTGGCCCTCCTGGCTCCTGTTCACCGATGTGCCCGCTCGGTGTGTTGTGTTGGGTGTGCGGTGTCCTGGGCCTCCTGGCTCCTGTTCACCGGTGTGCCCGCTCGCCGTGTTGTGTTGGATGTGCGGTGTCCTGGGCCTCCTGGCTCCTGTTCACCGGTGTGCCCGCTCGGTGCGTTGTTTCGCGTGTGCGGTGTCCTGGGCCTCCTAGCTCCTGTTTACCGGTGCGCCCGCTCGGTGTGTTGTGTTGCGTGTGCGGTGTCCTGGGCCTCCTGGCTCCTGTTCACCGGTGTGCCCGCTCGGTGTGTTGTTTTGCGTGTGCGGTGTCCTGGGCCTCTAGGCTCCTGTTCACCGGTGTGCCCGCTCGGTGTGTTGTGTTGCCTGTGCGGTGTCCTGGGCCAACTTGCTCCTGTTCACCGGTGTGCCCGCTCGGTGTGTTGTGTTGCGTGTGCGGTGTCCTGGGCCTCCTCGCTCCTGTTCACCAGTGTGCCCGCTCCGTGCGTTGTTTCGCGTGTGCGGCGTCCTGGGCCACCTGGCTCCTGTTCACCGGTGTGCCCGCTCGGTGTGTTTTTCTGCGTGTGCGGCGTCCTGGGCCCCCTGGCTCCTGTTCACCGGTGTGCCCGCTCGGTGTGTTGTTTTGCGTGTGCGGTGTCCTGGGCCTCCTGGCTCCTGTTCACCGGTGTGCCCGCTCGGTGTGTTGTGTTTCGGTGTGCGGTGTCCTGGGCCTCCTGGCTCCTGTTTACCGGTGTGCCCGCTCGTTGCGTTGTTTCGCGTGTGCGGTGTCCTGGGCCTCCTGGCTCCTGTTCACCGGTGCGCCCGCTCGGTGTGTTGTGTTGCGTGTGTGGTGTCCTGGGCCTCCTGGCTCCTGTTCACCGGTGTGCCCGCTCAGTGTGTTGTTTTGCGTGTGCGGTGTCCTGGGCCTCCTCGCTCCTGTTCACCAGTGTGACCGCTCGGTGTGTTGTTTTGCGTGTGCGTTGTCCTGGGCCTCCTGGCTCCTGTTCACCGGTGTGCCTGCTCGGTGTGTTGTGCTGGGTGTGCGGTGTCCTGGGCCTCCTGGCTCCTGTTCACCGGTGTGCCCGCTCGGTGTGTTGTGTTGGGTGTGCGGTGTCCTGGGCCTCTTGGCTCCCGTTCACCAGTGTGCCCGCTCGGTGCGTTCTTTCGCGTGTGCGGTGTCCTGGGCCTCCTGGCTCCTGTTCACCAGTGTGCCCGCTCGGTGTGTTGTGTTGGGTGTGCGGTGTCCTGGGCCTCCTGGCTCCTGTTCACCGATGTGCCCGCTCGGTGTGTTGTGTTGGGTGTGCGGTGTCCCGGGCCTCCTGGCTTCTGTTCACCGCTGTGCCCGCTTGGTGTGTTGTGTTGCGTGTGCGGTGTCCTGGGCCTCCTGGCTCCTGTTCACTGGTGTGCCCGCTCCGTGCGTTGTTTCGCGTGTGCGGCGTCCTGGGCCCTCTGGCTCCTGTTCACCAGTGTGCCCGCTCGGTGTGTTGTTTTGCGTGTGCGGTGTCCTAGGCCTCCGGGCTCCTGTTCACCGGTGTGCCTGCTCGGTGTGTTGTGTTGGGTGTGCGGTGTCCTGGGCCTCCTGGCTCCTGTTCACCGGTGTGCCCGCTCGGTGTGTTGTTTTGTTTCCGACTGCTCCAGTGGCACAGACTCTCTGCCACTGCCGTGGTCCAGGTAGAGGAAGTAGGGCGCTTGCAGCGTCAGGGATTGTATCTGGGAGTGCTGCACGAAGAAGTCAGTGCCCAATACAAAGTCGGAGGCCTCAGTGTCCATCACATAGAACCGATGGGCGATAGTCTGGGAGCCCATAGGTACCTCCACCTCACAGTCCCCGCAGCTGTGCACCACATGTCCATCGCCCATTCGTATAGCCGCGGTGGTCATGTTGTTCTTCAGGCTCCCACAAGGTAACGTTTTCTTGGCCACTATGGATATGGTGGCGCCAGTATTGAATACCCCTAAGTATTCACGCCCCCCTAGTCGGATACGTACCCAAAACACCAGGTCCTGGGCACCACCGGAGCGTCCCCGTCAGAACTCCGCGGGACAGGTCACCTCGAACCCCTTGTTCCGCAATTTGCGGGCCATCCTCATGAAACAGCTTCTCTTCTTAGCGTTGCCGTCATCACCACCTTCATGCTCCCGCTTGGCCCCTTGTTCTCGCTGGGCCTGCGTCTGTGAGCGTGTGCTAGGACCAGACTGCCCTCCAGAGGGCTCAGAGTTCCCCCCTGGATTAGGGTTGGGGTTTCCTCCGTTCTTGTCCATTTTTTTTGTTGTCCTTGTCTGGCTGGCGGTTAGCGCCTCCTCCTCGTCCAACTCGACTTTTTTCTTGCCCTTGTCCACGTCCTTTCGACTTGCCCTTGCCGGAGTCATTGCCTTTGCCTTTGCCTCCACCTTTGCCAGAGCCTTTGCCAGGATCCTCACCCTTCAGCTTCGCCGACAGGCGCTGCTTGTGGTAGCACTCATCCTCATAGTGCTTCCTCTTCCCACAGAAGGCACACGTGATAGTACACCTGTAGTGATCTGGCAGCTTTGCCTTGGCGCCGGTGTTGGTCTCCTGCTGCTTCCTTTGTACTACAAAGCAGTCTCGCTGCTCGCAGTCAGGGGCGTGCTGCAGGTGGCCCTGCTCGTCTCTGGCATCACACCAGAAGAGCTCCTTGACATTTCCCATGATACGGGCGTGTTTGGGGGTAGTCCCCTGCCAAGGTCTGGATCCTTGGTACCCTCTGCCATGGCTTCCAGAGCCTCCACCTCCAGGACGGTAGTTGTTCAGGTGCTCGTCGCTTTCTTTCTCCAGCGCCAGCTTCAGGAGTAGTACACATAGATCCTTGTAGTGGAGGGCTCTAGCCTTGCGCTCTGCCGTTGAACAGCACTCGTCCCACAGCTCTCGAGGGAGCTTAGCCACCAACCAGAAAAGCAGGTCAGCGCTGCTGTAGGAACCTGGCGTCAATCGTCCAGCCCAGTGATCCAAGTCAGCCAATAGCTCAGAGATCCTGCCAGGTTTTGGGGTTGTGGTTGGGCAGCATGGGCAGGTTCTGGATCTCAGCCCTGATGGAGAGGTCGGTTTCATAGGTCGGGTACTGCCTCTCCAAGGCAGTGAACACATCGGCAAAGGTGGCGGACTTGGTCACGATCTGTTTGACCTGCTTCTCCAGGTACTTGGTCTTGCAACACTGCAGGAGCAGATCGCACTTGACCCGTCCACTAGCGTGGGTTTGGCCAGTCAATCGGAGAAACCGGCCAAAATTCTCAGCGAACTTGCTGAGGTCCTTGCCTGTGAACTCAGGCAGGTTCACCACGATCTTGGAGGTGGCAAAAGCAATAGCCTCCTGAGGACTGCGTCCCCCAGGGCGTTGGGTCTTCTTCTTTTTCTTCTTCTTCTTCCCACTTGGGTTCTCGGGGTCCTCCGGGTCGTCGTCCTCCGAGAACGAAGCAGAAGTCATCGACGGCATTTCATCATTGGAGGGGTATCCGCCTAGGTCACTGGAGCCGTAGGGCTCCACATCCACCATTGCCCTAAGGGCTGTCAGCCCCAGCCGGTCCAGCTCGGCTCTCGTAGAGTTCTCCACGTGACTGTAGGGTGGCTGGGCCGTCCTCGGCACGAAAGGGCTTCTAGGTATCACAGCAGGGGTCGGCATCGGTCGGCTCCTCAGGCTCCCCAGGGTGTTTGTCAGCCCTGCCACCAGGTGGCTGGCCTGTACTCAATGGGGTGACATTCCCACTGTGGTGGGTGACGCTTGGGGCGGTATCAGGGGCTCCAGTTTATCTCGAATCTCTTGAGTGAGGTCGCCAACATTTTTTGAGGTGGCTCCTCGGAGCACCTCGTTGATCTCCGACCGCGTCAGGGACCTGTTGGAGGATCTCCCCGATCCTCTACTCCTGCTCCCGCATGACTCAGGTCCTCTCCCCAACCCACTCAAGGATGCATACCCAGGAACATCCACATAGGCTCCCGTAGCGGGTAGAGGATGGTGATAGTCAGCCGCATACCATCGCGCCGCAGAACTGGAGGTCACTGGCTCACTGGTAGTAGGTGCCTCAGAAAACGCAGTGGTAGGTGGGTTCACACCATAGGCAGGGTAGGTAGGCATACCAGTAAAGCCTGTGCGCTCAGCCATAGGCGGGTTGGTTATGGGTGTGGATGTTGCAGCGGCTGGGTCTGGAGTTGGGAGTGTGGTGGGTATAGGAGAGGGTGATGCGTGGAGGCCAGAAGCGCTTCGTGCGCCCTCCAAGGTAGGATCATTCGTCGGGTCGTGCGCTTGATCTGCTCCTTCGTCTGCTATGCTTTCTCCAGCATCCTTCTCTCTCTCTCTCTTTCTCCTCACAGGATGGGTGTCCACCTCCTCGACTGAGAGGGCCCGGAAGGCCGACTGAAGTCCTTCCATCGAATCCTCCGCCACGTCCACTGGCCCATGTAAGGACTCCGAAGTTACAGCGCTAGGTCCAGGTCCAGGTTCACCAGGTGCTGGCATTGCTGGTGCCTCAGGCGCCGTCTCCACGTCGGTGTCCTCTTTATTGGTGTCCATATTCGTTCGCCCTTCTTGCTCATATATGACCGATCTCGGCGCACTGGATGTACGGCACGGGGTTGCTGCCGGTACGCAGAGACAGTCTGCCCCCTTGCTACCAGAAGGTTTTATAGTGATTTCAACACTGTGTGTTTGTTGTGCCTCTCCTGCTGCTTGCTGCTGGTGTAAGGTTTCCGGCTGCTTGTTTTTGATGAGGAAAATGTTTTATGGCTGAAATACAACCAATCCAGGATATCCCAAGCCAGAGATAAGCAAGTAGAAGATAAACAGGATCAAAGCATGAAGGGCTGCAGTCACAAAGAGTTAGATAAAGAAAGCTATCAACAATAGACCACAGCAATTAGCATACATTGCCACTCAGGATGAAGTATTTTACATGTTTGAGAAAAACTGATGGGAAAACTGCCCCAAGGGCTCACTCTCTTCCACAGTGCCATCTTGAGATGTGCACTCTTTGTTTTTGGGTCCCATAGGTGCTGAGGTGGCATGGCATGTGGCGATGAGGTCACTGCCAGGTCACATGGGATATTCCCACTTAGCTAGGCTGCAGGGAATGGAACCCACGACCTCTCAAAAAGAGGTGCCTCAGCCCCCTAGGGTGCATACCACTAGGATAGCTAAGAGTTCATGAGAAAGCATAGATGAATTCATAGGCTCTGCCTTCAGTATATCAGTGCCTCAGCAACCCAGGGGAAAAGATGTTTTAGTGTCTATAGCTTGGGGATAAAGGGGTCCACCCCACATCCGCATTTAGTGTTTGGTTCCATGGGTCAAAATGTGTTATCACCACTTTTGGTTGGGCCAATACTAAGATAGAAATGCCTGTGTGCTTAGAGCACCTCCAATACAACTAAAGTATACCCTGAATCATTGGAAAAGCACTTTTTCTTACTACGTGTGTGGACCTGTATGCCTCATGGTGTTCATAGATGGCAGCACCCTTTGGCTGTGGCGTTCGTACGGAGATCCGGACGGGAGCATAGTCTTGTCCCTGATGGTGCAAGGTGGTGCAGATTGGCTGTGGCTAATCGTAGGCAGCAGTCAGTGACCTTGAAGTTTGCAATGGTGGTAGGGCAGAAGTTTCGGAGTACGGGGTGTGCTCATAAACATCATTCTGTGTAAGCGGCAGAGTGGGTGCAACACTTCCAGCAGAGGGTTCGAGTCCATTTGAGTCTTGATGCTGGGGAAAAGGTGGTGGCGAAGGATTGTTGCTGAGTGAGATTGTTGGCGTTCCTTCGGTGCAGGCCGACTGTTAATTGTAAGGTAGGTAAGTGGGTAGGTAGGTGCACTCCGTCGTGGAGAGGCGCCCCATTATTCCCGCTGGCGTTGCCGCTGTGACGGACAGGAAGAAGCTCCTCGCTTGAAGAGGGGAGGCGACTTACATTCCGCTAGACCTGACTGGTGGCCCCCAACAAAGTGGCCCCGGGCAAAACGGGGAGGGCTGTTCGCCGCCAGCGAGACTGCTTGTCATGCCCGGAGGGTGGGCTGCCATGCTTGCGCACGTCCCCTCCTTTGGGCGGAACCCTAGGGGTTCACCGGACTTCCTGGCGTATCCCGTTCCCAAGGCATGCATGCATGTTCTTGGTACTGGGGTTCCGAGGTGCTTGGGTGTCGCACCCTCCGCCTCGAGTCCCAAAGCAGCGCACGCCTTAGGATGCAGCCTTACCCCCGGGCTCCGGATCTTGTTTGGCCGGGTCACCTGCATGGCACGGCCTGCCTCAGTGCCCGGGCTATGCACACTGGGTTTTCCACTGTTGCGTGGCGCTTGTGTTTGGGTTTGGGTTGTGCTTGGGTTCCGGTGTTGGCTGCGCCCCGCCACTCCTGGCTGGGGTCTTGGGTGGGTGTGTTTCGGTACGGGTTGTGGTTTCGCCCTTCCTTTCCCGGCAGGGGTTTGCGGTGTTTGCGATTGGGTTTGGGCTTCGGCCCGTTTCCCACCATTCTTCCTTGGGGTTCTGGGGCGTGCGTGGTTGTGTGCGCGCTCCGCCTGTACCCTGCCGTTCCCGGCTCGGGTGTGCGGTGTGGGTGTGTGTGCTTGGGCTCCGGCTTCGGCTGCGCCGCGCCACTCCTGGGCGAGGTGTCGGGGTGTGTGTGTGTTTGTGTGCGCGCCCAGCCCGGTCCCCTGCACCTCCTGGCCGGGGCTGCGGTGTGGGGTTGTGTGCTGGGGCCTGGGTTGCAGCCGCGCCCCGCCACCCCTGACTGGGGTGTTGGGGCGTGTGTGTGTTTGTGTGCGTGCCCCGCTTGTACCCCGTCCTTCCTGGCTGGGGTGTGCGGTTTGGGCCTGTGTGTTGGACTCCGGTTTCGGCTGTGCCCCGCCACTCTTGGTTAGGGCATTGGGGTGTGTGTGCGTTTGTGCGTGTGCCCCGCTTGCAACCCGCCATTCCTGGTGGACCGGTGTGTGTGTGTGTGGGTTTGGGTTTCGTCTGTTGGTTTCTTTTTGTTTTGTTTTTTTTTGCGGGGGGGGGGTGTCGTGGCGTGTCGTGTCGTGGCTTTGTGGTGTCCGTCGCTGGCTGTCCCGGTCTTGGGTCTTGTGCTCACCGTCCCCCCTTCCCCTCTCGTTCAGGCTGCGCCTTCGTGTGTTTCTTCTTTCCGTCCCCGCCCCAGCGAGGTGTCTGTCGGCGTGTTCGGGGTGTCCTTTATACCGTTGGGCCACTGCTCCCGGTCGGGTGTCGCCAGTTTTGGCTGGGTGGTCCTCTGGTGTTTCTTCCGGGGGTCCCATCTTCGGTGCCGTCTGGCTTGGGGGTTTGGCCGCCTCTTGTGGATGGGCGGTTTCGTGGCTGTGAGCCTTTGTCGTGCCCCCCCCCCTGGTTTTTTTTGGGTGGGGTCTGCCTGTTCCTCCCTCGGCCTTCCCTGGGCTGGTGCATGCACTGATTCGCATTCGATGTGAATCACCAGGTTGCTGTTGGCACTTGCGTTTCGTTAGGCCTTGCCCCAGCCCCATGGGTCGGGTGGGTTATGTACATGCTTGGCTCGGTGGCCCTGCTTGCCGGGTTAGGTTCTGGCTCTGCCGGCTTGGCGGTTGCGCCAGGCGGTTTTGTGAGGCCCTGGGTTAGGGGGACTGGAGTTTCCTGTGTCTCTCCGCCCCCGCGGTGCGAGAATTAGTTTTCTGGCGGCGATTTGTGTGGGCGTACCACCACCATCGTAGCCGGGCGCGCGGTGGCCCCTTGCTGGTGCGTGGTGGGCTGGTGAGGCGCCTTCCGGGGCGTGCGGCGGCTTGGTTGGGTGAAACCCTCGTTTAGTGTCCCTTGCTTTGGTGTTGCGGTGTGTTGTGAGCGCCGTGCTGTGTAGTGCGGTGTTTCGCCGTGCTGCGTCGTGCTGGCCCGTGCTGTGCTGCGGTGTGCCATGCTGTGCCGTTCCGCTGCGCCGTGTTGTGCCGTGGTGTGCCGCGCTGTGCCGCGTCGCACCGCGTTGTGCTGTGGTGTGTCGTGTCTTGGGGTGCCTTGTTGTGGGGCGTTGCACGGTGGTGCGCTGCGGTGCGGTGTGCCATGCTGCCTAGTGTTGTGCCGTGGTGGGTCGGTGGTGGTTAGTCCGGCCCGTGTCGTGGTGCGGAGTGTGGGTCAGGGTGTGGCTGGCTGGTTGCTGGGGGGTGCGGTTAGGTGTTGGATGGCTTGCTGAGCCCGTGCTGTGGGGGTCCGGGTGTGCCGCTCGGGCCGGTGGGTCAGTTGGGTGTTCACGGGGTTGCCCTCCCCGGGGGCCTGTGCTTTGGTCCCTTGCCCTCTGGGGGTTCTTGCCTCTAGCCCCGGGCGCTGTGGCCGCGCCCTCTTCCTCTTCCGGTGCCTGTGAGGTGGCCCTTGCTGTGGCCGCGGTCGTCGCCTGGCGGTGAGGGCGTGGTGGTGGGCTGCGCGGTGGTGATCTGTGCGTCTTCCTCTGTGGGTGTAGCCCCTTCTCCCCGTGTGGGTGTGCCCTCCTTCCCCTGTGTGGTTTTCGGTGGTCGGTGGGGATGAGCGGGTGTGGTCCGTACGGCGTCCGATTTGTGCTTCGGCGGCGTGTGTTCGGGGTGTGCGCCTCCGGGGGTTGTGCGGTGTCCGCTGGGGATGGGGCGCTGCTGGTCCCTCCGTTGTGGCATGCCGTTTCTGCGTGTGCGCCCCGGTGCCCGCCGTTGCGTCCCCTTTCTCTGCGCCACGGTCCCTGCTCCTTCCCCTTCCTGGCCCATGGGTGGTTTCCCGCTCCCGTGTTGTGTTGCTCCTGGTGCCCTGTCCCTGTGGGCGCCTGCCTGTCACCTTGGGCCCTTCCTTGCCCCCTTGCTGGGGTGCCCCTTCCCGTCGCTTGCCCTTCCCTTGCCCGTGCCCTTTGCCTTCCCGGTGTGGTGGCGGTTGGGTGAGTGGGGGGGGCCTCTGGGGCGCCGATGGCCTACGCCTGGGGCCGGGTGGTCTGGGGCCACCGGCGGAGGGTTTGGGGGGTGTGGGGGGGGGGCGAAGGCCTTGGACCGCGTCCCCGAGGGAGGGCTTCCCATGCCGCCTGCGGCATGGCGGCCTCCGTGGCGGCCTCGTTGGGGTCTGCAGGGGTGCGGGTGCGGATCTCCTCGAGGGTGTGCACCATGTGCACCCCTTCTCGCCTTCCCGCTCCCCCGGCCCACTTCACCCAGCGGCAGACCTCCCGCAAGGCGGGGGCAGACCACCGGGCGAGGTTGGCGGGGACCTGGGGGGGGGGGGGGTCTGAGCTCGAGGTCCTGGAGGGGGTCGTGGACATGGGACGGCGGTGGCGGGCGTGGCGGCGTCCGGGGAAGCGGGAGCGGCGGTGGCGGGGGCTGCGGGTGGGGGATGCGTACGGGCGGCGCGGGGAATGGGAAGGTCGGTCGGGCTCGTCGGGGGAGGGGGACGTGGCGATGGGACGGCGCTGGCGTGCTTGGCGGCGCCCTGGGGAGGGGGAGGGGCAGTGGCGGGGGCTTGGGGTGGAGGACGCGTAAGGGCGGCAGGGGGAACGGGGTGCACGTTGCTGGTCGAGGGGGGAGGGAGATGTGAACATGGGGCCGGGGTGGCGTGCGTGGTGGCGCCCGGGGGAGCGGGAGCGGCGGGACTGGGGCCTGGGGGGTTGTGGTGGCCGCTTTCGGAGCGGAAGCGGCGCCAGTGAGCGGCTGAGGCGCGGTGGCTCTGTGGGGAGTGTGAGCGCCGGGGGCGGGTGCGCCATGAGGGGGGGGAGCGGGAGCGCCGCCGTTTGCGGGACCGGGCCTTGTCGCGGGGCGCGCTTGGCCAGGGAGGAGGCATCGGCGGGTCCTGGGGGGCCTCGCGTCGTGCCGCCTGGTACTGTGGGGGGGGGGGAGGGGAAGTCCCACACCCTCCATTGATCCGCCGCGTAGGGGTGCAACGGTGGTGCGGGTGGAGTGACCGTCCCGGGTGGGGTTGGGACCGGGGGGCCCCTTCGGCGTGGACGTGATGACGGGGGGATACGGTTCCTGGTACGGGGGGGTGGCCCCTGGCTGTAGGCGGGATAAGGGGGTGGAGCGCCCGGGTGCTGCCACCCCATGCGCTGGTGCTGTTCGTGCACGGGGGGTTGTGGTCTGGTGGGGTAGGGTGGTGGGCAGTGGTAGTGGTGGGGGTGGTGTTGGTTGTGGTGATGGTGGGGCCATTGGTGGTGGTGGCGCTTGTAGTGGTGGGGAAGGTGGTTCGGGTATGGCCCTAGGATCCCTTGTGGATATTCTGGTCCCCCCAGTGGGGCCGGGGGGTCGGGCATCGTGCGCAGTCCCTGGGGCCGTGCTGCTTGGTGGGTAGCGGGGGCGGGTTGGGGGCCGGGCTTTACGGTGACCGCGGTCGAGGGGTCCCACGTCCCTGGGTGGGTCTGGGTGGCGGCGTAGGTGGTTTGTGGGGGGTGGATGACGGTGCGCTTGGAGATGAGGATGTTGATGAGGGTTAGGATGGGGTCGTGTTGGGTGGCCGCCTCTGTGGTGGCGGCATCCACTGGGGGGAGGGGGGCTCGGGTTGTGGTTGGGGGGGGGGTCCTGGTTTGGCTTAGGGTTCTGGTTAGGGCGGTGTCGCTTGGGCTGTCGTCCTTGTTTTTGTGTTGTTTGGCGCTGCGCGGGGTTGTGTTGGTAGTGGTGCTGTTGCTGCTGGTGTGATTGTTCGGGTTCCGGCTTGGGTTTGGGGTCGGGTTTTGGGTTGGGGTGCGGTTCGACGTTGACGAGAACCTTGTTTCGGTGGTGCGAGGGCACCGGTGCCGGGTGGGGGGGGTTCCCGGTGTGCTGTCGGGGTGCCTGGGCTGCCAGTGTGGGGGTCGGGGGGCCCCCGGTAGCCTGGCGTGCGGCGGAAGCTTTGGCTGTGGCCGTGGCTCTGTGGATGAGGTCGGCGGGGAGGGCGGGGTCGGAGGATGAGGTGGAGGACGTCGATGAGGATGAGGACGAGGAGGAAGTGGTGGTTTTGGAAGACGCGGGTTGCGCTGTGATGCGGGCGGTCGCGGGTTTGCGGGAGCGGCTTCTGCTGCGGCCACGGCGGGGAGGATGGAGGGCATGTCTTCAGGCTGCAGGTTGGGGCTGGGTGGCTGGAGGGGCCCGGCCGTGGCCTGGCGGCCCGGCGGGCCGACCTGCTGGGCAGCGGTCGGGGAGAGAGGCGCAGGGCTGCGGTCTTCGCCTTCTGGGCTTGTCTGGTCCGGGGTCCTGCAATGCGTTAGGTTGTGTGGGTTGGCGTCCGCGGGGGGAAACAGTTTGCGTGGGCTGCATTCTGGGGCCGGGGGGCTGGGCCTGGGTTTCCAGGGGTTGTGTGCGGGGGGCGTATGCGGGCCACTGGGCTGGGTGGGCGTGTCGTGGGGCGTGGCCTCCGTGCGGTGGGTGTGTGCGGGTCGCCGGGTGTGGGGGTTGGTGAGGGGTGCTCGGCGGGTGGGTCTGTGGCGGGCGTGTGCGGTTGTTTGGGCGGGTGGAGGGGGGCCGTGTCGCAGGGCCCAGGGGTGCGCGCGCCGGTGGGCGTGTGTGGGCCGCCAGGTGGGTAGCAGGGGTGGAGGGGTAGGGGCGGGGATTTCGCGGGGGGGGGGTTTCTGTCGGTGTATGTGTCCGCTTGCAGCGGTGCGCTTGTGTGGTCAGTTGTAGGCCGGGCCGTTTGGAGGAGAAGCTTGCCGTCTTCTGCGGCCGCGCCGAGGATTTCGCATACGAGCGTGCGTATTTGTTGCACGTCTTGGTCAGTGGTCAGAAGAGGGTACGCTAGCTCTGGGCTAAGGCCCACGATGCAGAGGATCCTGAGGATGGCGTGGTACCCGCAGGTGAGGGAGTGCTGTGGCCTCGGGGGGGGGTCCTTCCGCTTGTCTGGGCCTGCCTCAACTTGCGTGCGGGCGGTGGAGATGGCCCAAATCCAGGGCACGGTCCCCGTGGATGGCCAGCGGCGCTGGATCCTTTCGGCCAGGCAGAGCACGGCCAGTCCCAGGTGGTAGCTTGCTCGCCCTGAGGTGGCTTCGGCCAGGGCGCGGGCCGGAGGATTGTCCCCCGGCTGGAGGACGCCCCTGAGGACTCTGTGCGGGGTGGTGGGGTCCCCTACTGCCCCTGGTGGGGCGGCCCCTGGGGCGAGCATGGTGTCAGTCCCTTCGACGAGCCATTGTGGGCCGGGGGATGTTGCTGTAGCGGCAACTACGCAGTAGTGCCCGCGATCCAGGACTGTACACGGGACCTCCGGCGGGGGGTAGTCGCTGTCTGTAGGTGGGGGAGGGAGGTCGTCTTCTGGGGTGCGCAGGCCGGCGGCGCGGAGGGCGGTGTCGCCGGTTGGTGCGGTGGCCTGTTCCCATAGTTCTGGGTGGTTTGGGTCCCCTGGGTGGTCCCTCTCCGCTGGAGCTCGTCGTAGGCGTATGGTCCGTCGACGTGTGACGTTGATGTCGGTGTTTGTGTGTCACGACCTGGCCCCACTCGATGGGGGGGATCCAGACGTGCTGGTCTTGGGCGTGTTGGCGGGCTCGCCAGAGTACGAGGTCTATGATGGCCTCGTGGAGGCCGTTGCCTGGGGTGGTCAGGTCCTGGAGGTCTTTGTCCGTGAGCTTGGTCCAGCTCTCTTGTAGGCGGTACCAGCCCAGGGGAGTGCTCAGGGCCTTGCCTTGGAGGGTTGCTCGGAGGAGGTCGGTGTCGCGGATGGTGGTCGGTGTGAGGGAGGGGTGCTCCGGGTCCGGGGGGGGCTGGCTGGGTGGGCCGCCGGGGTCCTGTGCGTCTGCGTCGATGTATGGGTGGCCCTGGGTGGGTTTGGCTGGGCTGGGCGGTGCCCGGTGGACTTGTTGGTGAGAGATGGGCTCTGGGGTGCCGTGGGTGGTCGTGGCGGGGGGGTCTTGCGGTGGGGCCCAGCGGCCTTCTGGGGTGCTCTGGTGGTGTCTTGGAGGCCTGCGGACGGAGATGGGGGAGGGGCGTGTGTGGGGCGCGGAGTAGGTTACTGGACTTCTTGGTCATGCACGGCATGGTAGTGGATGAGACGCTGCAGGTGTTCCCTGGCGGAGGGGTTGGTGAGTTGTTCCGTGTGTGTCAACAGGAGGCGTTTGCGGTGTACCGTTTAGGCCGCTGCTCTGCGGACTGCTTCTAGCTGGAGGTGCGCTGCTGCCTCCATCGGTTTCTCCGTGTGTCTGGCGAGGTGTCGGTGCAGGGCCTGTGTCACGGCCCCTCTCATGGTGGCTTCCTTGACCAGGGGATCCCCAAAGAGGTGTTCGGTAGCCTGGTGTGCGTGGCTCTGGGTTGGTGAGCCTTCATGTTGCCGTAGGGCTTCTGCCGGGGACCAGCCCACTAGTGTGTCCCTGCCCGTATGGAGGGGGCATATCTTGAAGTGTTCTGAGTCCTCCGAATGGTGTGGCCGCACGGGCAGCGGGTGTGTTTTTCCGGGACATGGACGTGCTTGCGGGCGAGCCATCGGGCGACCCTGGTGAGGAGTGGTAGTTGCTTCCTGAGGAGCTGGATGTGTCGTTTCTGGAGGTGGGCTGGGACGTTTGCTGGGCGTAGTGCAGAGTGGTAGAGGGGGACCCTCAGTTTTTCCTGGAGCTCTTGGATGTGTGGTCAGCTATCTTTGTCGCCGAGCACGCGGGCGTGATGTTGGATGGTGTTGGGGTAATGGTATGCTCTGTCCTGTGAGGTGGAGAAGGTCTCTACCAGGACCGGCCCCTGCTGTACCCCTTCCACCATTTCCTGTCACTCCTATGGTCTTGCTTCTCACCAGGGTCTGCATGATCTTGCCCTATCCTGCACAATTTCCACAAAACGTAGTAAAATATGGCTCCTTCACACAAATCCTGATCCCTTGCAATAACCAGCTCCCAAGTACAATCCAAATCCAATCAGTCCACACTGAGGGCTTCCAAGGGTGTTTGAGGTCCCGCGTTGACATTCAACAACTCCTTTCAATACGCCGGTGGTCTCACGGTGCACACGGAGACACGGCCGTTGGGCATGTACATAGAATTGCACCAAGAGAATAATGCAAAAAGAAGCCCTGAAATTGGCATATGAACACAAATCAAGCAACATTGGGGAAGGATGGAAACATACACAATCACAGCCATAGACCCCTCATTCCCTGGACTCAAGACCTTCCCTTGACTCGCCAACATGATGCCCTGAACCAAGTCAAATGAAATGGCTAAATGCCATGTGCCAAAAGTCGCTACACAAACCCCAAAAATGTGTTCCCTCCCAAGCCTCTAAACCCTAGCCCAAAGGGGGAGGTGGCGTGTCATGGCCTAGAGTGGCACTCAGGACCATGCCCTACCGGGACATAATCTTGGTTGGGCTTGGAGTGGATTGGGCTTGGAGAATTGCCCCATGCAGATGACCTCCAAACATAGTAAAATCAGGCAAATCACACCATAGTGCCCAAAATTCAATTATATACTCAAAAGTGCATACGGCAAGTATTCAAATGCTCCATGCATGTGTCGAACCGGAAAGTAATATACAAGGATGATATAGACCAAAGGTTCCTTGCCCAGGAATATACCAACATTGGCTCCCAAGCCCCTCCGGATATATACATGCCATGCTTCACAAGTCAACTCACGAATTTGAGACCTAATTTTGTGAGGCCTCGTGTGCCACGCCAAAGTGACCACGTGATCTGGCATATGTTGAGGTGTAACACCCAAGCATATACCAGCATGTGAGCAAGATACCAGAGTTCACAGATCTCCAGGCACTTTACTGTTAGACGACCAGTTGAGCACATAAAATACAAAAATGAGCATAAAATGAGGTCAAAAACATGCAGATAATGCCAAATTCAAAGTAATCACAATAGTATATAACGTCGCTCACCCATGGTATCAACATATGGTTCAAAACACAATTGCTTGGGACCATTTGCAAACAATCCCCCCACTTGGTTCCCCCCATGGACGCATGGAGACACCTTCGAACCTCCCCCCAACACGCACCATGAAAATGGGAAAATTGATAGTGGCGATTGTGGGTCGCTTCGTAAACCTTCCCACATGCACTATATGTGCGGTAGACATAGTCTAGCGCTATGGAACTCACCATTGGGACATGGGCGAAGCGCTTGACTCGTATGACTCCACATATCTTCCTACAAACTGAGATATATAACATGGGCGTGAGCATCTCGAAGCACATACCAGCCATATAACACATACCCTTAAGAAGAGGCTCCCACCATGGTATGCCATGCCCCTCCATGGACATAACTTCACGTTAAAAATACGTAGGAACCCAAGAAAAGTTTCTATGCAGCACCAACACTCATGCGGTACAGTGGGAAGTTGCATTAAAATATTCGGTTGCATTGTCCAAGAGTTATATATCACTTTCTACCCCCTTTACCATTCTCCCTTGCTACACCGGGCAAGTGTACACATCAAAGGCGTTTGACGCTCCCCAAATTAAGTTGAGACCAAGGCGGTTCCAACCCAATTCTCAAAATTGGTACTCCTCGCTGTGAGCCGGAGATATGATCTTCCAAAGTAGCCTCACGAATCAATTTTGTTTTGCCTATATCTCCAAGAAGAATGAAGAAGACAACAAAAGGAAGGTTGATTCGTGATCCGGGAAAAATGTAGGACAACTCGAAATTCATCATTTCTAGTGCGGCGAACTCGAAGTCGAAAATCCGATTCTGAATGTCTGAAGAAATCGGATTAATTGTGCGAGTGTATAACATGAAAATTGCAGAAGCAACGAACCCTTTTCTGATGAAAATTGACCCTTCATCGGGGTTTCCGCCAAAATATCTGGGAATAACAGTTAACCAATCGGTTACCGCAAAATCGCGAGCCAACTGACAGTCGCCGATACATTGACCATCAGAACCGATAGCTGAAAAAATTACGGAAACATTATGATAAAAAAACCCTGTTGATTCCTGATATTTTGATATATAAATCTCAGTTGGCGGCGCCGCGGTATTGAATATGGCCGCTCATAGCTGGAATGGCCAAACCTCTCACACTATCACATCAGGTTAGGTCAGGTGGATGGGAGAGTATGATATCAGCCAATGGCGGCTTGCCGGCACATAGATACACACCCCAAGTGACCCCAAGATGGCCATGGGGGTCCGAACCGGCTTCACCCCCCTTCTCAGAGCGTTGTATCCGCTCGGAAGTCATTGAAGAGAGGACGGGAGGACCCCAATGGGCTCCAACCCCCCCCCATGTCCCAAGGACACATGGAGGCCCCACATACGGCGTAGGCGTCCCCCATGCCCCAAGGGAGGGGTGAGGACACTCATAGTCGGTGCCCTCCGCCATATCCGGTCTCCTCTTGATCTACAACATGGACCAAGGGGATCAAAGATAGAGAAACGTCGTCGATCGATCAAAATACGTATACCACAATGAAATATATATGTGTGGAGACCGATTGGAGGGGGTATATGGCCAATCAAGGCCCAAAAATCCCCGGATGAACGCCCTCACCCGTCTCCCAAGCTCAAAAACAAACAAAAATGCCAAGGGGGATCCCTTACCGTGCTGCTGCAGCCACCAAATGGACCAACACGTCCTTGACATCCAAGGAGATGTTCTTCCGCCTTAGATACTCCATCCAGACCGTGGTATACCTCGGCACAAAACTGCTCGGAGGCTCCCACGAATCCCTGGATGCGGCGAATCCCTTCCAACGGACTTTATAAAGCCTCCCCCCAGGCCTCCCCGGGTCTGGCTTGTCCGTCAGGATGCTCTCAGTGGTGAAGTCGTCGTCCTCACCCTCCTCATACGGGTCCACATCGCCGGCTGTGAACTCGAAGGTGACGGGACGTCCGTTGGGGTCTGGTTCTCGGGGACGAAGCTGGGTATGGTCGCGGTCCAGGATCTTGTTATCCCCCACACAAACCGCATACACATCCTGCCTGACCTTCCGAACGACTACCCCCGGTACATGCCAAGACGCCTGCCGGTGCCTGGACAGGACATCCTTGTGGTGCCGCTCCACCCATACGGTGTCTCTGAGAGCATATTTCTGGACTTTTCCCTGCTGGAAGTACTTGGCCCTCTTCTCATGCTCGTCCTGGAGTGCTTTGCACACCTTGGCCGCCGTGTCGTCCGCCTCAGCCATCATAGAACTCGCATCCCGGGCCACTTTGCCATGGTTCAACCACGGGAGAGTGCGTGACACTCGATCCCGTAGGAACAGGATACTAATGGGGCGACAGTCCAGTGGGCCCCGGAAGGTCGTGATACGCCTCGAGCACTCTCCACAGCGAATTATACCAATTCCGGCGCAGTTCGTCAATGTGCAACTGGCGGAACTTCTCGAACATCTGCCGTCCAGCCACCTCAGCCCAGCCATTTGACCAGCTGTGGTACGCCACGGTCTTGGCGTGCCAAATCCCCATGTGCTTGCACATCGTCTTGAACCACATCCCCACAAATTGACTGCCCCGATCGCTGCAGATGACAGCTGGGACATCAAAAATCGTCAGCCAATGCCTGATCATGGCATCAGCGACGATCTTGTCCTGCAGACCCACTCCATGCTTGTCCTTCTTGTCCTTCTTCTTGGACTTCTTGCCAGGGACCGCCACGATATACCCGCTGTGCCTATCCACCGCCAGAATGACACAGTCGTATGTCTCTCCTTCCACGGTGATCTCAGGCATGGCAAATACATCCATGGCCACGGACCGCATAGGGGCCCTCGGTATAGCTGTGTACACCGGGTTGCTCGCCATGGAGTGGTTGGGGCTCTTCGTGGCCCGACACACGGCGCAGTCGCTGCAGTACTTGTCCAGGATGGCAGAGTACCCCCATGGGAACTTGAAGCGCCACTCCAGGTCCTGCTGCATCTTGTCCCGACCAGGATGCATGAGCTGGGCGTTATGCCAGTGGTCAATGAGCTCCTCCATTCGGCTCTCAGGGAGCAATAGCTTGTCCTTGAGGAAAAATTTGTCCCCATCCTCGGTCAAGCCCTCAGGCCATTCGTCGTCCGACGGGGCACTCACGGCATTCCAGTACCTACTCCAGTGTTCGGATGCCGCAAAGTCATCCGACCAGTCTTCTGTGAGCACCGACCTGACTAGCTCTACAGGGGCCACTATCCATTGCTCGAGGGTTTCCTCTCGAATAGCTTGGACTTGGGCGCCCCGGAACTTGGCCAGGTCTGTACGGTTTGCCATCACCACAAAGCACTTGACCCCCTCTTGCTCCATGGCCTTCTCCATGTCGATGATGCGCTTGGCCTCCTCGGTCTCCTCGGCGTCCCCATGGCTGGAAATGTCCATCCACGCCTTGCCCGCGGGGTAGGCCCATCGACTGAGGCAATCTGCCACAGTGTTGTCCTTCCCCGGGACATATACGACGCTGAGGTCGAACTTGGCGAACGTCTCATGCCATCGGGCCCTCCTTGCCGCCGGTCCCGAGGGGGTGTCGACGTGTTCCTTGTGCCAGCTCTGTAAGGACTGATGGTCCGTACAAACTACGACCGGTTGTAATCCGATGTGGCCCGACCACTTCCTGAGCGCACATACAATGGCGTAAGTCTCCTTGTCGCTCGCGGTCCAGGTTCGGCGTTGGCCCTCGGCCAGGATCCGGCTCAAAAACGCCACGGTTACGTGCGACCCGTCGTCAGAGACCTGCTCGAGGACTGCCCCTACAGCATAGTCCGAGGCGTCCGTCCGTAGCACAAATCCCTTGTCCGGGTCCACCAGAAATAGCCCCAGCTGCCCCAGGAGTCGCTCCTTCAGGCGGCTGAACGCATCTTTGGCCTCAGGGGTCCAGGCAAGCTTCTTCTTGCTCCCCTTCCGGCCATCGAACTTGCCCACCTGCAGCATCTTGTGCAGCGGCCTCGACAGTTCTGCATACATCCGGACATAGCCCGAATAGTAGTTGCAGAACCCCATGAAGGATCGGAGTTCCCTGATGGTCTGAGGCTGCTCCCAGTGGTGCAGGGACGCCAGCTTCCCAGGCATGGGACGGCGTTGCCCGTGACCAACCACGTGACCCGCGAACTCCACTTCCTTCACGATGAGTGAGGCTTTGGTGGGCTTGCACACCATGTTGTGCTTGTCCGGCCCGGAAGGTCATGGTACGCCTGGAGCACTCCCCACAGCGAATTATACCAATTCCGGCCCAGTTCGTCAGTGTGCAACTGGCGGAACTTCTCGAACATCTGCCGGCCAGCCACCTCAGCCCGGCCATTTGACTGGCTGTGGTACGCCAGGGTCCTGGCGTGCCAAATCCCCATGTGCTTGCACATTGTCTTGAACCACGTCCCCACAAATTGACTGCCCCGATCGCTGCAGATGACAGCTGGGACATCAAAAATCGTCAGCCGATGCCTGATCATGGCATTAGCGACGATCTTGTCCTGCAGACCCACTCCATGCTTGTCCTTCTTGTCCTTCTTCTTGGACTTCTTGCCAGGGACGTGACCCGCGTGACCACGTGACCCGCGAACTCCACTTCCTGCACGATGAGTGAGGCTTTGATGGGCTTGCACACCATGTTGTGCTTGTCCGGCTCGCTGAGCAGTCGGCGCAGATCCTTCTCATGCGCTTCGATGAGCTCGTCCTCAGTCATGTCCTCCGTGCCGGACCCGATGATGATGTCATCCACAAAGGGGTTGGCACAGTCCCGGACAGGACCGAGTAGGTCCTCCATCATGCGCTGGAAAGTGGCGTTGCCATTCTTGGCGCCCATAGGCACCACTTTCCACTGCATGGGCCCCAGCGTCGTCGACATTGCTGTGCAGGGCCCGGAGTCCGGGTGTAGCGGCATCTGGTGATAGCTGTGTTTCAGGTCTAATACCGTGAAAATCCGCTTTTTTTGTTGTTTTTCGAGGATGGTGTCCATCAGAGGAAGCGAGTACGAGTCGTGCTCGGTTTGCTCGTTCAAACCTCTGTAATCAACCACCAACCTCCACTCGCCCTTCTCCTTCTTGGGCACGATAAAAGCTTGGCTGGCCCACTCACTGTCGGAGGGTTCGATCCAGCCCCGCTCAATAAACTCGGCCAACAAATTCTTCATGGCCTCGGCCTGATCGCCCTGAAGTTGGTACTCCCGATGACGATAGATCTTCGGGTTCGGCTTCAGCTTGATCCTCGCTGTGCCAAACCTCCAACGATCTGGAGAGTTCTTGTTGGCGACGCCACTGAATAGCCGCTGATAGGCATTTATAAGCCTCTCCTTCAGCTCGGCGACCTTCGGCTTCTCCTGGGCCTCTTCAGCCGCTTGCTTAGGTATCGATACAACTGACCGCACTGCGGTATAGGCCTCTTCCGGGTCCGAGTCCGACTTCTACTCGTCCGATATGCCGTCTTCATCGTCGTGGGGAGCTTTTCCCACCGATAATTATCCGAAATTAGCGGCATCCGCCTGGTTCTTGTCGCTACCGGCCCCCATTCTTGGAAAATCCCACGTCAGCGGGGCCGACCCAACCGGACCATCATATTGGTCCGCGATGTGATCCATGCCCCTCGCCACGAACTCATCCTTCTCGTACTTGCCGGTGACCAACATCTTGTCATCCCACCAATGCGGAGATGTGACCATGGCCCGCCTCTTCTTGGCTGCCACACGGTCCTGCATCCCCATCCGCATGTAGTTGACGACGTGGTCAATCTGGGCGTGGGACAGAACGTCAATGCCATCCATTGGCTGATTTTTCCCCTCCTTGGGCTCAAACATGACCCGCATGGGCACCGCTTCAACCCTACGGATGAATGCTTCATCACCCGTGGGCTGGGTTTGCGCCCCATCCACCAGGACAGCCTTGGTACCCCACGCTTGACCCGGGGAGGGCATTGATAAACCCTCCGCGTCAATGAACAACTCCTCCTCTGGCCCGAATGGAATCCAGCGTCGACTTGAGACCTTCCAGCGGACATGGGGTGGATCCTATGCCGGTTATGACCAGGATCCCCTTTGCCCTATCCGCGACGATCTTCTCCATCGTACGTCTGGTATTTTCCAGGCGAGCCATGCCAATACATGGGCCCCCACTCCTTCAAACCCCAATGCCTGTGCCGAGCTGAGTCTCCTCGATGCCAATGCCTCCTAAACTTCCTCAAAAGTGGGGCATCCCGGGAAGCGAAGACGTCCGTCTCGGGCGCTTCGGCTCCCAGCGTCTGGATCATCCTGGCATACATCTGCGGCGCCATTCCATACTCCGTGAGCTGAACTCCGCGGTCTCCTCTGGACTTGGCACCCACAGCTTGCACCGCTTGGACGATCTGATCCTCTTTCTCAGCATTCCATTGCGATGATCGGCATGCGTAGTCCGTTGACAGCCATGTAAGGCATTCATTATCCTCCCGGACAAGCGTTGCACGATGGGGAAGGGCTCCAATGGCGTTTTCCACCATGAAGTCATACCCCATGATCATATCCCTATCTGTAATGTCGGCCACATAGAAGTTCCCGGATAGAGTGCTTCTCTTCGCCAAATCAGGGCGGTTCAAGCGCTCATGCTCCCAGAATTCCATACTGATAGTGGTCTCATGGGTGCCACCACCCATGATCTCTCCATTGGCCACCTTCAGGCGTACCGGTCTATGGCTGGGCTGCAGGGATTCCTCATTGAACAATGCAATCCGGACCAGGCTCACCTCGGCACCCGTATCCACCAAAACATCCACCACCAACTCCTCTTGTCCGCACCGTACATGCACCTTCAAGTGCAACTACCGCTCGTCACCCTGCGGTGTATGGACCAGTTCCACGGCATGCAACTCTAGCACATCTGGGTGCATCACGACTTCGAGGGTATGGTCACGGATGGTGTAGATCTTGGGCTGGTCCTGCCCGTCCACAGGGCTCTCCGTGGTCACTCCTTCCTTCTTGCCACGTCCCTTGCCCACATACACTTCCCTTGGCAGGCCGGCTCCAGGGGTTGGGAGTGGCGAAACTCAGTGGTTTTGGCTCTTCTGGAGCCTTCTTCGGCACCCGATGTGCCTTCACTTTCTCTAGGATTCCACTGATTTTCGGAGGAGAGACCTCCGGGTTCCCACTCCCGTGGGGGCTCCTCTAGACGTGGCCTGCCACAGCTCCCTCCTGCTGCGATCCGCTCAGACCTTGTCCACCACATTGCTGGTCTTTGAGTTGCTCCAACGTCCTCAACATGTGCTCAGCAACCTCCTCAATCGACCTCACGCGTCGGTCTGGGCCGGGTCCTCCACCATAGCCTTTTCCTCCGCCTTTCCCTTGGCCCTTTCCTTGGCCTTTTCCACCGTCTCCGCCCTTTGCCTTCCAATCCGCAATTCGTTGTTCCTTGGGCTTCTTGTCGGGATGGGCAGCGAAGTAGGTCTTCTTGTCATCCTCATATACCTTACAATGCCGGTGGTCATGTGCATGGTTGTTCCCCTTGCCGTAGCAGACCCAGCGACCGGTGTGCTGTGATCTGTACTCGCGGAACGAGAGCGGCGGGTTCCCGATCCTCGACGGTTCTCTGCGGTTCTTGGTCCTGGGGTCCAGGCGGTTCCACCTGGACCTGTCCTACCCATTCTCCTTCATATTGTGCGCCAAGAACGCGAAGAAGTGGGCTTCTTCATGATTCTCCGGGGTGGTCGCGTTCCAGAGATCTTGGCCGCTTCCACTCCCTTTGTCTGCGGTGCCGACCGTGTCCCCCTTGACCTCTCGGTTGTGGCGATCTTCTGGATGACCTCGATGTCCTTGGCCTTGTCAATCCTGCACGTGGCCCTCGTTCTTGGCGTTGAGCTTCAGCCCCAACGTGATGTACTTCAGCATCTCGTCCAGGCTCATGCGGGCGAAGATGACCTGCATCCTCAGCGGCTCTCGGCGCCTCCACTCCACGTTGTTGAGGCGCATCAGCCTTTGCCCCATGGTTTCGCCGAATACTTCCACGTAGATGGCGTTCTTCAACCCCAACATTCGGCTGGGCTCGCCGAGGTTTCGCCGAAAAAACTCCATTATTCCGGCGTGGGTGTCCTGCGATGCCATGATCCGTACGGCCACGCGCTTCTTTGCTCTCTTCTTCTCCTCATCCTCCACCCTTCTCTTCCAGTGGCCGGGGAGGACGTCCTTCAGCAGGTGTCGGATCTCGCTCGCCTCGTTCCAGTCCTCCACCAGCTTGAGGCTTCTTCGGTACTTGCGGATGTACCGATTCCATTCCCGGACCCTCAATTCCCCGCGCTCCAGCGGCAGCGGAATGGACCACAAATCCTCCAACTTCTGGTTTGGGGCGTCCACTCGCTCCTCGCCCTCCAGCCACTGGAGGCAGGCCTGCTCCGTCTGGATCAATCCCCCGCGGATCTGATCCCTGAGCTCCTCCTTCAGGTCCTGCGCCAGCCTGTGTGAGAATGTCCGACATACCCAATTGTCCCTTGGCGCTCCCTTCATCTCGCCGACGACCTCCTCAGCGAAGTCCTCCCAATCCAGGATGAAGTCTTCCAGATTGGAGGGGTTGCCATCGTAGTACGGGTTTTTGATTCCCCTGAGGTCGTCAATCCTGATTGCGTCTCCGACGTCCGCAGCCACCACTCCACCGAGACGGATACCACCTGTGGACGGGGGGTGTGAGTACACTCCCCGTACATCCCTCTCCTCCATGGAGTGCGGTCCAGTTGGGCCTGAACCCATGGGGTTTGGAATGCGGGAAGGACTTGCTCCACCGGCTGTCCATATCCCCGTAGTGGGGTCCTTCACCCACAGGTATCCGCCTGGATGGCCTCGACCATGTCCGTCGGCCCTTCCCATGGTTCGCCCCTGCATGGTCTGGATCTGGATGTCCTCTTCCGCATAAACTGCATGGGCAGACGTAGTGGTCGCTGGATCCTGGGCGGCATGGGACATCTGTACCGTCAGGCTCCTCGGGTCCGTGGTTGCGTGCTCTTCCCGCATGCACCCAGCCGGTGCCGTATGCTGCCCGAGCATTATGGATTCGCTGAACATGGGAACAAACGGCAACGCACCCGGGTCAACACGCGGAGGCGCGTAAGGTGCCTCTGCAGGGCCGCCCATGGGTTTCTCCATGGCGCTCCTGAGGGTCTTAACCCGCTCCACCAGCTCTTCCGCTGCCGGCTTTCCCGGGAGCTCCGGACCCGAGGCGAGGGGTTGTAACTCCTCTAGCCTTTTCAGGCGTCCCGACATGTCCTCAACCAGGTGGAGGAGGCTGTCCACCACTCGCTGCTGCTTTTGCAGGGCCATCACCAGCTTCTCCTGGTACCGGTCCTGCTCCGCTCGCAGCTCCGCCGTGTCTCTTTCCGCTGCCGACTGGTCATCTAGGATCCCCGCGACGTCCTCCTCTAGGCCGTCCTTCGCGTTGTCCAGGCGGTCGAGGTGCTGCACGATGGCGTCCATCCCCATCTTTGGGTACTTGCCGATGAGGAAGGATACGTGCTCGCAGTGGCACTCAACGTGCTTTCCACCTGATCCGGCGCATCCCACGGTTCCCGGCGCCTCGGACTCCTCCGCCATGGGTGTGTCGCCCATGCTATCCCGCGTTGGCTCCATGTGCCGGGCAAAAGGCGCCGTTCTGGTACTGGCAGGCCTCTCCAACGCCTCGGCGTCATGCTCCAGGCTGGGTTTTGGAGCCGTGTGCGCCCTTCCCGGCGGTCTGGCCATCTCCTCTGACTCCGAAGGGTAAGCGGTCCGATAGCCCTCGGAGTGCCCCTCGGAATCTGCAGCTGACCACAGCCTGACCGGGCTGGGATCCGTCTCCATCGCCCTGGCTTCAGCCGCGGGTTTTGGGGACCCGCGCTTCGGGTAACGCCGGGCTCTGCCGTTGCTGCCAGTCTCCTCCATTTCCTCCGCAGCGGAGCGGAGATTACAAGCCTTGCGGCATTGCCTTTCACACATGGAGGCCAAGTCCTCCATGTCTAGCCCATGTCCTGCAAGGGCTCTCCGTTCTGAGCATCTTTGCTCTTCTCGGGGTTCCCAGTCCGGCATCGACTCGACGGACTCCACGATCTGCACCCGGGGCGTCCTTGGGCAGGGCTCATGAGGGCCCAAGTGCACGGTGCGGCGGTAGGGGGCAGGTACTCCTCTGCTACCATAAAGAAGGTCTCTACCAGGACCGGCCCCTGCTGTACCCATTCCACCATTACCTGTCACTCCTATGGTCTTGCTTCTCACCAGGGTCTGCATGATCTTGCCCTATCCTGCACAATTTCCACAACAAATAGTAAAATATGGCTCCTTCACACAAATCCTGATCCCTTGCAATAACCAACTCCCAAGTACAATCCAAATCCAATCAGTCCACACTGAGGTCTTCCAAGGGTGTTCGAGGTCCCGCGTTGACACTCCACAACTCCTTTCAATACGCCGGTCGTCTCACGGTGCACACGGAGACACGGGCGTTGGGCATGTACATAGAATTGCACCAAGAGAATAATGGAAAAAGAAGCCCTGAAATTGGCATATGAACACAAATCAAGCAACATTGGGGAAGGATGGAAACATACACAATCACAGCCATAGACCCCTCATTCCCTGGACTCAAGACCTTCCCTTGACTCGCCAACATGATGCCCTGAACCAAGTCAAATGAGATGGCTAAATACCATGTGCCAAAAGTCACTACACAAACCCCAAAAATGTGTTCCCTCCCAAGCCTCTAAACCCTAGCCCAATAGGGGAGGTGGCGTGTCATGGCCTAGAGTGGCACTCAGGACCATGCCCTACCCTGACATAACTTTGGTTGGACTTGGAGTGGATTGGGCTTTGAGAATTGCCCCATGCAGATGACCTCACAACATAGTAAAATCAGGCAAATCACGCCATAGTGCCCAAAATTAAATTATATACTCAACAATGCATACGGCAAATATTCAAATGCTCCATGCATGTGTCGAACCGGAAAGTAATATACAAGGGTGATATAGACCAAAGGTTCATGCCCAAGAATACCTCAACATTGGCTCCCAAACCCCTCCGGATATATACATGCCATGCTTCGGAAGTCAACTCACGAATTTGAGACCTAATTTTGTGAGGCCTCGTGTGCCACGCCAAAGTGACCACGTGATTCGGCATATGTTGAGGTGCAACCCCGAAGCATAGACCAACATATGAGCAACATACCATAGTTCACAGAATTTTGGGCACTTTACTGTTAGCCGACCAGTTGAGCACATAAAATACAAAAATGAGCATAAAATGAGGTGAAAAACATGCAAATAATGCCAAATTCAAAGTAATTACAATAGTATAAAACTTTCGCTCACCCATGGTATCAACATATGGTTCAAACCACAATTGCTTGAGACCATTTGCAAACAATCCCCCCACTTGGATACCCCCATGGAAGCATGGGGACACCTTCGAACCTCCTCCCAACACGCATCATGAAAATGGGAAAATTGATAGTGGCGCTTGTGGGTCGCTTCGTAAACCTTCCCAAATGCACTATATGTGCAGTTGACATAGTCCAGCGCTATGGAGCTCACCATTGGGACATGGGCGAAGCCCTTGACTCGTATGACTCCACATATCTTCCTACAAACGGAGATATATAACATGGGCGTGAGCATAGCGAAGCACATACCACCCATATAACACATACCCTTAAAAAGTGGCTCCCACCATGGTATGCCATGCCCCTCCATGGACATAACTTCAAGATAAAAATACGTAGGAACCCAAGAAAGGTTTCTATGCAACACCAACACTCATGCGATACACTCGAAAGTCGCATTCAAATATTCAGTTGCATGGTCCAAGAGTTGTATATCACTTTCCACCCTCTTTCCACCCTTCCTTGCTACACCGGGCATGTGTACAAATCAAAGGCGTTTGACGCTCCCCAAATTAAGTTGAGACCAAGGCGGCTCGAACCCAGTTCTCAAAATTGGTACCCCTCGCTGTGAGCCGGAGATATGACCTTTCAAAGTAGCCTCACGAATCAATTTTGTTTTGCCTATATCTCCAAGCAAAATGAAGGAGACAACAAAATGAAGGTTGATTCGTGATCCGGAAAAAATGTAGGACCACTCGAAATTCATCATATCTAGTGCAACACCTCGAAGTTGAAAATCCGATTCTGAATGTCTGAAAAAATCGGATTAATTATGCGAGTGTATAACATGAAAATTGCGGAAGCAACGAACCCTTTTCTGATGAAAATTGACCCTTCATCGGGGTTTCTGCCAAAATATCTGGGAATAACAGTTAACCAATCCGTTACCGCAAAATCGCGAGCCAACTGACAGTCGCCGATACATTGACCATCAGAACCGATAGCTGAAAAATTACGGAAACCTTATGATACAAACACCCTGTTGATTCCTGATATTTTGATATATAAATCTCAGCCGGCGGCGCCTCGGTATTGAATATGGCCGCTCATAGCTGGAATGGCCAAACCTATCACACTATCACATCAGGTTAGGTCAGGTGGATGGGAGAGTATGATATCAGCCAATGGCGGCTTGCCGGCACATAGGTACACACCCCAAGTGACCCAAAGATGGCCACGGGGGTCCGAACCGGCTTCAATAGGGGGCGTCCTCCGGTACCCAGTCTGGGGTCCGATGGGGCTCCGGTTTGGGGGGTATGTGATGGAGGTGTGTGTGGTTTCCGCCAAGGTCGGGGACCTGGAGGGTCGGCAGGTGCGTAGTGCGCTGGTGTACTGCCTGGTTGTCGACCTTACAGTTTCCATATTGGTGCCTGTGGGATTCTTGTTTCACAATGTGAAGTTGGACGTAGGGAAGAAGGCTGTGAAGGGCTTTGCAGAGTAGCAGTGCTTGGGTGCCGAGGCTCGTCGCGGTGGCTTTGTGGAGTGGTTGTTCTGGTATGCGGAGGACTAGGTGTGTGTCGACAGTGGCGTCCACTACGAACCATACCCGGACGACGTGCGGGAGGTCGGCGTGTAGGTGGGTCGCGATTTCGGTGATGGCGTCCGCCATTGCCCCCAGTTCCCCGTGAAAGGAGGCCCCGTAGGTGGTGTGGCCCGTGTGCTGGTCCATGTGGTAGTGTCCCCCGCTGTGGGTTGGCTGCAGGGTGGCCCCCCCTGTGATGGGCGTCAGGGCGGATTCGCCTGAGGCATCGGTGAAGAAGAGTAGGTCCGCCGGTGATGGTTGCGGGAGGCAGCATTGGTTCACTGGCAGGTAGGCGTATATGGCGAGGCCTGTGGTGAGGTGGGCCACCGGGGTTGTGGGCTGCAGGATGGGGGTGGCGTACACCTCTACTCCTTTGGAGATGATGTGCTTCGCCCCGGGGGACATGGCTGTGAGTCCCTGTTCCGGTTGTCCTTGTGTGAGGTATGAGTAGATGTAGTGGAGGATGTAGGCCGTGTCCGGGTTAAGGTCGCGCCATGGGATGGTTTGTGTTCGGTGCTTCGGTGTGTGGCAGGAGTGGTGGATCGATTAGTAGGGGTGCTTGTGCTTGCCCGTTCTGCCTGGTTCGTACATGCTGTAACAGATGGCGACTCCTGCCGGGTCGGGGCGGGGCCAGGTGGGCGTCGTGGTGAACAGCCATTAGGGTGTGTGGTCGGCGTTCCACACCACCGTGGGGTTGGCTTCGGTGCAGCGGAACCATGGGGCTACCCATGCGTAGGCTTGTGGTGGTAGGTGGGTTGTGGGTTGGGTGTGGTGGCGTTCTATGAGGTGCAATACGGGCCACGGCGTGTAAGGTGCTTCAGGCTCACAGGCCCGACATGCGCGTGGCATGCTCTGGGAGTCGTGGGGGACCTTCAGTAGGTCTCGGGCGGTCATGTGGTGCTTCAGTATGCGCCATTTTGCCCCGTGGTCGATGACGGTGGTCTGCGTGGGTTTGGCTTCATTCGGGGACAGTAGTAGGGTTAGCCGTGGGACTGGGCCCGCCACCGAGGGGACGGGTTGGTGTTTTGAGCCGCTGGGTGCGTAGGGCGGTGTCGCTGGGATGGGACGGGGGTGCTGCTTTTCGAAGTCTTGGTAGGCTGCCTGCATGTCTTTGCTTCCTGGCAGAGTGTGTCCCGCTGCTCGTGCCGTCTGCCTGAGGTACTGGTGGGAGAGGCGGTATTGAGGCCATTCAGGAAGCTGTAGGAAGGGGGTGTGGTGTGCCCCGCTGTGGTGAAGGACCTGCATTCCGAGGAGGATGACGTATACTACGGTGATGGAGGCTCCCACGAGTTCCATGGTGTTGATGGTGCCTTTGGGGTGATGGTGGAGGTCCCCGCAGAGGACCGCCAGGGGTCCTTCCTCCGGGCATGTGTGGTTGGTGAGTATGGTGTGGTGCGGGGAAGGGACGAGAAGCTGGAAGTGATTCCACAGGCGCGTGTTCATGTTGGTGGGCATGGCCGTCTGCTGGAGTATCCAGCGCGGGCATGTGTTGCGGGCCCGTTGTGCGGCTCGGAGGCGGATAGTGGCAACTTCGCGGACTTTCGGTGAGTGGTTGTGGGGTATGCGGTGAAGGAGGAGGGCGGTGTGTCTGGTGTAGGCCACTCTCACCTCTTGCCCTATGGCGTCCCCATAGTGGGGCCATGCCACCCGGATGGCGCCAGTAAGTATGGAAGTGGGCCAGCCCTCGTGTGCTGCCCATGCCTTGGTGACGGCGCCTGTGGCCGGCTGGAGGGCGGTGGTGGGGTGTGTCAGGTGGAGTGCCTGGAAGCCTATGGAGGCATTCAAGACCCCGGTGAGGTAGTACGCCAGGCTCTGGTGGGATAGGGAGAGGGCCTTGGTGGTCGGGGACGCATGTCTGGGGAGATTGGCCAGGTGTGACTGCAACTTGGGAGGGAGGGTGGTATCCTCAGGGTTGGCGGCCTGGATCACCCCCAGGAGGGTGGTGGCTTCCACGAGTTGCATGGGGGGTCCTTGTGGCCCTAGGGTTTGGGGTATGGCAGACCCCTTGATCATGGCCACCGACTTTGTGGGGACGACAATGAGGTTGTTGCGGGAGAGGTAGAAGACAGTCACCTCCAGTAAGTCGTTGGCTTGCTGGGTGACCGTTGGTCTGGGGTCTGGGGTGTGGGGCTCGTGTGGGGTGTGTGCGACCGTGAGGTTGGTGTCGTCCGCAAAGCCCACCAGGGGAGAGAGGAGTGGGTAGGGTGCGTAGGCCGGGTAATCCTGTTAGATTGTGAGAGCCAGGGGGAGGTGTCACGAGGAGGTACAGTAAGGGGCCTTCCGCTCCTCCTTAGGGGACCCCGCTGCCTGGCTCCAGGAAGGGGGTGAGGCCTGCTCCGGTGCGGACTGTGTATTTTGGGGGTGCGGATGTAGCCGTAGGCGAAGTTGTAGAAGGGGAGGCCCATGCGTTTCCACACCGCCTCCAGAAGGAGCCAGGGGGTGTTCAGGAATGCTCCCTTGACGTCAAGGGAGGCGATGATGAGGTCTACCGGGTCCATGTCGGCGATGGTGTCCTGGAGGAAGATGGTCTTGTGTGGGGACCGGCCCAGGATGGCTCCCCAGAGGCTGGCGGGTATGTGGCGGTCCAGGTGGGGGCGGATGCGGCGCAGGAATATGGTCCAGACGATTGTGACCTCCGTGACTGCACAGACTATGGGGCACCAGTTGTCTGGGTTGGCCCAGTCCTCCTATTTGTAGGAGGGGCGGACAACGTTTGCCCAATCTGGTGGCAGGGGGGTTTGCCCCGTGACGATGTCCCAGAGGCGGTGGGCGAGGATGCGGAGGAGGTGGGCGGGGGGGTGGTACTATGGCTCCGCTAGGAGGCCTTCGTAGCCCGGGGTTTTGTGATGCCGGAGACTGTGGATGGCCCTCCGGACTTCGTGGTTGGTGAACGGGCGCTTTTCCAGTTGCCTTCTCCGGGCGTGGTTGAAGACCTGAGGGGAGCGGTTGACTTTGGCCTTGGTGTCCGTGTCCAATGTGTCTTGGGTGGGCGTGTGTTGATGGAGGAAGCTGTCTTGGGTGGCTTAGAGCACAGTGGCTGGGTTGTTGGTGGGGGAGCAGTCCTCCTGCCTGACTGTGGTGATGGTGCGGTGGCCGGTGTCGGTCATCGTGTCGTTGAAGTGGCGGATGCCCTTGTAGGGGGCTTCATGTTGCGCATACCGTTCGTGGTCTTGGGCGATGCGCTGTTGCCTGTGGATGTGTCACTGCTGCAGGTCTACCCTGATGTGGGCTATCTGCGTCCGGCAGTGGTGGATGTGGCGGCGGTTTTGGGGGGTGTCGGTGTAGCGGAGTGTCACCAGTTTTTGCTTCTCATGCCAGAAGTCATGGAGCATGTCCCACAGGGCCATGGGCGGTCGATCGTCCTCAGTGAGGGGCTGCTGCTGGAAACCGCAGGCGACGGCGGCTGTGCGCATGGGTGTGAGTAGGTCAGTGGGGTCTGGTTGGATGCGCCGGGCGCGGTCTATGGCCTTGTGATATTGGGACCAGACCTGTTTATTGTGCAGTAAGGGCATCTTCAGGGGGGTGGTAGGCCTTGGTCCGCATCTTCTGGGGGGCTGGGCAGAAGGTTGGGGATGGTGAGGCGGATATGCAGGGCGCTATGGCCTCTGGGTCCCAGCGGGAGAGGCCCGTATCGGGCCTCCGCCCGGATGATGGTGGCAGGGTCGCCATAGCATACGTCGATGCGGGAGGGGGCGGCCTCTGTTTGGTGGGGGAAGTGGGATGATTGGCCTTCGAGGTTGGCCGTCAGGTCCACGCGCCCCAGCATTTCGATGGTGTTGCAGACTGCATGGTCCTGGGGTGTGGCCTGTCAAACTCGGTCAACCGGGGTTGGGGGCGGCGTTCATGTCGCCGATGATGATGCTGCGGGCAGGCATGGCCATCTGGCGGTATGCTTCGGCCAAGGCCGGGAGGAAGGGTTCCGTGGCGTTGCCAAAGGGGACGTGGGCGTTGATGATGTTGAGTTGCCATCCGTCCCCGACAACCTCGTAGACGCTTAGTCTTCCTGGGATGCTGAGGTGGTGGACGAGCTGGACGTGGATGCCGGCTCAGGCATATAGGGGGGTCCCCTCATGCCAGTAGCATTTATACACTTTCTGGTCCGGGGTATATATGGGGGTGGTTTCTGCAGGGTCGTCGCGTTGTAGGCCTTGTTCCTGGAAGGTGAGGAGGTGGGGAACCCACTCCGCCCCCTGTGCCATCGGGAGCTCCTGGAGGGCGGCTGTGGCGTCCTTGGAGTATGTGATGGCCGGCTGGTTGAGGTCGAGGAGGTTGACGGTGGCCTCTGTGGGGGCGGGTCGGGGCTGTGGAGGCTTGCGCCCTCGGCCCTTGCCCCGTCAGGGGGAGGGATTGGGGCTCGGAACTTTTGTAATGGGACACGGTGTAAAGACAGCGTAAGGTCGCGCGCACAGCTGCAGAATGTAGATAGACCCAGAAAGCGTGAATGATCTGTGATTAGTTTGATGAATGATCGTATCCTTTTTTATTGTGAATTCTTGTGTTGAATACAGAAGTCCGGGATGACATTATGCTTTGGATTTACTTTGCTGCCCGTCTGCGACGTATTAGATTTCTAAAGGAAGGAGTTCAAATGAAAGGATATCCAATGAACATCAAGATCAGTAACTATCACAATGGGAGAGCAAGGTATTTCCATTACAATCCCGGACTTCGAAAAGTTTTGAAGGTACTGCTGCAGTGCGTGCTACGCAAAGGGACGCTTTTGTTGAGAACGGCGCCACATGGGGCGCTGCCGGCAGCACACGACCACCGCCTTTGAACAGACAGCGCCACAGACAATGTAGAGAGGCCGCCTGCAGGAATTTTCCGCGCTGAACACCTTGAAGAGCAGGACGGCAACGAAGGTCATTGATAGGAGCGCCGCCTGCAGGAGTTTTCCGCGCTGAACACTTTGAACGGCAGGACAGCGACTAGGGTCATTGATGGACAGACGCTGCTGACAGGAGTTGTGGTTGCGTGCTTAGAGCTGGACAGCACGGCGCCGCTGCAGTGAGCAGGCACCTGAGATCACTAAAGCGGAGGTGCCAGTGGTGTGTGCCGAAGGCGTCAGTGACGTGAGTGAGACGGCGCAAGAGCTCAGTTGTCAGTGGCGCCAATACATTGCAAGCGCCGCCATCAGTAGTAGGTAATTTTAAGTGATGGGTGCTCTTTGGCTTTGTATTTTGCGTCGTATGGTCTTCGTCGTTTGCTTCGTTCGCATGAGCGTTTGTTGTCAGCTTATTATTATTATTATTGATACTGTTTTTTTTGTGATGTTGGCCTGTGTGTGTACAGGTGGAGTGCTCAATTATCCAGCCATTCAAGGCAAACTGGCGCAGCGCCGCACAACACGACGCAAGGTGAGGACGCGCAGACACCTCTTCCTCACAGGTGTGCTGTGTGTTGCATGCCGGCTTTGTGTTAGCCTGTGTTTTTTGGGTTTGCCTGTTTCGTTTCTTCGTCAAGAGTTTACTTTTCGGTACCGCTCTGTGATTCTGTGTGTGTGTGTTTGTGCAGAAGTGGAACAAGAGCAACACAAGGAAACAAGAACGGTGAGCACACGCGGACACGTCCTGTTTACAGGTGTGTTGTGTGTTGCATGCCTGCTGTTTGTGTTTCTGTCGCGCTGGCTTTTGTGCTCCTGCCTTTGCAGGTTGAACAGCCCAGAATCCAGGATTCAAATGAGTTGAATGTACATTTTGGGTATGTGCTCCATGTGCAGTGAGTGAGTTTTTCAGCTTTCAGTGTGTTTGTATATGCATATGTATAGACGGGCTTGCCTTCCTTTTTCTGTTTCGGCAGTGTTTGCCAATCCTTCTCATTTCGGTGTTTTTTGTATCTTTTTGGGCTTGTTTGTTTGGTTGCAGTTGCGTTCCTTCGCCTTCGGCGGAAACACACGACCCAGTTTGGGTGCTTCTGCTTCCTCTTTGTTTCTTTCATTTTCTGTTTGTGTTGTTGGTGGTCTCTACTTCTACTTTTTCTGTTTTTAGCCGGTGAGTGGCAGTTTGTTGTCTGGTTGGTCCTGTGCTTAGCGAGCACTCGTTTAGGTACGACAGTAACCCCCACTGTAGGCATAGCGAATCCCGCTCGAGGCGTCTTATAAGTCTCGTAGGCCTTTGAATGCCTTCTTAAGCCCTTTATTTTGTCGCTCCTGGCCTTGGGTTGGTACGGCAGGACGACCCACCTTGAGCTGAGGGGCGATTCTTTTTCTGGGGGTGGCACCTACTCGGGTGGGGCGGGTGATTTGCCACGGCCTCTGTTTGCCTGCGGGGGCGTAGGTGGACAGGAGTGTTACTGCTGCCTCGGGCAGCTTGGCGGTTTTTATTTTCTGTGTAGGCTCTCTGAATATTTTTTTCCACAGGACGCGTGATTGTGTGTGTATGTCTTTTAATTCCTCTTGTTCAGTTTTTGTGTGTTGCCCAGTCTTTTTTCTTCCAGTCTGTTTCTTACTTTGGATTTTTTTTTCTGTGATGTGTTTTTGTGCTGTGTTTGAAGTGTTTTTTTCATTCTTTTCAAGTATGGTTCGTGTGAGCATTTGTGCGTGCGTGCGGGGTGTCAATGCGCTCACGCGATTTGCTTGAATTCATCCTGTTCTATTTTCATTATCTATTACAGAAGTACGGTTACGCGTTACAGAACAGGATATACTGATAAAAATTTTCAGGTTGAATGTCAGTGGTTTCGTTTGTGTTTTTATACATCGTGCGCATTGGCATAGTTGTCGTATGCGTGTGTGTATTTTATAATCCCTGTGCGCTCATGCAGGTCAGGTCAACAGAAGTGGGAATCAGCAGTATACGATGGTGGATATGTGCTGACGATCCGACATGTCGTCGTTTGTTTTATATGACATGCATGTTCTGTTGCTTCTGTTTTGCTTTTGGAGTGCCAGCAAGTGGAGAACTTCAAACGACATCAGAGGGTCCTGAATGTGGGGTAGGACCGGGGAACGTCAAAGAATATCCGAGGTTCTGAATTCGGGGCGGGACCAAAGAACTTTAACAAGGAACAGGTTAATGGGATTTGTACATTACATCAAGTCCGAGCACTGTTTTTACAGACGAACGAAAAAAGGAGACCATTCTCCACTTGCTGCGTGTACTGCAGGGCAGGCAGGGATTTTGTACATTAGCTAACCTTTTCAAGCAGGCAGAAAATTGTTACAGATTTTCTGACAGCCCCCTTTTTTTTTCCAGAGGGCTTTTGGGGCTGCATTGCCTGCTTAGCCATTGCTGCAGGCAGTTTCTGTTTGTAGGCAGGTTAGCATTGTAGATTGCAGTGTAGTCAGGGCCCCCAGTTCCACCCCCACCTCCACTTTAACTAGTATGTAGGGCTGCAGGTAGGTAGGGTAGGTAGGTAGGTGCACTCGGTCGTGGAGAGGCGCCCCATGGTTCCCCCTGGCGTCGCCCCTGTGACGAACAGGAAGAGGCTCCGCGCGTGAAGAGGGGAGGCGGATTACATCCCGCTAGACCTGACTGTTGGCCCCCAACAAAGCGGCCCCGGGCTACACCGGGAGGGCTGATCGCCGCCAGCGTGACATGCTTGTCTCGCCGGGAGGGTGGGCCCCCGTGCTTGCGCACGTCCCCTCCTTTGGGCGGAACCCTAGGGGTCCACCGGACTTCCTGGCGTATCCCGTTCCCAAGGCATGCATGCATGTTCTTGGTACTAGGGTTCCGAGGCGCTTGGGTGTCGCACGCTCCGCCTCGAGTCCCAAAGCAGCGCAGGCCTTAGGATGCAGCCTTACCCCCGGGCTCCGGATCTCGTTTGGCCGGGTCACCTGCATGGCACGGGCTGCCTCAGTGCCCGGGCTGTGGGCACTGGGTTTCCTACTGTTGGCTTGCGTTTGTGGTTGGGTCCGGGTTGCGGTTGGTCGTGGGTTTTGTTTACCCCTGCCCGTTGTGGCCTGGGGTCTTGGGTGGGTGTGTTTGGGCTCGGTTTGTGGTGTTGTCCCTCTTTTGCCGGCTGTTTGTGGTGTTCGTGGTTGGGCTTTGGTGTGGGCCTGCTTTCGGGACCTGTGTGGTTTCCTGCGCGTTTCCCTTGCCCCCCGCGGTTTCCGGTTCCGGTGTGCGGTGTGGGCGCCCGGGTCTCGGCTGTGCCCCGCCCTTCTTGGCTGGGTTGTCGGGTTGTGTTTTTTGCGCTTTTTTGTTTTTTTTTTTTTTTTCCGGTTGCTGGGTGTCCTTGTCCCGGGCCTTGTGGTCTCTCCCCCGTCTCCTTTCTTTCGGGGGCTGCTGGCTTTTTTTTTTTTTTTTTTTTCTGCTTGTTTCGGTGTCCCTTTTTTCCGATGGGCCGCTGTCGCTGGCTTGGTGTTGCCGGTCTTGGCTGGGTGGTCCCCCTGTGCCTGTTTGGGGGTCCTGTCTTTGGTGCCCTCTGGGTCGGGGGTTTGGCCCCCTTCTGTGTTGTTGGTGGGCGGTTTGGTGGCTGTGGGCTGTTTTCGCGCGCCCGCCCCCCCCCTTTTTTTTTTTTTTTTTTTCGGGGGGGGGCCTGCCGGGCTGTTCCCCCCGTTGCCTTCCCTCGGCTGGCGGTTGCTCTGTGGCTGGTGTGTGGTGTGGTTGGTCCCTGGCCCCTCCTGGCAGAGGTTCCTGTGTGCTACTCCCCGCCACTCCTGGCTGGGTTTCGCTGCCGGTGGTTGTGGGCGGTCCCCGCCACTCCTGGCTGGGGTTTGCCGGCGGCGGTGGTGTCTGGTGTGTGGCGGTGGTGTGTTGGTGGGGTTGTGGCTGGTGTGTGGTGTGGTTGGTCCCTCGCCACTCCTGGCGGAGGTTCCTGTGTGCTACTCCCCGCCACTCCTGGCTGGGTTTCGCTTCCGGTGGTGTTGGGCGGGCCCCGCCACTCCTGGCTGGGGTCCGTTGGCGGCGTTGCTGTGTGGTGTGTGGTGTGTGGCGGTGGTGTGTTGGTGGGGTTGTGGCTGGTGTGTGGTGTGGTTGGTCCCTCGCCACTCCTGGCGGAGGTTCCTGTGTGCTACTCCCCGCCACTCCTGGCTGGGTTTCGCTGCCGGTGGTGGTGGGCGGTCCCCGCCACTCCTGGCTGGGGTCCGCTTGCGGCGGTCGTGTGTGGTGTGTGGTGTGTGGTGTGTGGCGGTGGTGTGTGGGTGGGGTTGTGGCTGGTGTGTGGTGTGGTTGGTCCCTCGCCACTCCTGGCGGAGGTTCCTGTGTGCTACTCCCCGCCACTCCTGGCTGGGTTTCGCTTCCGGTGGTGGTGGGCGGTCCCCGCCACTCCTGGCTGGGGTCCTTTGGCGGCGTTGCTGTGTGGTGTGTGGTGTGTGGCGGTGGTGTGTTGGTGGGGTTGTGGCTGGTGTGTGGTGTGGTTGGTCCCTCGCCACTCCTGGCGGAGGTTCCTGTGTGCTACTCCCCGCCACTCCTGGCTGGGTTTCGCTGCCGGTGGTGGTGGGCGGTCCCCGCCACTCCTGGCTGGGGTCCGCTTGCGGCGGTGGTGTGTGGTGTGTGGTGTGTGGTGTGTGGCGGTGGTGTGTTGGTGGGGTTGTGGCTGGTGTGTGGTGTGGTTGGTCCCTCGCCACTCCTGGCGGAGGTTCCTGTGTGCTACTCCCCGCCACTCCTGGCTGGGTTTCGCTTCAGGTGGTGGTGGGCGGTCCCCGCCACTCCTGGCTGGGGTCCGTTGGCGGCGTTGCTGTGTGGTGTGTGGTGTGTGGCGCTGGTGTGTTGGTGGGGTTGTGGCTGGCGTGTGGTGTGGTTGGTCCCTCGCCACTCCTGGCGGAGGTTCCTGTGTGCTACTCCCCGCCACTCCTGGCTGGGTTTCGCTGCCGGTGGTGGTGGGCGGTCCCCGCCACTCCTGGCTGGGGTCCGCTTGCGGCGGTGGTGTTTGGTGTGTGGTGTGTGGTGTGTGGCGGTGGTGTGTTGGTGGGGTTGTGGCTGGTGTGTGGTGTGGTTGGTCCCTCGCCACTCCTGGCGGAGGTTCCTGTGTGCTACTCCCCGCCACTCCTGGCTGGGTTTCGCTGCCGCTGGTGGTGGGCGGTCCCCGCCTCTCCTGGCTGGGGTCCTTTGGCGGCGGTGGTGTGTGGTGTGTTGTTGGGGTCCCTCGCCACTCCTGGCGGAGGTTCCTGTGTGCTACTCCCCGCCACTCCTGGCTGGGTTTCGCTGCCGCTGGTGGTGGGCGGTCCCCGCCACTCCTGGCTGGGGTCCGCTGGCGGCGGTGGTGTGCGTGTTTTGCTTGGCCGGGTCGGGCGGGCCAGCCTCGCGGGCGCGTTGTGGTGCGCCTCACCTTTTCCTTTGGCCGCTTTGTCTTTCTGCTTTGCTTGGCCCCCTCCGGGCTGGGGTTGCCCCCCTCTCCTTCGCTGCTGTTGCCGTTCCTCGTTGGCTGCGGTTTGTGGTGTGTGGGTTGGCTGTTGCTTGGCACCTGTTCGTGTGCCGTGGTTCTTTGCGTGTTGTGCGCGCTCTCCGGGTTTGTGGCACCCGGCGGCCGTCGCTGCTTGGCACCTGTCCGTGTGCCCTGGTTGTGGCCGGCGGCGTGCCTCTCTGGCGTGCCTCGTGGCCCCGCGTGGTGCGTCGCGCCTCGTCCGGTCCGGTCGCTCTCGGTGCTCCGGTCGGCTTTCCCGACGCCGTGGTGCCTTTCCCCACCCCGGGAGCTTGCGCCCCCGGCTTTACTGGGCGGCTGCGCGGGGCACGCGGAGGCCGGCCGAGAACCGGGCTCATTGTGCCTGCCGCTGGCCCCCGCCGAGGCAGGGGCGCTGGGCTCTCCGCGTCGTACCCGTTCGGGGCCCCGCGATGGGGTTGTCCCTGGCGGGTCCCTCCGGCGTCGGTCTTGGGCTGCGTGCGCTGCGGTGGTTGGCGTGTGTGGACCCGGTCACTGACGCGTCCGGTTTCCCGTACCGTCCGTCTTTCGACGGGGGACTCGGCCGGTGCACCGGGGCTGTTTCGTGTGGACGCCGACATCTCCCCTTGCGGGTCGGAGAACGCCACGCCCGGGTCCCGTGCGTGTTTGCGTGTGCTTGCTCTTCTTGGCCGGGTCGGGCGGGCCGGCCTCCCGGGCGCGTTCTGGTGCGCCTCACCTTTTCCTTTGGCCGCTTTGTCTTTCTGCTTTGCTTGGCCCCCTCCGGGCTGGGGTTGCCCCTCTCTTTTTCGCTGCTGTTGCCTTTCCCCGTTGGTTGTTTCTCTCGGCCTCCCGCTGCTTGGCTCGCGCCTCGTTTGTGTCCTCCGCTTGGCCGTTGGCTGCTCTTTGGTGGTTGCTCCCCCGCCCCGCCCCCCTTTGTGTCTCGGGTTTTCGTCGCTCCTGCTTGTGGCCTTGGCGCTTTTTTTTTTTTTTTTTTTTTTCTTTCTCCGTGCGCCCCCGTTGTCTCCGGCTTTCTCTGGTTTCCGGCCCCGGGTGCCCTGGGCCTCGGCGCTTGCGTTGTTTGTTTTGTTGGCCTTCCGCTTCTCGGCTCTCCGTGCGCCTGTCCCTCTTTCGTGCTTTCCCCTTGGCTGTTGGCTGCTCCCGCGTGGTTGCTGCCCCCCCCCCCCCCCCCTTTGTGTCCCGCGGTTTTCGTTCCTGCCGCTCGGTGCTGTGTGCCGTGTTGTGCTGTGCGTCCCCCGGTGCGGTGCGGTGCTGCGCCGCGCTGCTGCGCGTTGTGTCGCCTGGTGTTGTGCTGGCGTGTGCTGTGTTGCGCTCGTTTGGTGCCGCTGCTTGTTGCGCCGTGCCCTCTGGCGCTGCCCGTCGCTCTGGGGCCCTGTGCTCTGCGGCGCTGTGTTTTGCAAGTCCGAGCACTGTTTTTACAGACGAACGAAAAAAGGAGACCATTCTCCACTTGCTGCGTGTACTGCAGGGCAGGCAGGGATTTTGTACATTAGCTAACCTTTTCAAGCAGGCAGAAAATTGTTACAGATTTTCTGACAGCCCCCTTTTTTTTTCCAGAGGGCTTTTGGGGCTGCATTGCCTGCTTAGCCATTGCTGCAGGCAGTTTCTGTTTGTAGGCAGGTTAGCATTGTAGATTGCAGTGTAGTCAGGGCCCCCAGTTCCACCCCCACCTCCACTTTAACTAGTATGTAGGGCTGCAGTGTACTACAGTCCTGCAGCACGCCACAGTAGATTTTTTTTGGGTGTGTGTTTGACTTTTTTGTTTGACACCGTGTCTTGGGCTGTGTACAGACCCCCCCCCACCTCCCCCGCCCCCCTCCTTCATTAGTGTAAAGATCTGAGTGTCTATTTTCCTTAGTCAGCCATTTGCTGAGGTAAACCCCAGCAAATAGCTTGGGAAGGGAGTGTAATAGGACACGGTGTAAAGATCACGTAAGGTCGCGCGCACAGCTGCAGAATGTAGATAGACCCAGAATTCGTGAATGATCTGTCATTAGTGTGATGAATAATGGTATCCTTTTTTATTGTAAATTCTTGTGTGGAATACAGAAGTCCGGGATGACATTATGTTTTGGATTTACTTTGCTGCCCGTCTGCGACGTATTAGATTTCTAAAAGAAGGAGTTCAAATGAAAGGATATCCAATGAACATCAAGATCAGTAACTATCACAATGGGAGAGCAAGGTATTTCCATTCCACTTTTTGCCTGGTGGTGGGCGCTCGGGTGGGCGCGGTGGGGGGAGGTCCTGGCTCCACTCAGAGGGGGGCTCCACTATCTACTTGGTGCGAATGTCGGCCTTGTTCTCGGCGGTGAGGAGCTGGATGGGGTGGGCGCTGTTGAGCTCCAGGGTGTGGCCTTCTGGCTTGTCCGGGGCGCTGTTGCCCTGGTCTAGCTCCTTTTGGCGGTGCCAGATCACCCAGATTTGTCCCCCATCGTTGGGGCCTAGGTCGCGGAGGCGGTACTGGATTGTGCCCTCACACCAGATCCAGTCACCCGTGTGGTCGTTGCGGAAGGGCTGCTGGACCTTCGCGCCCTTCTTGAATTCTGGGTACGCTTGGGGTTGGGGCGGTGCTGGTGGCGGGAGGGAGCATGATGAGGATGCTTGGTCCGGGTGGGGTCGTGGTGGTGGTGGGAAGGAGGATGATGAGGATGCTTGGTCCGGGTTAGCCGGGGGGGTTGGGCAGGGTGCGGGGGGCTGGGAGGTTGTTGCCCTGCCATCTGTTCTGGCTTGCTGGGGGTTGCGGCGGGTGCGCCTCTTTTCCGTCTCGCTTGCTTGGGTGGGACTGGAGGTGGTGGGGCTGGGGGGGCGTGGGGTTGGAAGAAGGGGTGCATGGCCTGCTGGTCCGGATCCCTTAGCGGGGGCTTTGCCGGCGTTTGCATGGTCGCATTTGCGTGGCTGCGCATGAGGTCCACGAGCTTGAGTACGGTCTCCGGGGGGTCGGTTGGCCCTGGCAGTACGGCTGGGCTGTTGTCAAAGGGGAGCCGGAGGTGGTAGTTCCTCATGGCTTTGGCCTGCTTGACCCAGGCCTCCGTGGGTTCCGGCGTGTCTGGACCGCTCCCGGATCCTTAAGCCCAGTAGAGTGCTGTGTGGAGGGCTTCCCACGGGGCGCCTTCACGGCCTGTGAGGGTGGTGGCTTGGAGGAGTTGCTGCCAGCCTCTCCGGAGGTCTTCCAGGTCTACTTCTGGGGTGTAGGCGTGGGCCGCCATGAGGACTCCGTGTGCCCAGTGGAGGACCCACCATTGGGCGTCCGCTTTGACGTGGACGGCAGGTTGTTGGGGGGGCGTGTCCAGGGTGTCCCACAACGCGATGGTTAGTTCTATCCTGGAGGGTTGGAAGCACACACACGCATGCCGCATACCCCAGCCAGGAGTGGCGGGGTACAAGCGGAGCACGCACAGAAGCACGAAAACAGCCCAACTACCCAGCCAGGAGTGACGGGGCGCAGCCGAAACCCAAGCTATAGCACACACAGCCACACCGCACAGCCGAGCCAAGAGTGGCGGGGTGCAAGCGGAGCGCGCACACAAGCAGACACAAACCCTGACACTCCAACCAGGAGTGGGGGGGCGCAGCCGAAACCCGAACCCAAGCACACACACCCACACCGCACACCCCAGCCAAATGTGGCGGGGTACAAGTGGAGCGCGCACACAAACACACACACACACATCCGAACACCCCAGCCAGGAGTGGCGGGGCGCAGCCGAAACCCGAGCTAAAGCACCCACGCCCACACCGCACACCCCCGCCCGAAGTGGCCGGGTACAAGTGGAGGGCGCCCACAAACACAAACACACCCCAAAACCCCAGCCAGGAGTGGCGGGGCGGAGCCGAAACCTGAGCCCAAGCACACACACCCACGCCGCACACCCCAGCCAGGAGTGGCCGGGTACAAGCAGAGCGCACACACAGGCGCACGCACAGTTCCACACCCAAGCCAGGAGTGGCAGGGAACAGCCCAAATCCGAGCCGAAGCACCAACACCCAGAACGCACACCCTAGCCAGGAGTGGCGGGGTGCAAGTGGAGCGCGCACACAAGCAGACACAAACCCCAACACCCCAGCCAAGAGTGGCGGGGCGCAGCTGAAACCCGAACCCAAGCACACACACCCACACCGCACAGCCCAGCCAGGAGTGGCGGGGTACAAGCGGAGCGCGCACACAAGCGCACACACACCCCGACACCAAAGCCAGAAGTGGCGGGGCGCACCCGAGACCCGAGCCCAAGCACAACCCAGACACAAACACAAGCGCCACGCAACAGTAGGAAACCCAGTGTCCATAGCCCGGGCACTGAGGCAGCCTGTGCCATGCAGGTGACCCGGCCAGCTGAGATCTGGAGCCCGGGGGTAAGGCTGCATCCTAAGGCCTGCGCTGCATTGGGACTCGAGGCCGAGCGTGCGACACCCAAGCACCTCGGAACCCCAGTACCAAGAACATGCATGCATGCCTTGGGAACGGGATACGCCAGGAAGTCCGGTGAACAACTAGGGTTCCGCCCAAAGGAGGGGACGTGCGCAAGCACGCGAGCCCACCCCCCCGGCATGACAAGCAGTCACGCTGGCGGCCATCAGTCCTCCCGGTGTTGCCCGGGGCCGCTTTGTTGGGGGGCACCAGTCAGGTCTAGCGGGATGTAAGTCGCCTCCCCTCTTCAAGCGCGGAGCCTCTTCCTGTTCGTCACAGCGGCAACGCCAGCGGGAACCATGGGGGCCTCTCCACAACCGAGTGCACCTACCTACCTACCTCCGTGGGTTCGAGGGTGTCTGGACCACTGGGGGATCCTTGAGCCCAGTAGAGTGCTGTGTGGAGGGCTTCCCACGGGGCGCCTTCATGGCCTGTAAGGGTGGTGGCTTGAAGGAGTTGCTGCCAGCCTCGTGGAGGTCTTCCAGGTCTACTTCTGGGGTGTAGGCCTGGGCCGCCATGAGGACTCCGTGTGCCCAGTGGAGGACCCACCATTGGGCGTCCGCTTCGAGGATGTGGACGGCCAGTTGTTTGGGGGGGGCGTGTGCAGGTTCTCCCACGACGCGATGGTTAGTTCTATTCTGGAGGGGTGAAGGTGTGGAGTGCGCCTGCGGCTTAGGATGTTGATGGATGTGGAAGGGGGTGACGGGATCATTAGGGCCTTGCGGTGGTGGGGGCATCGTTGGGATGGCTGTGGGGTCCCAGTGGTGCTCGTGGGCGGCAAGCGTGTATAGGGCGGCTGTGATGATGTGGTGGGCTTGCCCCTCCAGGACGATGTGGCGCTCTGTGCCGAAGTCCTTTGGTAGGTGGGCTGCGGGGTGG